>CAWUFW010001850.1:1732500-2332500 GCA_963921515.1 Calotriton arnoldi | reverse complement strand
AGAGGACTTGGAGGCCACACCCTCTTTCTCCACCACTCTTCAAACGCGACTCCTGGCGCACTACTAGTTGGGGAATGAATTCCACTTTGCTCCCGAGGGCCTCAGGACTAAAGTGGACTACTTCCCCCAACCAGTAGTGCGCCAGGAGGCGCGTTTGCAGAGTGATGGAGAAAGGGGGAGTGGCCTCTGACAACCTCTCAGCAATCCAGCTGTGTGGGTCTTACTGGAGGTGATAGGTGGGGTCATCAGTGATGTTGATGGAGCAAGGACTCGAGAAAATGAGACTTGCTCGATGAAATCTTCCATTAACTCTTACTAAGTATAAATTAATAGATAAGGCGAAACTAACATGCACCCAACACAGAAACATGGGGAGAAAAGCTTACGCATGCTTGAATTAATGAGAAATAAAATGCAGCACGATTAAAACTCGCTTTAACTTGCTAAAACGCTTTGCGCATGTGCAAACCCGAATGACGCACTTTTAATCTTTTACTTTCCCCTTTATTTTTTTAATTTATTTTCTTCATCTGGTTCTTTTATTTTCTTCCTTACTTGTTTGTAAAATGTTCACTTTCTGTGTCACAGTCTCTCTCTTAAGGTGGTCTCAATTTTCTTTCATCACTTCTTTCATTAGTAACATTTTCTTGTTCTTCATTCAAATCAAGATTCTCAAAGTCCTCAAGGATAACGTAAGTCCATTCAGGAGCATTATATTTTTATTTGGAGCTCTCTCCCTTGTTGATTTTCGCAAAGACTTTCTTCTTGGATTTTCCTCTTCTGTTTGACTTGATATTTCGTTTACTTGTTCTAATCCTTTTCCTGTTCTTCTTTTTAATATATATCTCAGTCCTTTTACTCCACTTGGCCAGTGATCACCTTTTCAGATTATTTTTGTTTGAACTGCCTTTTCACCTTCTTCATCAATTTCTAACGTTCTTTTATTTTCTTTCTCTTTTAATTGAGCTTGTTCTGGGGTTTCTGATTTTTGTCTTTCTGTCGTTTGATTTTCTTCTTGATCTTTTAGTTCTTCCTTTTCCGATTCTGATTGATCTTGATCTGAGTTTCCTGTAGCAGGTTCTTTTGTTGACTGAATTTGTCCCGAACTTATCAGTCTCTCATTTTCTTCTTCTTCTGATTGAGCTTGATCTGGATTTTCTGTTTCGATTCGTTCTGGTCTTTCAATCTCTTGCTCTTCTTCTTCGGCCACTACAGCAGTCTCTTGAGACCCAGTATCTAGTGCCCACCCTACTTGACTTGTACTTGGTTGTTCATCATCGATACGTTCTTCAGCGTCTGTTTCTCTGATTGCTTCGACTTCACAACTTTCAGCTTCTCGTTCTTTTCTTGGATCCACCAGTTGCTGCTCTTGTCGTTCAGGAGGATTTGGGACTCTTTTGGTATGACTGGCATGTATCCAATTTGGCAAGCCAAAACACTTCACTGCTGGAATTTTTGTACGAGTGACACTTGAGCCTAACTAAAACGTCTCTGTAACCTTTGGTTTTTCAGTGAATATATATATATTTTGAGGTGCAAGTATTACTCCATGTTAAAAAAGGTAAAGGCTGAGTGCACCTGATGTGGGTTGCAGAGATGTGTTTGAAAGCAGGTTAAGGATTAAAGCCAAAGCCTGCTCCAAATAATCTGTGAGAAAGACCAAAGCTTCAGTTGACAATAGATAATCCACGAGTGGATATCTGGGCATGCGCCCGTGTTAGACAGTTGTACAACAGTGGTATAAAGAAATTCTATGTAGTGAGGACGTTTATAAGGTTTGGATGTTGATTTCCAGAACTTTGGTGAAGATGTTGAGGCACTGCAGATTGTTGAATAATGTAAATGTTCGGGTCACCCACTTAGCGGTGATGTAATATGTGAGTTCATAAGCAGTGTACGGTAGGAGCGCAAGTTATAATTAGCTCAGTAAAATATACCTCGTAAATGTCAGAGGCTTTTCTGTTTTAAATGTTAGCTTTTATCTAATTTTAACACCTCACTATAATGTTACTTTAACCTTTTTTGGTGAAAAATATATATGCAAAAAAGGAAGCAGGGAACCCTCTGCAACACACATCAGGTGTGCTCAGCCTTTTCCTTGTTCAACATGGAGTCCTACTTGCACCCCAAACTTTAGAGAACCTTGGGCAGTTCCCACGTTTTAGGTGGAGAGCAGCTGCTTTATAAAGAGCACTCTACAACACCACTGACACAATAAATCTGCTCACCTCAAATGTCTATTTTATTTAGCAGGATTCCGTACTTCCTTTTTGCATAATTTATACGGCACTCTAAGCCTGAAAGGGCACTGTTTTGACTATTCTTCTTGTTATAGCTCTCCACTGAGGCCAGAAAGTGTGGCAAACCTACTGGGATGTGATCCTGCAAGTGCTTCCCTTCTAGCTTATGAGGCAAAGCAGAGCAGGCTTGATAATGTGGAGTAGATAATGCTCTTTTAAACATATTCTGGTCGCTACTCTTGACTTTGTCCGACCCAATTCAGCTCTAGGTATCCTGTTATAGTTATTGAATTGCTTGAAGCAAGGCACCATCTATGGCCGATTACATTATCTTTAATCAAAAGATGTTTCGACACAGTCAAAGGCTGAGAAGTTTATGAAGCAGTCATAGACAGGGGCCTTCTTCGAGTATATCGCCTCGTGATATAATCTGCATGGAAAATACTTTATCTATTGTTTCGCACCCAGGCTGGAATCCAGTTTGACGCCAAGAAAGTAAATCTTTGCCTTCTGCCTAGACTTGCAAGGCTTCCCAAAGGAATTTTGCCTATGCTTTACTCAACATCTATTATGCCTGTAGTTAGCTGGCCTGGAGAAGATGCCTTTCTTGAAAATTGGGCATTTAATTCTCACCAGTAACCAAAGTGCCATCTACTATTGGAGGAGCCTTCTTCATTTTTACCAAAGTGTAAATGAGTTTTACACACAACAGTCTTTTAAGTCTATGGAACCCATCACAAACACCAACATCTAGGCATCAATCTATGAGTTTTAAACACAGTTGAAGTATATATTCTAGCGTTAACCGATCACTGTCTAGAAATCGAACTACAACCGGTAAGGCTCGAACATGTCGGAACCAAAGAAAACCGTTCAGAGCTGTTAGTCCAAGAGTGCGGCTCTCTTGAAAGAATGGTGTGAAAACTCCCCATTTAGAGCCACAAGGCTGTCTTTAAGGAGTAGATAGAAGAAATGTTCTCCCATTTGCTTCGGTCTTGCACTGTAGTTGACATAATGTGAATGTGCGCTATACTTCCTCTCATAAGGAATATAAAACACATACCAAAACAAGCTAACTTAATCATTCAAATTCAAAATGCTAATTCACAAGTGTGAGCTGGAATTAGGATTCCCTGAGAGAGAGTCTGCAATCCTCTTTTGATAAACAGAATTCTATTGGATAAGAGTCCTATTTCTCTTTTGAACTACCATGCTTGTTAATGCAATAGGACACTCGATGTGAACTTGTAAATCACAATGGGGCTAATTCCTGAGGGTACAGTCATCTAAATCTATAATGACTTATAAATATGTAATGACCTCTGGGTCCCCAAGTCTCTAAATCAAGTTTGTAGTTCTAAAATTCAGAATATAAAGCCAAAAGTAGGTGCCATCATGGCCAAAGCAAGGGCTCATGGAAACCAAGACAAAGTGAATGTTGCCACCCACTCTCCTCAGAATGTGACCATATTTGATGCTGGTGGGGCAGACCTCCACTCCCAGACAATGGTCTAGTGTTGTCTAGCCATGGAACTGATTCCGGCAAACATTCCAAGTACATATTAAATCCACGGGATACTGCCAGACTAAAACCACAGTTGTCAAATTAGTAGCAGAATCTATACAGCATATCTGGACTGGATTTCTTTCACGTTTCCACATCTTCATATTGAAACGATTTCTTCTCAATGCTTCACCAGAAACAAAACCACACACATTCTTAGGCGCTGTTGCGGTTACCAGCACGTGTGAGGGTGAGCTAGCTGAGCAGAGCATGAATCCCTTCTGTTTCCATGTTAGCATGACTTCCACGGCTTTGCTAATTAAACGTTCATGAATTCCCCCAGAGAAAACAGACTGCACATTTCTATTGTTAATCGCTGGCTGCGACGTCTGTGCTCATAAATCAAGGCAGATTGGATGGTATGAGCTAGTGGAAAATATAACGGAAGATCAGCATTACACAGCCCCTCTGACCAGCACTTACCCTGGTCATACCAGATCACACCACACAAGTTCTTGATAGCTGAAGCAAACAAGGGTTAACAGTGTGCTTTGTACAGTGGCGGCTAGTGACATTTGAAAGTGGTGGGCGTAAAACAATTGACGGACTGTACTGCGGCGAGCGAGTGCAGCGAGCGAGCCCAAAGCACCTACGGGGGGTTTGAAAAAATGTTGGGAAAAAAGAGTGGGCAAATGGTGCATTTTCAAGCAAATTTGAGAAAGAGGTGACAACCAAGAGACAATGCCCATGATGGTGTGAGGCTCAGATGTATGATGCCAGGTCTGATACTCTGCTCGCTCTGCCTCTTACGCGTTAAAATGTGTTTGCGGCTCTGTGCGGACAGCATTCACTGTGGAATTAAATCGCTTGTGAGCAGGTGCAACAAAGCGCAGCCTTCAAGGGAGATGGCTGTGACGAAAAGTGCAGCAATGCCGCATGCACATAATAGCACCTTATGTGTGCAGTGTTCATGTGAGTGCCACATGCACACCTCACCCTATGTTGACAGTGTTCTGAGGTCTGTAAAAACGTCCCAGGTTTTTCCAGATTCAGTTCTTCACCCAGTAAAACTGCAGCTGAAGAGGGCCAGGAGCTATAGGCAGAAGCAAAGCCCTGTGCCCACCTGTCCTCCCCAGCAATGCCCCCTCCTCCTCACATGCCTCTGCAGCCCCAGGTCGCCTAACCAACTCCTCGCCACCATTCCCCTGACCTGCATCAATTGATTAATTTTTACAGATGACCATGCAGGGGCAGCCTCATTTATCACTTAAAAAGAAAGTAAAGTGTTTGAAGTCTGCTTCTCAATGCGGAGCAGCTCTTTCATTTTAGCTGGCACGCTGCCATATTTTCAGGGTAGGAAGTGTTAGTGTGTTAATATTTGATCACTTTTTGAATATTGCACCCTAACCCACTGTAGCTAGGCATGGTGCTCCAGGCGCTATAGTGACAAATGCTGCATGTACAGTGGTGCTTCTTCTGGACGCTTGACGTACATTTCAAGAAAAAGAAATACACATTCGAGTTTTATCAACGTTTTCTTTGGATGGTGTGACGGCCATATGTATAGGAGTGTATTTTGTTAAGATCTATACATTAAATATAGAAGAAAAGCCGAACCCCTAGTGCTTTATTACGCCGCCCTCAGACAGTGTCAGAGTTCACTGTAATTGCAAATTGTGAGTCTGAAAGTGTAATGTGAGGCGCCTGGATGCCCTCGAGGTTTTGTTGGCGCTTTATAAAACTTCCTAAAATAATAACAATAAAAATAGTACAAACAGGGTACCTACCAGGAGTGGGGCATTGTGAATTCACTAGTGGCTAATTGGGATGTCCCCCACTCCCGACAGTTGAACTTGAAGACTCAAGCCACCGCTCCAGAGACTTTGAAAACAACCCTCCTTTACATGCAAACTACTCCTGATAACAGGTAGGGAGACTTAATATGGATGAATGTGTACACATGGAGACACGCACGCAAAGTGGTGCGACACAAACACGCATAAAACAGACAGAACCACGCAGGCAGTACTGACAGGCACATATGGGAACTTTATATTTGCAAAGTCACAAACCCGACTTTGTAGAGGCTTTGAAAACATGGAAGCAGTTCCACATTTTTACTCAAAAGAATTTGTCACGTTGTCTCCTGAGAAGTGAAAGCAGTGCATTTCTGCAGTTCAAAGTGTCATCAAATGGCCCAAGATTGATTCACCCAGCCTCGGTTGCCCTTGGGCCTGATTTACATTACTCTGATAATGAGGAATCTTCCAAAATCCTAGAGGAAGTGATAAATCTGGAAACTACTGCACAGATGGAATTTACCTCACACATTGGATAGTGTGGCTTGGGGCGGGCCCATAGAGCGAAAATGCTCAGAGTTAAATACTCGCCGCTGGCATCAGCAGTGATCACAAACTCAGGCGCTCGAATCCTGGCAGCAGCCACTCAACATTCCACCTTCCAAGGTCGATTAATTCAGAACCTTTGAAGAAGGTTAACACCTACCATTGAAACCCCTTAAAGTCCGTAGACGTGAAATACGAAGCGCTATATATTCGCGCTATCAGTAAATACGACATATGAAGCTCAAGCTGGAAGGCCAGACACACACACACACACATGCACGCAAACACATTAAAAAGAGAGACACAGACTCACTCATACACAATCTCTACCATACAACCTGAGGAGACACATATACACACATACTCAGTACTGGGGGCGTAACGCAGGCCCTGCCAGTCGCGGCTCGCATCGCAATACTAGGGGAGGGGGGGTCGCGTGGGGGCCGGGGAATTAAAAGAAAAAAAGAAAGAAAACTTACCTGACCGCCGGTCCGCACCGCCTCTGCCGGGCCCTTGGCGCCTTCACTGGAGTGGCAACCCCTCAGCCAATACTGGCGCTGCTCCAGCAGCGCCAGGATTGGCTTAGAGCAGGGTTACTCGCCGCCCGCCTGCCCATTAGGAGACCGAGGGTTGAGCCTTTGATCAACCCTCGCTCTCCTAATGGGCATGCGCCAGCCAGAGCAGACACTAGTGCGCATGACTGGGCACAGCGGAAAAATTCACCGACCTTCACCAGTCATGCGCACTTGTGGTGCTGCCTGCCCCTGGTCTGACAATGCATCATGCATGTCAGTCAACATGACGTGGGACCGCCCACCCCTTCAGACTCTGAAGGGGGTGGGCGGTCCGACGTCATGCTGACTGGACATGATTGATCAGTTCTCCTCGGCGTCTCTGAAGTTAAGTAAACTGAGTCAGTTTACTTAAGTTCACAGACGCCGAGGGAGCTGGGGGCGCGGGCGGCTTGTGGGGCAACGCCCCAGCGCCCTAATGGACGCACCGCCACTGGCTTTGTATGCAATACAGACTGCTGCGCCATGTTTTATGCAGCTTTGCTAAATCCAACCCACCTGCAAATAATCACTGTCTTGCTTTATCGCTCTCCAGACTGTGCAGGTTGAAGGTAGTCTCCATCAGTATTAAATGGCATACTTCCTGTTCTTAGGATGCCAGGACCGCAATTCTTAAACAATGTACTTTACTCCTAAGTGGAAAGACTAGCTCAGGGGAGGTGCCATGAAAGTTGGAAGGAGATATACTATAACATGCTTGTTAATACAAATAAACGTCAACATTCAGTCAGCGTTATTGATTTTCAGAGGACTATGCTTTTAACACTCACACTCGGCAATGAGTTCATATGAAAAACAGTATAATGGTGAACTACAATAAAACACAGTAGTCTCTATCCTTCCCTGTAAGAGATATATGCATATTTTTTTCAGATTTTTTGGGTGTGAACTCGGCCGGAAGGTATTTGAGCACTTTACATGAGCACCAGATATGTTACACAAGGACACATTCATTTTTAGGTCGTGTCTGGGTAAAACGTGCGCTGCTCTGCGAGGCATGCTGTATTGGAGTATGCACTTGAAGCGCCGCCCATTCTCCGCCCATATTTGTCATTGGCTTGTGTCACTGTCCTTCGTAAATGCTGGCTTCTGATTTGTAAATAGGCTTGTTAGTCCCTCCTTAGTACCGCCTTGTCTTCATTTGTAACCTTCCATGAGGACACCCCTTTTACACGTGTTCTTGCTCGGTAGGCTTTAATTACAGCCTCCGAGCACTATTTCGTTTAATGGTTTTTGCATGCCTGCTGTTGCAGGCAGGACACGCTCTCTCGCAACAGCTTTATTTTTTTTTACATAGCACGGCATGCCACGCTGATAGTGGCGGCCGTGCCTTTGCTTTACTTGCCGTGCCAAACGCGGCCGCATGTTTTTTTTTTTAACTATTTATTTTTTGAAAAAATGTAATTGGCCTATGCCGCACTTACACTTTAATGTTAGCCGCGCCCCTTTCCTTAAACAAGCCGAGTCTAAGGAAAGGGGCGTGGCCGCCATTAAAGTGAAAGCGCGGCATGGGTGCTTTTACAAAAAAATGCATTTGTTTGTCAACTTGACAAACAAATGCTTTTTTTTAGTAAAGCGCCTCATACCGCGCTTGCACTTTAATGGCGGCCACGCCCCTTTCTTTAGACATGGCTCATCTAAAGAAAGGGGTGCGGCAGATATTAAATTTAAAGCGCCGCATGGGCGTTTTTACAAAATAGCATTTGTAATGCAATAGGTGTCGCATTTACAAACACGTAAATGCGAGACCTATTGCATTGCAAATGCTTGTTTGGTAGGCAGGGGGAGATTAAGTGATTTGTCCAGAATCACAGGATGCTGAGCCGACGCAGAGGCTTGAACCTGGCTCCCCAGCTCTAAAGTTGGCAGCTCTGGCCATAAGGCCACATCCTCTCCCCAGATATAAACCCCAAACACATCTGGCTCTATTGCTCCACTAGCAATGCATAGGCAATATTAACTAATGTTAACTATTCACAATGGCTGTAATCTGTACCAAATGTATTAAGGAATTACCAACTGTTATCCTATATACAAATGTTATACAAAGGACTTGCAACATTGCAGATACCCAAGCTGCCCCTGGTACTGGTGTTTTGTCCCAGTTGGGTCGACCTTCCTAGTCTCAAGAGTTTTCTGGCAGCAGCGACTAAATTGGACCCATAGGTCTATGCATGACGGAATCAGTATATATTTTTCAGTGGCACTGGGGCTCCTAGGGTTTTGCACACCTTAGGGTTAAGAGGACCTGGCTGGCAGTCACTAATAGTTATGGACATGACGTACAAGTGCACCTTGGCTCCCAGTAGGGTCACATCTCATTTCTACTGGTTACATTGTCCAGTTTTCCAAGCATGTCTTCAGCCTTAATTAGCTTGTGCTTGCGTGTCCCTTGGGAGATTTTATCTTTGGTTTGGTTAATCTTGGCGCAACATCCTGCCACCTGAAGTTAATTAAGGTCAAGCACTACAGCAGAGGACCTCAGTGGCTCATCTTGTAGGTAGTAGGATGTTTTTGAATAGTGGTCTTTGGGCAAAGGGGCACAGAAACTGGACCTCAGAATTGCCTCTTAGAGGGCCACCGTCAATGCAATGTACCTCATAACACATTTGCAGTAAATGGGGTGTTGTTTTTGACCATTGATCTAAGCTAAGCCTGACGAAATGGTGTGCTGTGAAAAAAAGGAGGCTTCTTTAAGAAAAGTTGTGCAGTAACAGGTTCTATATAGGATCTCTGGGGTCAGGTAGAAAAGGACATTGGTACAGGGTCTCCACCAGTCTAGATCACCTCCCAGGTGGCTCACTTGCACTTTTCTATACTAGTCTATGATAGTGCTGACCATCTCCTCTATGGCTCGTTTATTCTCTACGAGGAGAAGACTGACAGATCGCGGAGATAAACCTGCAACTTCCTTTCACTGATGGGAGCTGGCGGGTTGACGAGCAGTTCAAGCAAGCAAGGCAGTCTTCAGCTTTGCTGATGAAGCTGGGAAAGGACCAAACTAGAAGGATACAACTTGACTGGAAGATTTGAGTACAACAGTTATAGCCTAGACAGAAAGAAAATCCTGGTACTCTCACGGATAATTTCAAGAAAGGGTCAGGGGAGAAGGTCCACTATAGAGGACTGGTTCTCTAGAGGGGATCAATGACAAATGCAGTCATGTATCACCGTGCAGGGATTTCACTCAAATGAATATTGACATACTTGAGGTGGAAAAATTGAGCACTTGTTGCAGGACACATGACATGAACTTGACATGGAGAACAGAAGGTCTCACCCACATGGTACAGTGTAAAGACGGTATCCTACAATTCTACCATTAAACAGACATTCTCTAAATAAATATTCAAGAGCTGGGTGGATTATTTTTAGCAGAAAGGAAGCAGGTCACCTTTAGTAGCCTCTAAGCTGGTGGTTGCCTGGTTGCTCTGATGGCCACCAGGGTTGGCACCATTTTGGTCTCGGAAGGTCAAAGACTACTTTGTGAAAAAGACAAATAAGAAAACCCCAAACTGAGACTGCTGTCCCTTAAATCACTGGACTTTTTTCTTACAACTAGATTATTGCAAATAACAGAAGTTCTCCATGACCCTATAAAGTCATAACACTGGCGTCACTTTTTTTTTTTTTTTGATAGTCAATTTTATTGATTTTGCAAAGAGATAATGGTACAAACATAAGTACAAACAGTACAGCATAGTCAGCAGCATCACAACATGTGACATTCGGCAAGCCAACAATCTTGTGACATTATACATTGCTAATTCTCCATCCTCAGCAGGGCCTCTAGAATGAGATTTGGGAAGACAAGGAGGTTAAAAAGTCCAACATACCCAACCATTTACCCCACACCCTTCGATGTTTGGCCAAACAACCCCTGGCCTCGTATAGTGGGAGTTCTTGCGCAGGACACCAGTCCACCCCTCTGCACCATTTAGTTATAGTGGGTGGAGAGGGATTCTTCCATGCCATTGCTATGTCGCGTTTGGCCACTACAAGGGCGGTCCCAAGAAACGTTTTGTCTGCTCTTGATCCGTCTAACCCATCTGTGACACCCAATATATTTAGAGGGTTGTGTGGGACCTCCCACCCCAGCACCCCTGTGGGTTCTGCTTCCAGGGTAGTCCAGTAAGAGGTTATAAGTGAGCATGACCATACCATGTGGAAGAAATATGCGGGTTCCGTGCCGCATCTTGTGCATGCTAGGCTTGGGACGAGGCCTGCTCTGTGTAGGCAGGCTGGGGTGAGGTAGGAGGCGTGTAGATAGTAAAGCTGAACCAGGCAAAGCCTAGCTGGGACAGTGATAGTCCTGGAGGCCATCAGAGCGTTTCTCCAGTCCTCTTCCTCCAGAGGGCCCAACCATGTCTCCCATTTAGCTCTTAACGGGTCAAGGGAAGTAGGACCGTTGTTTGTTAGGGAGCGGTATATACGTGAGACTCCTCCTCTCCCAAGGTTACCCATTGTGATCTGAGCTTCAAGGGGGCTGTGTGCTGGCAGTGAAGTGCCAGTTTTTATATGTATTTCCAGGGCACGGCGGAGTTGCAAATATCTATAAAACTGGCACAGGTGAAGCGAATGTCTGGTTTGCAGATCCGCAAAGGAGCGAATATGGTCGCTGACCCACACGTCTCCAAGCTGTGAGATACCGATGAGATCCCAGCTCTTAAAACCTTCTTAGCCTCCCACCTCCCGCAACCCTGTGCCCTGCTAGGGGTGTTTGCTGAGTCAGTTTGTCCTTCCAGTGGGTGTGTCATTGGGAGGCGTTCCAGGCTAACAGGACTGCTCGGGTCACCGTGGGGAGATCCCGGGGAATGGGCGATCCATACATCATAGCCTGAACTTGTGAGAGGCCTAAGTCTTTAAGACTGGCATCACTTTTACTCTCAACATCTTCATCAGATCACTCATAGATCTCTACCCACATAGATCTCTTCCCAGCCCATAATCTACTTCTTCAGTCTTATGCACATCTTACTGCACAGGGCACAAACTCCAAATAGAAAAGGTTACTGAAAGACTCAAAGCTACTGAAATATGGATGAGCCTGAGTATCCTGAAGCTCCATAGCATCAAAACTGAGATACTGGTCTTACAGCCCTCGCACCTTCTCAAATGTATGAATACAAACTGCTAACCACCAACCTCCTTCTGTGGGACTGCCCCTATCAATACCAAAGTCAGGAACCTAGACTTATTCCCGGGTGCTGACATGAGCCTCTATTCCCAAAAATAAAAGGCCTTATTATAGTCTAACAAATGAACATCTGCAAGACATACCAGTCATTGTTAAGCTTGTGACCGGACAAGAAACACTTTACTTCTGGGTTGATACAGTTCCCAAATATTGGATCCTACATTAGTGGAACACCAACCAGATATCTGGCCTATACTGCTATCAGGAAGGGAAGCTATCTGAGGACGTCTGTTGAGGAACTGGAGAGGAGACCAGGAGTGGAGGATGGTTGTGTGAAAACCTAGATCAAAGTGGAGGGCAGTGGAGTAAGATTGCAATAGAAGAAGGCACAAACAAGACCAGAAGAGGAGCAAAGAATGGCAGAGAGGAGAGCAGGAGTAGACCACATGAAGCCAGGGATGAGACCAGGATAAAAAGAGAGGATAGATGAGAGCAGGAGTGCAGCAGATGAATACCCAGGAGTGAGGGGTCTGAATACCAAGCTTAAATAAGTTCAGGAAAGAGGCCACGACTCGAGTTAAATAGTTGTACCAGTGGGGGAGACTAATAAGGTAACACTTCCTTTGCAGGGGGTCCGCCGCCTCTCAGGTTTCATTATGCCACAGACCAGAACATTGGATGTGGAATTCCTATGCAAAAAAGTTTAAACCACCTGTAAAAATGTAAGAAACTATTAAAGTGAGTGGCCTACTAAGTCACAGTGTCCTGCCCTTCCTATTCGGTCACAAGGCATCAGTCAATGCAAGCAAGCCTTGATTACAGAAATGACAGAAAGCAGCCTACCAAACAAACAAAGACTCCCAAAAACCCAGAATACAGTAGTCCATAATAGCCTCTAATAACTCAAGTGAGAGGCCGTCACTGCCTTTGTGTACAGGCCATAATCTCCTTCAATACTGTGACTCGCTTACAGTCTCAGACCAAATGTAAAACGAGAGGAGACAGTGCACCTCTGTAGCTTGACTGTGCCTATGGAACGGCCTCCCCTAAATATCTTTAGTGCCCTCACCCTCATGGATTTGAGAGTGAAACTAAAAACCCAACTATTCTAATCTGCCTTCCTCTGTGCAACTATAAAGACCAGGACACCGAAAGCCTCCACAGTACAGTATCAAAATATTACGTTTACATATGATGGATCATGATGTACCTGTAAAATGTTGCATTGAGATAAAGTGTACCAACATAAGATGGAACACAACGGATCCACTAATTAACTGCCATGTAAAAACTGCAATTAATTAAGCCAGTGTTCAAAACCCCGGTTACAAAGATGCTCACTTCCTTTATCATTACCTAAGAGCAATTATTTTATACAATATATATTTTACTAATAAAATAAACAAATACTCTAATTATATTTTGGGGGATTGCAAGGCTGAGCCACAAAGCTAAGTGTAACTTGAAGAGGGCAGGAATGCTTTTAATGTGATTAATAAAAACGTGAGAGCCTCATATGCATATATACAAAACAGTAGATTTCTACACTTCCTTCGATTTATAGAGTGGCATATTTTGCACTAGTGGAAAATTGGCCAGTTTACAATCCCAGTCAAGTTGCAAATGCTTCTAAACTTTTTTCTTTCTCATTCCATCTTAAAATATTGTTCTTGGTTATGAAACTCCCTTTCCAACAGCCAGATGAGGTTCCTTTTTATATTGTAATTGATTTATAATTGCATTTACATAGCACTTACTACTTTTGATCAGGCATTGAAGCGCTCTACACCGAGCAGCACTCTGCACCAGAACCCAAAGTTAGTGGTTAGTCCAGTGTTAATGGTTAATGTTGGCTACAGGGATTAGTCTTGTGTGCTCAAGCCAGCCACTCGATACATTCACTCCAGTTTCCATGTGGTAGATTAAATTAATAGGAGCTAGGTAGAATCATTAATCAGGGGTATGTGAGCTCATGCAGATGGTTGGTGGGATTATAAAATGAGCTAGAGAAGATTATGTAATGTTAGGTTGCAGGGATATGACTTTCAAACAAGGAGAGCTGTTGTCTTTAAAGTTAGTTGTGGGTATGCTGATATAGAATAACAGAGATAAAGGAAAACATGCATGTGACTTAGAGTAGGTTGTGCTCAGAGAGAGGAGGAAGGTAGAGGATCGAAGTAAAAGAGACTTTATCATAACTGGGTTTTCAGATCAGGTTGACTGAACACATAGGGAGGCAAATTTTTATATGTTCCAGTGTAAATTAGATAGTAATCTTTTTTTTAGAAAGCAATTGTAAACACGGATGATAGTTATGTTTGTCACATTTAAATCCCCTTACTATTACATTTAAGGTGACCACTTGTCATCTTCTTACATGCACCGCTCGAGCATTCACCCTCCTAAAAAGTAAATGCCTCCTCAGAATTTAATAATTTCACCATGTTTGCAAATCTATATCACACTCCCCCAAAAATTGTCTCCGTATTAATGGGATCACCCGCTTAACAAATTAGCTTCACACTCATTCGAGAGCCAGCAGGTTAACAGGTTCAATTTGGGTATTTTAGTTTAAAAAACATTAAAATACTCCCAAACCACTGGTTTCTTTTAATAAAGTTAAACTCTGCTGGAAACTGCGTTATCCGAAAGAAAAACAAACCAGTCTTTATTTCAACAAGAGAAGGTTTGTGAATAGCCACAAACATATGCATTTGTGGGTGTTCAATACGTTTCTGGACTGACTCCAAAGCTAAAATAAAACAGTGTGCCTGAAACATGGTATGTTCCCATCCCTGTACAAATGCATACTCTTGCCAGCTCAAGTGATGAAAAAAAGGGAACCAATCAGTGTGTTTTTTGAAGATAGCTGAGGGACTAAGAATAACAGCTTTTTCAACTGTTGCCTCTTGGCTCTTTCCCATTCTCAACTTTGGGGACAAATTTCACAGTAATCAAGAATAAGAAAGGCAAAATGAGAAGGCAGAATTAGAAAGCTTAAGCCTAAGAAAAAGGTTGCAAAGAAATTCCTGGTCAATTCTTGCTTCTCTCTGAGAAGACTCAGGAGAAGAGTGATGGCAAAATGCCCTGTGACGTAGCCCACGTAGTAGCCCAGCATATACCTACATGTACAGGCATGAGGAACGCCACTGACACCTTCATTGTACTAAAGGTAAGTACCCAGCCACACTATGCCTCCACAGAGTAACAATGGGTGATGCATTATGGTAGTTGGCAATGTTGACCTTACCTAGAAACATAATGCATGTCCGATACCCAGGCTGTGCAATGTCATTTCAGCTGAAGAAACAAAGGGACAGAGGAAGAACATCAGAAGACTATCTCCTCCTTCAGTTGGGACTCCCACAGCACATTTTGAATGAAAGTAGGATGATTCTGTTTAAAATTATAATAAATTCTGGAAGGCAATGGTAGAATTGATCTAAAGCAATCGCCAGAACAAGTTCAGGTTCCATGAGGCACGGGGGCACCAAACTGACAGAAATGAATGCATGAGATCCTATTGACAGAACCTCAGCCATTTTTTCCCACATTGAAATGTGGTAGAGGGTTCCTTAGTAACCACCAGGATCTCTAAATTCTCCAGAAATAGACCTTGAAGGTAAGCTGTTCAGCAGCCATGGGGCGACTACATCACTCTCCCTCCTTCCACAGACAAGGAGGCAGAAAGATAGATTTGCAGTCCCTATGAAGACCATGGAAAGACCAGAGAATCCGATTTAGCGAGGCTAAGCCCCCGCCACTATCATAACAAAGCACCAATGGCTATCCCTGCTCTTCTGAAGCAGCCCAATTATCAGAAGCGTTGGCGCACCAGGGACGCCAAAAAAAAAAAATCAGAAGCGTTGGCGCAAAGGCTTATATAAATGTCCACATCCAATAAAACATGAAGCTGTCCCTTGTGGATCTGGACCCCTGCCTATTCAAGAAGTTAACTAGTCACACTTTGTGCTCAGATTAGACTTTCTCAGGAAAATGTTGAGATGTAAGACAAATGTTGAGATGAGTAGCTTTTATTTTTTTTAAAAGGACACGGTTGTTACAAACTGCAAATGATTTGGCCTCACTAGGTACATCTCTCCAATATTAAATTAGATGGTGTAACAGTGCATCTTCCTGTTGAGGACATACTGTAGAGATCTATGGCATGTGTTCTAGGCTCTAATATTTTAACACTGTGCTCTACTTTTTTACCAAAGTATACACAAAAGTGGTGGATGGAATGCTTGAATTAATCTCACCCACTGGTAATCACTCAGGACCGCATCCCAGTCCATCATTATTTCACACACAATGCCACCTCAGTTTGGACCCAGCCATATGCAATGAACCTGGACCCTGATCCAATAGCAAAATGTCCAGTTGAAGCTGCCAGGCCAGGTCCCCCCTAAACCGGAACACCTGCAGCCCAAGGCTAATCTTTACCAAGGCAAGGACACATACAATCTATTCTTTGCAGCAATGAGCAATATTAGACCAGAGTTAAACATGTCTAAATATGGGACATGCTTTCCATCTTAACGAAAGCACACTGAATGTGTTTTTCTAACTTCTTTGTAACAATGATAAGACGTTCTATATTTTAGGCCATTTTGCATAAGCTCCTATGCTGCACATAATTAAACAGTAATGTAAAAATGGTCTTTCTCCAGTCAACATCTGTTAAAACTCTTCTGTCCACGGATATCAGGCAAGACCCCTTAATGGAAGCGGTAGGTAGTGAGTGGATAGGGATATTTCTAATGTGCACTAAATCAGGACATTAGTTTTATTTGTAAAAGACTTTTGCCTCACCATATTGTTGGAGCTGTAAAGCAGTATAATGCATTGCCTCCATAAAAAAAATCAGTCAGATTAATAAAGAGATAAAATCTGGTTCCTGTAAAAGTTGCCTTTTGCAATTTGTCTTTATTTGGCAGAATGGCTTTGGAATGTACCTGGATTGGGATTGTACCACCACTAACTGATATATTTTTCTCCACATATACTTTATGAGTTGAATCTGAAAAGCTGTGGGCACATAAACAACTTTATGAACAGGTTATCCACCTAATGATGTTAGTCCTCCCACATGAGTGACATTGCCAGTGCTGTAAAGATCGTTGTAAAAATGCTGCGTGAATACAGACTAAGACGTGTACACTTAAGCAACTTTAACCTAGGCTCCTGGGCACTTTTCATTACCAACGTTTAAGAGTACGTGGCACAAACCTTGCCGGCTGTACCTGCCCGACCCTCCCTTGTGCTCCTCAACTCTAAATTTAGAATGCTGTCTGGATGTAATACAACAGCAGTAAATGGTTTGAGGTTTGTTGGAATAAAAGTACCTAGATCTACTTACAGGTGAGTAAATACATCTTTCTGAGCAAGCGTCTACTATTCTCAACTCATATCACAAAACACTGGAAAACAGAGACAACTTAGCTGGACAAAGATGCCTGGCGAAATGAGCACCTACTCTTGGGCTTGTATTTAGAGGACAATGTTTAAAGAATCCATGTGTGGCTGTCCAAAAAACACCTTGTGTATTTCTGGAAAGAGGACATGTTTTTGAAAGGCAAATTATGCTTTTTCTGGTGGACAGAGTACGAATCCCTGAAGGAAGAACAGAGTGTTGAATGGCATAGGAATTTATCATCAAATACACAATCCAAGTGGAGAAAATGGTCTTGGTCACTTTACAGTCAAGGACGTTCCTTAGATACATCACAGGCAACCTAGAAATATGAGATTTCTCAACGCAGGCAATGGATCAATTGCCCTGTGGTCTAGTAAATAACAAAGGGATAAAAATTGACAGGTTAACAGGGAAGGCTGAGATCACCTTGCAAAATAAAGATGGATAAATACTGTGCCTGACATCTGCCCTGTGGAAAATATGAAACGGGAGGAGGCTGGATTTCACCAACACTATGTGATACAGCCAGGAATCCCTTTTTGCCAATAAGGAAGGTTAAATCACAGGATGGCAAATGTTCAAACACGGGATTCTCCCAAAACATTAAGACATAAGAGACAGAACCGAAGGCTTGTATCAGTGCAGGAGGCTGGAAAAATGGTGGCCCTTATCTGTAGCTACTATCAATGCTTCTATGCAATATTCATATGTGACTGAGACCTAAGCCCTTAATACACGGAATAGATGGAGAAGCCAGTCTGAATATCTTTACACCACAGTGTTGAGCTGAGGGAAAAATTCACCAAAAACATTTTCATAAAGCCATAATAGCTATTGATTACTCTTGCAAGAAGCTTCCTACATACGTATTTAAATAAAACATAATGACCCAGAAAAAAATGAAAGCTAGAAGGATGATTTCAAGAGTAGAGTATAAGAAAATAAGGCCATTTACTTCGGCACTTTAAGTTAAATGAATGCTTCCTGGCCAAAATTAATGTATGATGTTTTCACTGTGATAGGTTCGGGAATCAGGCATTTAGAAAGCATGTAAAATTATATGTTTTCTTTAAAAAGGCGCATTTTCTCCTTAACTGGCGAGCATCCTGTCCCTTGCAGGAGAGCGATGTCTGAGAACCAGATGTGGAATGCCTATTTTTAATCAGAATAAAACTGCAATTCTTTCTGTGACAATACTGAATAATTGGTGGCTTACCAAGAGTGGACAGTACAAATTAACGCACTTCCACTCCCGAAACATTTCAACAGGAAGACATCTCATGATTTTATTTAAGCTTGCCCATCCAATATGCCTATTCACTTCAATTGGAACTGAGTCAGTTGCCAAGGAGTTAGCCTTAAGTAAGACCTACATCTCAATAGGCCAAACCTGGGACAGCATGAGGCATAATGGAGTCTAAGGAGTCTCTCTGACACTACAATCTCCCCAACGTGAGATGGATCATAATAGTGGGGATACTTAAGTGAAAACCCCAGACCCTCAACTAGATCAAGGGAGTGGACCTGCCTATGTAAACCCAAAAACATTACCCTTGGATTACTGTGTGGCACAACTTCAGAGCCAGAACGATTCTATTGTGTTGAATATAAATTTAAATATATTAAATTTTATATTGCAAAGAGCACACTTCAAGGTATTGGTTTCCGTTCCAAACTGTGAAGAATCTTTTGTGATGGAAAAAGATTGCGTCACCAGGAAGAAACAGTTAGCGAAGGCTGCCATCTTGGGCCATACAAAAAATACGAACTGGGAGTGGAGAATTGAGCTATTCCTAGGAATTCACACATGTTCTTTTCTGCAAAACTGAATCTGACGTTATATTTTGTTGTATCTGGTTTGTGAAACAATGTGTGCATAAGGACCGCACCTCCTGGTTCTTCTGAAAGTACCAAATTGAATAGATACAGTAGTTCTACATGCCTGTTAGTAAAACATAGTTCTTTGATGAACTGACCTATCTAGAGAGCAATAAAAGCCATGGTCTGTGAATGATGAGGAGCGATCCTATGAACCTCAGAGGGACCAGGGAGATTTGAATAATGGAGGATCTCACATTGTAGAGAATGGTTTGGTAGCTATGAGGTCTAATAGGGGACAGCTGTGGTGACTGGAGCATTATTGCAGCGTTATCACAGTACAAACAAACCTGAGCTCTCCTATGAAGCAGCCGTCCAACCACAAACTCTAAGCTTTTGGTATAACTCCATGGAAATGTAATCAGGCCAGAGGTCGTTGTTTGTATGGAAATACAAATACCACTTTTAGGCATTATGATGGTTTATCAAGCATAGCTATCCCAGGTAGGACTGTAACAAGCTGGATGGTGTGAACTAATGGGTGAAGAGAGTACATTGTCTTGGGTCAGCTCTGAGAGTCCGCCATGTCTTCATACCCCTTGAAGATTGCGAATTAAGAAAACAGTGAATATGTAGTACAGTTACTGTTATTTCCAGGATCTTATAATTACAGTTGATCATGTTTGGATGGAGTAGGAGGCCTAGGGGAAGGTTTTCCAGGTGCTGATTGGGAGCCATTTGAAAATCTTCCTCAGCACCTTCAGGGTATGGAAGCATGAGGCAGTGACAGCATTGACTTGTGAGGTCATGTTGAGTTTGCTGTTGATGACGATCCTGAGGTTCTTGGTGTGGGTGGTGGGGGTAGGTGTCAGTCCTAGCTCTGTTGGCCACCAGGTGGGGTCCCACAGTGAAGTGTTCTTCCTACAGATCACGATTTCGGTTTTGTTGGTGTTCAGCTTTAGACAGCTGGTCTTCATTTAGTGGGCGATTTCAGTCATGCAGGCATTGAACTTGATCTGGGCACTGGGCGTCTTGTCTGCGAGGGAGAGAATAAGTTGCGTGTCGTTGGCAGGGGAGAGGATGTTGATATCATGAGAGAGGATGATGCTGGCTAGAAGGATCACCTATGCCCTGAAGAGGGTCATGCTCAGGTAGGATCCTTGCGGAACTCCGTAGATGAGGTCGCGGGCGTCCAAGGTGTACGATGCCAGGCTGACTGACTGGGCCCTTCCAGTCAGGAAGGAGCAGATGCATTAGAGTGAATGTCCTTGGATTACGATGTCTTGTAGGCAGTGGAAGAAGATGGGGTGGGAGCCAATGTCAAATGCTGCAGAGAGGTCCAGAAGGATGATGGCCGCCATGCCTGCTTCGTTCAGTTTCATGCGGAAGTCATCCGTGGCGGTAATGAGGGCAGTTTCTGTGCTGTGGTTGGCTCTCAAAGCAGACTGTGTGGTGTTGTGAAGTTGGTGGTCATTGAGCTATTTAGTGAGATTTCTGTTGATTTTCTCTAAGTCCTAGGCTAGGAATAGTAGCAGGAAGATCGATCTGTAGTTGGAGAATGTTGAAGGGTCCGCGGACAGTTTCTTCAGCAATGGAAGGACAGCTGCATGTTTCCAAATGTCTGGGATGATAACTGAATACGTGAAGATATTCAGAATGGGTGAATGGGCATGAGCATGGCGCTGAGGGGTTACAGTCCTCTAGAGTAGGAGTAGTGGGGGTAGGGTGGACGGTGGGGCCCCTGAGTGGATGAAATTCATTGTGGTGGTGGTTTCTTCTGCGTTGATGACCACCCATGGGGTTAACATTGGTTTATGGCTAAGACCGGGAGGCACCTGGCGACGACTGTTGGACTCAGTTGCGGGCTGAAGTTGCTGTACATGGCAGTGATTTTGCTGCTGAAGAAATGAGAGAGATTGTCGCAGAGGTCCTGCAAGGGGGTGATCGAGTTGGAGGCAGCCACTGGTGAGGGGAAATCCTTCACAAAAGCAAAGATTTCTTTGCTTCTGTTGGTGCTGGCATCAATGCAGTCCGCCAGAGTGGCATGTTTGGTGGTCCAGATCACTCAGTGGTGGCATCTCAGGGTGGATTTGAATGTGTCCTTTGTGTATTGTCCTGGCTCATTCTCCATTTACGCTCCAGTTGTTTGGAGTGGCGTTTCATCAGTCTGAGTTCCTCTGTGTACCAACTTGCCTGGGGTCCGGCGATTATATTGTATTGCTGTGTTTGAGGAGGGCCAGGAAGTCAGCGCAGGAGGTGATCCAACTGTTGAAATTCTTGATGGTTTTGGAGAGGCTGCTGTTGGGTTTGTGTAGGTGGGTGTTGAGAGCGGTGTTCTAATCCTTTGCAATGATGATGTTTCAGCTTCAGCGGGCTGGTATGGCGGTGTAGCATGTGCACTGGACCAGGACAGGGATGCTGAACTTAACAAGGGCATGGTCGGTCTAGGAGACTGGTGTGGGCTTGTCACCGCTGATGCTGTTTAAGGTAGTGAAAATAGGGTCCAGGAGGTGTCCGGCAACGTGGGTAGGTCCCTTTACCCGTTTGATGAGGCCCAGGCTTCCAAGGTCTTCAATGAGGGCTCTAGATTGGGGCAGCACAGAGAGAGATTATGACCATGGTGGAGACATGGTGAGAGTTCCACCGGACTCAGATGGCTTAAACTCTTTATATTCAGCCCAACATGGCACATACAGAAGTCGAAGCCTACCAGACAGTACAGCTGTCTGGTTTGCTAAAGACATCTCGGGGACATTCTGCAAGCTTCCCTGGGAATGCATTAAGCCTATTTCTTACCATTGACTTTGTGGTTTGTAACTCACATATGTGTGGTTTCTCTTTGCTGGCTTTATTTGTTTTTAGGATGTCCATCTTGAGTTTGTCCCTTCCGTAGCCCATACTATATTTACTGCATCCTTCCACCAGTGTTTGATTTCTGTAAACAGACCTTTAACTCTTGTTCTCATCTTGTCACATTTGCTATGCACTAAAATACAGAAGTCAAATGTCGGGTTCCTTCTTCCAAGGGAGCTTTGTGCTTACCTTTCTCTCTCTGACCTCAAAGTGAGAGAATTTATGTAACAATCTTTCTGGCTACAGGGGGGTTTGCTGGAGGAAGGCTACAGGATGTTATTTTTTCCTAGCACATAACAAAATTTAAATATCTGTAAATGAACTGTTAAGATATTTAAGAATATATCGGGATTAGGGAAGGACAACTGAAATACATACACAAGGTGATGACATTTCCACACATTATCGTTTGTGCACTGTATACGTTTATCAGCAAAACTGTATGTTTGTGCAAATGTAATGGTCATTTCATTTGTGATGTGTTGTCTGTAATAGCAGTGCGCTACCACACCATGCATACTCCACTTTACACCAATCCACTCTACTCTGCACTACTCCACAACAATGCACTCTACTCTGGTCCACTCCACTCTACTCCAGCGCATTCCACGCCAATCCACTCTATGCCACACTACTCTACGCCACTTCACTCTATGCCACTCACTGCACCACTCCACTCTACCGTGCACCCCTCCACTTTATGCCACTTCACTCTTCTCTGAGACAATCTATTCTATGCCACTGTAGTCTATGCCACTGCACCACTCCACTCTACACTGCACCACTCTACTGGAACCACTACAATCAACACCACTTTACTCAAAACCAATGCACTCTATGCCAATCTACTCTGCACCACTGCAGTCTGCACCACTGTATTCTACTCTGCACCACTGTAATCTACGCCAATGCTCTCTACGCCACTCAGCTCTGTACACATCTACCATATGCAACTACACAACACTGCACTCTAAGCCAATGTACTCTATTCTGTACCACTCCACTCTACGCCAGGGCACTCCACGCCAATCCACTCTAAGGCACTCTAATCTACTCTGCACTTTACACCACTAAACTCTATGGCACTGCACTCTACCCTGCATTCCTCTACTCTACACCACTTCACTCTACTCTGAAACAATCTACTCTACGCCACTGCACTATATGCCACACCACTCTACACTATGCAACTGCTTTCTACACCACTCTACTCGAACCACTGCACTCTACGCCAAAGCACTCTACTACACTCTACTCTGCAACACTGCATTCTATGCCACTGTCCTCTACGCCACTGCACTCTACTCTACACCTCTCTACTTTACGCCATTCTACTGCACTCTATGCCAATGCACTGTATTCCACTACATGCCACTCTACTCTGCATCACTCCACTCTACGCCACTTAACTCTCTGACACTGCATTTTACCCTGCACCATTCCATTCTATTCTGCAACACTCCACTCTACACCACTTAACTCTACTCTGAAACAATCTACTCTTCACCACTGCACTCTATGCTACTCCACGACATTGCAATATACTCTGCGCCACTCTCACCTATCCTGCACCACTCCCATCTACACCACTTTACGTGACTGCACTCAAAACCAATGCACTCTATGCAACTGCACTCTACACCAGTCTACTCTATGCCAAAATACTCTGCAACATCCTAAGCCACTCTAATCTACTCTGCACCACTGTAGTCTACGCCACTACTCTCTACGCCTCTCTACTCTACACCACTATACTCTACGCCACTGAACTCTATGTCACTGAACTCTAATCTGCACCTCTCTACTCTACACCAGTGCACTCTATGATACTCTACTCTGCCACACTGCACTCTCTGCCACTGAACTCTATGCCACTCTTCTCTGCACCACTTTACTCTACGCCACTGCACTATATGCCAATCCACTCTACTCTGCACCACTGCACTCTACACCACTCTGCTGTATGCCACTGCACTCTACCCTGCAGTAATCCACTCTAAGCCCCTTCACTCTACCCTGAAACAATCTACTCTACGCTACTGCATTTTACACCACTGTACTCCACTCTGCGCCGCTCCACTTAAATGCAATCTACGCTGTGTCACTCTGCCAATCTACACAACTGCACTCTACTATAAACCACTGCACTTTACGCCAATCTACTCTTCTCCACTGCACTTTACGTCACTATATCCTACAACACTCGACGCCACTGCACACCATTCCACTCTATTCTACTCTGCACCACTGTACTCTACGCCACTGTTCTACTCTGCACCACTCTACGCCACTGCACTGTACACCATTTCACTCTACACCACTGCAGTCTACAACACTCTACTCTGCAACACTGCACTCTCCGCTACTTAACTCTACGCTGCTCTACTCTGCACCACTGCACTCTAATCAGCACCACTCAACTCTATACCAATGCACTCAATGCCAATCCCCTCTTCGCCAATCCACTGTACGCCACTCTAATCTACTCTGCACCACTGCGCTCTATGCCACTGTACTCTAACCTGGACCACTCCACTCTACTCTGAAACAATCTACTCTAACGCCACAGCACTGTAAGCCACTCTACTCCACTAAGTGCCACTCCACTCTAAGCCATTGCAATCTACGCTGCGTCACCCTACTGTGTGCCACTTCGCTCTTCACCACTCTACGCCACTGCACTCTACGTCACTGCACTGTATGCCAATGCAATCTACACAACTTTACTCAAACCCAATGCACTCTACGCCAATTTATTCTGCGCCACTGTACTCTACGCCACTTCACTCTAGGCCACTCTATGACACTGCACTCCACAATATTCCACTCTATGACACTCTACCCCATTAAACCCTACTCCACTCAACCAGACTCTACTCTTCCTATTTAGGAAAGTTATTTTGGGAAAATAGTAAAAAATGCTGCCACAGAATGTGTGACATTACGCCGCATAATGGCAAGTCAGCTTTTTATCCACTTTTGAGGTATATTTTCCAGTTCAATCACACCACTCACTGCAGTTCTGGGTATCAGTATAAAAAAGTGGAACTGAATGGTTGTATCTAGTGCTCAAAAAGAAATGTGATAATGGTTATTTCTATATTTAATTCGACGAGACTGGAGCGGCAATTGCTGATGGTTATTTTTTCATAATCTAAGCGTCATGATTCCATATTTTAAATGCCTTCGTGTGACTCTATATGCATTTTAGTGTTTACCGAGCCTTTCGCTGTCCGCCTGGATTAGGGCTGCGCTACACTGAATTTTATAATAAAAATAAATACATAAATAGATATCTTTGCTTCCACAGGTGATCAGAGTGCAAGAATGCCCGGGCTGGGAGGGGGGGGTGGGCGTTGGAGGGGCGATGAGCAGAGAGCACCGCTGTGAACATTTTCCACCCTACAAAGCATTCATTACTTTAGGGCTTGCAAGCTTTCCCCCGTCTGCAGCCATATGCCGTCTCAACATTGCTCCCAGTCCTTGCCTGCCAGACCCTCCGCGTTCTGGATCGAAGCCAGGGAGAGCACGGAGTTCATGTGCACCTAATGCAGCCTTTCTAAGGTAAACAGAGACAACTGGCAGGGGCTCGCGGCTATGGCCGGATGCCTTTACAAGGCTCCCAGGGCCTCCGAACGGGCACCTCTGCTGAAGTCCGCACTTGGCCAGAGTGCCAGAATTGCAATTTGGAGGTCCCGCACATCCCCTGGAAGGGCCCTGGCTCAGGGGCTCTGCACCCGCACGAGAACAGCTGGCCACAAGTCTGCCACCACTCGAGAGCCAATATAAACGAGTCATTCATTTCAAAAAGAAATAAAAAGGGGGCGGCGCGCAGGACAGCCATCTCTCGGATGTAGGTTGATTTTGACAGGGACGGCTTTTAGACTCTTTCAACGTGGGCAGGTATTGCTCGGCGTTAACTTTATTGTGGCTGTTGAAAAGAACGCTGACGGCACGCTACATACACTAGATATTATGCGGTACATAGGAAGTGCAAATGTCTCCTCTTATCTGAATGTCTCTTTAGCCAGTGCTGAATCAGGGGCGTGGCTTCCACTGGTGCAGCCGGTCCAGTGGCACGGGGCCCAGAGGCCCGAAGGGCCCAATGAATCCGGATTCATGCTGTATTTTATAATCCAAACAACACAGCCAGAGGGAGGGGTATTTCCTTCTTTGCACTAAGGCCCACGACACAATAGTTACGTACTGAGTAGCATAACACACGGAACTGCATCTCTTTCACGTGAACTGTGAAATTATTGTATTGCCCGTTTGCCCGTCTCCTTTCTTCAGCCAGATTATGGCAGCCAAGAAAACGTCAATTTTCAGGTCATTGTTTCTTGCATCAGTGCACTGGTTGCCTCATTATCGCGGTGACAATTTCTTGCTCCCATGCTATTTATTTCATGCTGCTTCATTTTTCAGTAGCTAGTCGCTGTCTTTCGGCTAGTGATTATATTTCCTGCTATGTACCGTGCCCACAGCACAGCCTGGAGGTAGCTGGAAGAAATGGTCTTAATTGGCCCACATTCTCTTTTTTAAACGACAGCCATATAAATATTAATAGCTCAAAGGGGCCGATTCTTTGGGACTCCGAAGTAAGGGCCCGATTCAGAGTCTGGAGGAGGGTTACTGCGTCACAGAGGTGACAGACAGGGCACAAGTCCTAAAAAAAGAAGTGGGGGGGAAGTTAATCAGAATGCAAGTGGCATCACGCTGCGTGACATCACAGGAAGTGGCATCACAAGAAGTGACATCAGATCTTAAGCCCTCACATATATGTTTAACATGTCTATCGTGAGTACATTGGAGCATATTTCGAGTATACAGGGAAACCCTCCTGATTGAGGCAGAAGATTCACACTTTTGTAAGCTACACATAAAACAGTGTTGCCTTTTGTCAGCGTAAACTTCCTCTACCCATAGAGCTTTTCAAGAAAAAATTGTGGTACTTAAATTATTTCAACGCCTCATCAGGTGTAGTAAGCTCTATATAAATGCTATTTATTTTGTGTAAATACAGGGAAAGACCAATGCATCTGACATTCTTACACTGCATGCATATCTTGTAAACAGGGACTAAACAAAGTGAAAAGCTGCCTCTCTTGTATGGGTGAAGTGCTAACAAAGTGTGAGCCTTTGTTTCCCCTCTGCTGCATTTGCATCAATCAATCAATCAGGGGTTTGTTAAAGCGCGACTACTCACCCGTAAGGGTCTCAAGGCGCTAGGGTGGGGGGGGGTGCAGGTTCCATTCCATCAAGGAGGGGGTCCGTCGAAGAGCCAGGTTTTGAGGTTTCTTGCGAAGATGGGGAGCGATGTTGTCTGTCTGAGGTGGAGCGGAAGGACGTTCCATGCTTTGGCCGCGAGGACGGAGAAGGAGCGGCCTCCCGATCTGGTCTTTCTGGTGCGGGGGACCACGGCGTAGGAGAGCTGGGCTGATCGTAGGGTCCTTTGGGGAGCGTGGAATTTGAGTCGGCTGTTCAGGTATGCTGGTCCGGTGCCATGGAGGGCCTTGTGTGCGTGGGTGAGCATCTTGAGGGTGATTCTCGCCTCGACGGGGAGCCAGTGGATGTGCGCAGGTGCTGGGAGATGTGGCAGTGTTTTGGCAGGTTGAGGACCAGTCTTGCGGCGGCGTTCTGGATGTTCTGTAGCTTGCGGGTGAGGTTTTTGTTTATTCCGGCGTAGAGTGCGTTGCCGTAGTCGAGTCTGCTGGTGACCAGGGCGTGAGTGACGGTCTTTCGGTGTTCGAGGGGGATCCATTTGAAGGTCTTACGAAGGAGGCGGAGGGTGTGGAAGCAGGAAGATGAGACGGAGTTGATCTGGCGGTCCATTTTGAGCTCGGAGTCCAGGATGATTCCCAGGTTGCGTGCGTGGCCCGTGGGGGTTGGTGGGTTTCCGAGGGTGGGGGGCCACCAGGTGTCGCTCCAGGCGTCTGGGTTTGGGCCCATGATGAGTACTTCTGTTTTGTTGGTGTTTAGTTGTAGGCAGCTGTTTTTCATCCATTTGGTGACGGCTTCCATGCCTTCTCGAAAGTTGCGTCTGGCGGTGTTGGGCTCGTTGGATAGGGAGAGGATGAGTTGGGTGTCGTCTGCGTATGACACGATGTTGAGTCCGTAGGTTCTGACGATGGGGGCGAGTGGAGCCATGTAGACGTTGAAGAGCGTCGGGCTGAGGGAGGAGCCCTGGGGGACTCAGCAGGTGGTAGGTGTGGGGTCCGAGAGGAAAGGGGGGAGTCTGACCCGCTGCATCCTGCCGGAGAGGAAGGAGCGGATCCAGTCGAGGGCCTTGTCCTGGATTCCTGCGTCGTAGGGTCTGCGTATTAGGGTGCGGTGGGAGACTGTGTAGAACGCCGCTGATAGGTCGAGGAGGATGAGGGCTACTGTTTCTCCTTTGTCCAGTAGGGTGCCGATGTCGTCTGTTGCGGCGAGGAGGGCGGTTTCCGTACTGTGGTTTTTTCTGAAACCGGATTGGGAGGAGTCGAGGATGTTGTGTTCTTCAATGAATGTGGCGAGTTGGCTGTTGATGGCTTTCTCAATGACTTTCGCTGGGAACGGGAGCAGGGAGATGGGTCTGTAGTTTTTGAGGTCGGTGGGGTCCGCGGAGGGTTTCTTTAGGAGGGGGTTGACCTCAGCGTGTTTCCAGTCGTCGGGGAACGAGGCAGTCGCCAGGGAGCGGTTGATGGTGTGGCGGAGCATGGGTGCAATGGTATCGGCGGCTCTGTTGAAGATGTGGTGGGGGCAGGGGTCCGTGGGGGCCCCTGAGTGAATTGACTTCATTGTCTTCAGTGTATCTTCGGTGGTGAGGGCTGTCCAGTCGTCAATCGCTGGTTTCCGGGTGTTGGGGGTGGTTGGTGAGGGTTCAGTGTGTTGGTTGTCTTCGTCAAAGTTGTCATAGATGCTCTTGATTTTGTGGTGGAAAAAGGTGCTGAGTTTGTCGCAGAGGTCTTGTGAGGGAGGGATGTCGGTAGACTCGCTGGTGGGTTGGGCGTACTCCTTGATGATGCTGAAGAGTTCCTTGCTGTTGTGCGCGTGGGTGGAGATTCTGTCTTCAATCGCTTTTTCCTCGTTTCTCTGATGAGTTGATGGTGGGCGTTGGTGGCGGCTCTGAAGTTGTTGTGGGCTTCTGTGGATTTGGTGTTCCTCCAGGCCTTTTCGAGGCGGGGGCATGTGCGTCTGGACTCTCGAAGTTCGGTGGTAAACCATCTGGCTTTCTTGGCGCGGGTATTGTTGTTTTTCTTGAGGGGGCTATGGTGTTGGTGCTGTCCGAGATCCATCTATGCAGGGTTCGGGCTGCGGTGTTGGGGTCGTCGTTTTCCGCGATGGTTGGGGTGGAGTTGTTGAGTGAGGAGGTGAGCTGGTCGTCGGTGATTTTGGTCCAGTTTCTTCGTGGGAGTAGGTGCTGGTGTCTGTGGATGGTGGGTGTTCTAAAGGTGAAGTGGACGCAACAATGGTCGGTCCATGGGAGTTCGGTGGTGTGGCTGAAGGTGATGGAGTTTCCTGTAGTGAAGAGGGGGTCGAGGGTGTGTCCTGCTGAGTGCGTGGGCTCGGTCACGATCTGGCGGAGTCCAATGTTGTGGAGGTTGTCCAGGAGGGATGTGGTGTTGGGATCCAGTTGGTTGTCGAGGTGGAAGTTGAGGTCTCCCAGCAGGGTGTAGTTGGTGGATGCGATGGCCTGCGGGGAGATAATGTTCGTGATGGAGTTGGCGAAGGGTCCGCGGGGTCCAGGGGGTTGGTAGATGAGGGTTCCTCGGAGGGTGGCGGTGGGGCTGGCCAGTATCTTGAAGTGAAGGTGTTCCATCAGTTCTGTGGGCTCATCGGGGAGTGTGCTCAGGCGGAGGCTGGATTTGTGGATGATGGCGATTCCTCCTCCTGGGCGGGTGCGGCGGTCCTTCCTGGAGATCTTGTATCCTTGGGGGATGGCGATGTCCGGTCCCGAGGTTGTGTTGGTCCAGGTTTCGGTGAAGAAGGTTACGCCTGGGGTGGTGCTGTCGAGGAGGTCCCAGATTTCGGTGGCGTGTTTGTGGAGGGATCGGACGTTGAGGAGGATGCATTGCAGGGTCTTCGGTTCGGTTGTGTTCTTGTGGGCGGGTTGTGCTGGATCCGTGTTCTTGGCGGTGCTGCAGGTGTGCCGGCAGCGGTGACAGCTGAAGGGTCCGTGGGTGTCGGCTGGTGATGCTAGCTTGCAGTTGTTGTTGCGGCCTGGGTTGAGTGCTGCTGGGTCGTAGCGTTGGCGGAGGTCCAGGGTTCCTGGCGCTGGTCGAGGTCGGATCGCGGACGGGCGCAGACCGGCTTGCCTTTGACGCGCCTTCGCGCGCCAGCGGCCGCCATTAAGTAGGGGTCGGGGAGGGCTGGACAGCTGGGAGGGGAGCTGGATTGGGCCGGTCGCGCTGGGGGGGAGGGGCCGTGGGGGCAGCAGCGGCGGGGAAAGGTAAAGGGAGGAAATAAGGGATAAAGAAAAAAGGGAAAATAAGCAGAAATAAGGCACAAAAGAGCAGAGATGCAGAAAAGTGCAGAAAGGTGAAAGCTAAAAGAGGGTAGAAAAACGAGTGAAAACGAGGGAAAGAGCAGAGCGAGAGGAAGGGAAAATGAGCAGAAATAAGGCACAAAAGAGCAGAGATGCAGAAAAGTGCAGAAAGGTGAAAGATAAAAAAGGGTAGAAAAACGAGTGAAAACGAGTGAAAGAGCAGAGTGAGAGGAAGGAAGGAAACAGAGGTCCACTGGACCACCAAGGATGAGGCGCAGAGAAACCTGCGGGTGGAGGAGGGCCTCGATCACCAACACTCGAGAGTGCAGGGGCAGGGGCAGGCCTCACTTAATGGTGGAGCTGCGAGGGTGGGAGAGCAATTTCACTGACAATGAGTCAGTGGTCTTGCTCGCCTGTCCCCGCAGCGGCCGCCATTAAGTAGGGGTCGGGGAGGGCTGGACAGCTGGGAGGCTGGAGCGGGGAGGGGAGCTGGATTGGGCCGGTCGCGCGGGGGGAGGGGCCGCGGGGCAGCAGCGGCGGGGAAAGGTAAAGGGAGGAAATAAGGGATAAAGAAAAAAGGGAAAATAAGCAGAAATAAGGCACAAAAGAGCAGAGATGCAGAAAAGTGCAGAAAGGTGAAAGCTAAAAGAGGGTAGAAAAACGAGTGAAAGAGCAGAGCGAGAGGAAGGGAAAATGAGCAGAAATAAGGCACAAAAGAGCAGAGATGCAGAAAAGTGCAGAAAGGTGAAAGATAAAAAAGGGTTGAAAAACGAGTGAAAACGAGTGAAAGAGCAGAGTGAGAGGAAGGAAACAGAGGTCCACTGGACCACCAAGGATGAGGCGCAGAGAAACCTGCGGGTGGAGGAGGGCCTCGATCACCAACACTCGAGAGTGCAGGGGCAGACCTCACTTAATGGTGGAGCTGCGAGGGTGGGAGAGCAATTTCACTGACAATGAGTCAGTGGTCTTGCTCGCCTGTTCCCGCAGCGGCCGCCATTAAGTAGGGGTCGGGGAGGGCTGGACAGCTGGGAGCGGGGAGGGGAGCTGGATTGGGCCGGTCGCGCTGGGGGGAGGGGCCGCGGGGGCAGCAGCGGCGGGGAAAGGTAAAGGGAGGAAATAAGGGATAAAGAAAAAAGGGAAAATAAGCAGAAATAAGGCACAAAAGAGCAGAGATGCAGAAAAGTGCAGAAAGGTGAAAGCTAAAAGAGGGTAGAAAAACGAGTGAAAACGAGTGAAAGAGCAGAGCGAGAGGAAGGGAAAATGAGCAGAAATAAGGCACAAAAGAGCAGAGATGCAGAAAAGTGCAGAAAGGTGAAAGATAAAAAGGGTAGAAAAACGAGTGAAAACGAGTGAAAGAGCAGAGTGAGAGGAAGGAAACAGAGGTCCACTGGACCACCAAGGATGAGGTGCAGAGAAACCTGCGGGTGGAGGAGGGCCTCGATCACCAACACTCGAGAGTGCAGGGGCAGGCCTCACTTAATGGTGGAGCTGCGAGGGTGGGAGAGCAATTTCACTGACAATGAGTCAGTGGTGTGTCAGGTGTGAGTCTCCTGACTGCTCCCAGCCGGAATATTCATACAAAAGGAGGCCTGATGACCCCTCAAATTGGGCCTTTGTTATGGGCCCAGCAGGAGTATAAAATAAGAAAGCCCCATCCCTCCCCACCTGCACGTTGTTGTGGATCGAAAGCAGACAACGTGCAGGCGCTGCTGAAAGTGTCCCAGTGTTTGGAAATTACACCGGGACGAGTACAGCACATTTTTCAGTGGGGCCCAACTTCTTGGCAGGGTGGTGTCCACCCTGTGAAAATAGCGGGCGGACGCCGTCCACCCGCGTGTACCCCCGACTCGTGCCCTGGTGACAGATATCCCGTCTACCTTATTACAGGTGGGTTATATCCTATGACACTTGAAATAAGGTGGACGGGATAGAGTTAAGCCTCCACAAAACTCTAAATCAGGCCCTAAAACCTTTATTTTTACTGCGACAAATGTGCTTGATTCATTCTTTTCAAGTGAACTGGCTGTAAATTCTACACCTATATCTGCAGGCAGGCTTCTCCCCATTCCTCTTCCCGAGTAAGTGCGCGGTAGAGTGCAGGGTTTAACACTTTTACACAAAGGGAGGCTCGCCCTGATACATGTAAACCTCTGGATATTCTGATGGACTTTATGATAAGCTCCCTTTGGGCAGCTTGAAAAGGCCTGCACTGTGAGTGAAAGGAGTGCTGCCATACTTGCAGTAAACCGAGGTACGCATCTTCTATTCAAAGAGGGATTCCTAAACCACACTCTGCAAATTTAATAGACACAGATGAACTACGACCAACACACGTGGGTTGGGTGAGGCGAAGCAGCGGGTTGGGTGAGGCGAAGCAGCGGGTAGGGATGCTCTCGTCACAGAAATACGACCTCACTTTAGACTGTTGCTGCTACCGATAGCCCTATGTAGAAGCCTGAAGTCAGAAATCACTTTTATTTCAACACCTCTCCTACACTTTGCACAGAAAGACGGTACTCAAAGAATCCAGGAGAAGGAAACAAAAAGTTGACTCAAGCTCCTAAGATTGTGGGCAATGAACATGCACAAACCACCATGCCAAGAAGCAATCTCATTATAATCCTTGCAAATAATGCAGTCCCCATAGTCTCAACAGCCACTATGCCTGCTTGTCTGCTAACCCAGATTCTAAACAAGGGTAAGAACCATGCAACAGCTTGGGGGTAATGTCTGACAAAGTAGTAAAATCACCCCGTCTGACAATCAGCCTAGCAAACCTATATCCACAGTCAAAAGTCTATCAACAGACATCCTGGCCCCTCCTTCGTCATCATCTCAGATCATTTCTTCTATCATTATTCAGCATCTACGAAGAGCCAGAACGCTATGCTGAAGGCAGTCAAAGGACCAACGGGAGACATAATGAGCTTCCCTAAAGACACTCTAGAGATGGATAAAACCTTAAATTCAAATACACCACCTAGCCCTACTGAGGCTTCTAGGGTTACACTTGCAAATAATCTTTTTTCATTTTAGTACCAAGTTATTAATCCTTCTGCAAATGCAAGAACTTCGGCTGGAGGAAAAGACAACGTCAACTCTGGCCTCAACCCAAACTTTCACATCACATCAAGGTACTAGACCCAAGTTACTCTTTAGAAGGATTCTTCCTGCTCAACTTCATGAGTAGACCTTAAGCTCAACATGATCTCAGGCTATTTTAGCAAAAGGTAAGGCAAAACAATAACGTCATAATTTCTCCACAAAATCTACTAATACATATGTACAATTATACACTGCATCCTATTTTTGCAAACAACACGTTAATATAGACGGTCCAGTTCTAACAGATTCCAAGCACTAAGGTTGGCTCCTCAACAAATTATCACTCCGATCTTAAAGTATCCCATGCTGCCTTCTCTTCAGCCGAACTTGTTTCAACACTGGTAACTTCTGGCACTGACGATTGAGAGGACTACAGTGTTCATTCATCAATCCTAACTTCTACCAAATTGATGTTTCAATCTACCCCTAAGGAGGCTGCAGTCAAGCTAAGTGGCTCAATTTAATACATTAGCTCTCAAGGTCAACTCTGTAGAAGCACTATTGAACCTGATACTCATCAGGTAGCGTTTCCCTGAACTTTATCGCTTTTTCCGCCTGGGTTTTGCTGATTCTCTTATGTGGCTTCCGGGCTCTGGGCACTTTCACACTGTAAATACAGTGCGAAAGTGCGTGCTCCCTTCCTATCCGGGTTGGGAAGTGGAGCTGATTCAATGTTCTGAAACACAGGCTGATCTGTCATTACAGACCAGTGGATGCGCACTGGCATCTATCGTGAGTACACTCATGAACAGCTTGCCATTGTAGGCCGCTGAAAGTGCGCACCCGCACCTATGGTGCCCGTGATTGCGTGTGCCGCCTGCCAATGCAGGATTGTGCGTGCGCACAGACACACTTATCAGTTAAACCTGTGTCCAGTTTGCTGTGCAGACTTGGGCAGGCGCACTTGCACCCCTGGTGCTGGGAACCATGTGTCCCATCTGCCATCGCAGGTCGGTGTGCGCACTAGCGCACCTAGGTAATGAGGAATACCTATGTGTGTTTTCACTACCTATGAGGCCTGCTTTTCCCATAGGCTAACATGGGGAAGTGGTTGACATTACTTCAGACTGCATTAGTGAACTGCAGTGGAGCAGCCTCATGATGTTTCATAACAATGGATTCACCGTGCCAAACCCTTTCCATTGGTAAAAGGAGTTTTGAGATAACTCGCATAGAAATGCCACTTATGGAATATGGACATTTCTATGCTTAAAGAGTCTCGGGACCTTGATGTCTGGAGGCAAGGTATCGGGGGAAGCACATCTGTGCATGCCCCAAGTGACAGCCATAAACCATGGGCATCCCACGGGAACAGCAGTCCTCTGCTATTTGAGGGCCGAATGAGATAGATTGAAGATAGAGGTTGTGACACTTAGCGTCTAGGGGCCAGATCATGGCCCGCTAAAGATTAAGATCTGCATTCCACCGCCCCATGGCAGACAGGCCTACAATTTAGGGGAGACATCTGTGGTTCACAGGGAAAACCCCAAAAACCACCCTGAACTTCAAAGGCACACAACAGTATAACTACGGGTGCCAAACCTTCAGCAAAGGGAGAGATGTACTTCTGGGGACATGGGACCAGAGAACCCGGACTGTGTGGAGCACATTGCCTGAGGACTCTGTTGTGCACATGGAGGACAACTGTCCGAATAGTGGCTGGCCTGGGCCGAGGACCTGCTGAAGTGTGGTGCCCTGAAGTGTTCTCTTTTTGACCACCATCGGGGTGGACCAAGTGCCCTCTCCACACCTGGCCCCTCCCAAAGACATCTTGGCGCTAGGTAGTAGTGAGAGATTGACTGGGTTGAAGAAACGCTTCCGAGACAGTTCGGAAGCGGTCAAGAGACTGCGTGACTTCTTTTTGTTTTGAGACCTGTGGGTGAACTTCCCGAGTGGCTGCTAAAATCTCCCTTGTTTACATCTACCTCCTACTTAAAACTGCTACATATTCCCACCTGCTTCCCGAGGACCCAGACAGTGTGACTTCAGCCGCGTACGGCCCGGTGTCTGGGAGGTCGGGTGTTTATCATCCATCCTGGGGTATAGGACAATTGGGGCAAACCAGAGGGTGGAGTGAGGCTTGGGCCACAGAGTCTGCAGAGGGCGAACCACTGACCTGATGGATACCAGTGGCACCGCATTAGGGTGGTGAGTGCGTATGTGTGTGTAAGGACTGGCTGATACCTGTCACCCCGCGTAGCAGTGCGGAGTGAGTATGTGTGAGTGGGAGTGATCGAGTGCGTCCCACCTGTGATTCAAGATACTGGCCGGCAGTGCCGCTGTATACGTTGATTGTTTGCCAAAAGCGCAATACCTTTGACATTGGGTTTCCCAGCGTGGCTCCAGCCGGTGGTGCTGCTAAAAAGTGTTCTATTTTTGTGTATGTACATAATTTTGATATTGTGCACCACATCAGGGTGCTCTTTCTTAATTGGGGGGTTGGGTGGGGGGTACGATTAGGAATTGTCCACAGTGTGCAATCTATTGATATCAGAACAATACGAGTGGGCCTAGTACTGCTAATAATATTTCCAAATGTGTTTTATGACCCAAAAGTATATGATGTTCATGTTACGATTAAATATATGTGTCGAATATAAATGATTTTACATACATTCTGTGTGAAGACTTAAGAGTATTTATTGCATGTGACTGCTGTACTTTTGCTTTACACGTTGCTTCTGTAGTAAGCCTGACTGCTCAGAACCAAGCTACCCAAGGGTGAGCACGGGTTATATGGCGAGTGTAATCATCTGCCCCTGACGGGAGCGGTAGCTCTGCCGGGCTGGGGGCATCCCTTCAGCCAACCAGACACTGCCAGTTCCAACAAGCACAACTAACTTCCTACACTGAAACAAGTAAAGAAACTGTAATGAAGATGATATAAATGGAGAGTACAATGGAGGACCTTCAAAAGGATACAAATTCTGAGATTAAAGTTCTTACACATGGTCGTGGAGATCAGCAAAACTGAAAACGTAGATCTAATCTTCGTATTGTGGGTGTTCCAAAGGGTGCACATGGAACAAATACTAACATGATCCCCTGGGTTGTCAGCTTAATTAAAGAACAAACATTTAGTCAGAATTTCAATTTCCTCTCTAAATGTGGTCTGAGCCTTTCTGTTCCTAGAGCACACAGAACTCCCTCTGGCCCCCAAAACTGGGTAACAAAACTCACACTATTATAATTTTTCTTCACTATTTTAGCACGAAGAAATCATTTTTTCAATTGAAAGGGAACAATGCAAAATCTTAACTAAAGTAGGTTACACTTTCAAAATGTTTCCGGTTCTAGCTTGGGAAACTGCCTCTCAACATCGAGGAAAGAGAGTTTTGACCCATGAGTTCTGTGCCCGATAGGTGGAGGAGGGGTATTCAAGGGGGGATTTGGCACAGGGAAGAGGTAGGGATAGTAGGGAAGGTGAAGCTGGGAGGGAAAAAGTAAATATGGTGCGGGATAAAAAAAAAATGTTAAAAAGGGCAACAGAAGCAATAACCTTGAATATGTATTACGTTTCTCTTGTGAAGCTCAAAACATTTGCTCTCTAATCGATTATGGTGAAAATTCTTAGCTGGAATATTAGAGCAAGGAAAGAAGTTAAAAAAGAGTGTAGGTCCTGACCAAAGCATGGTGCGTGAAACTGGATATTTTATGTTTGAAAGAAACATGGCATACCTCTGGGGAGATTAACATGGCATTTGGAGCTAATAGTGCTAAAGAGTACATGACTCCTAAAATGTATGATTTTATCTGATCTTCTGCAACGGCTAGTGCCAGAAGAGTCGTTCTCTTTCTTAATAACATCTACCTACCCAAATCATTTAAAATGACAAAGGGGGATGTATAAACACACATATTATCTCGAAGAAGGAAAATGTGCATTTCAATCTCCTCTTACTTTATGGTCCTAACTATGAGAATACCAATTATACCTTCAATGTGAAATATTTGGCAGAATTGGTCCTAATAAAATCAACTGCGATTTATTTTTTTAAACACATTTTATTGATTTTGTTTTCCTGTGTAAGAACATACATAGAAAAAAGAGAGAAAAAAAAGTAAGGGTACAGGAATACACAAAGAAACACCTGCACATTCAACCTCATACCGTCTCACATCAACGCTCAAGCAAAATGATATAGGACTGTCTTTGGAAAACCAAATCATGAGGTACACTCCTTCTCAACCCCACCTCATCCCATGAACGTTCAAATTTCAGCATTCACCATTTGTCGCAGAGAACAGACAGATGCACACGCCTGCCAAACCTTGGGGTGTTTCTGTGGACAGCCTCGAGCCTTGTACACAGCAACCTCCCAGCCCATGCAATGAACCATCCCTTTCTTCCACATCCACAAGGACGGGTGGTCGTGGCCTTCCACTCTCTCGCTATGGCTCGTTTTGCCAGAGTCAAACCCCAGAAACAATAAACACAGTTTGCATCTGTTACCACCCAGTGCGTCTGTGATGTGGAGAAGAGTAAGTTTCGGGTCCATCGGGACGGACCAGGTCAAGACACCACCCAGGCAGGATGTCACCCCATGCCAGAACCAGTCATGTGCAGGACAGGGACCATACCGCGTGTAAGAACGTTACATCAGCTGTGTTGCAGCGAAGACATGTTGGAGAAACAATCACCCCCATCCGCCATAAACGAAGGTGTGTGAAATATACCCTATAGAGGTATTTAAATTGGATCTGCCCAAAGCTGGCTGCGATGACTGCTGTCCGCTGTACCCCCAGAGCTTCAATCCAGTCCTCGTTTTCCAAGACCCCCACATCTGCCTGCCACGCCCCCCAGAGAGTGGAGAAAGTGTCTGGGCGATTGGAGATAAGCGACTCGTATATCTTGGCAATCTTACGGTCTCCTAGATCTCCCATGATAAGTTTACCCTCTAAGGGATTAAATTCAGGTGGGTCAGACAAAGTCACAGTATACTGGGTGACTGCACGGTGGAGCTGAAGGTACAGACGGAACTGACTACGATGGAGCTGATATTCTGCCTATAAAGTCTGAAAGGACTTGAGGACCATCCCATCATGACATCAACTAGGGTAGAGATCCCTATCATATCCCATTTCCGAAAGCCTTCCAGCGCAGCAACAAGGGGCAGTAGGTGGCCATGCCCAAGCGGCATCCACTCCGTCAGTTTCCCCCACCACCCCATCTGTCAGAGAGAATATTTCCATTGATTGAGGACCACATTAGTCAACTGAGAGAGACCACTGCCGAGGCCCCCATCATACAAATATGAGAGCAGATCACCCACCTGTCGGATGCAAAGGTGGGGTCGCCCTAGAGGTCGTATCAACAGTCATCACAGACCATCAAATGTGATGCACGATAGTAGGATTCAATATCCGCCGCAGGGATACCCCCACAGTAGGTGAACTGAAAACCTTTACTTAGAACAATGCAGCCAACTCCGCCTTCCCAGAGGAAGCCATCAAGAATAGAATTCAGTTTGTGGATCAATGCCGTGGAATATTGTATGGGAAATTCTGCAACTGGTACAGAAACCGTGGCAAAGACACTATTTTTCATACCAGTGAGCGACAAGGGCAAAATCGACCACACACAAACATCCTTCTTCAAGCGAGCTAATACTGGCTCCAGGTTCCGCTGCCATGCCAATGATGCATCCAGGGACGCAAAGACACCCAAGCATTTAAACCCACCCGAAGCAATCCGCAGTCCCGACACCCAACCGAAGTCCTGAGGGCAGTCACCTGCCGAAAACACAGTAGACTTTGATATGATAATGTGAAGGCTGAAGTTTAGCCAAAGATAAACGTAATCTGCAAAATACAGGGCCAGAGTATTCGGGAGCGGTGAGGAAGAAGACAAAATCATCAGCGTACAATGCTATTTTATCGGAAAGCCCCTCCCTCCGCTTGAAACTGGACACCTGAGCGTCCATTCTCACTCAAACCGCCAGAGGCTCCATTGGTAGAGCAAACAGCAGGGGAGACAGGGGGCACCCCTGCCTTGTTCCCCCACTGAATTCGATACCAGTCCGATTTGGCACCGGCCACCCGCACCATCACTGTCCAGTCTGTATATAACAGTCTCGGGTAGGAAAGAAATCTAGGACCAAAATTTAGACAACGAAGGAGAACCAACCAGTACTCCCAACTCACACAGTCGAATGTCTTGTCGATATCGGCAAGAAGGACCGCTGCAGGGCCTTCCAATCTATCAGCCAGCACCAATGCGTTATGCAGATGCCTGATATTATGTCGGGTAGCACGCTGAGGCATGAATCCTGCCTGATCAGGATGTACTAGGTCAGGGATTATGCGCACCAGCCTATTCACCAGCACTTTCACTAGAATCTTCAACTTCAGGTTCAAGAGGGAAATCGGGCGATAAGAGAAATGTTTCTCTACTGACTGACCAGGCTTGACAAATACCACAATCTCTGCATGTTATCAGTCACAGACGGCACCATCATCTGCAGAATGGATCACTTCCAACACATGCTAATGGAGTTAAGGCATGTAAGCCTTGAAGAATTCACATTGAAAACCGTTAGGCCCTGGGGTCTTCCCGAGGTGCGGGGAAAGCTCCTCCCAAGAAAGCGCAGACTCCAATAAATTGCAGTCTTCAGATGGCAGCATTTTAAGGGGAAGGGCATGTGCAAAGTTCACTATTTGTTTCCTTGACAGGACCTTTCTCCGAGTGTACACATTATCGAACTAGGCAGCAAAACTGCAAGACACCAGCTTGGGGTCAGTGAGTAAAGCGCCGGTAGGGATGGAGGAAGAATGATGAGTACTTTGGCATAATCTGTGGAGCATTTTGTTCGACTTATCCGCCACTGGTATATGCGGCTCTGGACTGCCCGCCAGGATTGCTTGGTCTCACCCAGCAAGGTCTGCTGGTATTGTTGCTGTACAAGACCCAACTGTCTGCGCACCGTCTGCCCATTATCCCTATGACTCTGTGCATCCAAAGTCACCATCTGGGACTCAAATCCATCAAGTCCTGTGCTCGTCAACGATGCTCCCCCATAGTGTAGCTAATATCGGCCCCCTGCAGTGTGGATTTTAAGGCCTCCCACAACGTCACCTGGGATGTTACCGAGCCAACATTATGAGTAAAATAATCCTCCATGGAACACTCTATATGACGTCTATAGTCAAGGTTTTGTAAGTACCAAGGAGAGGGGCGCCAACGAAAAGCAGGGCACTGAAGGCACACACGGGGACGAATGGCCACCGGGGAGTGATCAGAAAGTCCCTACACCAGGATAGAGGCATCAAAAACTCTATGCAAATATGAATGTGGGAGTAGAAAATAATCCAGGCAGGAAAAGGAGCTGTGTGCTGGGAAGAAAAAGGTGTAGTCCTCTCTAGATGGTTGCTGTGCCCTCCAAACATGGAGCAGACCCAAGGCTGGAGTAAAACAAGGGAGGTAGGACTTCCCAGACAATATGGGAGGACCATGCGGACGCCACCTGTCCATTGAATGGTCCATGACACCATTCCAGTCACACAGTGAGCCCCCTCAGGGAGTTTACCCCACAATCCGGTCATCAAGTCCACAAATGATTTGCTAAGGGGAGGGGGGCATAAACGCAGACAAATGTGAGAGGTTCCCCATATAATGTATCTGTTACAGCCGTGTTTCTATCCTGATGGTCTATCCACGACTTAACATGCTGAAACAGGACATCATTCTTGATCAGAATACTTGTACCTCTTGATCCCATCATAAACCCAGAGTGGAAAACCTGAGTGTATCCAAATCGGACCAAACAAGGGACTTTATTGCCCAGAAGATGGGTCTCCTGAAGCAGTAGAACATCTGCCCCCACCCTCCTAGCATGTTTTAGAACTGCCTCACATTTAATCTTGTCAAGTAAACCATTCATATTCCACAATACCACACAAAGCTGGTCCATTGAGTCCCCTGTCTCAGAGTTACTCATGATGTATTCGGGCGGAATCTCTGCCAGGTACAGCGAGCAACAGGAGAGGCACTGGGCAGGTTTACAAAACAAAAACAGAACCAAGAACATAAACAAATCCCCCACTACCCCCATACTTCAAAAACAGAAAGTATCCGTTGTGGGGCAGACAATCGCCAGACTTCAACATGAAACCCCGCCAGGCCCGTCCCAATGGATTCCCACACCCAACAAAGTCAGCCAACTGGGGAGGCTTAACATACCACCCACGAGGTCTTGTGGTCGAGCATGTCTTGGATCACATTGAAAGTTGTATCGAGCACCTCAAGGATGAATGTTCCACAATAATGTCAAGTAGAAGGTGAGGTGGTTGACCTCTGAAGTTACGGAGTCTCTCTACTCCCATCCGAGGCCCCCCCCATTATGCCAAGAGCTCCTCCAAGAGGAGCAGGACCTGTTGCTTTTCTTTGCCAGGGTTTTTGCAGGCTGGCTTCGTCTATCACCTTGAGACGAGTCAAAGCCCATATGCGGGGGAGTGTGTGGTTTTAATTGGAATCTCTCATTGGTCCATTGAAAGACCTCCTCTTGTGTTTCGAAGAAATGCATTTGGGAACGGTAGATGATCTTTAACTTAGCTGGATAGCATATATATGAGATTTTGAGGTCACTGAGACATTTATTGGCTGCCAGGAAGGACTACCATTGCTGCTGCACCATCCTGGTACAATCCAGGAAGATCATGATGCTTTGAGATTGCTATGTGATCTTGTCCTGGAGCCAGGAATGTTTAAGGATACCGTCCCTGTCCATATAGTTTAAGAGCTTCGCAATAACTGGTCGGAGCTGAGCGCCGGTCGGAAGGCGTTGCACTAAAGCTCTGTAAGCCCGCTCGATTATGAAGCAAGAGGATAGGGCTTCCGAGAGCATCAGGGAACAAAGCCATTGGACCGGGAAGCGCTCCATCGAGGGACCCTCACACCCCTCAGAGAAGCCCACAAAGCTCAGATTATTGCTGCAAGCCCTACCCTCTGCATCCTCCACCCTCACCGCCAACTCTCTGGTCACAGCAGTAAGTTTAGTCACCGTCAGTTGTAAGGCGTTAACTAAGTCTTCCACTCCAGAGACTCTGGTTTCAGCCTCCGTAATCTGCTCAACAACTTTCCTGAGGTCTTGGTGGAGAAAAGTGACTTTGGCGACAACCGCTCCGATTTTAGCATCCAACATGTGCCGTGATTGAGTGATAGCTGCCAGGAGGGCAGAATTATTGGTGTTTTGGCCATCATGTCCACATGCCCCCAAAGGAGGGGAGGCACCCCCAGGGTGGGCATATTTGTCCAAAGTGCTCTGTTTGGCGCCAGGAGGACCTTTATCCTTCACCATAATGGTGGCAACTGCAGGGAGTGTAGCAACCTTGCTGTCGCGCCAGGCAGTACCACCACTGACCCCCACCACAGCCCCACGTATGGGGCGGCATGAGCAGTGAGGCCACAGGGTCTTCAACAAGTGTGGTGATATGGGGCCCTCCACGAAGGCCAAAGGAATGGCGGAAAGGGCAAGGATCAATGCGGGGGCGTGCTGCCACAGACCGCACCAAGACCTAGCTTGGCCGCCTTTGCAAATTGCACGTCTACCCCCCCTCCACGAATGCCCAAAGGAATGGCGGAAAGGGCAAGGATCAGTGCAAGGAGGCGTGCTGCCGCAGACCGCACCAAGACCTTGCTTGGCCGCCTTTGCAAATTTCACGTCTTCCCCAAAGAGGTAACTCGCTAAAACATAGTAGAGGACATTCTGAAACCCCAAAGGAGCAGGTGTAGCATGAGGTGGTGAAACGAGGGTGATGGAAGCCAACACATCACCAACAGCATTGAATCCCCAGGTTCTCTGCACCTCCATTATTGCCACAAGTCACCCCGGGGCCCACCACCTCCTCACAAGTATGATGTTGCCGCTATTTACCCCAGGGCCCGCTGCCTCCTCAGGAGTATGTTGTCACCGCAATTCACCCAGGGGCCTGCCGCCTCTTCACCAGAATGTGCTGCATCTGTCCTGGGGAATTCCACAGGGCCAGAGCGGGGGATGCATCTCGTCTCTTACGGCGTGTAATTCAGGTCTGCAGAGAGTCAGCAAGCCATCAGCCCCATCGTGGACCCAGATGTAATGTAATGTAAGTTATATTTATATAGCGCACTGTCACCCAACGGGTATCCTGGCGCTGCGAGTTACCCAGATGTCAAAGAGCCAGAAAAAGATAGCTGTCCCGAGTCTAGAAACGGCAAGGAATAAGAGGGGGAAGAAAGGTGTCTGAAAGGATCAATATACAGACAATGTCTTTAAGGTTACTCCTCTCTAGGGAACAACCAAGTTTTCAGTTTCTTCCTAAATTGAAGCGTGTCCTGAGTTTGTCTAATATTGGTGGAGAGAGCATTCCACAGCCGCGAGGCTGCAGAGCTTAAAGCTCTGTCACCTGTCCTAGATCTTTTAAATCGCGTGGTGTTCACCAGATTTGTTGTTGCTGAGCGGAGGTTTCTTGAGGGAGCATACCACGAGAATTTTCTCTGAAGTGGTTCAGGTCCCAGACCATGAGCTGCTCTAAAGACAATACAGAGAGATTTGAATTGTATTCTCTGGTGAAGCAATCGCCCACCAGCGGGCAAATCCAGGGTGCCCGCGAAGCAGGGGAGTGAGGGGAGGAAAAAGGGGGGTCACTCAGCAGTGCTCTCATCGACCGTGGCCCTGGTCACAGTGCACCAGAAGTAAGGCCGGCCGCAGTATGCATCTCAGGCCGCACTATGCGGCCCTTTATGCAGCCGGCATGAGTCAAAGAGCTGTGGGGCCGCCAACAACGCCAGCTCTTGCCCCCACCGCCTAAGAATCACGGTGGATCTCCAGCAGGTCACACCTGTTCTAGACCCCATTACTAATACGCTAGAATAGTTTAGTGCTGGTCAGCACAAAAATAGATGATAACTGTTCAACCAAAATGCACCATCTAATTTATTCCAATCATTATGCATTATCAGCTATCTGAAAATTCTTCCAACACAAAGAATTTGATGGTCTTTTCCAAATTATTTAATAAAGTGGGAAGACTTTGTCCAATAGTTGAGGAGAGAGACTCCCCAATTTATTTATTTAAGCATAAACACAGCAATTCCCTGTATTCTCTGCCATTGCCTTAAAGCTTTCTCCAGGGCATAACTCAATCATTATTATCCAAGACACAAAAATTAAAATGTGCAGAAAAAGACAGCTTAACAAAACCTTGATAAACGTGTTGACATACACACATATCAGACTGCCCTTGGCATACTCAACACACTTAAAAATTGGGCGTTTTGAGGACGTCTTAATGCTATTCACAATGCAAAAACAAATGAAACAGTAGCCTCCCATAAACTAAATGTGGAAACCGGGGAAATCAGGGAAGATCCTTGCATTATGAGCGGACAGCCCGAGTACTACAAATGCTGGTATATATTTACTCTAATTTTATACACTCAATTAAAAATTGAAATGTCATCATCTTCTACATTGAGTAAGAGATTCTTTCAATCTTCGAACAATACTACACTACTCTCTAGCACAATAATAATAGACGGGAAACCCCTTACTTACCTCAATGATCCAGGGATTACACAAGCTAAAAAGCACAAAAAAATTATCCTGACAACTGAATTTACTCTGGAGGAAGTCGGGTCTGTGATTTCTCAACTACTATCAGGCAAAGCCCAGGACCTGATACTATATCTGTGGATGTATACAAATACTGGCTGAAGAAATAACTCCTCTATTTCCTAAGATATTTCAGGAAATAAGAATGAACAACCAAGTTCCTTCTTCCTGGTCTGAAGCAATTTTTCTTAAAAAAGATAAAGAAACCACAGACTGTAAATCTTACCATACTATATCAATGTTTAATGCCGTCTCAAATATTTTTGCCAAAATTCCAGTAAATACACTGAACAGCATCACCATATTGCTTACACCCAAATTTCAACAGGGGTTTAACCCAGGTAGAGACATTACTTCTCATACTAACCAAGCCAATTCATTACTGTACCGAGCCAAAACCTTTGAGAACCATTATTCACCATTTTATTAGATGCCGAAAAGGCATCCTGGGAGTTCTTATGGGAAGTATTCCAAGCTATGAATATACATCAGAATTTTATTAAATAGATGCAGCTTCTGTATAAAAGTCCAGTTATATGTGTCTGTATTCGAAGTACTAAATCTTCTTACATAGCTTGAATCGGGGGTATTCAAAAAGGCTGCTCTCTATCACCAGCACTATTGACTCTTTATGTTGAGCCATATATTAGGAAATTCCAGACAAAGCTACCTCTTATTTCCAGTTTGAAACCTTCTAATAAAATAGCAGTAGACACTGACAATAACACTATTTTCTCTTCCACACTGAAGTCCAACTTGAAGAAGTTTTGTAGAATCTCAGAAGAATTTGGTTTAATAACGGGCTATAAATTGAAAACTACTAAAACCCAGATCAATGCAAATGGTGGTGCTATATCCATAGACTTGCAAACTGTTTAATCCGTCCGATATCTAGGATATATTGTATTACCTGTTCCTTACTGTTAGAGTTCAGTTAAACCATTGGAAACAACTTCCCATATCATTGGTTGGCCGTATTGATCTAGTTAAGATGTGCATTCTCCCTAGGTTTTGTTTCTTTTCCATGCACTACTGCACTACATACCAAACAGCTTCTTAAAAACGTGGATACTTGTGTCATTACCATGCTGTGTAATCACATTATGCGATTTACCTGCTTGACCCACAATGCAAACCACCACACCTGCCGATAGAGAGAGACCAGCTAGATGTAGGAACATTAAAAACTAACTTGGCAACACCACTGCCCTGTCCCACACAGCTGATATAGACTGTGCACTGCATGAACTGGTGCCAAGATGCTGCTACCTCACTCAGATTTACTCCCCAGAGATTTCACTAGTTGATAATCCAGCACTTCCTCCAACATTTGAAAGATGAGTTGAAGTTAGATTCGAGAAGGCAGGTTTCTTGAAAGTGGGCCAACATTTTGACACTAACCAGTTTACAAAGATGGATCAGTTTTGAGAGGAAAGAACACTGTCGCCCATAGGTGTTTTTGAGTATTTTCAATGTAGGCAGGATGCCCAGGCAGGCTGGCCCTCCTTTCCGACTTAGCCCTAGATTTTGTCCAGCTCAAACAGATGCTTAAACACCCACAGAACAGAGGCTATATTTCATGATTATTTCGTTTATTAACTGAGACCATTGTCTCAACAGCACCGAAGACGTTAGGTAGATTGGAGGTGGACCTTGGACAACAAAATATTCCAGCAGTGTGGAAACGTTGTTGTCCATAAACTAAGAGGGTATCGATTAATCATAGACATAAATGAATCCATTTTAAATTCATCAAATAGACTATTTCCACAGTTTTTTTTTTTTTTTTTACATAAAATTGGCCCAGAACAAACGGCAGGCTGCATCTAGCAGATGCACCTCAGCAGGCTTCTTCAATTTGGTAGTGGACTCCCCGCGGGTGTTAGCATACTGGCAGGCAGTTGTGCAAATTCTTGGCAAAGTGGGGAGGAACCCTATAGAGTGCTGCCCCAAACTACGATTACTAGGATATGTCAAGCATGTCCTCCAAAGGACTATGCAACTGGCGGCGATACTAATCCTCCTTGCAAAGCACTGCACACTGAAAACCTGGATGAAAGGCCCTTTGCCACAAACACAGGAATGGTTAAGGGACGCTGCAACTTGTAAACTATTGGGATCAGACTTTTCCCTGCTGCAGGCCCCACAGCCCAGACCTTGAGACATCTGGGGCCCTATAAGAAGCTATTTATTTACACAACAAGGTAAAAGGCAATAAAAATAACAGGTACCTGCTGGTTAATCCATGACCAATATGAGACATGATATGCTGGAACTTTGTGTGAATCAAAAGGCGCTACAGCTCCCATGGGAGGGTGGGTTTTTACGATGGAAAACCCATGATTACTGTGATGTAATAGGGCTATAGGATCTGTTCAATACGAGCCATGTTAAGACAATCTCATCCTTCTCTGTGGCCCTCTATGTATGTTTGAGTGAGCTGGTAATATTGCAAGTGCTGCCAAAGGATACTAAGGTGTGATATTACCTGTATCTGTTCTTTATGTGATCTGGACTTGAGGGCCTTGTTTGTTTGAAATCATGAAATTTTAAATAAAGTATATAAAAAAAAGTAGAGACTTTAATATCTTAATTAACATGGCAAGGAAAATCTCCCCGCAGAATCTTAAAATCCCTTAAGCTTCCAACAGCTAGAGGTGGATGGAATGCTCCTGACTGGAGGATGTATTATTGGGCGTGTATTTGCAATCATATAACAATTCTTTACTCTTTTGACACACCCGAGGGCTAATGAACTTAACATTTGTTGAATGACTGTATGCAAAGTCTATCTAAAAACCTGGCAATCAAACATTTTTCAAAAAGGGAAGTTTAAGACATTGCTAACTTTATGCAAAATCTGGGGCGAGATTACAAAGTTTTGCCAAATACCCTATTTCCATTTACTTATTACATTGAAAAACAACTTTGAATAACCACATTTTTTTCATGATAACATTTTTGATAAATGTTTTTATCAAGGGATAAGACAATTTAGACACTTGGGGGCTGATTACGATGTCGGGCGGAAAGCCTCCTCCCGACAGTCGGATTCACCTAGACCGTGTCGGAACCCCTCCGCCCGACTCGGTCGGATTCCAATCCGCCTGACCGATTACGATGTTCGCTGTCGGATTGCAAACTGCACGGTCTTTCTGAATCGGTTCCGACCGGCTCTCGGAGTAACTGTGTCGGTCGGAGCCGCATCGTACAGCTCTACGGAAAGCGTTTCCGACCGAGCGATTACGATGTTGGTTTCCAACAGCCTTTCCGAGTCGGCCTGTCTGACACGAAAAGGCTGTCGGAAAGTGACTTTGGGGGACCCTGGCAGGGCCCCCTTCGTCCTGCAGCCTCCGGTTTGGGGCCGAGGGGGTACCAAGGACCCCCCTGTAAAACCATGCACTCTGTGGCAGGCACTGTGGGGCGCCCGCCACAGGGTGCAGGTTTTTCCGCAAACCCCCCATTTCCCTATAGGAGCCTGTGTTGTCGGGCGGAACACGGGCTCCCATAGGGGACAATGGGAATCCGACCGAACAGTGTTCGGTCGCATCGTAATCGGTCGGGCGGAATCGCCGGCCGTGAGTCGGTCAGTCCAGAATCCGAGAAAGTGTCGGGCGGAAAGTTTCCGCACAACATCATAAGGCCCCTAATTTTCAAACTTCACACTTAAAATGTCAGCAATGTCGGAGGGAATTTAATTTTCATACAAACGATTTTTTCAAATACTTGATGATCAGACATTTTTTCTCTAAACCTACAAATCCACTTTTCCTTTATATTCACACACCATTGATAACTTGATCCTAGGAACAAAGCTAACTGTATCTCCATTTTATATGCTGAATTAGGTCAAATCAAAATTGATGATACAATCTCTGGGCTGATAAGTGGTCTCAATGGCTAGAGGAGTCCATATCCGCCGATCAAATGTTTTTCAATACTTCAGAGATTTTGTCAAATCATTACACCAACTCGACAAAGATAATAGCTATATTGAGAATTGTATGATTTTTATATTATCCCACATAAACTATCAAAATAGTACAAATCCATCAAAAACTGACCCCACTGTTCATGCCTGTGAGCAGACAATGTTCATATGTTAGCGATATGCCCTGACCTAAAGCAATTTTGGCTAGATATCTTTTTTAAATTAAGCGAAATACATAATTTGTGGATCGTTCCGGATTCAAACACTATATTGTTGGTTATTCACACATATGAGATGACTTGAAATGCAATGTTGATTGGTCGCTTGCTTATCACAAGAGAATGGAAAGATCGCAGATCTCCAACTTTCGAGGAATGGTGGCAAGAACTTAAAAATGTAATGGAATGCACTGCCCACTGGACATCTATGTGGGTGCCCATTGTGGGTACTCATATGGAAAATTGCAGTCAGTGAGTTCTGCGATACAGCAATACTTTTGGATGATCTAGAGAGAATCTGGACTCCAGCAAGGCTCTACTTTATTAGCCGTCCGTGGCAACTGGATTTAGAATACAGTCACTGTCTCTTAGGCACTGGTGACTGGACTTAGGGTCATCTCATGGCACCAACAAAAGGGAAAAAAATTAAAACACTTTACTTACTCTGAGGAAGGTGGCTCTTCATTTTCTTTGAGCAGCGGGTTCTTGGAAAATCTTTGGGCTTCACAGCAGGTGCACAGGGTGAATTTCTAAACACATTCCAGTCTTTCAAACAATAACCAAATCATTGCACAAATAAACCCAAGAAGTGTTCGATTTTGCCTTCAAATGAAGCTGAAAAAGAGTCTGAAGTGCTCCATGACCCGAGTGATTCTGTACAGATACGGGTGCAGGTGCACCTTCCCTCATAGTAGAGCAATGGTCAGAGGGCGATGTTAAGGTATTTTCTAGCTCCTCTAGCACTCAAGAGCTAAAATAGAGTTTAGGGTCAGTTCTCGAATGTCTGGTTTGCTTGTAGAATAAAGAACACACCTTTAAATAAAGCATTTTTAATCAAATTAAAAAAACTTCCTGGACATTTAAATGATTAAGTGAAATTTAAAGTTTTATATTGTTTCAGTTTTATATTGCTGCAGTAACTCTCGCTGGGCGGCCACGCTTTCCTGAGAGTCAAATGCCAGTGGCAAGAACCTACCTGTTCATGGGGTTGGAATGTAACAGTATTGCGGCCCTAGTGCACAAGTGACGAATGACAATTGTCACAATTAATTTCCAGTAACTGACTGCCCTGGGAGCCCAAGAACGGTCGCACACTAGTAATACTTCGGGATAGTCTATTTTTTACTTTCATATTTTTTTAGGGGTCAGTGTATACAGCCAGCGATTTAGTTCGCTATCTGTATCCCATTTCACGGTTGCCTAATTTATATGCCTTAATTATGAACTTAAGTGGACACTTGCTTAACTTTTGGGTTCTTGAAGAGATCAAAGTAATGAACAAGAAAAAACCCAGATGAAAGGTTTTAGGTGTGCTGACAGCTGCCACTATGTCTCTCCAGGAACGGCGACAATTACTGCTCATGACTCAACATTTTTGTCGAAACTCATTTGGCACAACAAACAAAATCCCAAAGTATTTTACGGAAACAAATAACACTGAAGTTGAATTTTATGTTCTCCCTTTTTCCGTGGTGAAAGGCCATGGTGATATCACCAAAGACATTTTGTACACGTCACCGATGTCGATTTTGAAGGAGATGCTTAATAATCTTCACTGAGCTTCACTCTGCTTGCACGTGACCCCAGATTCCTACCACACCACGTATGTCTTCTTTTTTTAGATGGGTATATGCGAGAAAGATACTAGTTAGCCCTTGCTGCACAAAAACATGAAGCTAATATATTTGTTTAAAAAAACCAGAATTTATATTTATGGCTGGCGTTAGCAAGACGTTTTGCTTTTAATAAATGTATATGTACCATAAATATCATATACTGACATAAGGGCTTTCAGCCAGATTTAGTGTGTCGTCCATGTTTGTTCCGCCCAGCACAGTAAACAACACGTGGATCAGGGTCAGCTCACGTGAGCCACTGGTTCACCTCACTTTGGGTGACGGTATTGTATCTTTCACAATGTGCACATACCCCAAAAAGAAGCCCCCGTCTACTGTTTTACTAAAACCATTGCAAAAGAAACAATTGATGGACGGAATGCTGGGCAATGCAAACATTCACCCCCAGTCACAAGGATCTGGGTTAAATCCTTCATTCTTTTGCTCACCACACCACCCCAGTTTGGACCTAGCCATATGCAAATCAGTCTTGACCCTGTTCCTTGTGGGAACAGTCCAGCCCGAGCTGCCAAGCCAGGTCCTCCCTGGACCGGAAACAAGCATCCTGGGACCGGTTTCAGGGCATCACCCTTCATCAGCCAGGCTAGCTTGAATCCAGTGGTGTAGTGAGCACGGGACCCACGTCTGGGCATACCCTTCCCACTTAGGGCGACATATGCAAAAGAAACAATTGATGGACGGAATGCTGGGCAATGCAAACATTCACCCCCAGTCACAAGGATCTGGGTTAAATCCATCATTCTTTAGCTCACCACACCACCCCAGTTTGGACCTAGCCATATGCAAATCAGTCTTGACCCTGTTCCTTGTGGGAACAGTCCAGCCCGAACTGCCAAGCTAGGTCCTCCCTGGACCGGAAACAAGCATCCTGGGACCGGTTTCAGGGCATCACCCTTCATCAGCCAGGCTAGCTTGAATCCAGTGGTGTAGTGAGCACGAGACCCACGTCTGGGCATACCCTTCCCACTTAGGGCGACATATTCAAAAGAAACAATTGACGGACGGAATGCTGGGCAATGCAAACATTCACCCCCAGTCACTGTACTGGGGTGAATGTATGACATTGTTCTGCATTCTGTCCATCAATTGTTTTTGCTTTTGTCACCCCGAGTGGGACGGGTATGCCCAGACGTGGGTCCCGTGCTCTCTATGCCACTGGAGTCAAGCTATCCTGGCTGATGAGGGGTGAAACCCCGAAACCGGTCCTAGAATGCTTGTTTCCTGTCCAGGGAGGACCTGGCCTGGCAGTTCGGGCTGGACTGTTCCCATTGGGCACAGGGTCAAGACTGATTTTCATATGGCTGGGTTCAAACTGGAATGGCATGGTGAGCAAAAAAATGATGGATTTCGGCCCAGATCTCTGTACTGGGGTGAATGTATGACAATGTTCTGCATTCTGTCCATCAATTGTTGTTTTTGCATTTGTCACCCCGAGTGGGACGGGTATGCCCAGACGTGGGTCCCGTGCTCTCCATGCCACTGGAGTCAAGCTATCCTGGCTGATGAAGGGTGAAACCCCGAAACCGGTGCTAGAATGCTTGTTTCCTGTCCAGGGAGGACCTGGCCTGGCAGTTCGGGCTGGACTGTTCCCATTGGGCACAGGGTCAAGACTGATTTGCATATGGCTGGGTTCAAACTGGAATGGCATGGTGAGCAAAAATATGATGGATTTAGGCCCAGATCTCTGTACTGGGGTGAATGTATGACATTGTTCTGCATTCTGTCCATCAATTGTTGTTTTTGCATTTGTCACCCCGAGTGGGACGGGTATGCCCAGACGTGGGTCCCGTGCTCTCCATGCCACTGGAGTCAAGCTATCCTGGCTGATGAGGGGTGAAACCCTGAAACCGGTACTAGAATGCTTGTTTCCTGTCCAGGGAGGACCTGGCCTGGCAGTTCGGGCTGGACTGTTCCCATTGGGCACAGGGTCAAGACTGATTTGCATATGGCTGGGTTCAAACTGGAATGGCATGGTGAGCAAAAAAATGATGGATTTAGGCCCAGATCTCTGTACTGGGGTGAATGTATGACATTGTTCTGCATTCTGTCCATCAATTGTTTTTGCATTTGTCACCCCGAGTGGGATGGGTATGCCCAGACGTGGGTCCGGTGCTCTCCATGCCACTGGAATCAAGCTATCCTGGCTGATGAGGGGTGAAACCCCGAAACCGGTCCTAGAATGCTTGTTTCCTGTCCAGGGACGACCTGGCCTGGCAGGTCGGGCTGGACTGTTCCCATTGGGCACAGGGTCAAGACTGATTTGCATATGGCTGGGTTCAAACTGGAATGGCATAGTGAGCAAAAAAATGATGGATTTAGGCCCAGATCTCTGTATTGGGGTGAATGTATGACATTGTTCTACATTCTGTCCATCAATTGTTGTTTTTACTAAAACCATTACCAAACACTAGCAAAGCCAAATGTCGGTTTCGAACGCCAAACCTATTGGCTGTGCCAATGCTTGTTTTTTTATAAATCTTTCTCTGCAGATAGTACAGACAACTTCAAAATGAATGACCAATAAAAACATACATCAGAATGAAGATTCAAGAACCAACAACTCTACTTACTAAGCAGAGCTGCTGCTACCAGGCTCAGGATCACATTTGTTAAAAAATAATAATAATAAAAGAGCATGTTGAAAGAGACCAAGCATAAACCTGTGGCGAGCAGTGCAAGCACACCTACGTGCGCCCCCTACTTCAGGTTGCAAGTACAAAGCCTGTAGGCAAACGATTTGCTAGAATTCTTTTTCATCATTAAAATGAAGCCACTGCAGCCGCGGTACGCGGTCAGATGAACAGATGTGACAGCTTAAAGTTCCCATACGAAGGATTCAACCCTGCAGGTCTTTGCATAATGGTTTAAATGACTTAATGATCACAACTCAATTGTGAGTAATAATGCCCATCACTCAGATGCTAGCGTACAGTCATTATTTACGAAGGCCAAAACACTGCCCTCAATATGTCGCTTCTAATCTTGAGTTCTGGCTCACCATATGAGACGTCAGTTACCTGATGTAAATAATGCACTTTTACACACAATGCGCTACGAAACTACCTGCAAAAATCACATTCAATCAGCGGTGATATGGACCAAGACGCACATCTTCCCACTCGAATGTTTCCCAATGGTGCTTGCAAATATAGGCAGAACAGTAGGCGTCACTAATACCATACTCAACTACATTTATCAAGAATACCATTAAAATATGTTCTACTTTCATACTCGCAGGGACCGGATCTGTCACGGATGGTGGGGAGCAGCTTGGAATCGCAGCGGAAGAAAATGTAGGTCACATTTTCAGGATTCCACATGAGCGGCTGCAAAGGATTCTCGAAGATTCCGCCCATTTGTTCCGAAGCCTCCCTGGGTGAGCTCCGAGTGCTCGCGAGGCTGCTTTCGCGAGTTCAGAAATTTAAGCTCGGGTTGCGGGTATGACATCAGAATTTCATGTACAGAAAACATAATATTCAAACCTATGTTAAAATTATATGGAATTGGTCATATTTTACGGGCGCTAGAGAAACAAGCACTGGCAAAGCCAATAGGACTGGCTTGCCATTTGAGTCCTGATTAAAATATTAAAAAGTCTGCTGCAGTGAAAAAAAATAAGACAAAAATCTTTGGAGATATAAAACAGTCCTTCATCCATTGCAATGCAATTACTCCAACGGAGGCAGAACGCTAAGCCAACCAGCCTCTAACATGAGGCGAGGGAAAAATACTCTTCTGGTTGGAGTCAACCAAGGGCTCTACACATCGACAGCCGTGATCCGTGATGTTGTAACTTAGGTTAAATATGAGTGGGTCATATATTGTGAATGTATTCCTGCTGTGTGAGTGCCCTACCTGGTTGGTTGGCTGCTCTGTTTTTGTTCCCTCACCACTGTCATAGCTAATGTCACATTTGCATGTGCTTTGTTCTGCTGATGCACCCTTGTTGCTTCTAGGTGGATCTTCTATAGTGATTATTCTGTGGTTGAGCCCATGTGTCTAAGAGGACCTTGGATTAAGGCTACTCTGAAGTCCCATTCATGTTACATCTGCATGGACCTCAGATGGTGACTATTAGGTTGAAGCCTGCCAGACAGCACAACTGTCTGTTTGCAAAAGAGTTATTGGGGAAATGTTGATAGCTGACCTAAAAAGAAACTCCACCCATTGTTTTCCATTGGCATTTTGCCTTCTCATTCTTATTTTCTTGCTTTCTATTCAATGGTTTTATTTGATTTAGCCCGTTTATCGAGTCTTTGACCCTCCCGTGGAGCATTACCTTTTTTTGCCATATCTCTAATTGGCTCCTTTTATCCTTCGAACAGTCTACATTTCTAGATCCTTTTTTCTTTTTCTAAAAGCACTCCATGAGAGTGCATAAGTTTCCCCCATTCTCTGTGTTTTCCCACTTTTCCCAGCAAATTTTTCCCATAATATTATAAAAGTTCTACTTTCAGCACCTTTTTCCTTTGAGCTGCTCTCAGTGCATTTACAGTTTTATACAGATTCGCCCTTTCACTTGCTTTCCCATGCAGCCATCAGTTTTAAGCCATGTCATCTAGGGCCTTACCTGCAATTCTATGTCAGGACCGGAGGCGAGGATTATGCTTTAACTTTCTACACTTTATTTAAAAGGAGCCCATTTTACTACTTAAATCAAACCATATTTCTCATGTAACACTGGGAATGGTAAAAACAAACAATGTGCAAACAGTCCCATAATCCAATAGGTGTCCAATGAGAGGTCAGCATTGCCATCATAGTCCTTCACCTCTGTCACCAACTTCCCTTTCTTTGCTGCTTGCAGCCCAGATAAGGGCCTTTTTTTCTCTCTCTTTCTATGGTGCATACTTTGTAGTTGTTTTAAATCAGTGTGCATGCTTATTTCCCGCCGTGGGCCGCTTTGGGCTCCTACGCGACTGAATGTAATTTCCCTGGTAGTGGCAGAGTGCGGGGGGGGGGGGGCTTGGGGATTTTCATCCCCCCACAAGGGGAGCTGTGGTAGCGCAGTTTTCTATGGTTTGGGACACACGATCTTGGAAGTCCTGTCAGTAGAGGGGAGCCAAAATCGTGCACATCTTGCCTCAGCCTTTCTCTGCCCCTGGAGAGTGACGTCCCAGCTGGGGTCTGTACAGATCTTTGAACAGATTTGATGCTTGTCACAAGGGCTAGTAGTAAGTGTTAACTTACGCCCCACTGGGGGCTGTATTGCTGTGTGGCAGGCCGTGAAGCCTGGAAGGGGACACGCTCCCATGCAGCTTGCTCTTCATCCCAGATTGACATAAATACCCCGGGGCGGTGGTGTCCTTGGGGCTTAGACCCCAAGAACGTGAGGCGCTGCCCACTTCTGATCCACTGGGCCCCCAGCACCTAAACTGATAGCGCTTTGCGATGAGCCCCATGTTCTAGGCGCTTAACATTGCACGGCGCTGGGCTTTTCATTAGTTGAAACTCCACTATCAGTACCTACCTTTGTTACCTCCCACCTGGACAGTCGCCATGGAACTAGAGGGAAAACTTTGTTGCAAAAGGGAAGGTGCACCGGTCAAAAGAGTCCACAATGTTACCAACTTTTCCAAAAGTATATTTTCTTTATTTCGTATCAAAAGAGTATAAGACAGCAAAAGTCAGCCAGACAGCAAAAGTCAGCCAACGCGTTTCGTTCCTATTGGAACTTCGTCAGGGCTCATATATATTAATTGAATACATGAAATCAATCATCACGAATATGTTGAGGATCACAATCCACCAATCCAAGGTATGAAAAGCTAAAAGTGGCGTATCCTTACTTATCTGTAAATGGTGGTGCAAATACTATCCTGGAAATATTCAGTGTCATGCGATCAGAACCATAAATTGGGTATATTCAAGGTTAGGAAAATACGCCCTGATACGGCGCACTCCAAAGTTCCTGACAACCCCGAATAGGAACTTTGGAGTGCGCCGTATCAGGGGCGTATTTTCCTAACCTTGAATATACCCAATTTATGGTTCTGGATCGCATGACACTGAATATTTCCAGGATAGTATTTGCACCACCATTTACAGATAAGTAAGGATACGCCACTTTTAGCTTTTCATACCTTGGATTGGTGGATTGTGATCCTCAACATATTCGTGATGATTGATTTCATGTATTCAATTAATATATATGAGCCCTGATGAAGTTCCAATAGGAAGCGAAACGCGTTGGCTGACTTTTGCTGTCTGGCTGACTTTTGCTGTCTTATACTCTTTGATACGAAATAAAGAAAATATACTTTGGAAAAGTTGGTAACATTGTGGACTCTTTTGACCGGTGCACCTTCCCTTTGCAACAAAGTTTACCTTCTGGGAATTCAGTGGAGACCAAGTACGGCGGGCTCCGGAAGTGTATGCACGGAATTTTGGACAGTATTGAAATATTTGGATTAGAGGTGCAGTACCTCAGTCAGCCGTATGTTCTTTTTTGTTGTTTAATGGAACTAGAGGGAGATGCCCAGTATGAGGAAGATCCCTTGGCTGCCCTTCCTTGGGATGATGAATTTTATGACGTTGTTGATGCCTTGATATATCATGGAAGAAGCCATGGCACCCATGGATCAGCGCTTGTCACAGTAAATTGCGAGTGAATGCGCAAAACTGGCCAAATTCCAAGGTTCTGCAACTTCTGACCCCACCTTCCCCTATCCAGCCCCTTGATACCGACCCAATACCAGCCATGCGCCCCCGGGAGGCAGGGATAGACCACAATGCCTTTGGTTGCCTAAGTGAGGCCTTCTTGAACCAGTCCCAGCCTGCCCTTGTACTAGGGGATCCTGCAAAGGGAGTATTAGATCCAACCTCAACCCCTCCCCCATATGATGATGCCCATAGGAATACTGACAGCGAGGCCGAGCCTTCCCATCCGTGGCGCCCTTCCCCCAGCCACTGGCCCCTCCCCCCATGTTGATGCTTCGGACATGCTGGACCCTGAGGAACTTATACATCCTCATTCCTCCAAGTGGGCACCCTCTACCAAGGTAGCAAATTATGTGGCAGGGCAGATCAGAACCCCACTGGGGAAAGAGGCACTTAACTGCCTAAAAGCAGAATATCCTCGCCCATCTTTAGATGGCAAGGTAGCCATGACACCAGAGCTGGACCCCAGAATGACCGCCTTTTTGGACAAGCTCATCAAAGACCCCAAAAGGGCATCAACAGGTCCTGGCGGGGATGCCAGGATAAGCTCCTGGACGCCCTAGGCCCCTTAACCAGGATCCTAGACATGGCAGAGGACACCAATGTTTCAAGATCTCTGATATCCCCTGAAGTTCTCTTCGGGTGGGTGCAACGTGTTCTCGCCTTCATGGGCAGTGCCAATTGCGCTCTGTCCACCGAGCGAGGGCGCTCTTTCCTCAGTAAGGTGGACCCCAAGTTGGGGGATTAGGCAGACTCAGAGGCAGGAGCAGTGGCGCAAGGGGGGCTCTTTGGTGCGCCGTTTATTAAAGAGTTAGGGACATTTGTGAATACATTTACTTCCCTAGATAAGGCTCAGCCCTCAATAAAAAAGGTTTTTTTCCTCACAGGGTTTCTGTGGGGCCGGTTGAGGAAGGGGCCACTAGGCCGGCCAATACTAATACCAGAATCCCCATGGGGGCAAGGCTCTAGACGCGGCCTATACCAAGACCAAGCCCGCTTTGGTAACTTCTACCAGACGCATGGACAGTGATTCAGTGGCCGAGGACATAGGGGATTCAACGCTAACTCTAATTCCAGTGACTGTTCACCCTTCGTCCCTTGTAAAAGTAGGGGGCCGACTGGCAATTTTTTTTCCATGCTTGGAAGTCAATTACAAGCGATGAGTGGGTCCTGCAAACGATTCAGGGGTTTCATATAGAGTTTTGAGGAACACCCTGTCAGGTTATGCGCCCCAGGCCGCTGTAATTCTCACAACAGGAGGCGGATCTGATGGACGCAAAGGTTACCTCGCTGCTCGACAGGGGAGCTATTTTTCCTACCACCCCCCTCCCACAAGGCTTCCTTCGCTCCGTGGTGTTTCACGAAGGTCCTCAGACCGGTCGTAGAGCACCTCAGGGCGCAGGGGACCCGCCTCATTATTTTTTTGGACAACATGCTTCTCCTGGCAGAAGATACCCACCAGTTGTCGTCCCAACTGTAAATAGCAGTCTCTCTGCTCAAAAAACCTCTGCTTTGTCATAAACAAGAGGAAATCCCTTCTGACCCCAGTGCAAGAAGCAGTTTTTCTGGGTTTTGTCATAGATTCCACAGAGGCTACGATAAGCCTCCCCTCGAGGAAGGTGGCCAAGATCAGACATGAGTTGCGGCGAACGCTAACCAGACAGAGAGTGCCCTTGCGGCACACTGCCTGCGCTTCAGCGCTTAAAGGCGACACACTTGCGGAAGGGACTCTCTTATTCCCAGTCAGTAGTCTTCTTGGGGGACACATGCGAAGAAATCCTCTGGTGGCTTTCACATATGGAAGCATTGAACGGCAGAACAATTTTCGGCTCGGCTCTGGATCACATTATAGAGTCCAAGGCTAGTAGGTCAGGCTGGGGTGCGCAGTGTGGAGAGTTTTCAACAGGAGGGTTGTGGTCTCCTCAAGAACAGAGGTTACACATCAACTGTTTGGAACTTCTGGCAGGGTCCTTTGCGGTCCACTGTTGGACGTGAGACAGAATCCAATGCTGCATCCTCCTAAAGATAGATGACATCTCAGCCGTCCGGTACATATACCCCTAGGGGGATAATCGGTCCAAAGTCCTCTCGGATCTCATGACCAATTTTTGGCAGCTTTGCCTGGACCATCAGATATCGGTCAATACCTCCCAGGGCAGGGCAACATGGTGGCGGCCTGGTAATCCCATCATTTCTGGGACTCCAGTCTTTGGAAGCTTCACCAGGAGGTCTTTGGCAACCTCCAGGACCAATGGGGTCCGTTTTCAGTGGATTTGTCACCTCCAGATTAGATTATCAGCTGCCCAGGTTCTTCAGTTGGAGATCAAATCCTCTGGCGGCCGCCAAGGACGCCTTTCTGCAGGACTGAGAGCTGGAGAGGGGCTATGCGTTTCCCCTGTTCGCGATGATTACCAGGGTCTCCGCCCAGATCAGACGACGGCGAGCGGAAGTAGTGTGATCACCCCGATTTCAAGTCTGGTTTTTTGGTTCAGCTGGAACTTTCTTGGGATTTTACAATCCCTCTCCCCCTATTCCTGACTCTCCTCCTGAATCCGGATCGAACTCCACATCCAATGGTGTTAGAAGGGTCATTTCGCCTCGTGACATGGAAGGCTACAGGGGACGATTGTCGCGCCTGGGACTTTCGGAGCAGACTGAGGCTCTTCCTGTCGAAGGCATGGTCAGACGGCAACCTCAAATGATACCAATCGGCTTGGAAGAGATGGTGTCGTTGGTGTGTGCGATGGGGTTGTGATCCCATGGGCACAGAGGTAGTGCAAGTTTTGAATTTTTTGGCCAACTTAGCGCAAAAAGGTATGGTTAACCGATCGATTAACCCTTTTCGTTCAGCTATCTCGGCTGGTCACCTGCGGGTGGAAGTGTCCCCAATAGGGGAACACCCAGTTGTGTGTCGACTCCTACGTTGGATTATGCTATCTTTGCCTCCAGAGCCACGTTACTTGGCTCTTTGTGATGTCAATATGGTTTTAAACCTTTTTCTGACATGGCAACCTAATAGGTTCTTCTCAAGGAAAGAACTCTCGGCGAAGCTGGCGATGTTGGTCTGCATGGTATCGTGCAGGAAGATGTCGGATGTTCAAGCCCTAGATATTATGGGAAGATCCTTCTCTCCCTCTAGAGTGTTGTTTACACTGAGCAGGCATACAAAATGCCATACCAGAGTTACAGAATATCCGGCGTTCCTGGATTCTCCTAGGCTGCGTGTGATCTGGTGCCTTAAAGCATACAAGGACATGTCAGGGGACTTTCAGCCCCTGGGTGAGAGACAGCTCCTAATCGCTCTCAAGAAGCATCATAAAGCGGTTTCCTCCCCGACCATAGCCCAGTGGGTAAGTTGGGTGATGCAGGACCAGGAGCGGATCTTAGCATCTTTGGTGCGCACTCCACTTGTGGTGCGATGGCCTCTAAAGCGTTAACTTTGGGTGCCCATCTGAAAGGTATCATTAACGCGGCCCACTGGTTTTCTGACTCAACTTTTAAAAGGTTCTACTTTAAGCCAGTGTTGGATGTGACTCATTTGGTGGTAAGTAAGCTTTAAACTAACATAATCCTTGCCTCCAGTCCTGACATAGAATGAAAAAGTTGCTAGCTATCGTAACAAAGTTTCAATTCTATTAAGGACTCGGAGACAAGGATTACCCCACCCACGAGTTAAAAATCCGGGAACCCTTCCCCATGACTAGTAAGTAAATATTTGAATTTCTTTGGTTGTAATCTTGTGAAAAGTCGATAACTCAACAGAGTTCGGTTATGCATATCCTGTGTACTGTGTAGATTTGCTGTTAAGCAACAAAATTTTAATATTTATATTGTCCTTGTGGATGTTCTAGTTCTAGTTCCGGTGCCGGGCAACCCTTTTGGGTAGCTGTTGCGCCTTATAAATTTAATTAATAATAATAATAATTGATAATAATAATTGATATCCTCTAGTTCTCAGGTGCAGAGAATGGAAAACAGGATTCGTAAGAAAAGAGCTAGGGCGTAACTCGCACGACAAAAAAGGTGACAAAGCTGAAAGACTATGATGGCAATGCTGACCTCTGATTGGACACCTATTGGATTATGGGACTGTTTGTTTGCACATAGTTTGTTTTTTCCATTCCCAGTGTTATAAAAGTGCTGCAGTGGAGAAAGTTGAAGCATAATCCTCGCCTCGGAGTCCTTAATAGAATGTAAACTTTCCGTTACGATAGCTAGGACATTTTTCATTCTATGTGCACATTTCATTTTTTATCATTAACATAATCATAATTTAAAAAACTTAAACCCCGCTTTTCTTACGAATTCCATGAGCGTGCATTTGTTTTTACCACTTAGCGTCTTTGCCCGTTTCTCTTAACACATTTCTTTTCATAACATTATACAAATTTCATTTTTCACTACTTTGTCCTTTGAGTGTCTCCTTTGAGTGTGTGCTTTCACTTTTATACAGCTTCGCTCTTTGAGCCGCGCATTAACTCCACGTTGTGCTCTCTTGTGTTCGTTCACTTTCACACCCCACGTTGTTTTGTCTCGGTTTGCTTCGCCTGCACATCCTGTGTAGCTTGCCCCCACCTTCCTGTTGCTTCCCCACCCTCTGTGATTCATTCCTCTTTGCTGCTTCTCCCACTTACATTCTTTCCCCATCTGCGTTCTTTCCTCCACCCACTCAAAATACTTTTTTTTCCGTTTACCGATTCAACTTGGATCGGTAAACAAAAAGAAAAAAAACTCTTGTGCCATTTTGTTAGTATGCATACTAGGTTCATACACCTACAAAATACAAAATGATGCAGCCAACCATATAGTGTTTTTTCCCTGTTTATTAGCCATGCTGCACAGGAACACGGATGCGGTGCAGCATGGATAAAACCACTGGCAAAGCCAATAGGTCCAAAAGGCAAGATCTATTGGCTTTTCAAATGCTTGTTTTTCTTCTGTTGTGCTTATGTTGCATCTGTCTGGATTTGGCACTGTGATTGCTATTTGGCTGTGCTCATGTCATGTTTGTAGAAACCAAATAGTATTATTGTCACACTATTGCACTTTCATGCCTGCTCGAGCTCTTGTTGTTGCTTGGAGGACTATATATGGCTACTGCGGCTATGTGTCACACTTTCTAGTTATCAGAAATGGGTTCTAATTCCCATAAGGGTAGGCCTTACTTTTGGACTTCTTCCAAATGCTATGCTATTGTCACATCTAGATGGATCCTCCATTATGGCTTGTCTACTGGTTCACTCACTTAGCCTCCTGGACAGCCTCACACCAATGAACAATTTCTTCTGCTGTGCTTTTGGTATGCCATACATTATGACTGTTCTGTGGTTGTATTTATAGGTTTTGGCCGTCTGTTTCACTGCTACAGTCATTACCCAATCCCCCACTGATAGCAACTGCCATGCCCATTAAAGGATTCCTCATAGTCATGGAGCTGGTTGAATAAATCAGAGCTCTGGCATGGCCGGCCCGCAGAGACACTTTTCCTGCAGGAATTTGTGGCCAGGGGGGCCTGGGAGCTGGCGGTAGAGCCCGGGATGACCGGAGACTCACTCCAGCACTCGGACGGCCCCGGGAATGGCTCACTTGCAGATAAGTGAGCAGTGAGGTCAGCGGCCGCAGCCAACATGGTGGCTGGAGGCTCGGCCTCGCATTAGCTCGGGTGCCCTGGAGACTACGGCGGCGGTGATTTTCGGAGCCAGATTTGGGCCAGTGGAGGCCTCGAATAATCTGTGGCACCAGCAGCAGGAGTGGAGGCCAACCCAGCCTGGAGGTACAGGGGGCCTTGGACTTGGAGTTAGGCCCCCCCTGGTGCAGGAAGTGTAGGCCGGGTCCTGGACAGCGGCGGCGAAGGAGGCGCAGCCTCGCATTAGCCTGGGAGACCAGGAGGCTGTGGCAGTGAGTTTTGGAGCCAAACTTGAATCAGTGGGTGTCCTGAGGAGCCAGTGGCAGTAGCGGGGGCCCCTAGGATGATCAAGGGGAGGGGGCCCCCTTCAGTGGAAACATCTGGAGGTGCAGGGGGGCCTTAGACCCGTTATCAGCCCTCCCTGGGGCAGGAGGTGTCAGCTGTGTCCCGCAGTGGCAGTGATGGAGGCTCTTGAGGAGCGAGGGGCGTGGAGGCACGGGATCCTCGTTTGGGGACCCCTCAGTGAGTGAGGCAGGGTGCTTGTGCCCCGCAATGGTGGATGGGGCGCCTCGCCAGGAGCTGGTGTGTGCCTTTCGGTGCGTTCCCCTTGGGGAAGTAGTCAGGGAACTGGCTGCTGATGGGGGGGGGGGACGGGTGTGCTGCGCAGGCTCCTGGGGAAGCTGCGACATGCAGGCTGCGGGACGGCCCCAGTCGGCGGTCAGTGGCAGTGGAGGAGAGACTGTGACGTGTCAACGGTGTAGCGAGTGTGCTGGAGGAGACCCCAGACTTTCCTTGTGGTGTGTGTTGTGGTTGGCTGGAGGGCATCTAGAGAGGATCCTTGCGGATTGGAGACTGGTCTCTTGTGCAGTTGCTGCAGACGGTCACGGGGACCGCCTTAAGACGCTGGAGGCAGAAAACGTGGCTATGGCAAGTGGATGACTTGGAGGGCTACTCCAGCGACAATAATGTCTGGATAGTGAGGGTGCCGGAACCGGCAGAGGGTCCGTCGCCTGAGCTGTACATGGAGGACTGGTTGGGTTTGGTGGTGTTGGAAGGGAGACCCTCTGAACTGTTTATGGTAGAGAGGGCACACAGGGTGCCAGGGGGCCCTCCGCCACCCGTGGCATACCCGCGAGCAGTGGTGGTGTGGTTCCTCAGTTGGCTTGGACCCATGACCCTTGGCAGTTAGACGGGAGGGACAGTAAACATTTACTGCTAAGGTACAGAAACAGCGGGAATCGTTTTTGGAGGTGAAGCGGAAGTTGTGGCAGCTCAACATCAAGTACATGCTAATGTTTCCTGCAAAGTTGCACATCACAGAGGGGCAGGGTTCGCATTTATTTGGCTCAGTAGCGACGGCATGGGACTGGTTGGAGTCTAAAGGACACCCCTTCCAAGTCCGCTCTGAGGCACCCCAGGCTGAGCCCGGGAGATCCCAGCAGCAGCATAGGGGGCGAAGATGTGGCCAAGGTTCTACCCCCACTAGGTCGCAGGCGGCATCTGCAAGGGCCCAGGTGGTGGGGGTGAAATTCAACTTAACCAGTCATGGTCAGCTGGCAACAAATGGGCGGCCTTGAGCTTGGATAAGGGTTCATAGGACGATGAAGCCTCCTCCCTGGGTGAGGGTCGAGAGCAAGAAAGAATGCTGGTGTTGACTCCCATGACGGTGGAGTCGGTGGGCTGAAGTACTCCTGAGACTCCGCGGGCTGATGGCCTGCCCCCTCACTGACTCTGGTTCTGTTTTCCACAGGCAGGCTGAGAACATGCACGTCTTGGGGGGCAACAAACGCCTCAGGCATTGTGGGTAGTTTTAGGCTCACCGCACGAGGGTGTTAGAAGGAAAGTGGTTCTTGTTGGGGGGATGTTAGACTGACCACGCATGAGGAGAATGGCGAAATGTATGGAAACTAAAAGGGCACTACAGAGTTGGTTTGACTAGGGAGTCTGCACTTCGGTGTTCTGGGGGAAGTGGCCTCTGGGTCCTCTCGTGGAATGTGAATGGGTTAGGTGGCAGTCTGAAGAGGAAGATTGTTACGAAATTCTTAGCCAGGCATGACCCAGATATTGTGTTGCTGCAGGAGACCCACCTGGTGGGCAACAAATGTGGATGTTTCAACAGGGGGAGGTACCAGATGGTGGAGCATGCAATGTTCTCTCCAGGTTCCGGGGGGTTGGGATCTAGGTGTGAAAAACTGTCCCATTCCACATCACCCAGACCTGGGCGACCCTGGATTGTTGTCGGGCAGCCGCATCTGGTACTTGGAATGGGCTGCCCCTGATCGTTGTGTCGTGGTATTTTCCCCCGTGGTTGCACACCGAGGGCCTAGTGAGAATGGGGGACTGGTTGGTGGCAGTACCAGATGCTCTCACTCTTCTGGGAGGGATCTCAACTAGGTGGCGCCAGGGGATTGGATTGCGATAGAATTATTCAGACGGGGTACCCACCCAGATAAGATACACGTTTGGTGACATTCATGGGCTCCCTGGGACTGGCTGACCTCTGTAGGGTGCAACATCCTGAGCAAAAGCAGTTCTCCTATACAGCCAATGCCATGAAATCACTGTCCTGCCTGGATTATCTCCCGGTTCTGCACCATTAGATCAGCTTGTGTGGGGTCACTCAATATTTACTTTAGGGGCATTTCGGATCACGCCCCAATGCTCAGTCTGTCAGGGGCATGCAGATGTTGTTTTGTGCAACTAAACTGAACACAGCTAACCAAAATAAAAAGTGAACTATTAGTCTCTAAAGACATATTCCTTAGACCCTCATAAGACCCCCTCCTTCTCTCTCCAAACTCTTTTATTCATTTTATTGAATGAACATAAGTTATTAAAGTTATTATTACAGTTATAGCAAAGCATATTCGAAAGTAGATGCCAATCACGACAAAAACTGATCTTATGAGATTAGTTCTTGATTACAAAATTTTACAATGTGTTAAACAAGTAAACCTTACTTCTGGCAAAGCTGGCTGAATAGCACTTTTGGAGACAGAGGTCCTTTTCCGGAATCCTTCATGCTATGCAGAAATGAAACCATGGCCGATGTAAGAGGTCCAGGACTAGTAAGGTTCACCACCAGGGGATCCTACAATGGAAATTAAAATGCATGTAACAGAAAAAAATACACTGAAACTCAATAGCAATTCATATACATACACTGTGTTCTCTGGGTGCATGATTTTATTTGAACAAATATAGCTACTGATAAGAGAGAAGTGAGCAGACGAGAGAATGACTAATTCATGGGCAATTCAAAACCAATGAGCCCCAAGAAAAGCGAATTCAACATAGCACAATTTCTATGGACTGTTTTAAGGGTTCTAGCTATTAGTGCTCTGAAAGGCAGACCATGTTGCCCAAGTGGTATCAAAAGCAAAACAAGATAATATACGTGTCCAGGTGGAAACCATGACTGAAGGACAGTTAACCCTTCCGTGCTTCCGTCGGCCAACGGCCGTCGCGAGCACTACCTGGCTAGTGCTGCGCATGTCCGTTGGCCGACGTGGCCCCGCCCACTCTTTCAAACCGCTTAACCACGGCGGAATTCGCGTCGCGGTTAAGCGGTTAAATGAGAGTATAATATTTTTGCTTCATGAAAGCAAAAATGAAAAGCAATCAAAGACAGGAAAATAGCATAAACCACGGCAATAACTGTTTCAATGATAAATGTATACAAAGCTAGCAAGAGGGCCCAATAAGTTAAACGCTCAATATTGAATTCTCATGAGTATGAATCCTACTAATGCCAATTAAGTATTTCAGCATTCTGAGGCCTTCTACTGGAGCACCACTGAACTGGGCAATAGTAAAACCTGTAATATACATCGTTTAGAAAAGGCGGGAGCGTGGCATGAAGCGCTGTAAATAAACCAACTTATAAGTATTGTTATTAACATTTTTATTAATAAGACAAAAACATCTAAAGAAAATTGCAAAAGACCTGCTCACGCCATTTGCGGCTAAAAACGAAAAACATTGTGAAGCATTGACCGACACAACTGCCAAATAGAAAGCCTTATGCAAACCACAAACAACGCTGCTGACAGCTCTAGACAACAAGGGGCAAAACTCCTACAGGACACCAACTGAGTTCTTGACAATCCTTATTCATTCTAGTAGAGCCAACACGAACACACGCAACCTTTACACTACAACTCTGCAGAAGGACTTTAGGTGGATTACAACTGCAAAAGTGAATGATCCTTTTGAAAACTTGGTAACGTGCACAGAACGGTATTGGACATGAAGATTAAACACAGAACTTCAATTGCATTTTTACAGAAGCCTTAACCAAGTATACAGAAATATAACCAGTAGAAGACAGTGACTATTAATATCAGGCCCATTTACCACAATCTCTTCCTACAACACAAAGAGATGGCTAATCTGACTAGGGAACTAAAATGGACAAATTGTATAAACAAATGTTGATCAAATATATACAAGACTGCAATAGTAAAGGGTTCAGGCAATGGGACTTGATAGGTATTTCAAAAGTAGGAGACCTCTGGAGTAAGGGAAAAGTCACTCCATTCACCCAACTCCAAGAAAAGTATGGGATGGCATCAACAGAAATGTTTCGTTACACGCAGATCAAACATGCACTCACGAAGACTATCCCGTCGGGCACTGTGCTCCCAGAGGCCTCACCGTTAGAAGACAGACTATTGACGGAACACATGACTAAAAAAGCCATTTCCTTAACCTATCGTAAGATCATAAATAATCAACCGGACCCCACGAGAACTCTTAGAGAAAAGTGGCAGACCGACATAGGGGAACTGGATGAGACAGACTGGCAGGAGGCACTCGCATCCCCGTGGGAGGTGGCAATACCCTCCAAATTAAAGTTAGTACAACTAAAAATACTTCACCGCATCTACTACACAAGAATAACTATGCACAGAATGGGAAAAACTGACACCTCACTTTGTTTGCGACAATGTGTGGCACCCGGTACCTTTTACCATACATTGTGGGAATGCCCAGAGATCGAGACATACTGGGAAGCTGTTATGCACACAATTTCACAAATTAGCGGGGCCAGCGTCGCGCCGCAACCCAAGAGGTGTCTTCTCAATATTTGGGAACCGATAGATCTTAACCACACGGCTCAAGACTGGGCGACGCTGGGTATGATGATGGCTAAACGAAACATTGCTCAACACTGGGGGGCGCGAACAGTTCCTGCCTATCGTCAGTGGTGTATCGATATGGATGGCGCAATGGTAGCAGAAAAAGCGGTGTATATACATAGAGGGTGCCCCAAGAAATGGACACAGGTATGGGGAAAATGGAACAACTTTAGGGGAAATATTTGTGCCCCACCTCCTGATGAGTCAGCAACGGACACTAGTGAATAATAGTTACGGTACGAAGTCCTATATTGAATTGTTATTTCAAAGTAGTCATGATATGTGTATATGTGGGGAGCAACTGTGACGAGAAGCATGAGTATACGAACATTCATTTTACGATCAATCGCTGCAACTTGTACATACCTATAATTTCATATCTATGTAATCTGTACAAATTAATGAAAAATCACAATAAAAATGTTTAAAAAAAAATATATATATATACAAGACTGGAATTTACTGGTGTGTGACTATTGCAGCTACTGTTCTGATGGCAACGGTTCCTTTAACGAGAATAGCCCCTGCATGGCGAGCAAAATGGTCATTATTGGGCTAAAGGGATGCGAGAGACCAGTAATGCTACTTGCCCATAACTATCTACATTTTTCAAACAAAGATACAGCATATGAGCAATAGATTCTTAGCTCCTTGGGCAGTGGGTGCAACAACACAATTTCTGGCTATCAAGCACATGGTCATATTAACTATAAAGAGAGGTTTGGACACCTGTGGATAGACTTGTTTTCATTGGAGACAAACTATTTTCTCCCAAATTTCTTTTCAGTGGTTCAATCCAAGTCGTCTTGGGGCATTGATGCTCTGATGACTCCACAGCTGTGTGAATTGTTATATATGTTTCCTCCATGCCATTCAATCCCGAGCGTACTGAGAAAGATCAGGGTGAAGACAGCCAATTCCCTGCTGACCCAGAAGACAGTGGTACCCATCACTAATACAGTTAGGACACGAGGGCCCGTGGAGCTTCCTGCTGTCTCCATCTCCACTAGTATTTACAATTCTATCGTTACCAGACCTCAGCAGTCTACGTCTGGGAGTTTGATACTTTAAAGGCTAGTCAATGGTTGCTCTTTGAAGGTGGCTCAATTCAACCAACAGTTCCATAGACCAGAAACCTAATGGTGTATGCAAGATACTGTAAAAATGTTGAGGGGTCATGTCAGAAGCAAGATTTGCCTTGCTTGTTAACCTACCAACATATTAGAATTCCTTAGATCAATCAATCAATCAGTCAGGATTTATAAAGAGCGGCAAATCACCCGTAAGGGTCTCAAGGCGCTGGAGGTGCTAGCTGCTTAGATAGGGATTCACTTTGGGATAAGCAGTGTCAATATTGAAGTCAATGGACAATCATCAAAGCTTTCAGACAGTAGAGGTTTGGCCTATAAATCCATTGCCAGCAGATTACTGAAAAAGTTACAATTTAAAAAAAACCTGTAGTACCACCATGGGATCTAACACTGGTGCTAGTAGCATTGTGGGAAAGTCTTTTCATGCATTCACTGTCTATAGACTTGAAAATGTTATCTGCTAAGTTATTATTTCTTTTAGCTATATGTTCAAGAATGTAGTTGAATAGGAGCACTACTTTGTGAGGAATCATATTTAGGATCTTTGCTGACTGAGAAGTGATTCGAACACTGCCATTATTTTTACCAAAGGCGCCTTCTCTCTTCCACTGTGCTTAGGTTTCTCCGGTGTTACTTTTTCCCCAACCCGCTTCTGAGTTTCAGAAGAAACTGTATTGCTTTGATATGTTTAGAGCACTGAATATTTACCTGCAGAGAACATCTACTTTCAGAAAGACAGTTTTTTAGTTGGTGACTTGCGGTTTAGCTGTGTAAAGGAAGTAGATGGATAAGGTTTGCTTTTTCTTTCTATGGCATACATCGTTGCAGGGATCCCTCTGCCTGATTAGATACAAAGCTGATCAAGGAGGGGCATGGCAGGGATTTGAGCTGCTTTTAAGGGGCCCACATTGAAAGATATATGATGTAATGCTGCAACACGGTCTATCCCTCACACCTTTACCAACCATTATCAGTTGAAAGTAGGACCTGGTTACTTCCAAGTAATCTTCAGTACTCAAAGTCTGAGTCTTCCTTGTCCCACTCCGAAATTTCCCTCCCACCATTTCCCAGATCAATCACATGGCCATTTATTTTTTCTGGGTTAAGGAAGGGTCATACATATAAAAGGTATTACTGTTCGGGCGGGGAGGGAAACTTATTTCCTCTAAAGTTTTTTACTTAATTTTCTTAATTTGCTTGGGCAGGCAAACCTTTGTCTGGGAGGATGGGGATCATTCTGGGATGAGGAAGTCTAGTATTTGGAGTAATAAAGATTACCAGTAAGCAACCAGTTCGCAAAAGCAATATGTTACTTACCCTGCAAGCATCTGTTAGTGGCATGTAGTGCTGTAGGTTCACATGCTCTGAATACTCCTGCCATCTAGTGTTTGGCTCGGATGTGTGCAACTTGTTTTTCTTTGAAGAATTCTTTCAAGTCTCAAGGTATAGTGACTCCTCCTATAACTGGTAATGTGCATGGGCATCAGCTCTATTGTTAGACTGTTTTCCGCACGGCGGGCGAGGATGAAGATGGAGCACAGAAAAGTAGAAAATAACCACCCGAACAAGAAATAGAAAAGAGAAATCTGCAACAACCAGAGGCTTCTCGCTAGGAGGGTGGGTGCATGTGAACACCTAAAGCACTAGATGCCCGAACAAATGCTTACAGGGTAAGCAACATACTCCATTGTAGCATGTGCGGCTTTAGATACACATGCTCTGCATAGACTATAAAGCAGTTCTCCTGTAAGGGGTGGCTCACCAGAGGGTGCTGCAGAAGACTGAAAAAGCGTACACAAGACAGCCTGGCCAACCTTTGCTTGTTTATGTGCTAAGACATCCAAACAGTAGTGCTTGGTGAATATTTGTGAAGTGGAACAAGTAGCTGCTATACATATGTCAGCTATGGGGAAAGGAAGGCCATAAAGGGCCGCTTTTTGCAGGCAGAATGGGGCTTGGGTGGTGCAGGCAATTGCTATTTAGTTTAAGCATAGCAAGTTTGAACGCACTTGACAAGCCATCTGGCTAGGCCCGGTTTAGAGAGTGCACAACTTTTGTGTGGTTTAGGGACGGTGACAAAGAGTTGTTCAATTTGCGAAATGGCTTTGTCCAGTCAATGTAATACATGAGGGCCTTCTTGTTATTTAATGTGTGGAGGGCCCTCTCTGCTACGAAATCTGGTTGTGGGAAGAACAGCGGAAGCTCGATGATCTGATTAAGGTGGAAGGGTGATACCAACTTAGGTAGGATTTTTGGGTTAGTCCTAATAATGACTCAGTCGTTGTGTAGATGGAAGAAAGGTCCTTCTAATGTACGATCTTCTAGATCGTTTACACACCTTGAAGATGTAATGTCAATGAGGAAGGCAACCTTGCACAAGAGGAACTGGGAAAGGCATGAGTGGAGGGTTCAAAAGGAGGGCCCGAGCCGAGTGAGGACAATCTTGAGGTTCCACACAGGAGCCAGGGGCACCCTGAATGCAATAACTTGCTTGAGTCCCTCCATGAGACTTTGATGAAAGGGACTTCGAAAAAGAGTGTTGCCTGTTTTGTAAGTAAGGTACCACTGCAGCCAAGTGGAGATGGATAGAAGTGTAGACAAGATTTGGCATTTGAAGATGAAGTAGGTAACAGACTATGTCTTCAACAGTTGGTGTCAGTGGATCTATATGTTTGGGAAGGCAGTAGTGGGTGAACCTTTTCCATCTGGAAGCCTAACAGGCCGGCGAGTTGGGCCAACGGCCCTCTTTTAGAACAGACTTGCATTCTGGAAGCAGTTTGAGGTAGCCAGACTCTACAACTTCAGGAGCCAAATTGCAAGATTAAGCTGCATGAGGTGGGGATGCATGACCGTGTCAAGACAGAAAAGGACCTCTGAAATATGAATGAGGAGAAGCAACCCAGGGGAGAAAACACTCACAATAAAACAAAGCACTGGCTTCTCCAAATTATTCAAGAAAAGGAAAATTCCTACAATATTTAGAACCATAAGTCAGACAAGTTCTAGTCATGATTTATTTTCACAATATAAATTATTCTGGAATTTTACAATAATCAATTTTCACAAAAAAAATATTATGTGAGGGCACTACACGTTCAGAACCAGAAAAGCAAAGAAAACAAAAACAAATCCTTACAATTCAAATCACTCAAACCCACTCACGCTAAAAGATACCATACATTCCAGACATTAAAAACAGGGATATTGCAGTTTGGCATCACTTGCCCCATATACTACTAACATTCATCGACAGGTTTCTACATAAATCATTTTTTTCTTTTTTCTTGGGTTAAGAGACAAAACATATATTATTTAAACCTAAAGCTTGTGTTCACAATAAAAGGGAAAATAACAGAACAGGTTTACGCTGAGACACGTTTTGGTAAACACAACACACGTAGATGGATTGTGCAACCTTCATCAGGGCGCTATATGGAATATATGTGTAGTGGCAGAAGCCATTCACTCTGAACCACAACACACGTAGATAGACTGTGCAACCTTCATCAGGGCGCTATATGGAATATATGTGTAGTGGCAGAAGCCATCCACTCTGAACCATTCGATGAAGCAGGGAACTCGAATCTGTTTCCTAACAGGGTCTGAAATATTAACAATTCCAAAGATTATCTATAGTATAGAAATAAGAGTACATAGTGACCGGACTGCGGGAAGGAGAATACACTGACTACGAACCTACAAAGCTCTACAATACCAAGAACACCCAAAGTGCACAGAGTTTCTACCAGTTTAAAAGCACTACAGTGTGTTAAAAAAATAAGTGCTGTATAGAGAAGAATAGTGACGTATTTCAAGCAATGGTGTAAGTGGAGTCGCATAGCAAAGTGGACCATCTTGTGAAGTGCAAGTTAAAGATCATGCATAGTTAAAAAACACAGGACAGGAGAAATACCTGTAATTTCAAGCTACAAACATTTTTTCCCCATCGGCACACATGCCATAGGGTAAAGGTATTCCTGAGGTGGGTATTAGAATCTGGGAGCCCAACATAGGAATGCACGACCGTGCCTTGGTTCTGAGTTAGAAGGTCCTCCGGTTGGACAGCTTCTTGTGGGAAATTACAGAGAAGTCGAGAAGGGTGGTGAACCAGGGTTGTCTGGTTCAGGTGGAAGCCACCAAGATGGAGGTGAGGAAGGTTTGCTGGATCTTTCAAAACCACTTTCAGGAGTGGCAAATATCAATGACCAGTTCATCCATAGTGCATTCTCCATGGACTGTGGGTGTCGGAATTTGGCATTTTTGGCAGTTGCAAAAAGCTCTACATCGGGGAATCCCCAATGACGAAGCACAGGAGTAGGACTTGTGGGTTGATTCCCACTCATAGTCTTCTTGCCGCATCCTGCTAAGCAGGTTTGAAAAGTCGCTGTCCACTGCCGGAAGGTACTCTGTTAATAGATGTTTGTTGTGGTGGAGTACCCAAAGCCAAATGCTCTGCCCTAGTGCTAACAGCTGTTAAGAACGTGTGCCCCCTTGTTTCTGGAGGTAAAACCTGGCCATCATGTTGTCTGTCCTGATGAAGTCTATCTTGCGTTGAAGCTGGTAGAAAAAGGCCTTGAGTGCTAGATGAATGGCCAGCAACTCTAAGTAATTTATGTGGAAGTCCTGTTGATGAGGGTGCCACATGTCCTGAGAGAACATGTCTTGGAGGTGAGCCCCTCAGCTGGTAAGAAATGCGTCCGTTTTGATGGTCACCTATGGAACTGGGTTTAGAAAGGGCCGGCCCTGACTCAAATTGTTGCTGTTTCACCACTCCAGTGAGATCTTCCCAGTGACCCTTCACCTGTGCTGTCAGGCACTCTTGTTGCGGACACATGTGCAACCCTGCATGGGGGACAATTACGGTACAGGAGGCCATCAGGCCAAGGAGGCGAATGACAGTTACATGGTGATCTGATTGAAAAGAGGCAGTAACCGCTAGAATGCTTGGACCCTTGACATGCTGAGATAAACTTTCCCAGTGATCGTGTTGAGAACAGCCCCCAGAAATAGCTTGATTGGAAGGGGGTTGAAGATGGGAATTTACACTATTGATCGTGTAAGAGATCTATGGTGGCTTGAGTGTGTGCGAGAATCTTTTCTCTGGCTGTGCTCTTGATCAGCCAGACATCCAAGTAAGACAACACGTGTATGCAGCTCCATCTGAGATGAGTGGCTACCACAGCATGACAATTTGTAAACACCCTGGGGGCTGTAGTCACCCCGAAGGACAGGACTATCAATTGAAAATGCAGACCACGAACCACAGGTAGCGGCGGTGAGCAGGGTGGATAGGAACGTGGAAATAAGCTTCTTTCAGATCGAGGGCAGTCATAAAGACGCCTTGCTGAATCAGAGGGATAATGTGCTGTAGAGTGACCATATGGAAGTAATCTGACAAGATGTAATTGAGGAATGTATGATGATACAACGCGTACCATCACAACGCGGTATGTTACATCGCGGTCTTGACAACGCAAGTCGTTACATCGACTTCTTGGGGACCAGAAAGTAGTGGGAATAACAACCACTCCCTACTTCTGGCCCAGGAACACACTCGATGGCCCCCTTGGCCAAGAGGGCCGTGACTTCCTGCAGGAGAAGTGCCAAGTGGTCCCCCGACATGCGGTGGAACTGAGGTGGCATGGCTGGAGGGGTGGACTGAAAGGGAAGGGCGTAACCCTTGCGGATGATCTGCAACACCCACTTGTCCGATGTGATAGCGTGCCAGTGGGGGAGATGAAGGCGGACCCTGCCACCCACTGGCGTGGGGTGCCCCACAAAGCTCGGATTAGGAAGGTTTGGAGGTAGAAGAAGCGGGGGCGGAGGTGGACTGTCCCCCACGCTGATTCCCAGACCCGCCCCTGCGGAAACCGCGTCCGCGGCCCCGCTGAGGCTGGTTCTGCACAGGCTTGCTGAAGGAACGTGCCTGGGCGCCCCTTCCGTGGCCACGAAAGGAACGAAAACCAGGAGTGGCTGGGCTCCTCGTGGAAAGACCCAAGGACTTGGCCGTGGCCCACGAGTCCTTAAAACGCTCCAGCGCACTATCGGCTTTATCGCTAAACAGGCGAGTGCCATCAAAGGGCATGTCCATGAGTGAGCTTTGGACATCTGGCGAGAACCCAGTAGACCTCAACCAGGCGTGGCGACGAAGCGCCACAGTCGTAGAAATCGCTCTACCTAGTGAGTCCGCGGTGTCCAAACCACACCGAATGGCGAACTTAGCCGCATCTTTACCCTCGGCAACAGCTTGGGACAGCACAGCTTGGGTCTCCTCAGGACACTGAGGTAACACCTGTGCAACTGTATCCCACACCGCGTGGGAATAGCGGCCCAATAGGCATGCGGTGTTCACCGACCGCAGCCCCAAGCTGGCCGAAGAGAACAACCGCTTGCCGAACTGCTCCAGCTTCTTAGAGTCCTTATCCGGCGGAGCCATGGGAAACGCACTCTGGGACGTCGAAGCTTGGATGACCAGACTCTCGGGCGTAGGATAAGTGGTCAGAAAGGCAGGGTCACCGGGTGCCGGGCGATGACGGCTGGCGACGTTCTTATCCACAGGGGCCCCTGTGGCGGGCCGCAACCAAGTGCCCGGCAAGACGTCAGTGAGGGCGTCATTAAATGGCAGCAGGGGCTCCGACGAAGTGGACGCCGACTGGAGCACCTGAGTGAGGAGGTTAGTTTTGAGGGCCACCGTAGGGAGGTCAAGGTTGAGAACCTCAGCTGCCCGACGGAGCACCATCGTGTAGGAGGCGCCCTCCTCCATGGTAGGCGGGGGAGAGGCAAACCACGGGTCAGAAGAGACGTCGAGGTTGCCGGCGTCCCCCAAATCGTCCGCCCAGTCCTGCTCAGAGTCACACTGACGAGCAAGAGGGTCCTCGGACCCCTCCCTGTAGCCCTCCACCTCCGCCGCATGTTACACCGACCGTGGCGGAAGGGCAGGAGCCGGAGAAGGGACAAACGGCATCGGGAACGGCGCCGAGAATGGTGCCGGCCGAGGCCGGACCGGCGCCGTGTCCCAATGCGGATCCCAGGTAGGAGCAAAATGGTCCTGGAACCTGGGCAAGGGCGGGACAAATGGCACCCACTGTGGCGCCGGAAGCGGAGCCGAGGGTGGCGCTGGGGCCGGAGCCGGCAGCGATGGACCATGTGGCGCCGTGGCCGGAGCCGACGGCGCAGGATCCTGTGGGGCCGAAGCTGGATCCGCCGGCGGCGCCGACGGCCCAACAGGATCCTGACACGGGACCGCGGGGTCCGAAGGCGCGCCGGCGGGAGCCCAAGGCCTAAAAAGGCGGTCCATGGTAGCAAGAAACTCTTGCACCTGTGCGGGAGTCGCCGACGGACCCGGGTAAGGTGGGTAGGCCGCGGGACTCTCGAGCTCTGAAGGAGCCGCAGGGGCAAAGCCCCTGTCCCCCTCGTCCGCATCCCGGGGACTGACGGGGGGACGTCGGAGAGCGAACACGCTTCTTCGACTTCTTTTTGTGTCGTCTCTTACCCGAATCCGAGGGTGAAGACTTGGAGCGATGACTGTGGCCCCGCGAGCGTTCCCTGGAACGGCCCCGGGAATGGCGCTGGGACGAGTGCAGGACCTCCAGCATCTTCCGGTGCCGCTCCCTCAAGGCCTTCGGGGCCATGGCCCGACACTCCCGACAGGACCGGGAGTCGTGGTCGGTCTCCAGGCAGTAGAGACAGACATCGTGGGGGTCCGCCACCGACATATTGCGACGGCAGGCCCCACAAGACTTAAATCCAGGCATCCCTACGTGCACCAAGGAAACCAAAGATAACAGGAGACAAAAGTCTCAAAAAAGGGTAGTCAAAAAGTGACTAAGGTACGTGCTCTAACCGGATCTGCGCTTACTGGCGCGGAAAAAGAAAGAACTGACGTCAGCGCGCATGGGTGGCGCCTAAGTAGTCTCCGTGACGTCATCTCGGTGCTTACAACGCCAGCGACGGACGCGGAGCCGCACGACGCCACCTACTGTCGCGCAGGGGTACTGCTAACGAAAAACTTTCCGGATCCAGTCTGACGCCTGGGGATATTCTAAGGTAAGGAATCTATCACTAACGTGTCTCTTTCAGATATGTGGTACCAGAGATATCCATGGCATGGGATTTAAAGAGGTCACCACGGCCTGAAGCACTGTTTGTGCCACCCTGTGGGACCCAAGTAAACTACTGACAGCAGGTCTTCCATTGCAGATTGCAGTAGCCGTGCAAACTGCTTGAATTCGACTTTGCCCTCACCCTGTGTGGCAAAGTTAGTGCACTATTTTTAATATATGCCAGTCACCCTTAAGGAAGGCCTCCTAAGCCCAGGAGACGGGGCGCATTATATTATAGACGTGAAAATGTAAGTGCAAGCTTATATGTCCCTATAGTGGCCTTTACCATTGAAGGCTACTATAAGACATAGACGGTCCATAGGATAACATCGGCTGGAACCAGGGCAAACCCGAGGTTGGCAGCTTCATTATGGTACCGCCTAAATATGTCGTGTTTGTATCAAACAACATGCCTCATCACCATGACACTAATATCGTGTTGAGGACAATGTCGCATGCATCCAGGTGGCAACCTTAGAGGTTGCCCACCTGGTTGCCCCAGCCTTTCCTATGCTTTGGCTGACAGCCTGCAGCTGCTGTCGCCAAGACAGGAATCTGACCCCGTACCAGGAGTTGTGAACTCTCCCAGGAGTCAGAAACAATGGCCTCGACTGGAAGGAAGTCACACCGCCCTCCCTGACAGGATGGCTAGTGAAGTGGCACATCAAGGCGTTAAACTTCAAAGGATGCATCATCTGTGATATGCAATGAGGCTGCCTCCCCAAGGAGGACACTGCCCTCCACCTGGCCACAGGAACATTCGCACCGGGGCAGGAAGGAAAATTAGGTATTCAGGTGTACACCCCCAGAAGGCTAGCCATATCTCTACGGTGGGCTACCTGGTCTGTACAGCTAATGAAAACTTCTGCTATTTCTAAAAGTGGTAGAATAGAGGGTTGTAGATAGAAACGTGACCTACACCCCCAATGTGGTAACCTCAGGGGCGAATTTGCAGCTGGGGCTAGTAACCCATTGGCCACTTGCACCCACAACCCTAACACACCTAAATCTATGATTTAAGGTCTAACCGTGACCCTCAGTTTTGATCTGACTTGCACCAAAGGACACAAGAAAAGACCTGAGACAACAGGAGCAGCACAAACCAAAGGTGTAATAATCTGTACCTGTGGCAACCTTCCTGGAACTGCACGACTGTGAATCGTCCTGGACCAAAGCTCGGTTCCCCCAGACAGAGGGACCCCTCTGAGAGCCAATCGGAATCACCAGACTCTCCTGGACTAGTGGCACTAGTCCCTTGCACACCGCAGGTAAACCAAATGTACCAGAACGAAATAATAGCTGGCCATCGGGCCTCTAAGGGATCACCCAGAAGTAGATGGTCCAGTGCATTGTGGGAAATTTAGTTCTGACTTCCACAAAGTTGCAGATGGCTACCGTGTTTCTCCGGACCTTCAGACGTCAAAATAACTTTCTGCTGTGCTTAACGCTGCCAAGGCTTGTTGGTCGCCGGTCCGGCAACCACCCCTTTATTCGACGCTGCACCGCGAGGGAACCCTAAAAACCCTTCACCCGATGTCAGGAGTGGCTTCGTTGTCAACTTTTTGCACCTTGTTCCCCACCAGCAGCGTGTAAGCAGTAAAATCAGCATTCCTGCGGCTCCCGCTTCAGCACCAAGAACATCCAGGACAACTCTGCACCAGGGCTTCTTGAGCGAGGTAAAATCGAACTGACTGTCATAGCAGTACTGTTGCACAAGTTACTAACTTGTGTAACGATATATCTGTAAGAGACAGTAGTTAGTGATAGATTCCTTACCTTAGAATATCCCCAGGCGTCAGGCTGGATCCGGAAAGTTTTGCGTAGCAGTACCCTTGCGCGTCGGTAGGCGGCGTCGTGCGGCTCCGCGTCCGTCGTCGGCGTCGTGATCGCCGGGATGACGTCGCGGGCAGTACTTAGGCGCCGCCCCTGCGCGCTGACGTCAGTTCTGTACACGACTTTCCGCGCCAGGAACGCAGAGCCATGCAAGAAGCTGACACAGGTGTCTGAAAAATACTAGGGCCCTGAAAGGGATGTCCTTAACCCTAGAAATCAGTTCGCAGAACGGGGAGGATGGGTGGGCGGTAGGAATCTATCACTAACTACTGTCTCTTACAGATATATCGTTACACAAGTTAGTAACTTGTGCATCTGAAAGAGACACGTTAGTGATAGATTCCTTACCTTAGAATAGATACCCCAGCAATACCAACCCCGGTGGTGGGTCTGCGAACAAAGATCAGACAAGGAAGTCCTGGAGGACAGAACGGCCAAAGAAGCCGTCCCTCCGGACCTGACTGTCAAGGCAGTAATGCTTTGTAAACGTGTGCAGCGAGGCCCACGTAGCTGCCTGACAGATAACCGGCAGCGGAACACCGCGGCCCAAGGCCGTGGTAGCAGCCGTTGCCCTGGTGGAATGGGCACGCAGCCCAACAGGAGGCTCCTTCTTAGCCAAAGAATAGCAGGTCTTGATGCACAAGGTAACCCAGCGGGAGATGGTCCTCTTGTGCACCGCCCGACCTTTTTGGCGCCCACGTAGCCAACAAAGAGCTGGTCATCCACCCGGAAGTGTTTAGTGCGGTCAATATAGAAAGAGAGCGCACGTTTTGGGTCCAGACGGTGGAGCCTCTCTTCCTCTCTGGAAGGATGCGGAGGCGGAAAGAAGGTGGGCAAAGTGATGGTCTGCCCAATGTGGAAAGCAGTAACCACCTTTGGTAAGAAGGACGGACGCGTCCGAAGAACAACCTTGTCTGGATGAACAGACAGAAAGGGAGGTTTGCAAGATAGAGCCTGGAGCTCACTCACCCGCCGAGCGGAGGTGATGGCCACCAGAAAGGCTGTCTTCAGAGTCAGAAGACGAAGAGGACAGTTATGCAGAGGCTCAAAGGGAGCGCACATTAAAAAGGTAAGAACCAAGTTCAAGTCCCACTGAGGCATTACAAACGGAACAGGAGGGAAGAGGTGAGTAATGCCTTTTAAGAACCTGTTAACAACAGGGGACTTGAAAAGGGAGGGCTGATCAGGGAGCCTGAGGAAGGCCGAGATAGCACAAAGATAACCCTTGATGGTACCCAGGGCAGAACCCTGTTGGGCCAGAGAGAGAAGGAACAGAAGGACCTCAGAAAGAGGGGCAGAAAGGGGATCCACAGCCTTTGCTGTGCACCATGCCACAAATTTGTTCCACCTGCAGGCGTATACCACCTTAGTGGAGGGACGCCTGGCTGCCAGAATCACATCACAAACTTCGGGAGGCAAGTCGAAAGGAATCAACTGCCGCCGCTCAATCTCCACGCAAGCAGGTGTAGACTGGACAGGTTCGGGTGGAGGACCGTCCCCTGCTGCTGCGACAGAAGATCCTCCCGAAGAGGCAGACGGATCGGGGGATCTATGCTCATATTGAGTAGCTCGGGATACCAAACTCTTCGAGCCCAGTCCGGAGCCACAAGAATGACTTGGGCCCGGTCGTGCCGAATCTTCTTCAACACTCTGGGTAGAAGTGGTATAGGCGGAAAGGCGTACAACAGACCGCAACTCCACTCGCGACGAAAAGCGTCGCCGAGCGAGTGCCGCCTTGGAAATTCCAACGCGCAGAACTGATGACATTGCGCGTTCTCTTCGGTGGCGAATAGATCTAACCAAGGTTCTCCCCACTGTAGAAAGAGTCCTTGCGCCACTTCCGAGTGTAGACGCCATTCGTGATCCATCATGCACCTGCGGCTGAGTTCGTCCGCCCTGGCGTTCAGAGAACCTGCCAGGTGTTGAACCATCAGGAACATGCCCTGATGTTCCAGCCATGTCCAGAGGCGCAGAGCCTCCTGACAAAGGGTCCAAGACCCCACCCCGCCCTGTTTGTTGCAGTACCACATGGCGGTGGTGTTGTCTGTGAACACCTGCACTACCTTCCCTTTGACAGAGGGAAGGAATGCCTTGAGTGCAAGCCGGATCGCCCGGAGCTCCAGAAGGTTGATATGGAGCCGGGACTCCTCCGGAGACCAGAGGCCTCTGATCTCCGCCTCTCCCATGTGACCGCCCCATCCCAGAAGGGACGCGTCCGTCACAACTGTATGCGCTGGCTGGGGAAGGGAGAGGGATCTGCCCATGACCCATTGCCGGTTCGAGAGCCACCACTGCAACTGTTTTGCAGTCCCCTCCGAGATCTGGACGTGATCGGACAGGTTGCCCTGGTGCTGCGCCCACTGGAACTTCAGGTCCCACTGCAGAGCCCGCATATGCCATCTGGCATGATTGACCAGCAGGATGCAGGAGGCCATGAGGCCCAGCAGCCTCAGGGTCATCCGTACCGAAACCCAGGATAAAGGCCGAAAGATCGGAATCATAGCCTGAATATCCCGGACTCGCCGTTCGGGAGGATAGGCCCGAAACTGCGTCGTGTCCAGAACTGCTCCGATGAAAAGGAGCTGTGGAGAAGGAATTAGATGCGACTTTGGCACATTGATGGAGAACCCCAGCGAGTGCAGGAGTTCGGCCGTAGTCTGGAGGTGGGAGACGACTGCCTGGGACGAGCCCGCCTTCAGCAGCCAGTCGTCGAGGTAGGGGAAGACTGAAACCCCTGCCCGGCGCAGATGAGCTGCGACCACCGCCATCACTTTCGTGAACACCCGAGGGGCACTGGTAAGGCCAAAGGGGAGCACGGTGAACTGAAAATGCTCGGGGCCTACCGTGAACCGAAGGTAACGCCGGTGGGCCGGCAGGACGGGGATGTGGAAATACGCGTCCTGCAAGTCCAACGCTACCAACCAGTCTCCAGGGTCGAGGGCAGTCAAGACCTGAGCTAGGGTGAGCATCTTGAACTTCTCCTTCCGGAGGAAGCGATTGACGTTCCGGAGGTCCAAGATAGGACGCATGTCCTCCTTGTCCTTTTTGGGCACCAGAAAGTAGTGGGAGTAGCAACCACGCCCTACTTCTGGGAGTCGGAACATGCTCGATGGCCCTCTTGGTCAAGAGGGCCGTGACTTCCTTCTGTAGAAGCACCAAGTGATCCCCTGACATGCGGTGGAATTGAGGTGGCATGGCTGGGGGGTGGTCTCGAAGGGGAGGGAGTAGCCCTTCGGACAATGTCCAAGACCCACCTGTCCGAGGTGATGGTGCGCCAGTGGGGAAGGTGATGGCGGACCCTGCCCCTACTGGCGTGCCGTGCACCTGAAAGGAGGGACTAGGAGGGCTTGGAGGCCGCGGACGGGTTGGAGGTGGTGGCCTGACCCGCACGCTGGTTGCCCGATCCGCCACGGCGGAATCCACGTCCTCGGCCACGCGAAAACGCCTGCTGCGCGGGCCGGTGGCTGGGCTGCTGACGTGAAGGGGCGCCCCTACCGTGGCCACGATAGGGGCGAAAAGCAGAAGGCAGCGGAGGGCGTGTAGCAGAAAGGCCCAGGGACTTTGCAGTAGCCCGTGAGTCCTTAAAGCGCTCCAACGCATGGTCTGCTTTGGACCCAAAAGACCGACTCCATCAAAGGGCATGTCCATGAGAGTATTCTGGACATCCCCTGAAAAACCAGTGGTTCTCAGCCAGGCGTGGCGCCGGAGCGCCACCGTCGTTGCAATCGACCTGCCCAGCGAGTCGGCGGTGTCAAGGCCACAACGGATAGTGTATTTGGCCGCATCCCTTCCTTCCGCAATGGCGCGGGAAAGCAGTGCCTGGACCTCCTCAGGGCACTGGGGCAAAACATCCGCCACCGAATCCCACAGGGAGTGGGTATATCGGCCCAAAAGACAAGCGGTGTTAACGGACCGCAAGCCAGCACTGGAGGAAGAAAAACCTTTCTTCCCAAACTGATCCAGGCGTTTGGATTCCCTATCCGGAGGAGCGGTAGGGAAGGCGGTTTGGGAAGCGGAGGCTTGGACAACCAAGCTCTCAGGAGTGGGGTGGACAGAAAGAAACAGGGGGTCGCCCGGAGCGGGGCGATGGCGTCGTGACACGTTCCGATCCACAGGAGCCCCTGTGTTGGGCTTGGACCAGGCGCCCAAAAGAACGTCAGTGAGGGCGTCGTTAAACGGCAGCACAGTCTCCGCAGAGGAGGCTGCCGGCTGAAGCACCTCTGTCAAGATGTTAGTCTTGACCGTCAAAGTAGGGAGCTGGAGACGTAAGGCCCCAGCAGCCCTACGCAACACCGTACCAAAATTGGCCCCCTCCTCCGTAGCCACGGGAGGAGACAGCATGCCAGTGTCAGGAGAAGTATCCAGACCACTGGCCTCCCCTAGACTCTCTGTCCAGTCCTCATCATACTGACAGTTGCGTGTCAGAGGGTCATCAGACCCCTCCCAGTCCTCCTGGTCCTCCTCTGGTTCAAAATAAGGAGGAGGAGGGACATTTGGGACCCAAGGTCCCATCGGCGCCGGAGCCGGCGTCGAGCGACGTCGCTCCGGGTCCATGTCCGGAGCCGGAAGGAACTGGGGACGACGCCGCCCGGAGCCCAGGGCGGCGTCGAGAACGGCACCGGAGACATCGGCGCCGGCGGAGGTGTCGTGAGGTCGACCGGCGTCGATGGGGGTTGTGGAGCCGGGATCGAGGCCGGGGCCGAAGCCGGAGCCGGGATCGAGGCTGGAGGCTCGGGCGACGCCGGGGCCGGAGCCGCCGGCGACGCCGGAGCAACCCCATCAGGGCCCGCGGGGCCCGAAGGCGCACCGGAGGGGCCTGAAGGCCCGAAGAGGCGGGCCATGGCCGACAGGAACTCCTGTACCTTGGCCGGATCCGCCCCGAACCCGGGAAGGGCGGGTATGACGGGGGCGACTCCACAGGCAAGTCCGGGGCCGCGGGGGCGGGGACGGTGCCGGGAGGGGCCTCAGCCGAGTCGCGAGACCGGCGAGGCGAAGTCCGAGAGCGACGATGCTTCTTGGACTTCTTGTGCTTAGACTTACCGGACGAAGAAGTCGACGACCGGTGTGCACTCCGCGAGCGACCCCTGGACCTCTCACGCGACCGGGGCTTCCGCGGAGCCGAATGCCGGGCCTCGAGGAGCTTTCGAGACCGCTCTCGCAAAGCTTTCGGGTTGAGGGCCTGGCATTCGGGACAAGACTCGGTGTCGTGGCCTCGGCCGAGGCAGAAGAGACACTCCCAATGCGGGTCGGTGACGGACATCATCCGCGCACAGGCGCCGCATCGCTTGAAGCCGGGCATCCCTACGACACCTGAAAGTTGAAAAAAACCAGTGAAAAAATCACCAAAAAGTATGGTCAAAAATTGACCAGGGCACTGCTCTTCCCGGATCTGCGCTTGCTGGCGCGGAAAAAGAAGAACTGACGTCAGCGCGCAGGGGCGGCGCCTAAGTACTGCCCGCGACGTCATCCCGGCGATCACGACGCCGACGACGGACGCGGAGCCGCACGACGCCGCCTACCGACGCGCAAGGGTACTGCTACGCAAAACTTTCCGGATCCAGCCTGACGCCTGGGGATATTCTAAGGTAAGGAATCTATCACTAACGTGTCTCTTTCAGATTTGCACTGATTTAATACTATTTCTAAAATACATAACTCCGCTTACATGGACTTATTATTGTGAATCCAAGGACAATCTTTGGGGTATTGTGGGCTATTCGGCATCACCACATAATACTCCACTTTCCTACACTTGGTATTGGCTCCAAAGCCGATCAGTGCCGACCATGGCCCGCTGGCACAGTGTACCGAAAGCCTAAAGTTGGGCTTTGGGGATCAATGCCTGCCCCCCACTGGGACGGTGCATGGCCTGTGCACGTTCTCGGTGTGCAACTGGTGGAAGGAAGAGTGTACTCATGCTGGAAGACTTGCCATCTTGATGTGCTTCCAGGACTTGTTGCTCCTCTGCCTCAGAGTGTGAGCTCAGTTTGAGGCTGAAGTGGAGAGGCTGGTCTCCCAAGGAGCCGGCCTCCTGCTCCTCATCAGTCTCTCAATCCCTGAAATTGTCAGGAGTGCCCTTGTCTTGTAGGTGCTCCGTTTTACGCCAAGCAAGGAGCCAATGGTGCCAATACTTTAAGGTCTTCTTTGACCAGAATGTGAAGCAGGCGAACAGGCATCCTTGTCATGGTCCGATGAAAGGCAGAGGCTGCAGACCTAATGGTGGTTAGTAAAAGGATACTTGGAGTGACACTGAGGGCAATATTAAAAAGAAGTCCTTTCCATTACTGAATCTTCATTCTTGGAGAGGTAAAAACAGAACAGAAGAGAAGGCACATGTGTCTGTGAGGGGCAGGGGCCCAAGCGGAAAATGATCGCCAAGCCCATTGGAGGTCTTGATGAGAGATAACCGAAGCATAAGTAGATTGTTTGTGCCACGGCTACAGGATAGATCACAGGAGTCTGACTATGAACAACAAGAGACAACAACCCGGAGCCCGATCGGTAACATGGTCGAACCAGATGGCAGAAAGAAAACAATCTAACAATGATGCCAATGCCCCAGCGCATTACCAGTCATAAGAGGAGTCGCTATACCTCGTGACTCGAAAGACTTCTTCAAAGAAAAACAAGTTGCACACCTCTAAGCCCAACACCAGATGGCAGGAGAATGCATGGCATGTGCATCTACACCTACACATGCCACAAACAAATAAGTTACTTACCGTTGGTAATGATATTTCTGGTGGATACTCTAACCTCACCTTTATAATATTTCCCAGGCTCCAGACTGGATGCAGAAGCTTTTCCTAACAGTGCTCCTGTGCGCTGCTTAATGGTACCGTGAGGCTCCACGTTGACTTCTTTATGCCCCAAAAGTGATGGAGTGGAGCTGCATGTAAGCGCAACCCTTGCATGCCAACTTCAGTTTCTTGCTCCAATCTTTCCAGCACTCAGACGCAGAGCACGAAACAATGGAAGGTACCTGCGTGCAAATCTCAAACTTGGTACTTTTCTGATGGGAATAAGAGACCCAGAATGGGGAGGAGGAAGGGTAGTGAGGAATCTACGGTTAGATAAAGTATCAACCAGAAAGAGCGTTACAGAAGGTAAGCAACTTGTTTTTTTGATGGATACTTCTAACTGCAGATTCCTCACCTTTAGAATGGGTACCGGGTACAACAGCAGTGCCTCCCAAGGTGGAAGGTCTGTGGAGTGGGCTCAGACCAAAAGCCCTGCTCGACCAAACAGGCAAAATGCCCTTGCCCTCAAACCATGTCAATGCAGTAGTGCATGGTAAATGCATGCACGATTGCCCACACGCAGCCAGGCAATTGTCAAAGGCCGGTACTCCGCAAGCCAAGGCAGTGATGGCAGCCTTGGCCCTGGTGGAATAGGCCTTCAGTCTTTCCAAAGGCTGCTTTAAGGCCAATGCATAGCAGATCTTAATGTAAAGGATTATCCACCATGACAATGTGCTTTTCTGTACCGCCTTTCATTTGTTTGCCCCAGAGAACCCCACAAAAAGCTGATTGCCCCCTTCATTGTCTTTGGTGCCACTGATGTAAGAACTGAAAGCTATTTCGGGATCCAACCAATTGAATCGCTCCTCCTTTTTCAATGGGTAAGGTGGAGCGAAGAACATTGGAAGAGTGATGGATTGTTCAACATGAAAAGGAGTCACAGCTTTTGTTAAGTCTGCTCTGGTTCTTAGCACCAACTTGTCCAGAACAAAAGTGGTGTAGGCCGGTGGTACTGATAGGACCTGGATTTCACTCATGTGATGACTTGAAGTGATTGTGATGAGAGAAGACAGTGTTTAGTGTCAGAAAACACAACAAGCAGCTGTGCATCTGCTAGAAGGGAGAACACATGAGAAATGTAATGACCGAATTAAGGTCCTACTGTGGCATAGCAAACAGTTTAAAGGAAGAGGAATTTCAAACCGTTAAGAAAAAGCATCACAACAGGTGTTTTTATACAAGGATGGTTGGTCCAGTGAATGCAGGAAGGCCGAAAAGGCAGATACCATTAGTAGTGCCCACTGCAAGGCACTGCTGGGACAAAGACAAAACAATAACAAAACATCTGAAAGCTTGACTTGTAAAGAGTCTATCCTGCTAACTCCATACCAGGTCACAAATTTGTCCAGGTGTCTGGTATAAACAGATTTCATGGAAGGGCGGCTGAAAGCCAGAATGACATTCACAACTTCGGGTGGCAAATCAAATGCAGTAAACTGCTGCTGTTCAATATCCATGTGTTAGACCTGGCATCCTTGGCATGGTTTCCCCTGACATTTTGCCTCCTGACCAGTTTTGTTGACTTAATTTTTGCTGGCTTTAGGATTCTGGGCACTTTACCATTGCTAACCAGTGCGAAAGTGCATATGCTCTGCACTCTAAACATGGTAACATTGGCTTATCCACAATTGGCATAATTAATGTGTATATACATTCATAGCTAAGTGCACTATATGTGCCCAGGGCCTGTAAATTAAATACTACTAGTGGGCCTGAAGCACTTATTGTGCCACCCACCCAGTAGCCCTTTAAACATGGCTCAGGCCTGCCTTTGCAGACCTTGTGTGTGCAGTTTTAAACTGCCAAATTGACCGTGGAAAGTTAACCTACTTGCCAGACCCCAACCTTCCCTTTTATTACATATAAGTCACCTCTAAGGTAGGTCCTAGGTAGTCCTATGGGCAGGGTCATTATATTTAAAAGGTAGAACATGTACTTCTGAGTTGTATATGTCCTAGTGGTGAAAAACTGCTAAATTCGTTTTTTACTACTGCAAGACCTATCTCTCCCATAGGTTAACATGGAGATTGCCTTAAAACATCATTTAAGTATAATTTCCCATTGGAAGCACATAGAAAATGAGAGTTTGGTGTCTCTGGACTCACAATTTGCAGGTCTGAAATTGCCACTTTTAGAAAGTTGGCATTTTCTTACTTTAACCATTTTGCGCCTCTGCCTGTCTCTGAATACACGTCTGGACTTTGTGCATTCCCTCTAGACACTCACACAAAGGGAGCTGGGGTGTGACATTTGCATCCTGATGGCCCATCATCAGGCTGATGGGCCTTCCTGAGGTAGATTGGGAGGGAGGGACTGATACTTGCACCAGAATAGGGCTGTGCCTGTCCCCACACAAAGAGCTGCATACCCCCTGTAGTGTGTCTGGAACCAGGACAGGAAAGGCAGGGACCTTGTGATCTTTAAAGGCCTCTTTGATATCTCCCCCACTTCAAAGGCATATTTGGATATAAATACTGGACTCCTGACACCACCAAATCGGAACTCTACTGGAACCATGGAACGTCTGCCTGGAAGAAGAGCGACTGTGCTGTAGGAGAGACTGCCACTTTGCTACTTGCTCTGCTGTGTTGGCCTGCTAATTGCTGTGCTACAGGAGGGACTATCACTTTGCAACTTGCTCTGCTGTGTTGGCTGCTGCCTGATGTTTCTTGCCTGGGAGTGCGAGGGACTGGACCTGCTCTCTACATCCTTGAACCTAAATTTCTCCAAGGGCTTGCTGCTTTGCCTCCTGTATTCAGAAGTCTCAGGGACACAAAACTCTTCTTGCAAATCTGCTGGTGCTGTTGGACTCTGCAATCTTTGAGTCCTACCCTTGCCTGAGGTGCCCTCTCCAGTCCTGGGCCTTGGAAGTTGGTTCTGCAGCTGATTTCTGCAAAAAATGACACATTGCCTCGAATTTCCGCCGCATCGCCCTTCAACGCTGAAGCAGAGCTGCTCAACAACAAAGAGTCCACAGCCTGCGTGGTTCGATGACGATACTCAGCATGGCTCTATGAAGATGCATTGCATTCACTTTAACGGAGCTTGATGACATGGGACCTCCCTCCCCCCCCCCCGCCCCCGTTGTGCAGCTCAGCGACGAAGCAGTAGACTCTCAACATCAACAAAAGCTCCATCCAAGGTAAGTTTTTAGCAGGACTTGTCTGGGTCCTGTAGCCAGCCTTCTATCGATCACAGTCTGCCTGACCTTTGGATTGGCACAGGTCCCTTGAAAATGCAAGTAATTTTTTGACTGCTAGTGACTTCTAAGCACTGTTTTCACATTTAATCTTTAAAAATTCATATATAAAGTTCTACCTATTGGATTTCTGTTATTGTGGTTTTGTTTTAATCAGATAAATAATCTCTATTTTTCAAAACTGGTGTGGAGTCTTTTTAGGGTGTTTTCACTTTGTCACAGTAATTATAGTGTTGCACAAATACTTTACACATCACCTCTTAAGTTGAGCCTGACTGCTCTGTGCCAAGCTACCAAAGGGTGAACACAGTTTAATTTGGGGTGTGTATCTGACTTACCCTGACTACAGTGGTGGTCCCTACAATAACTGGGTGTATACCTCTGCCAACTAGAGACCCCATTTCTAACACCACACATGAGATAGGGCAGGTTTGGTTGCAGAAGCCTGTCCTGCTGCTGCGACAGAAGATCTTTCTGAAGTGGTAGGCTGATCAGAGGGCTGACGCTCATGCTCAGAAGTTTTGGATACAATACACTTCATGCCCAATCCTGGGCCACTAAGATCACTTGATTCAGTCGTTCTCAGTTTTCTTAAGAACTCTGGGAAGAAGAGGCAGAGACAGGAAAGAATAGAGAAGTCTTGTGTTCTACTCCATTCAAAAGGCATATCGAGGGAGTGCTTTTGGGGGAACTCCAAAACACAACTGTTTGGACACTGCATGTTCACGACAGTGGCAAAGAGATCTAACCAGGGTACCCCTCACTGTCAGAAGATGCCCTATGCCAACTCAGGGTGTAATCGCCATTCATGATCTGCCCGGTTCTACCTGCTGAGCTCTTTGTCTCTCGCATTCGAGGACCCCGCCATGCAATTCACAATTAGGGAAATCCCCTGATTTCCAACGACTTCCTAAGGCGCAGAGCCTCTTGCCACAGGACCAAGGATCCCACTCTGCCCTGCTTGTTGCAGTACCACAAGTTGTCTGTGTGAACCTGTACAAGCCCCTTAAGAAATCTGTTTACAATAGGAGATTTAAATAAAGAGGGTTGATCTGGCAGCCTCAAGAAGGTAGACAAGGCCAAAAGGCACCCTTTAAGAGTGCCCAGAGCAGAGCCCTGCTGGGCAAGGGGTCAAAATAAAGAGAAGGACTTGAGAGAGGGAAGAAGAAAGAGGATCAACAGACCATTCTGTATAATATTTTACAACTTTCTACCGGCAGGCATACACAGTCTTGGTAGAAGGCTGCCTGATCACCAAATTCACATCACAGACTCAGGGAGGAAGATCGAATGCTCTCAACTGCTGCCGCTTAATCTCCATGCAAGAAAGCATAGAGTTGACAGGATCGGATGGAGGACCCTCCCCGGCTGCTGGGACAGAAGAACCTCCCAAGGGGGCAGCCTGATCGGAGGATCGATGCTCGGTTGGAGAAGTTTGGGATACCAGACTCTCCGTGCACAGTCCGGAGCCACAAGAAAGACTTGGGCATGGTCGCGGCTGATCTTCTTGTGAACTCTGGACAGGAGTGGTATGGCGTACAGGAGGCTTGAGCTCCGCTTGACACAAAAAGCATTGCTGGGCGAGTGCCGCCTTGGATCTGGCTTGGCAATTCGGGCTGGACTGTTCCCTTAAGGAACAGGGTCAAGATTGATTTGCATATGGCTGGGTCTAAACTGGGGTGGCGTGGTGAGCTAAAGAATGATGGATTAAACCCAGATCCTTGTGACTGGGGGTGAATGTTTGCATTGTTCAGCATTCCGTCCATCAATTGTTTCTTTTGTCTTGGAAACTCAAGCATGCAAAACTGATGACTCTGCGCCTTCTCAGTGGAGGCCAACAGATCTAACCATGTCTCTCCCCACTTCTGAAAGAGACCTTGGGCCACCTCCGGATGGAGACGCTGTCACGTGGCCCATGGGGACATTGCCGTTCTCCCTAAGTTAGCATGAGCACGCTGCAGATTGTCCGCTGCTTTGCACACGTTACTACATGAGTTTATTTTGCAAATGCTTCTTTCAATATTTTCACATGAGAACACACTTTTGTATTCACGCTTTGCAGGTTCTTGGGATTTAGTCTGAACATTGTGAACAAGGCTGAACAACAATGCCCCTTGTTATTCTGTTCTGGTCAGGCCCTAGCACCTAGACAAAACATACAGATGCAGCTGTTTGGGAATATGTACTTTGGTCTTGTTGGAATACACGGATAGGTAGCACACACTTGGAGAGGGACCTTTCCAGGGAGCAGAGCATGACAGCACCTATGATGTAGAACTACCATCTATGGACTGAGGTACGGGGTCTGCAGATAACACCCAGAGATCTTCTAATATATAATCATCCTCCGTCTGTGCAAGGGGAGGGAGGTTAGGCTACGCTGTCTCTCACTATGACAACTCCTTTTATGATCTACGGACTACTTGCTATGCTGACCGTATTTGTGTTATGCATTTTTCTGCTTGTTGTGGCACGTATACTGCATATTAGAGCACGTTAGTTAAAATAAATATTTTAAACTTGTTTGTGTCTCTGTCAGATCTTATTGTGGACAAGTACAAGAGTGTGAGCGAAAGGGTGTGTCTTGTAACCGCGATTCCTGAGAGAGTCAGGAGTGTTGTGTTCTGGGGTGTCTAATCACTTGTTCTTCTGTAAGTGAGTAGGAGGGCAAGTGAGACACTATAGCTAGTCGGTCCTGGGCTCATGGGTATTAAGGTGGTAAGATGTCTTAGTCCCTATATACTTAGGTCCCATAATCCTACGCATAGTTCTGTGTTTGTGCAGAATCCCTGCAACATGGCGCCGCCAATGTTTGGTCTGGTACTTATTCACAGGACCCCTGAGTAGCGATTGTGCTCGTCCACAATACCCTTTCGCCGTTTTCTGGGGACGCCCGAGGAGGAAGGGCTTTGCCTTCTGCAGTTGTAGGGTACACCTGTTTCTGTAGGTTTTTCAAGCTTGAATTCTAAAAGGTTTCTTTGACCCGTTTTGCACTACCGTTTACTTTGACTTTCCATAATATATGGCACAACCGGTCGCGATTCCGGTGCCTAGCCGGGCGGTGGTTACACAACATTTGACACTGCATGGAGGGCTACCGTTAACATGGTGGTCAAGGCGGATCCGGCATACCACTTCGAGGTTTTTTATTCCTGGGTTACATTTCCTGCAGTGGATGCTAATGATGATTTTTGTCATGCTTACACGGTCGCTGCTCCTCCGGCGGCGTATCGTTCTTACACGATGATTGCAGTTCTGTTGACTTCCTGGGAGCATACGATTTGGTTTAATGGTGCCCTTCCTCACACTATCTCTTTTGTTTGTATGGGCCCCTTAGGTATAGATGGGGCTGCTTGGCCGGTTTTGGCTGGTTTTACACCAAGCTATCTAAATGTTACTATAGTGGAGCTTCGTCAGCTCTATGCACAGGTGACTCAACTTTATAGACGAGTCATGCAATACATTTCTCGTACCATTCAAGTGTCTCCGCCTGGTGCTGGGCCTCTGGCACCAGTACAGGGCGGGGGTCTTGTGATTAGTCCCGCCATGATTAACTCGGTGATGGGCAAACGTCCTCAGAATCATGAGGATCTTCCCTTTTGGATAGCACAAAAATTGAACCGATTGAAGCTATTCTCACGCACACGAGCTCTGTGGAGAAACACAGGATCCTTACTATGTGTTTGCCAAGTGGTCTGATTCCCCCTCTAGCGGATTGCAACACCTGGGGGACGGTGTTTGCGTCAGTGTATACACTGTGCTTTGGCACCCCTTCCATGAGGGTTCTGCCGAGCGTTCTAAAACGAGTACAGGATGAACACGCCCAGCCCTGGATCAGGGGATGAGATTAGTGGGAATGTTCCCTACTGTCTCCGATATGATTCTGGTTAACATTAAAGGTGAAGCGGTTTGCTTGCAGGTGCGTTAACATCAAGCGGCGGTGGCGGATGCTGATCTGGAGCGCCAGTTGTCGATTATTATTGCGGATGTCTATACATCCCTAGGTCGCAATAATTTGGCAGTCAGACCACTTACACAAGTACACACTAAACCCCCTCCGGACAAGGAGGGTCGTCCAGTGTTTCCTAAGAAGGGCTGGAACAAAAATTGGCAGCAAAGCCTAAGTCCCGTGCGGGTTCGCCTCCACCGGACGCTTCTGAGCGTAGATATGATTTACGTGACCGCTCTAAAATTAAGACACCTGAGAGGTTCCAGGTTCCTGATCCCCCCATTCCTTTCAGGAATCGTCAGATCAACAATTTGGCAGAGGGGGACAACAGGATCGCAGACAGGGCAAGTCCCCGCAACAAAGGCGAGCCCTGCAGCATCAGTTTGACGTGAAAGTCAAACGGGAGGAACCACCTCAGTATCGTGCCCCGTTTCAGAAGAAAGAAGTTGCCGCTTTAACTGCAAAGTATACCCTAGACGGTGAGAACCCTCCTCCTGGACAGGAGTTGGGCGGCAACTCTCCTCGACAGCATGACGGAAGTTACCATAGTTCAGCAGACTCCACCAGCGTCTAGAGGTGAAAGCAACTGACACTGTTATTACTGTGTAAACCGCGGACACCCACGTAGCTCCCCCTGATAGAATTTACCACATTAAACTTCACATTGAAGGCGATATTAAACGCACAATAAATGCAGTCTTTTGGGACAATTTGACTTCCTCTTATGAGGAGGTTGATTGGCCTCCCCCATTTGTCCTCACTTCCTCAAAGGGCGAGGATGTTATTTTACCGTCTTTCTCTCAATGTGTCCCAGAGGAGACTAAACAAGCTTATGCTTCAGAGTGGGCTCTGACCTTAGCTCCTGCTTTGTATCGCAATCAGGCGGGTTGGGTTAGGGATTCACCTTTGCATGTAATTCCTTTGCGATCTACACCTCAGCCTCAACCGCAATATCCCATTAAACGTGATGCTATGGCGTCCTTTGGTGACATTCTGACACAATTGGAATATCAGGGTGTCATTGAGCCCTGTGTTTCGTCAATGAATAATCCTCTTTTTCCGATATTGAAGCCAGACAGTTCATATCGTATGTCATGTTCGTACTTTTACAGTACAGAACACTACAGAACACACACAGCTCTGTGAATAATATAGTTCAAAACTACGCTAGATATTTCCAATGGATTTTTCAGTCACACTTTGGCTCCTGAGAGCCATGACTTGACCGCATTCAGCGATCTCGGCAATCAGAGACGCTATGCGAGATTGCCTATGGGATATAAGAATAGCCCCGGGGTTTTTGCTGCATGAATAGTGTCGATTTTACATGAAATTGGCCCAGATGCATTTTCGTAAGTCGATGATATATACTTGAAAGAAGAGGAATTGAATCTGCATCTCATGCATGTAGATCGCATGATTACACATTTTTCGTCTTTAGGTTATAAATTTAACTTTTGCGAAATCCCATATTGCCTTTTTGGCAGCTCTTTTTCTCAGTTATGAACTGAATAATGAGGGTAGGGGTTTGGCACCCCACTTTTTGGAGAAATGTGTTCAATTGCAACCTCCATCTACCCTCAAAAAGTTACAATCTTTGCTGGGTTTCTTGAATTTCGGCTGAACCTATATTCCAGAGTATGCCCAGTGTATCAAACCGCTATACGCATTGATGCAACCTTCGTTTTCGTCTTCCAGTTGACTTCCGGAACATAGCACAGTTCTGCGGTCTTTGCAGTCTGATCTGCTTGCTACTTAATTCTTGTTGACACGAGATAATACTACGAATTTTGTCATTAGGATTGTACCAGGGACATTAGGTTTCACTATGTGATTTTTAATGAAGGGGACACAGTTCCCATAGCTTATTAATCGCATTTATATACGCCAGCTGAAATGCGTTTTTCTCCTACTGAAAAAAAATTTGACGGCAGTGCAGATGGTGATTCTAAAAGAACGCTCTCTGGCTCAGGACAAACACATTTTTATGGTCTCGCCTCTTTGGGAGCTGTCACCAAGGCGAGCGTCCCCAACTCTAAAGCTCTGCATCCTCGTTGGATACAATGGGCTAGTTCATTGACATCGGCTGATGTCAATTTCATCTTTGATCCTTCTTTGCAGACACAAGAGTTTTTACAATATGAACATGTTCATCCTCTTCCTTCCCTCTTGATCAGTATAAATGTATCATTTACACAGATGGGTCTGCACAGCCAGCTATTGGTCCTAAACATGCTTATTCTGCTGCCTGCGCTATTGTGGCAGGCACGATAGTGGACAGTGATTTTAAATCCTCCCTGGTTCACACACAGTCCCTTGGGGATTGTACAGCGCAATTAGCCGTTACGCGCTTTACAAGTAGCCCTTGAGTTTGCTGATCCTGAATTGCCTACTTCTTGTAGTGTGCGATTCCTTCTACTGTGTACAATCCTTTAATGACAACCTATTCTTTTGGAAACAGAATGATTTTCATGATTCTAAAGGTAGCGCAATAAAGCATAAATCCCTTTGGGTCCGGGTGGCCGCTCTTAAGGAACGTTTGCCTCTTTGGGAGCTGTCACCAAGGCGAGCGTCCCCAACTCTAAAGCTCTGCATCCTCGTTGGATACAATGGGCTAGTTCATTGACATCGGCTGATGTCAATTTCATCTTTGATCCTTCTTTGCAGACACAATAGTTTTTACAATATGAACATGTTCATCCTCTTCCTTTGTCCCTACTCCCTCTTGATCAGTATAAATGTATCATTTACACGGATGGGTCTGCACAGCCAGCTATTGGTCCTAAACATGCTTATTCTGCTGCCTGCGCTATTGTGGCAGGCACGATAGTGGACGGTGATTTTAAATCCTCCCTGGTTCACACACAGTCCCTTGGGGATTGTACAGCGCAACTAGCCGTTACGCGCTTTACAAATAGCCCTTGAGTTTGCTGATCCTGAAGTGCCTACTCTTGTAGTGTGCGATTCCTTCTACTGTGTACAATCCTTTAATGACAACCTATTCTTTTGGAAACAGAATGATTTTCGTGATTCTAAAGGTAGCGCAATAAAGCATAAATCCCTTTGGGTCCGGGTGGCCGCTCTTAAGGATTGTTTGCCACTCACACATGTAATCCATACATTGGGCCATCAACGTGTGGGAGCACACACTGTTGGTAATTCTATGGCTGAAGAAGCAGCCAAATCTGCAGTAGCCACATGCACGGTAGCAGCTGTTACAAGGTCCATGACTAAAATTGATGATGATATTTTGGCTGCTATTGCTGCGATGAAGGAGGAAATACCTTATCCCCAGGGTTTTCCTGCTCATTATACTTATCACTTGACCACTGATCAAGTTCCATTTGTGACTATTCCCTCCGTTCGCGATCGCTTGATTCCCAACGAGGACCACAGGCTTTCACTTATTGTGGCTGCCCATGAAGGAATGGCTTCTGCGCATGCAGGAGTGACAGCCATAATTACTCTCTTACAGCAACGTGGATTATATCAACAGACGCGCAAATATGTACTTTCCTGTGACATTTGTCAGCAGATTAAACCTTCTACTGTCTTGTGTCCACCACACACTCAACTCTTCATTTCCAATCAACCGTCCAGTTGTATTTATCTCGATCACTGCGGTCCCTTGACCACTGACAATGCTTTCAAATACACTTTGGTTGCAGTGGATTCGTGCACTAGATTCCTCTGGGTTTGGCCGCAGCGCTGTGCTGACGCTCGTACTGTTATAAAAGATTTGCATGTCTTTGTAGGGACATATGCCTGTGACTTTTGCCTCTAAGGCTTACCATGATTCGATGAAGTCAGTGGGGGTGCAGGTGCATTTATCTTCTCCATATCGGCCTGAGGACAATTCAGTTGTGGAGCGGATGAAGCATGACTTAAAGCAATCTTTAACAGCAAGGGTATTAGGTACAGGCCGGGGCTGGTTATCTCATCTATATGGGGTTCAACGTGCACTCAATAATCTCCCCTGAAGATGTCTGGGTGGGCGGACCTCGTACGAAATGCTCTTTGGCATTAAGATGTTTGTGCCTGACCTTGATGGTCTAGACGTTGCGGTGGCTGCCCCAACATTTGACGTAGATAACCATTGTGCTATGTTACAGGATCTACAAAAGAATCGAGATGCTCTAGCAAAATCACATTTGCCCTTGCCAATGGATACAGCAGTCTTAGTCCCTGTTTCTGGCTGGCTGGCTACCTAAGGTTGGAGATCTGGTCCGGGTAAAAGTGGCAAACAAGAAAGAATTTGGACTCTCCTACCGTGATCCCGTTCCGGTCCTTGGTTTGAAGGGCACCCGAACTGTAATTTTACCTCCACTGCCTGGATGCAAGGATAACCGATTCATATCCGTGGAACATGTCAAATTACACCATATGGCCGATTCTCAATAGTATGCCTAGTAGCGTTCCAAACCGGAATGTTTCCCTCCAGCAAATGAATACTGTTTCTCTTGTGTCTCTCCAACACATGGAAGGGGAGATGGAGTCTTCAATTGATTTATTGCCTGTTTTGCCAACAACGCCTGCAAATGTGGAAAATTAGTATATTACCCCACCAGATGACTTACAGTTGAGATCCCTGACACTGTAATACATTTGACTTCTAATGAAGAACAACCTCCACTGTTTCAGCTCAGCTCCAGCGGTTACTATATTGACCAGGATAACTTTTCTTCGGATACATCTTCATTGTCTTTGTCTATTGCTGTGCCTCAAAATCGAATTTGTGTCTTCATCTCGTGGTTAAAGAGTACATACCTAGTCCCACCATGGACTTACATCTGGATCGTGTTGTTGATAGTGTTTCTCTTCATGTGGATTGGATTTGTGGCAGACTTTCCTTTTGATTATTGGCCACTGATTACCTGATTGCTCCGTTGTGGAACTGGCTGACGGAGTACTGGCCCCGCATACTTGTTTGCACAAAATGAAAAGAGACCAAACATTAGTTAATATTTCAGCAGTCCCGATCGCTGATGGCATTGTTTGGGACAAAGTGACTTTCGATGTATATGATCCGACGGAGACCTTGCAAACTTCATATGTCTTCCGTGTTTCTTTGGGGGATGTCGTTTTACCTGGAATGCATTCAAGTGATTGGGATGTCAGTGCTGTTAATTCTTTGTTTTCTGATTTACAATATTATAGTGTTTTTGATACGGAGGATCTATATTTGAATTCGGCAAATTATGCAGATCTATTTTGTTATCAACATTATGGCCATCACTTTCCTCACAAATCCAGTACTCAAAGACCCACTTTCAATTACACACAATGGGAACATTGTCCAACACCTTCTAAAATAAGTTCCGTTACACAGAAAAAGAAATTTACATATTTTACGGGCTACAAACTATCTGACCCAGCGTCATATTATTTTAAATTGAACGTCCCTAGATTGAACAAATATATGCTTACACAGACTAAACTAATTTATTCCTCGTCTTTTATAGATGATCTGTTACTAAAGGGTTCTGATTTTTGGAAAGACACTGTTGATTTGAAGTCTATTTGGGGCACTAAAATTTGGCAAGTGCAGGGGAGTGAATCCTTGCAACATGCATGTTTAATACCGTCTCAAATATTATTTTTAAATGAGACGGTGCAACAGACTACCTGCTTCGGGTTTGGCCACTGCAAAAAATTTGAATGGTCCTTCTATTCCATCTTTGACTTAAAATGAGTCGTGGAGCATACACACCAATTATACTATTGATGACTTGACTCGGAGTATACAGAATGGCTCTTTTAACTCCTCTAGGATAACTCCGGAGAGCAGGGTGTTGTGGCCTACAAGCACAGATGCTTGTCATTTACGTTTTTTTAATGTTACTACGGGTTTTACTCAAATTAGACCTGATCCTCGCTACCCAAATTTACATACAGTTGCCACTTATTCGGTTGGAAAATTATGTCAACAGTGGTTGGGACATTCCACATTAGCTTCTGGTAAACACCATCTTTCCCTTTTGGCAGGTCTGATTTTCTTTTAGGTCCGAAAACTCCTCGCACTAAACGTTTTGTGTATGCAGCCTATAATGAATTTTGGAAACTTTCACAAATGGAGGCAGCATTACGCTTACGCCAAATTGATCAGGATAATTTGGACAAAGTTATTGCATTGGTTGATAACAGCATAAACACACTGTCTTCTCGTAGCTATACCTTAGACAATATTGTGTCATCTGTTATTGATATTGTTCAGAATGAAGTATCTACCTTGTATCATGGTCAAAACCAGTTATGTTCTGTTATGCAATTTGGTTGGACACTTAAAAATGGGAGAGCACCATGGGACTACCTTAATGCTTCAGCGCTGTTTTTACCATTTAATTTGACAGACAAACAGAAAATTATGTCTATGAAAGATGCAACTAACACTATGTTACACATTGAGAAACTAGAACAGTTACTATTTACTGTGGCAGAAATAGATTCAGCGGTGTGGTTAATTCATGGGTTTATTTAGTTGCCAATCTCTCTTTTTCAGTTTACAGCTTGCATGAAACATTATCCTGTGGGTAGATATGAACCCCTCAGGAGTAGTTTCATACATGAATTGTGGTCCTTACCATTCGCTTTCTGTTGTCAGCGTGCAGAGAAGGAAGCTTTCCTTACAGGGGAGGATTGTGACTCTACTGTCGGACACTCCCTAGTCTGTAAACAAGTAAAACTCCACGGTGCTTGCAACATTTTTCGGCACCTAATTTAGCTTGTTTTTTAAAAGGAATACCAGTCCCTGCTATTATTCTAAATCTTACTTTGATTTCTAATGGCAGTTATCTCATTCTCAACAATCAGAACTGCTGTGGTTTACGGGCAGGCATCCCGTACAAAGTAACTGTTTCACAACGTGTTACTTGTTGCAGCAATGTCCTGTTCCCCCCCCACACGGGAGTGTAGATAGTTCACTGGAGCCTTCCATTCCAACTTTGCAAACAGATTTCAATAAGCTAACTTAAAGCACTGTTGTTTCAACAGGAAGTCACTCTCACGTCAGCTCGCGAGACCTTCGAATTGCAGGTGGCAAGAACATCTAGTGAAATATAATCTTTGCTAAACACGAATCTCCCCCTACACTTCGGGGAATTAATTCATCAAATTTTTAATGCGTCTGATACGGCAGGCCTCGCACACTTTGTAAAAGTTGTGGGATCCGGCCTGGTTACATCGTTTCAGACTATATTTGGAGTAATACCTGTATTTATTCATTCTATTTTTTCCAGCGTATTCGGAGGGTTTCCCCTGCTGCTCCTCCTGGTTTGTGGCATGCTGGTACTTCTTTTGCTATTCCGCAATGGATGCTCGATCTGTGGTACTACCCAGTCAGGGACAGTTGCAGCTGTACAGTGATCGGATGCAGCAACCTTTTGGTTTAATGCTATTGGGAGCTCTTGACATCGGCTATTGGCTGACCTTCGTTATACCTACTTCACCTGTGTGCAATCTGTGTTCTATTGCATCCGGGGCCCTTTTCAATGGGCCCTGCACGTCTGCCTCTCCACAACGTCACCCGCTGCCCTGGATTATGATCTGTTGGTGGGTCCGTTGAGGTTCCATAGGCAGGCCTGTTCCGTGGGTATGCAGCTTTTTTGCGATTCTTCACTGGGGCCAATGGCCGAAGCGAGTACCTGTGCCCGTGCACAGCACCTCTTGGATCTGAGTTTCATCGAGGCTGACACAGATTGCCCTGGTATGCTCTTTGCAGCTTCAGGATATGAGAAGCACGTCTGTTCCTTTGAATTGCTTAAATGGATGGCATCACTTTTTAATATCAACGGTTCTGACGCCTTACTGGAGCTCATGGCATTCCACTTGTCGCATGAAGTTTTTGGCCCGGAGGATACGCTGTAATTGGATGTACTTTTCAAGTACTAAGTTTGCTTTATCAATTTGTCTTTCAGGCACTATAACTAGTCGGTCCTGGACTCATCGGTACTAAGGTGGTAGGATGACTCGGTCCCTATATATTTAGGTCCCATAATCCTACGCATAGTTATGTGTTTGCGCAGAATCCCTGCAACAACACCATTCGTAATCTACTAGGCATCAACGACTGAGTTTGTCCGCCCTGGCGTTTAGGGAACCTGCCAGGTGTTGAACCACCAGGGATATGCCCAGCTGTTCCAGCCATGTCCAGAGACGCAGGGCCTTTTGACAAAGGGTCCAGGACCCCACCCCGCCCTGTTTGTTGCAGTAACACTTGGCTGTGGTCTTGTCCGTGAACAGCTGAACCAGTTTTCGCATGATGGAAGGAAAAAAAGTTTTCAATGCCAAGCGAATCGCCCTGAGCTCCAGCAAGTTAATGTGGTGCCCAGATTCCAGCAGAGAACAGAATCCTCTCATCTCCACCTCTCCCAGATGGCCACCCCATCCCAGGAGTGACGCATCTGTCACTATGTGGGATCTGGTTGGGGAAGCGAGATGGGTGTGCCTCTGATCGCAGGGGTGTGGAATTTAATAAAATATCTACTTGTCCATGGGGCAGGTTGCTTCATAAATCTACTTGTCCTGTAACAAAATCCACTTGTCCCTTTGGTGCCATTTAGTGCGGTGACAAATTATGGCAGCAATCTCCTTATATAAGAGCTCTTTTATAGCCTCTCTGATTATGCCAGGGCTCATACCATAGTAGTGTTTGAATACTAGCAATCCCCTTATGTTGCCACATTTCCGCAGATCTACATACTGGGGCTGAAGGTAGTGGTAAGCAATAATTCCTGGGTTGGAATGCCCTTTTGAGTCTGTGCAAACCTACTAACTTGTATGTTTTAAGGGTTTTCAACAACTCTTCTCTAATCTTTTCCCATACTGAGAAATGTTACAAATTTACTCCTGACAATGGCAGACGAAAACCTTCTTCTTATAGAGTTGGGAAAAACGTGGTTGGAGGGAAAGAGAACTTGCAAACACTCAGATTTTCACACGAGCAAATCTACACAAGCATATTTGCTCATGCTAAAATGCAGTTCACAAATATTTTCTAGTAGTACTTTTTCTTGCCCTACTTCTGTAAATTCTTGTGAATTCATGAAAGCCATATAGCTGCACTTAATGCAAGGACATATACCATGGGTGCACTTTTGTGATTTTCTTTAATAATTGGGCCCCTAATTTGGTCTGGCGTTAACCATGACCTTTTGTGTTTATTAAAATTCTGTTTGCCAATGTTTGTTACAATAGTGAGGGCCCGGCAGCTCCCACACCAATAAGGTTTTACAAAAACCATGCCAAAACAAGTCACACATTGACAAAACTAAAAAGCTGACCACCAATTTAAGACCTACTGGCTTTGCCAATGCTTGTTCATTTTTATGTTTCCCATAATCTTATTAAAACTGGTTACATTGATTCTCCATTATGAATATTTTTGGGAAATTCTAGCATGCATCAACACATTTTACTAAATGATGCTGCAAAGAAATGGTACCTGAAACTTTACAGTCATTTAGCGAAATGTTTTTTTTTCTACTTTCGTTTTTTTATTAACATTTTATTTTGAACGCGCGCCACCTAGAGGACTCGGCAACTCGGGCGCAAGGGCTCACCCACCCCCAGATGGTGGAGATATTTCATCCCAACAGAAAGGGCAAATCGCCCGCCCAGTTGCTGGTAGAGGTGGCCTACTACTGCTTCCACCGCAGCCTGCGTATCACGTGGTGGGTGACCCCATATGCGCCGTCTCTCCCTATACTTGACACGCCCAGGAGACACCGGGCTATCACTAGTGCAGGGCTTTCTCAGTGGGAAGAAGTGGGCATACAGACACTATGGGACTTGTACAATGACGGGCAGCTCCTGCCGTTTGATGTGCTCACCGAAGATTCGGGCCTACCACAGGGCCAGTTCTTATTACATGCTGCAGTAACTCACACGTTACAGGCGGCATGGGTTAACATAGCGCAGGAGCCAGCCACACATCTGACCGTGCAATATTTACATGAGTTGGGTGCGGGCCGCCATCTCATCAGATGGTTTGCGGACTCACTGAGGGCGCACATGGCGCCGCAGCTGCTCTCCCTCCGCTCCCGCTGGGATGTGGATCTGCAGCGGCCCAGCACAGAGTGTGAATGGGAAGACATCCTTAGGAGCCCTACTCGCGTCCCCCGAAATGCCAGATTCCGACTCATCCAGTACTATATAGCGCATAGGGCTTATCTGACACCAGCCAAAATAAACAAATACTTCAACCGCACCAATGCCAGTTGCTCAAGATGTGATGAGATTGGGGGCGACTTACTTCATATGCTGTGGTCCTGCACAGCTATACAGTCATACTGGGAAACGGTTACCAGAAGCCTAGCACAATGTACAGAACGCCCGCTAAACTGGTCGTGGGAGGTGTGCATATTGGGATTGTACCAGAGGCCTAGAAAATATAAAGCGACGTCCCGTTATATAGATCTGGGGCTCATAGTGGCCAAACGACTGCTCACGCGGTGCTGGAAATCCCCTGAGCACCCAGCGGCGAAGGCCTGGTTTCAATTGCTGCTTTGTTGGGCGCAGGCGGAGAGCATAGCACTGCGTCGAGAGGATGCGATAGGGATTCGGAAGCAACCACTGGCAGCGGAATGGGATACGATCTTGACAGATTTCCGCACAGCCTGGCAGAGACATTCTGAAGAATTAGGTAGCGCACCGGAGCGAGATGCGGGCCAGAATCTACCAGAGTAGGCAAAGTGCAAGAGACAAGTCAGCGCATGCGATACATGTTCAGCAGCACGCGTAAGGCGGCGGGCGTGACTCTCCCCACTGGCGCTTATCCAGGCTAAACAACGCAGCAAACAACATGTATCATTTAAGGGGTGGGGCATCGATGGAGGCATATATTCAGGTTAACGCACAACCAAGTGCTGTGTGCAAGAAAATAGATAGGCAACATGGAAACGTGATATATGATGTCTAATGCGATGCACCGATTTAATGTCTCAGCTCTGAGAGTAAGGGTAAATGTGTTATTTTCCTTGTTACACCAATGTTATGTTGTAAATTGTTTAAACATATATTCACTAGGACATCGCAGTTACTATTACAATGCTGAGCGAGAATCCGATTTTTTTAGTTGAGGCAAACTATGTTGTAAATCTGCTCAGGAGCACTATTATGTAAAAATTTAATTGTGATGTAGATGCATGATCTGATATACAATACAAATATGAAAAATCAATAAAACAAATTTTTAAAAAAACATTTTATTTTGAAGGCAAAGAATCATCAATCTTGCTTTCAAGCTTCTGCAAATATTTGCATCTAATCAGAGAGCATTCTGGGAGAATTATACATAGCCTCATATTGCTAAACTTTGACAACGTGTATATACATTTTTATACTGGAACCATTGTCAGTAGTGCAGTCAGAGCTTACAACATTTACTCAGAGCACTCACCCTAATAATAAAGGCTTTCAATGAATGAACCATAAATACAAGTTTGAACAGTGTTAACATATGGACACAAATATGACCTTCACTGCAGACAGTGCCCTTCCCTGATCCATAATGTGGAACTGCAAACTGGCAGCCAAAGGGATTGTGTGAAGGGGGTTGGGCCTACTTGTCCCAAGGTCAAAATACACATGAAAACTTGTTGCCCTTGACCCCAAACAATCCGGCTATAGGAATTCCACATCCCTGCTGACCCAATCGTGGTTGGTCAGCCACCACTGCAGATACTGTGCAGTTCCCTAGGAGATCTGGACCATGTCGGAGAGATTCCCCTGATGCTGCGCCATCCGGAGCTTCAGGTTCCACTGCATAGCCCACATATGCCATCTGGCATGTGTTAGCAGGATGCAGGACGCCATGAGTCCCAGCAGCCTCAGAGTCACTCTCACCAAAATCCAGGACAGAGGCTAAAACATTGATATCATTGCCTGAATATCCTGGACTCGCCACTCAGGAGGATAGGCCCAAAACTGCACCGTGACTAGAACAGCCCAGATGACAGGGAGCGTCTGAGAGGTAGTCAGGAGTGACTTTGGCATGTTGATAGTGAACCCCAACGAAAGCAGGAGATTCACTGTAGTTTGGAGGTGAAGAGGACAGTTTAGTGCAAGCTCGCCTTCAACAGCCAGTTGTCAAGATAGGAGAAGACTGGCACCCCTGATCTGCGCAGGTGAGCTGCGACCACTGCCATCACCTTGGCGAACACCTGAGAGGAACTGGTAAGGCCAAAAGGGAGCACTGTGAACAGAAAGTGCTCGTGGCCCACCGTGAACTTCAGGTAGCGATGATGGGCAGGCAGGACGTAAATATGAAAATAGGCGTCCTGCAAGTCGAACTCTACCATCCAGTCACCGGGATCTAGGGTAGACAAGACTTGAGGGAGTAGTTGAGGGCTCGAAGATCTAGAATAGGACGAAGGCCCTTGTCCTTTTTCAGGACCAGAAAGTAGCGGGAATAGCAACCACAGCTGACTTCTGGCGCAGGAACCCTCTCTATGGCTCCCTTGGCCTAGAGAGTCCTGACTTCCTCCTGAAGCAAGTTCAGGTGGTCCTCTGTCAGCCGGTCGTAAGTCAGAGGCATGGAGGGACGGGTGGTCTCAAAGGGAAGGGAATAGTCCTTTCGGACTATCTAAAGAACCTACTTTGCGATGGATGTTCTGCCAGTCTGATCCTGCCACCAACCAGCCACCCATGATCTTGAAGGGCTGGACTAGGAAGGTTTAGAGGCTGCAGGGGTATTGACTCGACCTCTGGCCATCTGAACCATGGTTTCGAAAGGAGCCGTGCGCACGGCCGTGCAGAGGCTGCTGAACTTGCCCAGTCTTGTGGCTGGGATATGGCTGGTGCAGCTGCAAGCTCCTTCCATGGCCACGAAAGGGGCAAAAAGCAGACGAGAACGGGTGGTCACCGAGAGGCCCAAGAACTTGGCCGTAGCCCACAAGTCCTTCAAGCGCTCTAGAGCCATGTCTACTTGGTCTCCGAAGAAATGAATGCTATCAAAGGGCATGTCCATAAGGGAAAGCCTGGACATGCCCAGAAAAAACAGAAGTTCTCAGCCAGTCGTGGCACTGAACAGCTACTGTCAACAACATTGCTCTGCCCAGCGAGTCGGTGGTGTTAAGCCCTCAAGGAATTGTGACCTTTGCTGCATCTCTCCTGTCTGATACCACTTGGGAGAGATTGGCCCAGGACTCATCCGGGACCTGTGGCAGCACTTGTGCAACCATTTCCCACAAAGAATGGGCTTAACAGCCCAATAGGCATGCAGTGTTCACTGACCGTAATGCAAGGCTGGCGGAGGAAAAAATCTTCTTGCCCCAACTATTCAGTCACCTGGATTCCCTGTCCGGGGGTGCAGAAGGGAATGCGCCTTGTGAAGCAGAGGCCTGGACCTCCAAGCTCTTGGGGTAGGGTGGTGGGTGAGGAATTTTGGGTCGCCCGGTGCAGGGCGATAGCGGCGGGTGACTGTCCTATTCACAGGAGCCCCTGTGCTGGGTTTGGACCAAGTTCCCAGAAGGACATCAGTCAAGGCCTCGTAGAAAGGCAGGAGGGGTTCCAAGGAGGAGACACATGGCTGCTGGACCTCTGCTTATGATGTTCGCCTTGACTTCCACCGAAGGGAGCTGAAGGTTCAGGACCTCAGCTGGCCTTCTCACCACCACAGCATATGAAGCTTCCTCCTCCATAGCAACACTAGGGGGAGAAAGCAGGCCAGAATCTGGGGAGGTATCCAGACCACAGGCTTCACCCAATTCCTCATACCAGTCCATTTTGTGCTCAGAATGGTCTTTTAAAGGGTCCAGGAACTTCTCCAATCTTCCTCCTTTCCTAGCCCCTCAAAACAAGGCTGAGGAATCGACCTAGGATCCAAGGGTGCCGTCGGTGCCTGAATCGGAGTCGATAGGCACTGATACCGCTCTGGGTTGTTGGGGAGAAGAATGGGGCTAGCGCTGCCGAGGGGGGCCGGTAGTGTCAGGAGTCTCGGCGTAGGGGCCGGTCGCAGGGAATATCGGTAGGGCATGACCGGCGCCGGTCCGGATCCACCACCGAATCCATTGGGGGCATCTGCGCCCGAACCAGAGCTGCTGGCGCAGAACCCGAAGCGCACCAGGAGGGTCAGGTCCCCCGAATATCAGGCAAATGGCGTCATACAATTCTGTAAGATGGGCGGGGGTCCCTCCGGCTCATGGAAAGGCAGGGAAGCACAGAGCCGACCGAGGTGTCGGTTCCGCAGAACAAGGCCTAGAGTGTTGAGACTCCTCCGTCATGTCAGTCAACGGACAGGGAGAAGTTGAAGTGCGCTTCGACCTCTCCTGTTTCTTATGCCTCTTACGTGAACGACCCGACGGCTTCAAGTGGGTGGACGTGGTGTTAGGACTCCTGGAGTGGTGCCCGGACCTTCCTCTCGACCGGAACTGGAAAAAAGACCTCTGGGGCGAACAGCGTGAAGTCGAATGCCAGGCCACAAGCAGCTTTAGGGACCGCTCCCTCAAAGCCTTCGGAACCATGGCCTCCAGTCGAGTCGCGCTCCAGGCACATGAGACCATTTAAGTGTGGATTTGTCACTGACATAGCACGATGGCAGACGCCACATGGTTTGAATCCAGAAGTCTTCTTCAACATTGAGGAAAAAAACATACACACCAAAATTTGTCAACAAAACGTCGAAAAAAGCCTGTCAAAATGTGACAGAGGGTAGCTCTCTTCATGGATGTGCGCTAGCTGGCGCGGAAAGAAACGACCTAACGTCAGCGTGCTGAGGTTGCAACTATATAGGTAATGCAGATGTCACTTCCGCCACGTACGCCACGAACATCAGACGCTCCCCGACCCTGCACACGTTCAGGAAGGACCTCAAGACCTGGCTCTTCGACTGATCCAGAGCTGCTCTCCTCCCTCCTCTCCCCCCCAGCGCCTTGAAACCCTCACGGGTGAGTAGCGCGCTTAACAAACCCCTGATTGATTGATTGATTACGTCACGTGGAGCTGAACGACACCACCTACCAGCACATGAGGGTTGCTCAAGCAAAAGTCTTCCGGATCCAGCCTGGCGCCTCGGAAATTTTAAGGTAAGGAATCTGCAGCTAGATTTCTCTCTCAGATTGAGGTTGCACATGTACTGGGTGCAATGGAGTGGAATTGGAGCATGGCCTCTGTCGGAGTCGAAACAGGAACAGTTCAGTGTCAGACAACGGGAGTCCGCAAGGGAACCCCTCTTGCACCAGCGACATCGGGACCAACGTCAATGAAACAGGGACAAGTGCAGGCCTTGTAACTAGGATGGAAGCCGGCATTGGAGTCGATGCAGAGCCAGAGACAGGTTCTAGGGGCTTAGACTATGCAAAGAATTGATCAGGTGATGGGAACCTAACTGGTGGGCCATGAGATTCCTTGGACCTCGAAAATGCACTAAAGGGAGCAGTAAGACTGACCTTGAGAGTGGGTCCGCATGGGCATGACTAATGCGAGGTCCTTGACTTCTTTTAATGTTCGGCGACATATAGGTTTGCGGTCCCGGATAACATTTGGGTGCATGCAGGCACACTCCTTGCATGACTTGGGAGTCATGCCTCAAGCCTAAAGACCAAAGGTACACCTCAAGTGGGTTCGTTACCGACATTTGTTTTAGACAATCGTGGCATGGTTTGACCCCTGTAGTTTTAATTGGGGACATCGTTCACTTGCACACTGGAATCTAAATTTGAAAATCTGTGTAAACTGACGAAAGAGGGAGCAGAACTCCGGATCCGCATTGGAAGGTGGGGAAAGAAAGGATCTGACTTTGGTGCGCAGAGGTAGTGCTTATAAGTGGCTTCACTCCATCACTTCCAAGGCAAGTCAAAGTCAGTGCAGAGCTGCACAATGCCACCTACTGGCATGTGGAAGCGCTCCTAAAAAAACATCCAGATCCAGTCTGGCAGCTGGGGAATATTTTAAAGGGAGGAATTTGCAGTTAAAGTATCTATTAGAAAGTAGTTTTACTAATGCTTTTGGTAAAGTGTGTGGTGTAACTAAAAATGCAGACAAAGCAAATGTGCTGTTGAAGTAATTGCAATTGAGTAAATATGAGACCAAGTAAATGGGGTGGAATAAAGGTCATACACCCGTCACACCAAAAATAGACATTAAAGTCTGTTGTACGTGGTGTCTGCAGAGATTTTTTGCTGGGTAATTTTGTAGCAATTGTTGCAGAGTATGAGAGAAAACAAGTATAAAAGTCCCAGGTCGCTTAGGTCCAGCTGAAATTGTTTCATGGCAAACTTAACTCTTTAATTTAACTTAGTAAAAGTGAAATAACATAGTGAGACCTGAAGACCTACAGGTGCACTCGGAAAATTCTGAACTCCAGAATATATTTAAAAAAACACTGTGAAGAATGTGAGAAGTGAGGACATTGTTGGCATGGGATAGAAAAGCAAAGTAGACGTGACTGACAGCAAGCAGGTCAAATAAAATGGGTTAACACTCATGTTTGGTGTAAAGTGGACATCTCATTAGAAAGTTAACCATGTTTTTTCATATAGGAGAGGTGGTGCATCTCTACAAGACAAAGTCTAAGGTAGCAAGACAAGGAGATAATCATGTGGGTAGGGTGAGCAGACACCAAACATTATCCTAGGTTGGGGGGCATAGTTAGGGTATGTTAATATGCCTCTCATTCTGAAAACACATATGGGCTTCGTAAGGAATACCATCATAAAAGCCCAAACCCAGTGGTTATTTGAGCAGGTAGTTGTTTGTGGGGCCCCACAGCATGCATTTTTAGGGACCGGGACTTGTTTTTAATCTTCAGACTTTAACCCAAAGAAATAGAGAGAAAGGGCAGAAAGAAGGTGAAAGAAAGTAAAGGAAAACAGTGACGGAGTAAGAAGGCCTGAAAAATCACCTGCAAGAGCGAGATAAAGGTACAGGAAGTGTAGAGAGGTTGATTTATTTTATGTATTTATAGAGTTTTATATAGTGCGAACAAGACCCTTTCGGGTATCAGGGCGCTGTCCATCTATATATAGATATGGATAAAAACAAGATAGGTAGTTTTAAAACGAAGGATCACAACCAAAAATCCAGGTTTGGTATTGGTCATATAAATAATAGAGTTGCAACAGAGAAAATAACAATGGGTATGTCAATAGGAGCAAATAGACTCTCTGAGGTAAAGGCTAAGAGAGTTAAAACATCAGTGAGGAAGAAATCTGTTCAATAGGAAACCCTTTACTTTTTTTTTTGAAGAGGGCTGTTGGGGGAATGGACCTGGACTCATGTGGAAGAGAGTTCCAGATTTTTGGGGCAATTCCAGCTAAACCAAGCTTGTTGGTTTTCTTTTTGATGAATTTGTGGGGCTTCAGTTGTAAGGAGTTTGTGCTTCAAGATGTTCTATTACCGCCAGACAGGGTAGGTTTCTGGGCCTGGGAAGATGGAGTGTTGTGGCGAAGGGATTTATGAGTCATGAAAACAATTTTTAGATGGATCCTCGCCTCATAGAGTAGCCAGTTCAGTGCTTTGAGGTCTGGGTTGATATGATCGCTTCTTTTTGAGCCGCTGTTGATGAGCCAAGCAGCCGCGTTCAAGGTAGCCTTCAGAGGCGCCAGTTTTGCTTTCGTAGGTCCACGAGGGTAGCAATACAGTAATCTAGTTTGGAGATCACAAGTCCTTGAACCGCTGTTTTAAGATCTGCCATGGGAAGGAAAGATTTTAATTTCCTTAAGGCGCGCAGTTGATAATAGGCACCTCCGGTGGAGGCGCTGATGTGATCCTGCACAAAAGGTTATTGTCCACGATTATTCCTGGGATAATGTGAGGAGTGCTCAACAAGAAAAATATGCTGTTCCCCTAATCGAACAACGTGATCAAGGGATAAAAGGAGGGAAGTCCTCCTTGTCGGAACTGGAGTCCTCACACACCCAGCAAGCTAGGTGTCATGCTTCATCATATGGACTTGCTCCTCGTCAGGTCGGCGCTGCAATACCCGACGGGCTCCCTTAAAGGGGCACTTTAACGGAGATCTTTAGTTCCTGCCGTTTGGTGCGTGGGTGTGAGGGCCCTAAAAAACAGTGTAGATGTGGTGCAGGTGAGTGACGTTAAAAAGGTTGGATAGTCCACATAAAATCTTTATTCGGCTGGTAATCCACCTTCTTAAAAACAGAGTGGCTGCTCTCTGGCTCTATGGTCCAGTGGAGCCTAGCTCATCTCATATCGTGTGGTCGACATGTTTCATGCATCGTGGTCAATATTGATCCATTGCATTTCATCAGGACCTTGTGTTACTATACTATCTACACATGGTGGTGGTGGGCAATGAGGCTCCTACCTACCACACTTCTTTGAAGCGAGCGCGAAGTCCCGCCAATCCTAGTGGTAACCTACACAAGGAGGATGACATAAGGAGACAACAAGCAATCACTAGATATTTCAATCTAGCAGATGGGTATATATGCCCCCCATACCCTCAACTCCAATGTCCAATACGCGATCAAACTTAGGACTTAGTCTGACCCTTGAACACACAAGCGTACTAAAAGTTAAAAATAGTCATTAGCAATAAGAATTAAAATCAAGTATTAAAAATGAGACTGGACTACAAACAAGGTTAAAAAAGGGGAAATGGTGGTAGATCACATCCCTATGCACTGCTAAAGTATTACCCAAAGGAGGAGTCAAAGCGTGCAGGAAGCGACTCACCTAGTTATGGGATAAAGCTCACTCCATTCGGTTTTTGGGCTTTAGACACCAAATTCGTGGTGTCCTGCAGAAAAGGAAGCAAGTTTGAGAAATTCAAATTAAGACTAAAACTGCCATGTGTGGCGCAAAGCTGGTAGCTCTGGTCACCTGCTCCAATGTTGCCTAGGAGCACGGCTGGGAGAGGCACCCTACAAGGGGAGGTGAAAGCACATACCCTCAACTCCCATGTCATTAGAGGCCGTGTGTTGCGCCCGCACCCAGTGAAGTCCCCGCGAGCCCGTGGCAGCGAGGACCCACCACCGTCACCCAGGGGGGCGTGTGACGGAAAGTGGTGGTCCCCCTCCGCCACCAGCCGCGCAAACGACCCAGGAGCCTGGCAGACCAGCGGTCACCCATGTATTGGGCCAACATCCAAGTTAATGGGGTGGGTGGGTGGTGCATCCCTCCACCTCCCCCATGCTTAGACCTGATCGGTCCTTAACACACTCCTGGCAATTGCTCCCCCGCCAACTAAGGTCGACGCCCTCACTCACCTGTCCTCATTGAGACGTGCGCCGGTACACCTCCCGCGCGTGCAGCCGCAAAACAGCGGTTATCCTTGTTGCCATCTAGGCGGTGTTTATGAAGGCAATCCGGGATTCACACGTCCTGGCCACACCCCCTATACCATGTGATGCATTGAGGTATGACGCTGTTCACCCATGTGATCTACCACCATTTCCCCTTTTTTCACCATTTCCCCTTTTTTAACCTTGTTTGTAGTCCAGTCTCATTTTTAATACTTGATTTTAATTCTTATTGCTAATGACTATTTTTAACTTTTAGTACGCATGTGTGATCAAGGGTCAGACTAAGTCCTAAGTTTGATCGCGTATTGGACATTGGAGTTGAGGGTATGGGGGCATATATACCCATCTGCTAGATTGAAATATCTAGTGATTGCTTGTTGTCTCCTTATGTCATCCTCCTTGTGTAGGTTACCACTAGGATTGGCGGGACTTCGCGCTCGCTTCAAAGAAGTGTGGTAGGTAGGAGCCTCATTGCCCACCACCACCACGTGTAGATAGTATAGTAACACAAGGTCCTGATGAAATGCAATGGATCAATATTGACCACGATGCATGAAACATGTCGACCACACGATATGAGATGAGCTAGGCTCCACTGGACCATAGAGCCAGAGAGCAGCCACTCTGTTTTTAAGAAGGTGGATTACCAGCCGAATAAAGATTTTATGTGGACTATCCAACCTTTTTAACGTCACTCACCTGCACCACATCTACACTGTTTTTTAGGGCCCTCACACCCACGCACCAAATGGCAGGAACTAAAGATCTCCGTTAAAGTGCCCCTTTAAGGGAGCCCGTCGGGTATTGCAGTGCCGACCCGACGAGGAGCAAGTCCATATGATGAAGCATGACACCTAGCTTGCTGGGTGTGTGAGGACTCCAGTTCCGACAAGGAGGACTTCCCTCCTTTTATCCCTTGATCACGTTGTTCGATTAGGGGAACAGCATATTTTTCTTGTTGAGCATTGTTTGGGCACGTATGCTGGACCCCGTTATCAAGCCCTTGAGTCCCCCCTTTTTGTTGAAGATAATGTGAGGAGTACAATTCAAGGCTGTTAGATGTGGGAGCCATTCTTTGATGTTAGGAGTGCTATTGGGTGGTGAGGTTAAGTGGAATTCAGTTTTGAGTGCGTTACATTTAAGATGGTTACGAGTCAGCCAATGCTGTGTTTTTGTCAGAGTGTATTGAGGATACTGATGTCTTTGGGTCAGGCAATTTCATTTAACGCGGAGTATCGTTGGCATACATATGGTAGGAGATGTTTAAGGATTTCAGTCAGGGGTTCCATGTACAGGCTGAACAGGGTGGAGGAGAGAATTGAGCCTTGGGAAACACCAATCGTGACTGGCATCTGGTTGGACAGAGTGTGGCTAATCAGGACTCTTTGAGATCTGTTGTGTAGGAATGAGGAGAACCATTTTAACACGGTACCGGAAAGACCCATCCTACATTTTAGGAGGGTCTTAAGGCTCTCATCTTTGGCCATGTCAAATGCAGCTGATAGATCAAGCAAGATTAATAAGCAGGATTCATTCTGGGCGAGTAATCTCAGAGAGTCGTCAACAATGTGGACCAGGGCTGTTTCAGTACTGTATTCTTCCCTGAAACCAGAGTGACATTGGTTGAGGACTTGGAATTGTTCTATGTAATTGCAAAGTTGTTGATGCATGCATTGTTCCAAGAGCTTGGCCAAAGTTGGGTTGTTGGAGATTGGGCGGTAGTTGTAAGGATCTGACTGGTCGGTGTGTTGTTTTTTTTTTAAACATTGAGGTAGCCTGGCCTCTTTTTAGACAATCTGGTATAGAGTCTTGTGTAAAAGAAGTGTTGATAATCCTGGTCCATAAGGGGAGCAGGGAGTGTTTGATCTAGTTAAGGAGTTTGGAGGGTAAGGGGTCATTGAAGTGGTTAGAATATTTCAGAGATGTTATTAGTTTTAGAATGTTGGTTTCATCAAAGGTCTTAAAGATAGAACAAGAAGCATTGTTTTTTGGCTTATGGAGAAGGCTTCCAGAGCACTCTCCCTGAACAATGGGAGAGGGGTGTGGAGGGGCTTTGATTGGTAAGAGTTTCACAGCGTTTTTGAGATCAGTGTCAATTTTCTTGGATTTCTCGTTAAAGAAGGAGGCAAATTCTTCACTGTTTAGTAGAGTTATATTATCTGAGGGAAGGGGATTGTGTTTCCTGTTAGTTTGATTTTTGACAATTTCAATTAATTATTTGGGTTGATTCACAGCCATGTCTAGCTGTTGTCGGAAAAATGCTGCTTTGGAACTTCTAATGCGCCTGCTGTAGGCGCTCTGTCTTTGGCTCAAAAGTTTGAGGTTCGTCGGAGAGGGAGCACGTCTCCATGGTTTATCCACTAGTCTTAGAAAGCGGCGTTCATCGTTAAGGCTACAGTTGTACCATGGATTGGATCTTTTGATCAGGACTCTTTTTAGTTGTTTGGGGGCACCGACTTTCATGATGTCAGACATCGAGTTGGTATATTGTTCAGTGAGGTCTTGTGTGTCAGACATGCTAGTAAATGGAGACATGGTACTGTTACTGAGAGCAGATAGCGTTATTTGGTTGATATTGCGGGTGCGTCTGACCCAATGTTTGGCTATGACTGGTTGACCTTTGGAGATAACTGCCTTATCTGCTATGAAGAAGGTGATGCAATGGTGGACTGTCCAGTTGCATGGTAGGATAGATCCGACTTGGATGGTGTTCTCCTTTGCTATTATGAAGTCTAAAGTGGCCCCTTTATTATGAGTCGTACTGGTGCAGGCTTCTATCAAGTTGAGGTTGTGGAGGAAGGACTTTAAGCTATTTACTAGCCGGTCATTCATGTCCTTCCAGTGAATATTGAAATCACCAAGAAAAATCTAGTTGTTGTGTTGTCTGTTATTGGTAGAGATGACCTTCATGATTTGCTCAATGAATGTGTGGTTATCTCCTGGAGGGTGGTAGATAGTGTGCAGATTGTGCTGACTTTACTTGAGATATTGATTCTCAGATATTCGTAAGAGGACAAAGACTGTGTATGGGTTTGTTTTACTGAGAGATTGATCCGATGGATGCAGGCAATACCCTGGACGGCCCTAACGGTCCAATCGAATGATGTCATGGCTGGGAGGGACTAGAATGTCCAGTTATAGGGGATGAAGATTCATTTAGTCATGTTTCAGTGAGTATTAAGAATTCTAGGTCAAGATCAAGGATAAGGTCAGCTATATCAGCAGTGTGGTTCACTGCTGAAAGGCAACTGAGAAATTAGCATTTTAGGTATGCTTTGGTTACATTTGTAGATGAGTGGGATATGGGGACTTGTTTGAAGTTAGTTTTATTAATGGACCTAGATCTAAGATGAGGTTCTCTGAGTGGGTGGGTGGGTGATAATTGTATGGATTTTTCCTGTGGACATAGTGTGGTCATTCGGAGCGGGATGTATGAGGCAAGAAGTGAGAGGATATCATTGTTCGATTTGTAACTAACCATCCTGTTGGTTCGAGGGGAGTGATCTAGATTTGGTTTGCATCTCTAACTAGGTTGAGGAGCCCAGGTGTTGGCAGAGTTAGCAGCAAGAGGGCGTTCGAGGATGGGGATGTTTTGGTGCTGGTAGTGCGTCATTTGATTCAACTACTTATGTTCCAGGTTAGATGTGATAGGCAGAAGATTTTGGATGTCAGCCCTCACCAGCTGTAGTTCTGTTTTTAGTTGGTTGAGCGTTGAATAGAGATCGGCAGTACTATTGAGATTGGAGGTACTACTGAGTTGATTGGGAAGCGATTTGTGAATGTTTTTGGAGGTAAGAAGGGAGGCCATCGGTTTTGGGCGGAGGTTTAGAGTTGGGTGGGTCCAGGGATATGGTGATGGGGTTTAGGTCGGTGTCTGTACTATAATGTAGAGCTTGGGGGTTAGGTGGAAGCTGGCTTGGTGACTAGAAGTGTAGAGGGTCTTACTGAGAACCTCTCTGGTGAGAACACGGTCATAGAGGGATCTCGTCCGATCTAAAGATAGGTGATTGGTAGTTTGTAGAAACCTTGATTGGCATCTTAATATTGGAGAACTGGTCAGGAATGGTGTAGTTACTGTCCCAGCTGAAAATAGTGTTAATATTCGGTTCGCCTGAAGACTGGAGAGGACAGTTGATGGAGTGATGGTGCCTTGGGGGCAAGGTCGGAACTCTCCGAGTGAGGAGGATTTACTATGGACTATAAAGATACCATGAGTGGGAGAGTGGATAGAGTAGTGGGATGAGGTTGGGGGAAGGAGTAGATGGGATGTGGTTTGGTCTCAGAAGGGAAGCTGTTGGTACTAGTGATAAGGGGGGGATTATATAGTTGCCTATCCTATCTTTAATGCAGGAGAAGAAATCGTCAAAAAGCTCCAAATAGCGATTAGACATTTGGCAGTGCCAGCAGTGTGCTTCTGAGAAACAAATTTGGGCCCCAGCACTTATTCATTTTCAAATTAGTCACTATTCAAACTAATACTCTAAAGTACCCGGACCATGAAGGATATTAGTATTAACACTAAGAAGTTTAAGTAGTGACAAGGAGCCTCTGTATCTGTTCAATAGTGAGCGCACGCAGGGAACACTTGACCGAAGCATTGCTGATGTAGAAAAGTCACTGTCTCAGCTGGAAAAGGGCCTGGTAGCAAATGTGACTGAGGTAGCTGAACTAATGACTGCCTGTGACAAATACGCTGATCTAATGGAGTGGTTGCACTGCTTGAACTATGCTGCATACACCATTAGAACTCATGCCTAGGGCGATATTGATGACAAGCTACTCGCATGGCGTATACAATATGAAATTCAAGCTAGTCCCTTTGATTTCCTATGCCTCCAATTAGACACAACGTTGTACGGCCAAGGTGACATACTGAGTGCCTTCCACACTTACTACTCGCACTTATACGGCGATGCTTATAAACCTGTCACATGTGCTGCAACCTGCTCTTTAGCTACCTTCACGTTCCCGTACATACCTGCAGATCGTCTGGTAGAACTGGATGGCCCAATAACCAAACAGGAAATTAAGGCTGCTATCTGAGACCTGGCAACGAGTACTCGTCAGACTTAGATTGGCTACCCCTCGAATATTACAAAACGTTCGAGGCTCAGTTGGTTCTACGCCTAGCCACGATATATGCAGAGGTCCTCCAATCCGGTTGCTCAGAACTCTTAACTCTCTTGACACTTATGGACTTGTGGCTTTGGCACAATAAAAACATTTCTACCATAGGAGATCTCTTCTTATCTTATCTTATATCTTCTCCTTGTTATTGTATTGGTGTGCTGTACACATGCCCCTATTGTTTTTTCATACTTGAAATGTTAAAAAAAAGAGCAGACCAAAAAAACAAACAAAAAAGATGAGCTATTCAAGAGCACTCCAGTGTTGGTTAGTAGTGAGGCAATCAGAGATGTGTGTTTAGAGGTAGAGGGTAGCGTAGGAGAGGAGAATATTAGTTTGTAATCTTCATGAAGGCGATAGGAGAAGACGGAGGTGATGTCCCCATGGTAGGTGGTGTGTAGAAACAGGAGCAAAAATATGATGCTCATCGAACTTTCAATTAAATAGATGCTAACGTCACTAATAAAGCTCACCACTCCAACAATATTTTTTTTTATCTTTGATCACGCAGAAATTATACAGTTGTGTAAATTTCAAACTGAGAAAATTATTCCCATAAAAAATGTTTATTTAAAATAAATAAACAAACAAAAACAAATACAGATTTTCAGGCTGTCGAGTGGCCAACACATCCAAAGCTCATCCACCTCCAGCATCCTAGCCACGCTTAAGAACAAATGTACTAACATTAGGAATTCAGATTTCCAAATTGCATGTATAACATTTTCCCCGCAGTCAGAATTGATCGATAAAGGTCAAGATTTGCTGTTGATAAATACTTCAAGGGCACTAGAAATTAACAATGGGTCTACAAGCATGATCAGTTGGGACTCGCATATAAGGTTAGGGTCTACTCACAATGTCACAAGACTAACTTCAGAACGACAGCGGAAATAGAGATCTGACAAACAATTGTGGAATCATGACAAAGAACTGCAGTCACAGGGCACAACTCCAAGGCCTCGAGTGAAAAGGAAAACCCTGTTCTTCTGCTGTTGGAAATGGGAAAACACTGATTCGCCTAGGGTCAGAAACAGTACCAGGAGCATTGAGGATGATAATACTCACCACACTTGCAGTCCTGGGTTGTGTCTCAGCAAATCCTTCATCATTGGTTACTCAGACACGTCCTGGTAATTTCTGCTTAGCATAACTTCAAAGTCCTCTTTGCTCCATAGCACCTCAGTTATCTGAGGCACTCACAACCTCAACTACTTCAATCAGCTAAGCTCTGCTTTAGTTTTCCTAGTCAGCGAGCTGGGTTCTCTTTTTGCACTGGTCTGTACAGTGCCCTCCTCCATGGATCACAGTAGCAGGGCTCTTCCACAGCCTCAGATTTGGTCCTAACCTTAGGAGGATAGCACATTGAAGAGTCTTATCCCTAGTTAAATTGTCTGTGCTTGTAAAGTTAATATCCTTGACAAGCCTGTATAGGAGACCAGGACACTAGTGTAAATTAAGGGCCAACAAATGAGGAGCTTCCTTTAAATTTGAACAGTCTGCTAATCAGGCTAATCAGAGTGAATTTTCTTGGACTTTTTCAGAGCATCAGGGTAACTACTGGTATCAAATGATTCAAGTGTTTTGTCTATTTATCTAGTCTAATACTAGATAGGCTCAGTGGAGTTATTTTGTTTCCAGGCGTAATGGAGCACAATACAAGTAGGAAAAGGCGCACAGATGGCAGAGGCAGGCCATGCCTGTGCAGGTGTATATTGTCATTATTCAACATACAGCATAGGAGCATAAGACACAGTCCCTTGGACAATGCACATGCAGGTTGTCATGCCCACATGAAGGTCAAGACAATCAAGACAGGGCCACTATTTTATGCGGACGCAGACTAGCAGACTGTGTCCACAATAGGTACCCTTCACCAGCATGGTCTTTCAGCCATAAACACATTCAAACTAGGACAAACTGTTAAAATTCTGTCCCCTTGTCCCCAAGACTAGAATTCAGCTCCCACCAAAAAATAGTCACCCCATAAGCTTGGTATGAGGGCGTCGTATGTGGGTGCGGCTATAGTTTGGGTGCACCTCCTAACCCAGCAGATCAGTCTCTGCAGTTAAATACCACAGAAAAAACATGGAATCCCACTAGTGGACCTTCAGAATTCCAAGGTCAGTGGGAGGAAAACATAAGGCAGGTCACACCACGTCAATCAAGAGCAGCAGGCACCTCTTTTCACCCATGCAAGAACCATTGCCCCTATAGGCCCAATAGGCAAATAAGAAAATATTATATTTTTTCCTACAATTCAGTATCTGACTCCCAATAAATATATGCTGCTCTGACCTTTGATTGGAGAATAAAATTAAAAATAACACAAACCGCTAGACATAAACTGGATTACACAAACAGCATGAGGTGGTGCTATTTTGTCACTACTTGCTAATTTGCAGCGAAGTGGTGGACTAGTTCGCTCAATTTCTCTTTGCGTCAATCAGTGCTTTTTTGTAGCAGCAACTTCACGTATTTTGTCTTTTTTGTAAGACCAAATGAAACATTGATATTTACTCCTCGAATTCTATTTTGCTTATAATAGCGACTTTTGTGCTGATCGATTTCCATTCTAGAACTTTGCAGATACACAAGTTGATTTATTCGAGGGTCGGTGAAATCACACAATTCGCAGTTCATACACCCGGGCAAGGCTCAATTACAATCACTTCACGCTTTGAAGATCGTAAAAACTAGTTCCAAACATGATCTGCTTTAAATACTGGAATACTCGCTGTTCAAAGGTCTTTTAAACTTAGAACTTACCAGTTGTGAGTCCGTCCCAAGAGAAATCTTCAGCTTGGTCCCTTTTTCCTTCATTTCATGCATCATCTCATTTAGGATGAGGGTCTGCGTTAAATTCTACAACAGAATAGAATAAAAGCATAAACGTGCCGGATCTAATCTCTGCTTTAATACAGTGCATTTTCTTCCCAATGTTACCTTTGCATTCGCACAGTCAATCACTGCAGTCTATAAGCAAATGACAGGCTCGGCAAGGATGAATTTACTATGACCAAACGATTCACAGACAGGCTAAAGGGAAGCTAAGATTGCTTCTTTTACATTTCTTTCCATGCGGTTTCAAAAGTTTCCATGGCAAATGGTTACACACCATAAAACATGGTCCTGTACAATAGCGAGATTTTGTGGGTAAACTTTTAGAAGGACCGTGTATATCATTTTTCACATCGAACTGTCAATGTCCCCAGTACACTTCTGTAAGAAAATAGCTCAAAGTCAGAGATGTTAGGTGGATCCACCATCACGGCATGAGCAACAATCGATATCATAATTCATGTTGATGGAACTTGGAACATCAAATGGCTGAGCTCAAAATGGCTTACAACTACACAGTCACTCACTGCTAGGAATGCAGACCTGGATCTGGAGCAGAAATACTGTAAGATGCCCTGATCAAACTCTGAATTCATGGTCTAGAAACAAGTGTGCACGTATGTTGTTTGTCAAGCACCGTATGATTTCCTGAAGCCGCCTCAAAGGGCCAGGGATGCCTGGGAATGGGGAAGGCGAGATAGAAATTAACAATCCCAAGAGAAGAATGAATGAACGTGGAAGAGGGAATATGGAGGGAGGCTTTTGAATATAAAGAACTTCCCTTGTGAATAGAAAGCTCTTCATGTGGCAAAGCAATAAGGGATAACTGGTTTTAGGATTAGGGTCAGGGGTATAAGGAGAAACTCCAGGGGCAGTAGAGGCAAGCAAGAGGCAAAGAAGGAGCTAGAGAGAGAGCAGGGGAGGGAAGTTTAGTACAGAAAGAGGTGTCAAAGAGAAAAATCAAAGCTTGATGTAGAGTAGGAAACAAGGGTAGCCCGTTAGGATGGGGGAACGGAGATGGAAAAAAGAGGGAGTAGGAGCATGTAGAAACCATTGACCCCGTTTACTGTGAAACTGGGTCAAACTCGCTAGAACTCAGGTGCGCAGGAGACCCCTCCCACTCCAGGAAGCATCTGCATTGAATATTTTATCTCACCGCACCTTAATAAACAAATCCTAGAGGGAGGTAAGATGAGAGCTTACAGATTTCCCTGGACACTTAGGTCTAAGGAATAGAAGCAGCATCAGGACTCAGGTAAAAGTACTTGACAGGGTGCTGTAGGTCACGTATTGGCACTAGTCTAGCCTAGGGTGGCCTGCCCTAGGCTTCCAGAGACAAAGATTTAATTCTAGGATACCTATGTGGCTGCACTGATAAAGCCGCACTACCCGTAGCACACCGAGGTATGCCTCTGGTGGGGGCATATGATCGCATTAAAGGCAACTAGAGGATGAGGGTACCATAACCTTATTCATTTTGATCAAAATGCAGGCGTTTTATATTATGTGTAATTGCCTCTGCTAGCATAATCAGCCACTAAGGCAAACAGCAGCATTAACAGGTAATAGCAAGAATAACAACCATCGAGAGACCAGACATTCCAGACAATTGAGGGTGAAAAGAGCCCATGTGTGCTGCTGTGTGGCACTCTTTCATTGTTGCTCTGGAGCAGCACTACATCACACTTATACAGACTTGTTATCAGTTCATATGCTATCCTTCACCCTGAAGGTGTGCATAAAGTATTTACTCTTTGTCTCTTAGGCCTCTCTTTCACTGTTTTAGATCATTCCTTCTGGGCTTGAATAACTCAAGGGCAGTGAGGCAAGTACAGCGCATGACCATGGAATTGCAGAAACTAGGTACAACTGCAGACATTGAAAGGTCAAGGGCTTCATTTCTAGGCTTTCACTTTCAGTGAATAGCTGTGTCAAATAGTCAAGACTTACTCTTGGAGTTTGGTGAGGGGGTTGAGCGTCTAGTTCAAGGAGCGCGCATATCACTAACAATAAACAGATCGTCTAAGCAGTGCCCGCTGTATAAAAAGGAACATGGCTTAGTTAAGATGAATGGTAACATAAAAATTTCTACAGCATCAAGTCATTTGAGGTTCTGAGAATAAATACCACACTACCACCTTGTGTGCCAAGCAAAGGTTTGGGGAAGACTGCACGCACAAATCACGTTATGAGCTCACAAAGTTAATCTAGGATTAGCCAAACATCAACCTGTTTTCTAATGCTGCAATGGTGCATATTTAACATCTGTAGTCTCTTAAGAGAATGCTGGGATCCCAAAGGGAGTTTCATTTCTCTGTGTTGGTCAAACACCTACTGGGTCTAAAAAGGTAGGGGGAACGATGCAGGGGGCACATAGGCTTTCAGCAATGAAAGGTATGCCAGGCAGTGCCTGCAAGCCTGTAACAGTGCAAGTATGCGCTAGTGCTGAACAATGGTGTGCGGAGGTCTGCAATTGCACAGGCATCTTCAGTGTAGAGCTGCAATGGGATCATGGATGCTTGGAGGCATGCAGGAGATGTAGCGTCTTCTTATGCAGCTAGTATCACTACACAGATGTCAACTCTCAGGTGCAGCACCTGCCAGGGTAACGGGGACTCAGAATGACTGGCCACCACACAGGGTGCTACTTGCAGGATCACAGATGATCCCCTTAAGTCTGCTAGAGGCAGGGACTCAACGCTCCTCATAGTGTGTCTCTGGCAGTGTGAAGGGGCTCACATCAGTGACAGGCCTCCGTTGGGGTCACATGCCAGACTCGTACCTGCAGTAGTTCTTCGAGTGGGCTGCTCATGTGTTCAACTTTGGGACAAGCTGGACTTTTGAGCATTTTATCAACCTCGATCAGCACTAAGTATCAACTGCAGTACAGGCTCATGGGGTCTTGTGGTGCAAGGAAGGTTCTAAGCAGACCAGGTTGTCTCCCTGCTTTTCAGCAGCACAGACTTTCTCTCTCCGCAGATCTAATTTCGGTCTCTTGACCAGGCTTTTCTTTAAATGAGTGAGCAGAATTTTAGCAAGTGAAAAAGCGAACACTGAGTTGGTGAGAGGGGCTTACTTACAGACAGTCTGGGCGGATTGCTGGCATTTCCATGTATCCAAACAAGTTCAAAGTTTGCATCAAACTGTGGGGGGAATCAATCCTCGCAGAGTGTATTTCTCTTTCAAGTATCCAAGTCATCATGGCAACCATTTGAGGGAAGAATCTATCTTCTTGCCATTTGAGAAACTCATATATATAGTTTCTGGATGCAGTACAAAAACACAGGCCCGAGGGAGGGGCAACAGCCCAGACTTTTCTATGTGGTGAACACCATTTGTCTAGGCCTATGTCTTAGTCCAGTGATGTTCTCTCATAGGTCACAGAGAGAACTGCTGGAAATGGTTTGCAGTGCTGTCAATACATGAATGTCCTTCCTGGGAATGTGTTCTGGAAGCCAGATGGAGCACCTGGATTCCAGTGAATTCCAAAGAGGAGGGAGAATCTAAATGAGTAGTGAGTGATAACGTACTGGAAACCGGGAGACAGCAACATCGGTCTACCACTAATGTTAGGGGCTTCCTACATGCAAATAGTAACCCAACCTGGGTACCTACCTCGTCTGAACCCACATATACAACACTCACTCAGAAGGGATAAGGGGATTTAGATATAATCTACTAAATAGATTTATCAAGGAGAGCCAATTGGCAGCTCCCCTCACTCCTATGAGGTTCAGTGAAAAAAGATCTGTATCTCACTAGATCCACCGGCTGTTATTAGTATCATAGCCTTTCATGGCGATGACAGTCACCAATGCTAAAATGAGTACTACTCCGAGTGCCCTTCCGTCCCCAAAATACCCTGACAGAGCCTAGCACTCTGCCCATGAGTAACATACTATAGTCACGTAAGACATTGTTCATAAGACTGGTGACAATGATCATTTGCACCAAAAAACTTACCGGGTCTGCAACCACAGTTAAAATTAGGAGCAGGTTGTCACTGCACCAAAGACTTTCAACCCTACAACTGTGCTCAGACACAAGCCAAAAACCCTTGCATTTACACATTTTATAATTCTCTAGCCCTCACTGTGAGTTTTTAGCAATGAAAGAAGGGAGGTTGTGGCAGTAGACACTTAATGCTGCTTACTCTCATACCTATAAATTTGGCACAACATCTTTACATTATGGGCTCACATTCTAAGAGTACCTCTAATTAAGACTCCCTCTCAATCTCCTAGAGGTGCATGCCAGTACTGCCACGTTAGGCCACTTCCAGGACTACCATATAATTCCCTGCAGATTTTTGTCGAAGTGGGTTCTAAATTGGAGAAACAACTAGCAGGTTTTGCAAAAGTGAAACCAACATGAAGCTTACATTCGTACTAACAATCGGGCACCATCAGTGGTGCGCCCCTTCTTATAACCATCGACCTACTATTGAACGTGCACACTTCCAAATTTTGGATAGTTTAACATCACACAGGCAACAGGACAAAATGTCTTCCAAAACCAGAAATGTGATGAGTAGAGAAGCTGTCAGGCAAGGCATTAAGAGTTAGCAGTAAGAATAAGAGTGTTGAATTAGCCTGCGTTTTTAGGTCTCGCTGAGCCAGCGCATGCGCTGCTCTGCGAGAAATTTAGTGAGTGGCTTTTTGAAAGTGCTACCAGAGGCTTTTGCTGGCCTCAAGCTTGCGTTCACGCGAGCGTGCACGCGCGCAGCCGCCATGTGGGTTTCTGTCAAGGCTCATTAAGCCTTGTTTTTTTAGTTGTCCTCATGTAGCTAGTCTTTGAGCTTTACCCCGCCTAAATTGTAATGTAATCCTGATACCTAATGAACTCGAGCAAAGCCGAGCTCTGTCTGAAGTAATGACGCTTGACAGATCTGAGGTTTAAATTAAATAATCCCATTTGTGAGGGAGCTTGTGAGCTCGATGCAGTGATTTGCATTGGACTCTGCAGTCCTCGAGAGCGTATTCCGACGCTGTGGGTCCGCTTTGTTTTACTCTACAATTATTCACTCTGGGGAGGTTGTTTTGCTGGTAGCACTTTCCCTATGAACATCACCATGCAATGTGGGGTGAACTATTTAGCCGAGGATGCTGTTTATTTTCTTGCATTATACTCCACAATTAGTCGATGATCATTTTCAGGTCTTGCATACAGACAATCCTTCTACTGCTTGCATTTATGTAGTTACTTTTTTATATTTCTTACAGCATGTGTTTTCTTGCGCTCTCTCTTGTGTACTGCCCTCGGTGTGCTCCGAGTTGATGCCTCCTCCCCAATCTCCAGCTCGTCCAGTTCTGCCCCAGCCCACTTCATTATCCTTCCCCGCCTCAAATGCCTCCGCTGCTCTACTGCCCCTCTCCACTTCCTTTGTATTTCACCAAAGCACTCCTCCGTTGCTCCACCTGCTCCCATCCTTCTCGTTTCGGTCCTTAAAAAAATATATTTTAACATTATTTAGAGGGTCTGACAGCTGCCTGGCCGCTCCTTTTTCAAAAGCACTTTTGCACACTTCAGTTTTCTTTATTTACCACTTCCAGATTAACATTCTTTTATCTTGGCACAGTGAATTATATTAAACAAGCATTGGCATAGCCAATAGGTCTCGCTTTTGGGACCTTATAAGTATTTAGTTATGCAGCACAATATCCTTAGTGCAACAACACCAACTGTTGCATGGCTAAACACTTATAAGGCCCGAAAGGCGAGACCTACTGGCTATGCCAATGCTTGTTCTAAATAGGGATTTGAAAAATGTTTAAATGAAAAAGGGCGTTGGAACAAAACAGTAGTTAGAAAACAGGAAGGCATATATTACAACAGATTGCTTGGGAAAATATATATGAACGTGAGAAAATAAGGGAGCGTGGCCAACGACGGTATGTGACGGAGTGAGGCTGATTGTCCATCGGCAGCCCCAATCCTCCACGGCACTAAAACAGAGGCTTTGACTCGGAGAAGCCAAACGGCGCGAAACCCGGGGTCCAGTTACAATAGAGGAGAGCGAAGCCAAAACGTCCTGGAGGCCTAGTGAGGTGGCCGCTATCTTCCACAGGCTACAGGCGCACACAGAAAGATTTGACCTGCAGGCTGAGACCACCCGAAAAGCATGGCGTCTCATCGGCGTCGCCGAGAAGACCAAACGGAAGAGCAGCCCTGCAGAAGAAAGAAACCGGAAGCCCCGAGAGGAGAGGTGCGAGATGGAGCAGAGCGCGTGGTGAGCCTGGTTACGCACGTGGGGATAAAAACATGGTGAGTGAGTGAATCTTGATTTGGCACAATTAATAAAAATTTATTGTCACGATCACTCCATGCACGACCAAGGTGAAATCACGTTAAAAACCAATATTCACTAATCAATAAGAGCAGTTACTATGGCAACCCTGAGCAGTGTTCCAGTATAAAATTACAACGGATCTGTAATGAGAATAAGCACCTTAAATACAGATACAATTCTAAAAAGACAAAACACACTAGTAATAAAATACATTAAACGGCACTTCGTTGTGTGCAGCCAGGTACAAAATGATTTTCTACATAGAGAAAAACACCCAGCTATTACAATGCAGAGAACGAATCATAATAGAAGCACTCAAAAGGCGTGAAAACAAAAATTAATTAACGCTGTATTGTTAGAACTGGGGGTCTCTAGTCTATAATTGGCAGAGGTAGGTACCTTTGTCCAAGTAGGGGCCCTTGCTTCTAGTCAGGGTAAGAGGGATACACACTCTAGTTAACCCCTGCTCACCCCTTGGTAGCTTGGCATGAGCAGACAGGCTTATCCCAAAGGCAATGTATACAGTATTTATACTCAAAACACACAGTAACACAGTGACAACACCACAAATGGACACCACACCAGTTTAGAAAAATAAAGTATCTTTACCTAAACTCAACAAAAATCCCGCATACATGTAGTAAAATAGCACTTAAAAACAGTTATTTCCAAAATAAAGCTCGTAGAAAACAAATAGCTCCATCTGGGGCTATTACAATGTCGTGACAGCAATAAATCCAAAGTACGGCGCTGACCGCGAGGTGAGCGGCGTCGGCACGGAGTCACACAGACCCCCAAACAAACAGTACCTTGGAAAACTAAGTCTATGACAATGCACGACGTCGTGGAGGTGAGGCATCGGTGCCGAGGTCGGGGCCGGCTCCCTGGCTGCCACGGGGGAGGCGAGGCGTCGTGTCTGCGAGGAGGTAATGTGTCGAATCCAGGACAGGGGAAATCGGTTAAGTCGGCGGTGAGGGGTCGGTTCCGGGAAGGGAGTGCGAAGTCTGCGAGTTCGTGAAGTTACCCTCGGTGGTTATCGGCGCCACGATAACAGGATGCAGGCGCTGGCGATGACGGAGTCGGTGTTAGCGCTGACGTCGGGAGTGCCGATAACTGCAGGCGTCGGAGCGGCGTTGCAGGCCGAGCGGTGAATCATGCACTTCACGAGAGGTGCCCCTGGCCTCGGTGCAGGTCGCGACTGTAAGAAACTGGCTCTATATATACTGCACCAAAGTGAGGTTCAGTGTGTATAGAGTCCAAGGGTCTCCAGAGGTAGGCAGAGGTTAAAGTTAGATAGAACCTTACTCTCTAAAGTGGTAGCTTGGTCGAGCAGTAAGGCAGTATCAGAGGACAGTGTTAAGCATTTGATGTACACACTCAGTCAGCAAATGAATTCACACACTCAAGAACTGAACTCTAGGCCAATTGTTTTTGTATAAAAAATATACTGTTATTTTATTTTAGAACCAAGCAAGCCTGATACAGGTAAGCATTCAATTCTTTTCAGTAATAAGTTACTTGTTGTACACAGTTTTAAAAAGCAATGAAGATTGTACTTGATTTGATTTACAGGGGATGCAATAGGTTGCAATACTTAGTAAATGCAGTACATTGAAATGAATGGCTTTTTAAGGTAAATGCAGGTAAAATTACTTTTGCGTTACTTTTGTAATCCAGTGCTGGACTCCTAGATTCAGCACTGGGACATTTACTTAAAACAGATAAGTAATTAAGTTTTTGTAGTTTGTACGATTTTTAAAGAATATTCTTGTATTTCAAAAGTTGACACTTCGAAACTTTTTCACCTAGAACCACCAATGTTATCCTTTGGAAGGAAATTCAATTCACAGGTAAGTTACTTTAACGTTACTTTTCTTACTCAGTGCTGGATGTCTAGATTCAGCACTGGGACATTTCCTGAAAACAGTTGAGAAAATGCGTTTTGGTTATTTGTGTGATTTTTAAGGAATATTCTTAGTTTTCAAAAGTCGATACTTAAAAACTTTTTGGGAGAAAAAGTGTCAATGTTACTCTATGAGGAAAAACAGGTTATCGGTTTCGAGGTAAGTAATCGGTCTTTTGAGTTAGGGTTCTGGGGTTAGACTCAGGGGTCTCCCAGGGTCAGTGATGCACTGTTGTTGCACCCTCAGCGGCACTAGGGCGGCCGGGTGCAGAGTGTTGAGGCCCAATGTTATCCTATGGAGGATAGGGGGACTCCGGTTGGTGGCTGCTGGCAAGCAGGCCACGGGGTTGTGGGAGCAAAACTCCTAGGGTTAAGCTCAGGGCACGTTGGGGACCAAGTTAGCACCAAAGGGGCACCCTCAGCGGCTCTAGGGCGGCCAGGTGCAGGGTGCTGTTTTGAGGTCGGGTGCCCTGTTGATTTCAATGGAGATTCTCCGGGACAAAGAAACACTGCAGGCTCAGGGACGAGGATCTTCCAGGAGTGACCACCACTTTGAGGGGTAAGTTGGGATGTTGAGGGTTGGTTAGGCACCGCGGGGTTGGGCACACAAGGCCGTGGGGCGTCGGGTGCAGGGGTGCCTTGCGACGTTGGATTTTCTTACCCGCTCTGGTCGCGGTAGGGGGGGTCCTCTGGATTGAGGCTGCAGGCGTCATCAGGAGGTTTGAGGCAGGTCAGGGGTCGCCGGATCTCGGGTCAGGATCACCGGGGGGACCTCCTCGGGGTATTTGCCCACTCGAGCTCGGGCCGGATTCGGCGGGTGCAGAGTGTGCGGGATTCGCGGTTCCTGGCTGGCACCAGAAGCTGCAGTTCAAACACGTCCGGTGTTCACGGGAGAAACAGCTTGGAAAGTGAAGGCAGGCAGGTCCTCCGGGGTTTTTGAGGTTGCTGGCCGCTGGACACGCCAGGGTTTTGCAGGAGCAGGTTCGAGGGGAGACAGGCCTGTAGGGCTGGGGCCAAGTCAGTGGGCGTCGTCCTCTTGTCAGCTCTGCACGGCTTCTCGTCCTTCTTCTTCTCTTCTTTTTCTTGTTGGTAGGCTGGATCTGCCTTCCTGGTTCAGGGCTGCCCCCTAAATACTGTATTTAGGGGGCGTTTTAGGGTCTTGAGGTCAGTAGCCAATGGGCTACTGACCTTAGGGTGACTACACCCTTGGTGTGCTCACCCCACGTGGGGAGTGAGCACAATCCCTAGTCCTGATTGGGGAGTGCCTGCCATCTGCAAGATGGCGAGCACTGGAGAGTGGGCTTCACCTCGCCTCCCCCACCTGAGGGGTGGAGTTGGCAGAGGTGGGCACACCTCCTGGGCTGGCTAGTGTTTCCCGCCTGTCTTCCCGCCGAAATGGAGGGGAGACAGGAAGGGGGCCTGCTCCTGATAGCAGGAGAGGCTGGGGGTCGCATTACAAAGGCTGCCAGGCCTTTGAAGCTCCCCTGCCACAGATGGCTCTTCCTGGCCTGGGGGAGGTGTGTACACCTCCGCCCAGGAAAGGCTTTGTTTCTGGGCTCAGGGAGCGTAGGCTCCCACCCTAGGGGTCCAGAAACATGTCTCGTGGTGGCAGGCTGGTGTGTAGCAGTCAGGGAACCCACCAGAGGCTGGTCGTTTTTCACGGGGCATCTCAAAGATGCCCTCTGTGTGCATTTTTCATTAAATCCCACACTGGCATCAGTGTGGGTTTAATGTGCTGAGAAGTTTGATACCAAACTTCTCAGTTTTCAGTGCAGCTATTATGGTGCTGTGGAGTTCGTAATGACAAACTCCCAGCACCATATACTCTTAATGGCAGCACTGCACTTACAATGTCTAAGAATGGACTTAGACACGGTAGGGGTACAGGGCTCATGCACCTGTACCCTCACCACTGGTATAGTGCACCCAGCTAGAGCGGTGACTGACCTATGCCAGGGCAGTGGGTTGTAGGCATGGCCCACAGAGGTGTGTGCCATGTCGACTCTTTACTTTGTTCTGCACCAAAACACGCAGCCTGCAAAGGCAGTGTGTGTGTGTAAAGGTACAGGGCCTCTAAGGGTGGCACAATAAGTGCTGCAGCCCTTAGAGGTCTTCCCTGGTCACAGTGCCCTGGGTACCTGTGGTACCAGTTACCAGGGGCTGACCTGTGGCCAGAGATGCAAATTGGGTACAGTTTTGGGGAAAGAACACAGGCCCTGGGAACCTGATTGGCAGGGACCCAGGGCACATCAAGTCAAAGTGCATCAGTGGTCTGGCAAAAAGTGGGGGTTTACTGCAACAGAAACCCACTTCCTTACAGCGACGTCACGGCGGCGTCGCTGACGGCATCCAAGATTGCTTCTCTTGCTTTTCTTAGGTTTCTTCCAGCTACCAACAGCAGGAACAATCTCCAGAGGCCCAAAACTGGAACAGGCACCTCCTGGCAGGGCAGAACTCCCAGCAATAGAGATCAGGCGAGCTGGGGGTGAAGTCTTTGTGGCCCTGAGTCTTCAGAACAGGAGGCCAGCATACACAAGCCCTTGGAGATTCTTCTTCAAGCAGGTTTCTTTAGCAAAGTTCCAGTCCTTGTCTTTTCCTTGGCAGAAGCAGCAACTACAGGCCAACCCCAAACAGCAAAGGGGCAGTACTCACAGCTCTCCAGCTCTTCTCCTTGGCAAAGGTTCCTCTTGAGTCCAGAACCCATCTAAAATTCTGGGGTTTAAGGTCCAGTACTTCTACCCCATTTTGTCTTTGTTCTTCTTCGTGCAAGGGCCTCTGAGTCCAGTCCAAACCAGTTATGTTCTCACTGGTGCAGTATGACCACAGGGGGTGGAGACAGCATCGTGCAAGGGAGTCAGGGCCTATTCAGGTGCAAGGAAAACTCCTCCCACTACTCTAAATACAGCCTAGGTCTATTCAGCTCAGCTCTGAGTCATCCAGGCAGGGCCAGGCACACCTCAACCCCCCTTCCCCCTGTAACCCCCCCACCCCCTCCCCCCCCCCAGTGGCTGTCTACAGTGAACGCACATCCCCAGCCCCTGTCACTCCAAAATCAGACAGTCAATCCACAAACAGGCAGTGGCACACAGCATGGTTAAACAAGAAAATGCCTACTTTCTAAAAGTGGCATTTTTAAACACACAATTTAAAAACCATCTTTACTAAAAGATCTGTTATTAAATTCTGAGTTCTGAGAGGCTAAACTTTTTTCCTATATCTTGTCCCAATGAGAAGTTATACTTGTAAGATGTTACAAAGTACCTCCCATGTTATCCTATGGGGACATATAGCCGATCAATAGTGAAAAACGAAAATGGCAGTATTTCACTATCAGGACATGTCACACACACACCAGTACATGTCCTACCTTTCACATACACTGCACCCTGGCCATGGAGGTAACTTGGGCCTACCTGAGGGATGTCTTATATGTAAGAAAAGGGAAGGTTAGGGCCTGGCAAGTGGGTGCCCTTGCCAGGTCCACATGGCAGTTAAAACTGCGCGCAGACACTGCAGTGGCAGGTCTGAGGTACATTTACAGGGCTACTCATGTGGATGGCACAATCAGTGCTGCAGGCCCACTAGTAGCATTGACTTACAGGCCCTGGCACACTCAGCGCACTTTACTAGGGACTTACCAGTAAATCAAATATGCCAATCAGGGAGAACCAATTGTAATAACAATTTACACAGGGAGCAGTTGCACTTTGACACTGACCAGCAGTGGCAAAGTGCCCAAAGCATCTAAGCCAGCAAAAACTAAATCCAGCAGAGCATCTAAAATACAGGAGGTAGACGAAAAAAGTTAGGAGAAACCACGCTAAAGATGCCAAATCTAACATGTATTAAAAGCAATAAAAACCTTTGTCACAAAATTAATGTCTACAAAGAACATGCCACAATATAGTTGTAAATGCATTTTAGACCGAGCTCCATACTAGATCCAATCAAAAAAGTGGATAAATCACACTTTTGTTAAAATGCAATAGATGCAACCTTGTGATTGAACTCTGAACAAGTCATAGTAAGTGAGAATGCATTATAAAAACTCCATAGGGCTCTAAGCAAAGGCAAGTTCGAATATATCCAAATTCCTTCCGTAAGTGGGTATTTGATCTGTGCAAGCTGATTGTGTAAAAGCATGGGAGCTATTTGAACCAAGGCCACAGGTCTGGATTTAACAGATAGCTCTCCCCCAAAAGAAGGTAACCGAAATGTTGACTTGCTAGCCAGCCTCTACCTGGCCTACCTGGCTTTAGGCATCATAGTTTTCATGGACAGCTAAGTTACCGCCTTCAGGAACTTCAGAAATCTTGATGCCAACTGTGTAGATTCTCATTTTGAGCAGCCTTCCACCACCTCATTGAAGGTCTGGATGTTTAGAATTCTAAACTTCAGCTTCAGCCAGAATTTCCTATAGAAATGGAGCTTTTCACAAATGCAGACTACGTGATTTAACGATTCCGTTGGATAGTCGCAAAATGCAGACCATGGTGAACTGTGGTGCCCGGGCCCCAGCAGTAATCTGTAACATTTCCCATTGACCCAGAGAGCACAATGAGACACCTGGAGAGATAGGGCCCATGCTAGAGGCCAAGAGAGGGCAAAGCAGGAAATCAGGAGTGGTACCTGCCGGGGCCTAGACATGCTGTGTTGGGGTTTAGCGCAACTGTGGTACAAACACAGCATCAAAGCGCATGCACCTACCATTTCATTGACAGCATAGGGACACTGACCAGTTGAGCCTGAAAGGGGAGGGGGGCTAGGGAGAGCTCCTGGCACTGCCTACGCTTTGTAAAAAAGCTGGAAACATCCATGGGGCTTTCCATGATAAAGAACTGGGGCAGAAGTACCCTGAGAGGAGGAGAACACAACCAGAACTGGTGAGCACATTCCTGATTGACTTGGCCGGTCTGGGGCTCTGAGCTCCAAAATTCTTAGCGATCTTGCGGCTGCCTTACTTGCGGACACAAATTGGCTTGATTGGCTAGAATGGGCAAGACTACATATTGTTGGCCACTGCAGGGGGCTTTCAGTGCTAAGACTTTAAAGCAGATGTATACAAAATTAACCAAGAAATGAGAATGACAAGACAACAGTGACTGTATACCTGCAGCAGTGGTGCTGAAGGAAGGGTGTCTGGCAAATGGTCGCAAATTGAGCCAAAAGAGATACCTTGATTAAAGAACTGCTGACTGCTAACGAGGGCAAAGCAGACAAAGGCAAGAGATAAATGCCTTCAGCTAAAAAAATCAGCATTTTAAGCGTGAAGGACAAGATTTCCTTCACCACTTCCTAAAAGAAATACAGGAAGAAGTAGCAATAACCAGGGGTGACCTGAAGGAATAGGTGAAGGAGATCCAAAAAGCTGTCAGATAGCGGGGGGTGAGAGATGATGACTTGAAATGCACAGCTGATGACCGCTCCGATAAGTTATCAGAGTGGTGAGTCTAGAAGAACAGTACGAGGAATTAGCCCTTACACGGGAAAGCTTGGAGAATAGATGCAGGAGTAACAATGTTAGGATTAGGGGCAGCCCCGCTGGAGCACAGATTCCCAAGCCTATGTGCAGCAGGTGCTACACCACATTCAAAGCCAGCAAGATGATCTCCCATCAGAATTGACAGAGCACATTAAGAGATAGTGCCTGGGGGACATAAAGAATCCCCTCTACATCTCATAGCAAGGGTTCAGTATTTCAACAAGAGGAGATCATGGAATTGGTGCGAAATGGTGGCCCAGTCAACTCTGAAGATCACAAGCTACTCTTCTTTAATGACTTAGTATCATTCACCCTCAGAAGGCAATTAGAGTTCAAAATAATCAGAGTTCATATGGCGCCACAATACACCGACCATTCAGGCTGATATTTTCTAATTTTTTGAAAAAGGACAGCAAAACAGTGAAGAAAGCTTGCTCCATCCTGGGTATCTCTGACGAAGAGACCAATGTAGTCAAGTCCAAAAAGGGATTAAGGAGGTTGAACCCGGACAACCGGAGGTCATAAGAAGTGAGTGTATTAGTCCGAAAACGAGACAGGACAAGCAGGAAGCAATAAAAGAAGTAGTCATACTCCGAGATGAACCTTGTCGAACTGCTCAGGACTTGGCAGTGGTCTCTGAGGAATCAGGGGGAGATGCGGCCTCTGAGAATCATAACTGAACTCAGCGTTCAAGTTGGATGAAATTTGGAAGGGTTCATGGGGGAAGAGAGCTGGGGAGCTGGGCTAAAGCTCCAGAACAGTTCAAAATTACCAATGCAGGGAGGGGTGGTGTCCGTGGGAAATGTATTTTGTTGACTCTAGTTATGGGTTATATAGCTTTATTCAATGGTCTATAGGCACTGGAGCTTAGGACACTAGCTGGATGAAGAGAAGTGGTATGGGAGGGTGATAGGCAGATCAGTACAACCTTACGCTAAAGTTTGGGGCAGTTCAGAGAAGAAACTGCCCGACAAGAGGGAGGGGTCCAAGGATGACGTGTTAAAGTTGTGCTTGCATACCAAATCACATGGGTTCACAGGGAACAGTCAAGATACGTAGCCTCAATATTAGGGGCTTAAACTGTTCACAAAATAAGCTGGCCATTCTGAGCTTCTTATTGTCAATTAGGTGTGACATTTGTGGTCTGCAAGAGACCCATTTATTCGAAAAAAGGCTGCCACAGAATAAATTCCAAGCATTTCCTGTAATAGTTCTTCGCTATCTCAGAATCGAAATCAGCTACAGCACCCATCTTGTGCAGCAATAAATTTCATGGATAAGTATTACAAACACGAAGTTAAACCAGGCAGAAAATTGTGTGGGTGGTTCAAGTAGATGATCAGATCGACACTATAATGCTCTTTACACATCCAACACTAGTCAGGAACCCTTCCATAAAACTTGCATTTCTGAGCTATTCAAGCTGGCAGAGGGAGAACCTATCTGATCAGAAGGGATTTGAATGTAGCATTAGACCTGGCAAAGGATCACATTACGCAGGAATATGATGGGGTGATAGTCTCCTGTAGGCCTTGCTTACTGGCTTATGGAGGCAGGGTTGGTAGATGGGATATGATATTTTCATGAAGACCAAGTAGATTATACCTTTTACTCAGCAGCACAAGGTTATACTACTTCTTGTTGTGAAACAGATTATGTGCAAGTGCAGAAGATGTAAACATTGGTAACATAGCCATATCTGACCATACACCAATCAGTATTCAATTATGCTCCCCAGGATGTGATGCTACTGTGCACAGATGGCGGCTAAACACATTTCTGATATGGGAACCTATAATTAGAACATGCCTTGCCCTAAGGATCAAGGATTAGCTAATAGACAATGACTTCCCAGATATCTCTCCTGGCGTTCTATGGAACATGCTGAAAGCTGTTCTGCTGGGACAAATTATATCAGCAGCGTCTCACAAGAGGCAAACCAAGGCAAAGGTGAGGAAAGAACTGTAGAGTCAACTAGCCAAACAAGAGGGGAAACACACAGCTTTGTATCTAGCTGCCAACCTCCCCTGCTTAATTAAACTCCCAAAACTACTTTGCCTAGCTTAGAGACTATCTATGGGATTATTGATAGTAGCACAGCAGTGTCCGATTTGCAATTATTCATAGAAGCACCTCAGCATAGGAATGTTGATTGATGCTTGTAGTTCAGCTAATGTCTGCACTTCACCCTTGAGCATAACAGGAAAGTTGTCCCCTGTTTCTGGGACTACCGTCAGTATTGAGAGGTTGTGCATAAGAGGCGAGTTTGAGCCGGTCGATAAGCTTGAGGATTCCCATAACGTAATGATAACTATATGGAAAGATCCAATGGCCTTAAATTAAATTTTCTTGAACACCTTTTGAAGTTGGAATTCAAGCAAGTAGTCTTTAGTCTCATGTGGCTTGAGCAAGACACATGAGATGTGCTCCTGCAACGCAACCAATTGCCATTCAGCTTTGCCCCAGGGCAAGAGGGGGGCTTTACCATTGATTTACATGACTGCCACTCCTATAGCAGCACTGCTTCCTGCATATTGTGCATATTGTGCCTGCAGCTGAGTTCAGCTGCAGACACTCGAATGATGTACTGACCTGGGCTTCATGCCTGAGCGTTAGGCTAGCGGGCAGCTCAAAAGCTACTCAATGGAGTTCCCTAACAAAGACATTGATTATGAGTGCTTCAATACTGCACTACCTAGATTCATGACTAGTAACTGCTTATATATCTGTTAATACAAAAACATTGCGTGACCGAAATTTTGCATGCAGCATTACGTCATACAAAGTGAGCACCCCACCTCTTTGCAGGTGCATTCCTTCCTCAGTTCCTTTTTTGAAAAGAGAGCCAATGAGTGTTTTCATCTGCCCAGTGACAAATGGCCTGGAGACAAGGTGTTTATAATAGAATAACAACATATGGACTAGGAGTAACACATTTACCAGAAATGTAACAATATCAATGGCATAGTAAATTACAAATAGCTAATCTGTGGATATGGGCGTAGCTTCGGGGGAGGATGGTGTTTGTGGTGTTACACCCCCATAATAATTCTATTTTCTGATAAATAGTTGGGTGCAAGAGCGTTTAGTCGAGTATGGTGAGGTGTCTGTCGGATTTCACTAGGAATTTTTACATACACACAGACAAAACGTACATACACTCTCTCCCTCTCTCTGTTTTGCAAGTCATAAAAAATCTTAGTCATTTTATAAAATATTATGTTTTATCTCATTTACTACTCCTACCAATCAACAATCCTCTCCTTTTCCACTGCCCTTTAGGCCCCTCTCATGCACCCTGCTTGTCGTAAAATTATTTTTATATGCCAGCGTAGTTGTTGGAAAATCTGAAGCTCACCCTCCTCTCCCCTCCCCCCAATTCTTTTTTGATAAACAAGTTTTTATTGAGTTTTTCAGTTTAGAACACCAACAGCAGTGTTAAAACAGTTGAGTACGACACATACCATAGAGAGACATAAAATATAAAAAGATCGTGTGGGGCAACTCATTCGGCACACAGTGAACATTACATGAATGGTGTGAGGCTTACTGATGAGACAGTGTATCAGGTTAGACAATTTGGCCAAGCCATTTCTACCATACCTTGGCGTGTTTCCGGGTACACCCACGAGCTTCGTAGACCACCCGCTCCTGCTGCGCGCACCAGTCCACACCCCTCCTTCATTTGGCTGGGGGGGGGGTCTACAAGCCAACCATTGTGAGGCAATGTCTCGCTTAGCCACCAAGAGGGCCGTTTCCAAGAAGGACCTCTCAACCCTTGTTCCCCTGTCCCCTCAAGTACCCCAAGTAAATTCAGTGTGGGTGACATGGGAATTTCCCAGCCCAGAACACCGAACAGCTCCCTGAGCACCCCCATCCAGTAGGTAAGTATGACATCACAGGGGGGCGTGGCTTAGCCGCGAGCGAGCATGGCGGTGCCGTAACTGAGCTCTGCTAGCCGAGGACATCAAGTCCATAATCCGGCCTAAATCCGGCCCCCAAACCAAGCGGTGGTGCGCATGAAGCATCGGGGAGAACGCTAGGAAAGTGGAAAACCGGCTCGCGGGAGCCGGCGAGGAATGAAAGGCGAGAGTCCGTATCCGCGTTAGGACGGAAAACGCAGCAGACTGACCATGTGCAGCAGCGGGAAAAAGGACGCGAAGACGTGAAGGGGGCCCGCCGGACAGAACACCGGCCAGCGGCATCACCCCAGGAGCCTCTCCTCTTCTCTCTCCCCCCCCCCCTTTTGACGGCACAAACATCTCCGCGGTGCGGCATAGTGAGCGGTGACCGCACACGCGCACTGCATCAGGGGCAAAGGCATCGCGGCAAGAGGAGATATAAGCGGGAATCGGGACGCGCAAAGGAGGTGAGCGCGCTGGGGCACGAATGACTGGTGCTGCAAGGAACAGAGTGCTGGGCGAGTGTAAGAAGCTGAGGGAGGATACATTAAAGGGGCCAATCCTGGGTGCCTTACAGCTGTGGAACCGGGTTGTGATGAGAGACTAATAGTTAGGCCCCACCCGGTGTGAAGACAGTGGTCCCAAGCGAGCACTATAGGGTGGCTGCACATCAAGTGGGACCAGGCATATGCCCGCATATTGGAGCAGAGAAGGAAAGTGCCCACCGGCAAGGGAAGGAGTACAACGAGTAAGCTATAGAAGGGAGAGAGACGACGCATGGCGGTGCTCCTCCGAGCCCTACAATATATGGGGACTTGAATGAGCCCACCTTAGGGAAAATAACGTTGCGCGCACCTTGAGTGTGAAGAGCGCGTCTCAGAGTAAAGTTGCACGAGGTGCGAAGCGAAGCCTACAGGATCATCGAATAGAGGGGACATAACGGAGCTTGGAATTGAGCGGAAGTGAAGGGTGGGAGACACCCCAGAGATTAACCGAGTGCGCAATGGGAAAACCCAGATTTGTGGGTCCCCCCCAAACCAATGAAATGGACAACTATGCTATACCCCAAAACCTGGCGGTGTCGCAAACTGAAGAATCGGCGGAGCCCACACTGAGTGCAATCATGGCGGCCATCCAAGACCTAAAGGGCACCCTGGAGCTTAAAATTGATGCAGTACAAATTGAAACAAACCTGATCAGAACGGATCTGCACAAACTCTCTGAGAAAGTAAGCACAGCAGAGACAAATATCACTCAGCTCCAGTCGACTACCAAACGCCTCGAGGCCCAGGTACAGACGCTCACCCAGAAGGCCACAGAAAAGGCGGCAAAGCTGGAAGACCAAGAAGGCAGAGTGAGGAGAAACAACATTAGGTTGGTGGGGGTCCCGGAGGGGGCAGAAGGGGGGGGTCGGTAGACCTGTTCCTGGAAGACCTCATCACGAAAGTTCTAAAGCCCAAGAGACTCTCCAACTATTTCTCGATCGAAAGAGCACACAGGGCGCCAATACCACCGCCGAGACCGGGGGCTCCCCCAAGGACAATCATAGCGAAAGTCTTTAACTAAAGAGATCACAATGTAATACTTCAAGCTGCCAGAACCATGGGAGATATTAAATTTGACAATGCCCAGATTCGCTTTTTCCCGGACTTTACTTTACAGGTACAACAACAGCAGAGGAGTTTTTTTTTTTTTTTTTTAACTCTTTTTATTAATACAGCTCATAAGACCATACATTGTATCATGACATTCGCAGCTCATCAGTAATTTATACATACATAGTACATTTAGCAACAAGGGTGCGGGCTCATGCCTATCCTCCTGAGTCCCCGCTATATTTTGCAGCCCCAGTCCTGTTCTACTATACTCGGGGTACGGTACTTCCTCCAAGGTGACCAGATCTTCTGCCACTTTTTGGTACATCCCCTGCTCCTATACACCACTTCCTCCGCCCTCTGGCACCAGTCTAGGTCCCTCTTCCAGTCAGCCAGCTGCGGTGGCGCCAGCGCACCCCAGCTCCGTGCAATATTACGTTTGGCCACCCCTGCTGCTAGGGTCAGCCACAACTCTGTGTACCTGGGCCATCCCTCATCTCCCTTAATTTGGAGGATTAGCCATCTTGGGTCTAACGGCACCTCCCTCCCCAAGACTCTGGACATGCTACCCGTGATCTCTGCCCAGTATGACGCAATCTCTGGGCACTCCCACAGTATATGAAAGAAAGAGCGTTCTTGGTGACACCCCCGTCTGCAATGTCCCGACTGGAGCCTGCCCCAGCGGTGTAAAAGTGTGCAGGGATAGTACGTGCGGTGGAGTATTTTTAACTGTACTAATCGGAATCTGGCCCGGATGGCGACCTCCCTGGGACTCTGTAGCGCTTCCTGCCAACTGTCGTCATCTATGTCCCCTAGGTCTGCCACCCACGCCGCTCGCAGGGGGATCAGTGGATCAGGGCAGTTATTCACCAGCTTACGGTATATCGTAGAGATGGGTTTAGCAATAATCGGGTCTAGCAACAGGCGGTCCTCGAGCGCCGAGTAATCGGGTATCTCCACCCCGGGTTTAACGTGTACTTTGAGGGCGTGCATGAGTCTGATGTAGTGGTACCTCTGTGCCGGGTTCATGTCATATTCGGCCTGTAGATACTCAAACGTCCGGGGGGAGTCCCCTCGCCATATGTCACCCAGGTACTCTACACCTATAAGACGCCACCCCCTGAATCCCTCCAGGGCAGTCACCTCCCGGAGCTGGTCTCCCAGCCACAATGGGGTCTTGCCTGTTAGTTTCCGGTCCCAGCCCAGGAGCCGATTAGCTTCCCTCCAACATTGCACCACCACCCTGGTATGCTCTGGCCAGTTTTTCCCCACCCTTTGGGCGTAAAGAAGAGACTCACATGCACCCCCCTCCATTGCCTCCCTATCTACCCGATACGCTGGTTCCGAGACATCCGCATACACCCAGTCGTTTACGACCTGTAAATGTGACGCCCAGTAGTACAGCTTGGCGTCAGGGATTGCTAGACCACCATCGTATACCCCTCTATGGAGTTTATTCAACGCAATCCTCGGGGGCCCCCGTCCCATAGCAACGCGCGCACCGCTTGAGCCACCCTTTTGAAGGAATGCGGAGGTATCAGGAACGGCGTGTTCTGTATGATGTAGAGGATTCTTGGTAGCGTAAGCATTTTGTATAAGGCCGCCCGGCCCATGAGGGAGAGCGGAAGAGCGCGCCAGTGGGCGACATCCGTCCCCATACGAGCGAGCAGCGGCTCCAGGTTTGCAGTTAGGAAGACATCCCTATTCCTTGTGATGTATATTCCCAGGTATTTAAACCCACCCGTGACCAGCGGTGCCGCGCAGCAAGCTGGGATACGCGGTGGAGGGCCCGACAGTGAAAAGACCGCCGACTTCTGCCAGTTAATCCGGTACCCGGAATAGCTGCCAAAGAGCTCAAAAATGTGCATTGCCCTGGCAAGCGAGTTGTACGGCCTGGCGAGGTAGAGGACAATGTCGTCCGCATAGAGCGATATCCGCTCCTCCCACCCCCGGGCGACACGATACCCCATATCATGGGATCCCTCCGTATCCAATGGGCCAAAGGCTCCAATGCTAGGGCAAACAGGAGGGGCGAGCGGGCACCCCTGTCGCGTACCCCGCCTCAAGGGGAAGGACCTGGACACCGCCCCATTGACCCTCACCCTCGCCGTTGGCAGCGTATACAGCAGTTTCACCCAGCTACAGAAGATCGGCCCACAGCCCAGTCGCTGAAGGGTCATGAAAAGATAGGGCCATTCAATGCTGTCGAAAGCCATGGAGGCATCTAATGCTACCGCCGCTGCCTGGGGCAAGCCCACCCCTTCCGTCATGTGGAGCACCCCGTAGAGTCTCCTCAGATTGTGGCGCGTACTCCTTCGGGGCATGAACCCAGATTGGTCCACATGTACCAGGTCTGTGATGACGGACACGAGTCTCCCAGCCAGGGCCTTTGCCAGGATCTTTGCCTCCACATTGATTAGAGAGATCGGGCGATAGGAATCGCACCTGTCTGGTGGTTTGCCTGCTTTATGGATCGTTACTATAGTGGCTTCTCTCTGGTCCGGAGGGAGCCACCCCACTTCCCTGGCCTCAACCAACATCCGTAGAAGAGGGCCCAGTACCACCGCTGCTTGTTTCTTATAGATCTCGACCGGTAACCCATTTCCCCGATTGTAAGGAGCCCAAGGCAAGCCCCAGTTCCTCCACTGTCAGGTCAGCCTCAAGTCTGTCCCATGCCTCTGGCGAGAGCGAGGGGAGGGCAAAGTCTCGCAGGAACTCCCCGCAGTCTGCCTCTGACCTCACACAGACCGGCGAATATACCTGTTCATAATGCACAGCAAAGGCCTCTGCTATGTCTCCACTGGTGGAGCATAACGCTCCCGATTTGTCTCGTATCCCTGGTACCCAGGAGTGGTCCCTATTGCGGCGCTCCAGCCACGCCAGCAACTTAAGCCCCTTGTCCCCTACATCCATATAGCCGGTGCTGAGTCGCCAGCGCATAGGCCCGCGCCTCCTCTCGCGCCAAGGCCCTCAAGTCCTTCTGTTTCAGAGACAATTTGTGCTGTAGGTCAGCTGACTCCGTCAAGGCCGGGTCCGCCTCTAACGTCTCCACCTCCCTCTCAAGTCCCCTGATCTGTAGCGATTCCTCCTTTTTTGCCCCCAATTAAAGCCTGCGCTTGGCCCCGCAAGACCGTCTTAAATGCTTCCCATATCGTGATCTGGGAGGCGACAGACCCCTGATTCTCCTCAAAGTAGAGTTTGGAGCCCTCTCTGAGCTTATCGCAGAGGGTCGGGTCCCGGAGTCTCCAGGGATCTATCCTCGGGAAGGTGGCCTTATTGATTACTGGTCCCTGGAGAAACACCCTCACTGGGGAATGGTCTGAGATCCCCCGCGCCAGGTGCCTGACCTCCGTAAAGCCTCCCATATGCGTGAGCTGGGTGAAAAAATGGTCAATTCTAGAGAATGATCCATGTCTGGCCGAATAGAAAGTATATTCCCTAGTCAGAGGGTGGTGCGCTCGCCAAATGTCACTCAGGCCCATGGCCGAAATAAACCCCGCCATACCCCGCTCCTCCCGCGCCCCCAGTCTCGGATTGGACCGGTCCGTGGATGGATCCATCACAGCATTGGTGTCTCCCCCTAGAAGGAGAACCCCCACAGGTAGGTCTGTTAAAAAGGCACCTAACTTTGGAAGAAAAGTGGAATGCAAGCCCGGGGGGAGATAACGGGAGCAGAAGACCAACGTCCTTCCCTCCCATGTGCCCGCAGCTGCCGTTAGGCACCCAGAGGCGTCTGTCCATGTGTTAATAAGCACTAAAGGCAGGGAGGCGCGCACTAGGATTCCCACCCCTCTGGCCCCAGAGGAATATCCCGTGTGCGATCATTTTGTAGCCAAAGCGATCTAGTGCTTTGCACTTATTTCCCTTCAGGTGTGTCTCCTGCAGCAGGACTACATCAGGGCTATGCCTCTTTAAGTGTTGGAGGACCAAGGTACGCTTTATTTTATCTCCCAGGCCGTGGACGTTCCACGTCCACACCTGCAGTTTAGCCGGGTCTCCCATCTGTTGGAATTAGTAACAGTTTGTCCCTCCGCTCCCGCCCCCCTGTCGCTACTCCTTGCACAAGCTGCCATCGATACCCACAATAGTGGTCATGAGCTAACTCCCGCGTCCCCCCAACATAAGAAAAAACAACAACCCCTGTCTACCCCACACCCCCCTCCCTGCAACCCTGCTAGGTGAGTCCCCAACCACCCACCCATGAAACTGGCAGAGTGCCTGTCGCCCCATATCGTAAGAACAAACAAATATATGGGGTTGCGTGCCTACAGCCACAAGAAAGATGTATGTTTGAATGACTACATTATCCGCCCATTTCTCCCCCTTCTCAGCGGGATCCCCCCAGACTGCGGTTCACCAGCCCCTCCCCTGACTATCCCTCAGCGCCCCCTCCAGGTGTGAATGCATTTGACCCCCTATCCCCCTGTCTGCAGAAGACATTCCCTAGTGTCGCTAGGCATTTGAGGCAGTTCCTCTCGTAGTAGTCCCCCATAGTCTCGGCTTTCTCGGCCTGTAGTTCTGTCCCAGCCCCAATGTTCGCGCCACCCCCCCGGGATCACTTATCTGGTCGTTGGTCTGGTCTCTGGCCGTTTGGTCTCCTCCAGTCGTCCGTCTCTGTTTCTGCCAGTTGCTGGTGGGAGTCGGGGCGCTCGTGCCTGCCCCCCCGTCGCACCGTGCGCCAACCCTCGAGCCAGTCGCTGGCCTCCTCTGGCCGTTCGAAGAAGTGCGTTTTCCCTTCATCGATGATTTTGAGTCTGGCCGGGAACAGCATCATATATTTCACCCCTTGTTCTCTGAGGGATCGTTTCACGCCGTCGAAGGACCGCCTCAAACGTTGCACCCGAAGGGTGAAGTCCGGGAAGAACCGGATGGTAGCATTTTCGATATGCAGGTCTCCGGTCGTGCGCGCGGCCTGGAGGATAGCGTCCCTGTCTCTAAAATTAAGGATCCGGGCAATGATCGTCCTGGGCGGCGCCCCGGCCGCGGTTTGCCCCCAGCGCCCTGTGTGCCCGTTCCACCGAGAAGAAGTTAGATAGGCGCTTGGGTTTCAACTGGTTGAGGACCAGGTCCTCGACGAACCAGTCCATTGACGGGCCTTCCATGCCCTCCGGAACTCCCACTATGCGAATGTTATTTCGCCTGGCTCTCCCTTCCTGATCCTTCAGGCGCGCGTATATGTCGTCTTGATTTTTAGTGAGTGCTACCACTTGCTCCTCCAGCCTCTTGGTTTTCGCCTGCAGACTCCCAATCCCGGTTTCCGCCTCCGATACCTTCTCTGACATTTTCCTGAAGTCAGCCCTCAGGAGATTCACTTCCTCGGTAACTGAGTCCAATTTCGGCTCAAGGGTACCCCTGAGGTCTCTGATTGCCCTCATGATGTCTTTCAGGGAGGGCTCAGGGTCTCCATCCTCCACCGCATGCGAGCTGCCGCTTGCCGCCCCCTCATCTTTCCCCATGGCCACCGTGTACTTGTCTATCTGATTCGATTGCCCCGGGCCTGGCTGTCTGGTACGGCCCATATCTTGGTGTCCGGACCTCCGCCTCACTCGCCCGGACAGGTCCAGGGGCCCCCTTCCCGTCTTCTGCCGCAGCCTCTCCGTCAGGCTCAAGTCTGCGCGGATCTTGCTGATCCCCAGTGCTCACCCAGTCGGCACACACCACACGACCTTGTGCTGTCGCTGCCTCCGACGTTAAGGGCTTCCTGCGCCCCTCCGCTTATCAGACCCCCACCGTGGTTGTAGCCGGATGCGAGGTCCCCACTCGCTCAATTCTGTCCCTTCAGCCGGGGTCCCTCTCTGGGGGATGGTTTTCACCTGGCTTCGCTGGCGCTGGACCTTTCACAGCCTGTATGGGAGGGGGTGGGGGGGGTCTCGTTTCCCCCGGGTGACTATCCGCTCTACCTGCTTTCACCTGGGGACTCTAGGCGGCCACGTCTTCACCCGCTCAGGCACTGTCTAGTGAACCCTCCTGTCACCACTTCGCAGCTCCTCTTTCCAGCACCTCTTGCCTCGTCCCGGGTGGCTACCTCCCTGAGGTCTCAAGACGACGCTAGGCTGACACTCGGGTCCCCGAGGCCTGCAGACTGCCTGGCGCTCCGCCCTCAGCTCCTGCCCCGTCCGGCGTTTCTCTGCGCCACTCACGGCCTGATCTTCTTTCTGTGGGGCGCCGTGGAGGGAGGACTCGGCCCTGCACGGTCCCCGGTACAGCGCCGCACCGCCGGTCGGCTCTTCTGCCCGTCTACGCGGTCCCGCGCCCCACACCGGGACAGCGCCGCCGCTGGTGCATGCGTCACCCCTGGACCTCCTCACCGGCACGCTGGGTCAAGCCTCCTCTCAGGATCACTGAGTCAGAGAGGGTTCCGAGGGTCTTCACGCTATGCGGCTCCGGCCGCCATTTTAGGCCGTCCGCGTCTTATAGGCTCCGGCCGTCTGTTGGTACGCTGTACCGCCGGTTTCGCGCCCGCTGAGTCCCGCTATTGGAGGCACTATCGTTCCGGTGCCCAAAATTAGTTCCGAGAGTCCCGCTACGTCTCGGATGATGCCGGAGTTTGGGCCAGATTCCTGGCTGTTAGAGCAGCTCCACTAGCCCGCGGCCATCTTCCGTGGTGGCAAGCCACGCCCCAACAGCAGAGGAGTTTTGAAGCGGTAAAGAGGGAGCTAAGAGATCGTGAACTGAAATACATGATGCGTTTTCAGCAAAGCTACGAGTAATTGCAGAAGGTAAAACTTGGCACTTCGCGACTCCGGAGGAAGCATGGGAATGGCTGGAGGGCTGGCGGACAGGAACCTGAGCAAAAGGCAAAGATAAGACACTTGGTCAGGGATGGCAGAGACAAGGAAACCCTACACCGAGCCGAGAGCGAAACTCCAGCGAAAGGAACGAAGAGTCGGTGCCCGGAATAAGTGTGAGAGAAGACGAGTGAGGAACAGCGATCCAAAGTAAGGTACAAAGGGCCGGATCAGAGAGACTGTCACAAGCCTAGTGCAAATAGGACAATTGCCTGAAACCAGGTTGGGACATAGTAGTGCTATGGGACACCGCAAATCAATAGAAAGCGTACTGTTTGCAGGGGGGGATAAACACATGAGGGTGCAGTGAAAGGGTTTGCCCCGAAGGTGCGGGTTCTCTGTGCCGTTTTTCCTCCCTGTGGTAGTTCCACGGGGGCGTGGCCGAGCCTCCCCCGGGTTATAACTGTTCAATGTATGTTCGAGGGCGACAGGCACTCTGCGGGTTGGAAAGTTGGGGGTGGCACAACCTTAGTAGCAGGGTAGCAGGGTGGGGGTGGTAAGGGGAGTTGGGGATTATGGGTTAGTTTCTTTTGCAATTGCGTTGAATACGTTTAAAGTTCAGAGAAATACCTGGCTCTACACAAGAACACAGAACAGTGGGAGGAGAAGTGTCTGCTCCACTGTACAAGAGATCAGTACAGGGACTCTACCAACAATGGCATATTGTATGACTCCGATGAACCCTTTGAAAGTGTGGTCATGGAATGTAAATGGCCTTAATGGTAAATTAAAACGCTTGGTAGTCCTGCAGTATATAAAGCGACACATGCCGGACATTGTCCTGTTGCAGGAAACGCACCTAAGGGGCAATCAATGTAAAGCGATAGAGTTGGGTAAACACTAGCGGCACACGCAGGGTACACCACGGGTTCCAGGGGAGTGGGGGTGCTCATTAGAAAATTTCTCCCATACATTCAGGGGGGGTATGGGAGGACACCCTGGATAGATATGTAGCGATTAGCGAGACATGGGAATGGAAGCGGTTAAACCTCTGTTCGGTCTACGTGCCTCCGGGACTACAGGCTACCACGCTAGAAAAGCTGGGCCCCTGGCTGCTTGGGCCCCCAGAGGGGCGTCTGGTTTTAGGAGGAGATATGAACGACCTCATAAATATAGAAATGGACGTCACTAGGCAAGTAGGAACGGGCAGAAGAGTAGGCCAACTACGGGGGGGGTTCTCCAGGCGATGGGATTGGGTGATATATGGCGACACCAACACCCCAGTGAAAAACAATACACACATTTAGCAGCCATGAGTGGGAGCCTTTGCAGACTAGATTATATGATAACACAACTCACAGGATTGGGAGAATTTGTAGGTGCAACGCACAAGGAGCGCGGGGTATCAGACCACTCCCCAGTAGAAGTGGGTCTCATTGGCCCCAACACAGACTATGCTCTGCCACCACAGATAGATCCATGGTTATTCAAAGATGAAGAATTCAGGGAAGACGCTAAGAAAGGTGCAAACCTCTTCTTTGCAGAAAATGTGGGTTCCGTAGACTCTAAAGTGATATTATGGGAAGCCTTTAAGACAGTGCTCCGTGGGAGGATACAGGCACGGGTAGGGGTCGAAAGGAAGGGCTCTTAGGTGTCAAACCCTAGAAGATGAAATAACGGTACTGGAATCCTAGGTAGTACAGAGTGGGCATGACTTGGCAGACGGGCAACACCGCCTGCGGCTCCGCCAAAAAGAACTAAGAGATCTGCTAGAAGAAAGCGCCAAAGCTCAGGCGCTAGCCACACAACACAGATTATATGATTTCGGGGATAAGGCAAATAAGCTGCTGGCCTGGTTAGACAAGCAAAGGGCGGAGGGTAGATGGGTGCCTGGCCTGACAGATCAGAAGGGGCAGAATCTTGTCACAGGGAAAGACGTAGCGGAGGGATTTGCAACGTATTATGAGCAGGTATACATCTCCTCTTCCGCGAAAACTGAGCAAGACTGCAGTGATTTCCTGCACAAAATTAAGCTCCCGCGGCTGTCAGAGGAAGACAGAGAAATGCTAGAGGAGGATATAACAGTTGAGGAAATAAAAGCAGCCACCCTCTCCCTGCAATTGGGTAAAGCGGCAGGTTTTAACTGACTCCCGGTTGAGACGTATAAATGTCTACTAGAGGGCACGGCAGACCATTTACTAGCTATGTTACAAGAGGCCAAAACAGAGGGAAGACTCCCTGCAGATCAGAGGACGGCAGTAATAGTGGTCATACCAAAAGGGGGTAAACCGTCTACGGAGTGTGGTTCATACAGACCTATCTCCCTGCTCAACTTTGAAGTCAAGGTCTTGGCGAAACTTACACACGACTGGGCAGGGTGGGCAGGGTGATCATCTCACTAGTGCACCCAGACCAATCAGGGCTCATGCCCCACATTGGGACTAGACTCAATTTGCGTAGAATATTTGGGGTACTACATCTTACAGAGGCGACACCGGATGAACAAACAGCGCTCCTATCCCTAGATGCCAGGATGGCATTTGATAGCGTGGAATGGAACTATCTTTTAGCAGTGGTAAGGAAATTGGGATTGGGACCAACATACATAGGGTGGGTGAGATTACTCTATCAAAACCCACTGGCTAGGGTACGAGTCAACGCCAAGGTGTCAAGGGTGTTCCCTCTCCAGAAGGGCACAAGACAGGGGTGCCCTCTGTCCCCTCTGTTAATTGCCCTGGCCCTGGAGCCTCTGGCGGCTTGGATACGCCAAGACCCCCTGATATGGTGGATACCGATTGGGGAGGAATGTATTTCACTATACGCTGATGATGTCCTGTTGTACGTGACAAGACCACGTCAATCGATCGACAGGATACTACAGATATTCTGAATATATGGGGAATTCTCTGGATACCAAATTAATTGGAATAAATCGCTGCTATTTCCCCTGGCGGGTGGGGCCCCAGATTTTAACATCTAGATGTAGAGTCCCGGTGGAGACGAAAGGGTTAAAATATTTAGGAATTTATGTAACAAGAGGCGCCCAGGAGTTCTATCGGCGTAATCTGGGCACTCAGCTAGACAGATTGAGTGCGCATGCCAAGCATTTGTATTTATTTATAAAGTTTTATATAGCACGAACGTGACCCAAGTGGGTATCGGAGCGCTTCACATAATGACGGGAACAACAATCCGACAGGGCAGGGTAAACGGGTAAACAAGAGTACTGCAGTAACAGAACAACACAAGAATACAGTAAATACAGTAAAGGAGCAGACGTGTGAGGAGGGGGTCTCAGCACATTGTTTCCGGGGGGAGTAGTTACAATACAGGTTCAGAACGTATGCATAAGAAGTGCTTTGACTTCTTTTTTGAAAGAGGACGTTGAGGGATTCAGTCTGATTTCCAGGGGTAGGGCGTTCCATATTCTCGGGGCGATACCGGAGAAGGCTCGGTTATAGGTTTTCTTTCTTTGAAATTTTTGTGGTTTCAGCAGTAAAGTGTTTGAGCTCCTCAAAGATCTGCACCCACCCGAGAGTTCCAGTTTCCGGGCGAGGTACAGAGGAGTGTTAAGGTGAAGGGCTTTGTGCGCCATGCAAGCAATTTTAAGATGAATCCTAGCCTCAATAGGAAGCCAGTTTAGAGATTTCAAATCCGGCATGATGTGGTTATTTCTTTTGGATCCTGTGATGAGCTTAGCCGCCGAGTTCAGAGAGGCCCTCAGCGGGGCCAACTTGTAGCTCGGAAGCCCACAGAGAGTTGAGCTCCCATACTCCAATCTGGAGATAACTAGTGCTTGAACAGCAGACTTCAAGTCTTCCGGAGGAAGGAAGGGTTTTAGCTTTCTTAATATGCTCATTTGGAAGTTCGCTCCTTTGGTGGCGGCGCTGATGTGTTCCTGCATGCTCAGGGCCTTATCAAGTATTATTCCGAGAGATTTGGTAGAGTCAATGATGTGCGGAACACAGTTGAGAGCCGTAAGCTGCTTCATGTATTCAGTGATAGTAGAGGTCTGTTTGGGAGGGGAGATAAGGAGGAATTCCGTTTTGATGGAGTTTAATTTTAGATGATTGGAAGTCAACCAGTGTTGGGTTTTGAGTAGGGTCGAATTGAGTGAATTGATGTCTTCGGGGGAGGAGATTTTCAGGTACAATTGGGTATCGTCCGCGTACATGTGATACAGTAAATTGGATGATTTGAGCATTTGCGTTAAGGGCTCCATGAACAAGTTGAAGAGTGTTGGTGAGAGCGAGGACCCTTGAGGGACCCCCAGAGTGATCGGAGAAGAGTTGGAGAGGGAGTGATTGACTTTAATTCTTTGCGATCTGTTATGAAGAAATGAGGCAAACCAGTTCAGAAGTGATCCTGAGAGACCCATCCTCCGTTCCAGTATATCCAAGAGGTTGTCATGTTTGACCGTATCAAAAGCTGACGAGAGGTCAAGGAGGATTAGAAGGCAAGCTTCGTTCTGATCCAGCATTTTTAGAGCGTCATCCATGATGTAGGTAATGGCCGTTTCGGTGCTATGACCCTGGCGAAAGCCCGATTGGAATTGATCAAGAAGCTGGAATTGATTAATGTGGCTACAAAGTTGGACATGGACACATTTCTCTAGCAGCTTTGATAGCGTAGGAATGGTAGTGATTGGGCGGAAGTTATTAAGGTCGTCTTGCTCAGCAGAGGGTTTCTTAAGAATGGGCGTAACCTGGCCAGCCTTTAGACAGTCAGGAATCACACCTTGCTGTAAGGAGGCATTTACAATCTTGGGCCAGATTGGAACTAGGGACCTCTTCATTTCATTGAAGAAACTGCGTGGTAGCGGGTCATTGAAGTGGTTGGAGGGTTTAAGTGTAGAAAGTATGTTAAGTATAGAGATTTCGTCAAAGGGTGTGAAAAGGCTCCAGGAGGCGCCATTTTTGGGAGTGTACCCTAGAACAGGGGGGTGACTGGGGGGAGGGAGGGGAAGGGTCTGTCAACTGGTTCATCGATGTTTGAAGATCAGTTTTAATCTTATCCATCTTTCCAAGGAAGAAGTCAGAGAAATCATCACAGTTTGGCTGTGTAACGGAGGCCGTTGGCGAAAGAATGGGAAGATTGTTGGATTGTAGTTTAATTAATTCAAAAAGCTTTTTTGGCCTGTTTCTGGCTTTATCAAGTTGATTTCAGAAGAAAATCGCTTTAGCGCTCTTAATGTGTTTATTGTACGTGCTCCTCCTAGCTCTCAGGAGCACAAGGTGTTCAAGAGACGGCAAGCCTCTCCAGGATCGTTCGGCTAGTCTTAGATTGCCTCTGTCTGTATTTAACCCCTCGTTGAACCAAGGTTTGGAGTCTTTGGTGGACCTTCTTTTTAGTTGCAAGGAGGCGATAGCATCCAGAATGCTCGATATAGAGTTGTTGTATTGCTCAGTGAGGTCATGAACCCCAGACATTTGAGTAGGAGGAGGTAAGGTCATGTTGCTAAGGGATATCATTTCATCCAGGTTTGCATTTCGGATGGATCGTTTCCAGTGCCTAGGTTTCTTAGGCTGAGATTTTAACTTAGTCCACGGTTCCATGATGCGGAAGGAGATGTAGTGGTGATCAGTCCAGTCACACGGGACAATGGAGTCAAGTTGAATGAAGTTGGGTTTAGCGATAATAAGGTCCAGGATCGCGCCCAGATTGGAAGTGGGGGTGTCACATATTTGAATCATGTTAAGGTCAACTAGGAAGGTTTTGAGGCTATTCACTGCAGGGTCATTAACGTCATTCCAGTGAAGCATTGGCTGACCCTGCCCCTCACCCTGATGGGGCGAGCAGTATTGTTTAAAATGATGACTCTCCCACGTCTGTTATACGCTTTACAGAACACACCATATGAAGTACCCCAGCTGTACTTCCAGAGAGTGGAGGCGGAACTGCGAACACTGCTGTGGGGTGGTGGGGCTCCCCGGATAGAGTTGCGTAAATTGCAAAGAGGGGTCTATGATGGGGGACTAGAAATCCCAGATGTCCGTAGCTACTACTTGGCGGTCCAACTAGTGACAGTAAATGGATGGCAGTTTGGAGAATGACTGGAACCGGCCTTTAGAGTAGATAGATTAATCATGGGTAAGGGAGGGCCCAAGTCGCTGTTATATACCAAACGATTGGCGAGCAATACACCGCACCACGCCCGGACAGTACTATTGGCTTGGCGGGGAGCAACAAAATTCCTAGGGTGGGAGAGCAAGCTGACTGGGATGACCCCACTCTGGGTAGGTACCAGGTTAAGATCTGTGAATAAGTTGAAGGATTTTAGGAAATGGGAGTTGCTGGGCATTGAAACACTTGGGGATGTATGGAGGGGTCAAGCCTACATCACATTTGCAACCCTGCAATCAGAATATGAAATGGGGAAAGGGGAGTGGCTGCGATACCTACAGCTAGGATATGCTATATGCACCCATATCAAAGAAGGGGAGACACTGACAGAAACTGCACCTTTAGAGGACAGAATACTGACCGAGCCTCTGGTGGTAAAGGCCATTTCCCTGACATATAAAAAAATAATGAACAATGCCCCGGAGGTGCTGACCTCACTGAGGGCAACCTTGGAGGAGGACATTGGTCTGTTTGAAGGCGAAGAATGGATGGAAGGCCCGAGGGAGGTGGCGATCAGAGCGCTATTTAGATTAATTCAGCTGAAAGTCCTCCATCGAGTTTATTACTCCAGAACAGTATTATATCGTATGAAAAGAAGTGAAGATGCAAAGTGTTGGAGAGGGTGTGGAATGGAAGGGACCTTCTACCATCTCATCTGGGACTGCCCAAGGTTGCAAGTGTTTTGGAGGAAAGTGGGGGAGGTCCTCACGGCGGTCACGGGAGTAGAGGTTCACTTGACACCGAAATGGGTGCTACTTATAATTGCCGGAGAGGAAGACTGGCCTAAATACACGAGACAATGGGTGACACTAGCATTGGGTGTAGCCAAACAAAACGTAGCAAGGAAATGGGGGGGCTACAGAAATGCCAACAATAAAAGGATGGAAAACGGACTTAGATTGGTGCAGACAAGCGGAACAAACAATATACAAGAGCAGGGCGTGCCCGAAAAAGTGGGAAAAGATATGGAATGCCTGGCAGATCTACAGAGGCCTTTAAGGGTGGTGGGAGAGGGACAGTGTAGGCAGAGACTGTGTTGTCATTGAAAAGTTAACTGTGTTCAAATGCTTGTAATAAGACATGCTGTAATGCGATGTAATTGTCTCCTGATTGTAACATTTACTGAGCTGGCGTTAATAAAAAGAATAATAAAAAAAAAGTAAAACATCACAGGCCCAGACCACGTGGTAAAAATCTGCAGGTTCCATGTCGCATCTTGGGCAAGTGGGGGTGTGTTGTGGGCCGGCCCTATGCAGGCGGTGCGGGAGAGATAAACAGAGCACATAGTTAGTTTGAATGAGGCGCAGCTTGGCTGAGGTGGTTAGCTCACGTGGGGCCATTAGTGCGTCCCCTCAGTCTTTGTTCTCCATAGGTCCCACCCATTCCTCCCGTCGGGTCCTGAGGTGCTTCAGTGTCCCGGGTGAATTAATAATGAGTATGCAATAGATCTGTGAGATCCCTCCTCTCCCCAAGTGTCCCATCAGCAGTTTGGCTTCCAGCTCTGGCAAGGGGTCCGGTGGAAGAGAGTGGGCGGAAATTGCGTGTCTGAGCTGGAGATATTTGTAAAACTGGGAGTGTGTGAGGTGGTATGTCTGCCGCAGTATGTGAAAGGACCTTATACGAGTCCCTGACCAGACATCCCCAACCTTGTGACACCAATACAGTCCAAGGGGCGAAAGCCACTAAGGGACGCCGTTTCCCGTAACCAGGTACCATGCCAAAGTGGAGTTTGCTGCGTAAGTTAAGTCCCCCTATCTCACGTGTCGCATGGCCAATCTCCATGCAAGAAATACCACCCGGGTCACTGTAGGCAATGAGAGGGGGATTGCCACTCCATAGAGCATGCTCTGAATCTGGTCCAGCTGTGTGAGCCCCACTCTGTACGCTGGGTCCGACCACCCCCCATTGAACCAGTCATGGATGACGAGCAGATGGGCAGATAGGTAGTAAAGACAGAGGTTGGACATACCCATGCCCCCATCATATGGCCCTCGCTGGCAATGTAAGAGAGTGATATGTGGTCTGGAGTCCTTCTACAAGAATGATGTAGTGGCCCTATATAGGGCAGAGAAACAGGTGCAGGGTAGCTGAAGGGGTAAGTTCTGAAAGACGTACAAGAATCGTGGAAGGATCATCATTTTGTATAGGGCAATACGGCCTAAAGTGTTGAGGGGGAGGGAACGCCACTTGGCGAGATCGGATTTGGCTTTCTGAACCAGTGGTTGGAGGTTAAGGGTCCACGCATATTCAGGAAGCAGAGTGACCCATATACCTAAGTACTTGAAGCGGAGTCTGCGTAGGGGGATCGTCTCCTGCCAGTCAAAGCAATCCCGGGACGGCGCAAGGGGAACCAATACGGATTTGGCTGGATTCAGGTGCAGACCGGATGCCTCTTCAAACCGCCCAAGCAGTCGGAGGCATCGGGGTCCACTCACTGCCGGTTGGGCCAGGTACAGCAGGACGTCGTCCGCGTACCACGCAATGCAGACTTCGTGGCCTGCCCACACCTCCAACCAGTGAAATGAGGGTCCGTGCGTATAAGTACAGCTAGGGGCTCTATCGCCAAGGTGAAGAGAAGGGGAGGCAGGGGGCAGCCCTGCCTGGTCCCCCATTCAATGGGGAAAACGTTTAAGAGGATTTCGTTTACCCGAACTTGGGCCGAGGGGTAGGCGTAAAGGGCCTTCACCATGCCCTGGAATCTGTGCCCGATACCAGCTCGAATTAGTACCAATCGCGGTAGCCCCATTCCACCGAGTTGAAGGCCTTTTCAAAGTCAAGGAGAAGCAAGGCAAGATCGGGGGCAGGCGGTGCCTGTGAGCCAGGGCCACATGCAGTCATCTGCTACAGTGTCTCGTGCTCCGGAGCGGCATAAAGCTGCATTGGTCCGGATGCACCAGAGTCGTGATGATGCACCGGAGTCGATTCGCCAGAATCGCTGCAAAGATTTTAACGTCCCCATTGAGGAGCAAAATCGGGCGGTAGTCCACACACGAAGTGGAGGGGGGCTGCGTCTTGGGCATTACTACTATGGCTGCGGAGTCAACCTCAGCCGGGAAAGACCCCACCTGCATAACTCTTGATAGAACGGTAAGGGGTAAGAATCTCTCGGAATGTGCTGCAATATTCCATCGGGAAACCATCAGGTCGAGGTGTTTTGCCGGGCGCCATACCAACCAGTGCATCACTGATCTCTTCCGCTGTGAGAGGTTCGTCTAGGGCACGGATGTCAAGGGGAGACAGGTTGGGGAGTGGAAGTGAGTCGGGGCAGGCCTGGGTTGCAGCCACATCTCTAGCCACAGGTCTGGCATAAAGGTTTTGGTAATAGGCTGCAAAAGTCTGCGCTATTTCCGGTAGGGAGCGCTGGGATTGGCCTTGGGCGTCGAGTACCTCCGGGACGATCCTATTGGCCTGTGGGTGTGAGGCCAGCCAGTAGAGTAACTTCCCGTTTTGTCCCCCCATCCGTAGATTCTAGCCATTGTAGCCCTCCAAAGGTGTTTGGCCCCCTCCAGGGAGTGTAGCCAGATGTCCTCCCTGATAAGACTCAGGCAGCGAGATATTTCCACCTGTGGGCCCGCTTCCAGCTGCTGTTCCAACCAGACAGCCTGAGCCTCCATCGAGTGATCAGAGCCGAACGGTCTCGCTCTTTGCCTCTGATGTACTGTTTGGCGTAGCAGCGCAACATTGCTTTGCATTGCTTTACAGTGTACCTGCCTCAGTCACGGAGCCTAAATTGGTCGCAAACAAGGATTGGAGTTCGGACCGAAGGCTGCGAGTAAAGTCTTTGTCCTGGAGGTACAAGGCATTCATGCGCCACATAGGCCGCTGACCTCCCACAGGGTGCCCCAGGCGCATCAACAAGGGAGAGTTATCCGAGATGCCCCGGGCTAGAATCTGGATCCGATCCAACTTCATGCAGTCGGGGGCAGGCAGAAAGAACAGGTCTATCCGGGAGTGAGTGGAGGTGTGCGTGAATTGCTGGCCTGGGGGTGTCAGGCCCTCCAGGCATCACAAAGCCCCCAGGCCGCGGCCCAATCGGTGAGACGGCGAGCGTCAATCCAGCGAGAAGTCGTGAGGGGACCGGAGCAGTCTGCTTCGGGGTCAGGAGCAGTAAAGAAGTCGCCACCTATCACCGTGAGCCCCTGTGGGAGACCGGTAAGGAGATGTGAGAGATCTCGAAGCCCGGCGGCCGGGGACACGGGCGGTATATAGACGCAGACCAGTAGTACCACTTGGCCCTCTAATTGGCCCTCCAAAGCGATGTAGCGAGCCTGCGGGTCTCGTGTGACATGTGCAACCATCAATGGAAAGGAGCGGTGCAGCAATATGGCCACCCCCATAGCCCCACATGAGAACCATGGGTGATAGACACTATCATAGCCCCTCCGCACGAAGAAGGGGCAGCGTTCCCCAAGAAGTGGGTCTCTTGCAGCAGGAGGGCTTCCAGGTGGTGTCGATGTGCAAAGTCCAGGACGGGCTGCACGTTTCACTCGATCTAGCAGCCCGTTAACATTCCATGACATAACCTGAAAGGTCATATGTGTGTGTGGTAAGGGTCCGTGTGGTAAGCGTGCGATAGTGTACCCCTGTGGGAGCCATCCCCGGGGTCCAGGGGGCCCTAACAGATGTGTTGGTGGTCAGAAGAAAAAGAGATTTACCCCAGGACTGGGCGCTGCAATACTGTATGTGCGTGTGTCTTAACCTGAGCAGGAAAGGAATAAGGTTAAATAGAGAAATAACTAACAGTACGAATACATAACCCCTCCTCCCAACGCCCACCTCTCCCCATACTTCTACCCCAGAAGCATCTGTCGCACTTCAAACAATGAGCACATAAGTAACCAACGTGTTCAGTAACATTCCAGATGTCGTAATGACTATGTAAGCATCCTCAAATTCCATAGGGAAATCCACATTGTTAGACCAAAGTTATTCGGGGCCTGATAAGTGGAGGTTGTCCGGGCCACCAGAGTCAGTGCGGCCCAATGGATTTAACACGCTCCCATGGTCGAAGGGTAGTGAAGGCAGTAGGTGCCCGAGGGCTGTGACCCCCACCGGGTTGCAGCCAATGCTTCCAACCGGGACTGGGGGCGTCTCAATCCGGCGTGCCAAACCTGAACCAAATACGGTCTCCTGGGGGGGCGTGGCCAAGACCCGAACGAAGATGGCAGCTTAAAGAGGGAGCTCCGTCGTAGCTGATCTCCCCACGTCTATCCGCCACACAAATCCGGATCCCAAAGGTTGGGAAACGCACCGGAATAATAGCGGAGGGCATTGAGCCGTGTGCGAGGGCCGAGCTCCGCCCGAGACGGACACCGCGGCCCCCGTGAGAAGAGGGCCTGTGAGCACCGTGAAGCCGGGAGCTCGATTTTTGGGACAGGCCGCTGCAGCGCACTACAACTTCGGCCTCTACCATCTGGAGCCGCCGGGTCGGCACAGTGCCGTAAGCAGACCGCGCAAGCGGTTGTGACCTGCGGGGGGCGCTGGCTGTGGCTGAACCCGGAGATCGATACAGCCTGAAAGGAGAGGTGAGGTAGCAGGAGACCCCACTAACGAAGGCATGGGGCGTGAGGGAGGCGACTGAACACCACATGAGCAGGAGACTGCAGGCACAGTGTAACGAGGGCCTACAGACACTTCAAAGCCAGGAGCTCGATTTAAGAAGCAGGCCGACGTACGACATTACGCCCTCACCCTTTTCTACCCGAGCTTGCTGATACCAATACAGGGCCGGGGACTAACTGTGGTGTTGCTAAGACCTAGTAGAGGCGCCAAGGGTAGTGGGTCCATGTCCTGAGTGTTACTGGAGGATCGGCGCAGACTGGAGCACCAGATTTGGAGGCCCAAGGTACCGAGTGAAAGGGTGTGGCGACAGAAGGCCACCTGGGAGTGGTGGGCAGTAGCGGTGTACGGGCCCTCACCACCCTCTGAACTTTCTACATCCCATAGCGAGGGCGATTCGCTGGAGCCCTGGGTGGCAGCCCTCCCCCACTGAGCCGTGGATGCAGGGGTGAGGCGGGGATCGGCTGGAGACGTGTGAAATACTGGGCGCCGGGCAAGCCCGGTGGCCTTGAAAGCAACAGCTTGCTGACACACCCTTGCCACAAATAGACAGCGCCCAACTGGGGGTGAAGCAGCGGCACCGCCGCCCTTTCTGCGGCCGCAGGACATCGGGCAGAAATTCCGGACGCCCGGGGCCCGGGACACGGTGAACGCGTCTTCTCTCGCTCCCTTGATTGGGTACCGCTGATTTCTGTGGTCAGGCGGTGAAGGGCGACGGTGTTCACGACCGGGCCACGGCTCAGGCTGGAGCCAGGCTCGGACTAGTCAAGGGGCCCAGAGGGTGACACTGAGCAGACATGGAGAAGAGCAAGCCGGCAAGTGCCAGGGGATCTAAGGTGGTACAGTCCAACAAATTAGATCGCTACACCCTCCCCAAAGAAGTGATTCAACGCCGTCAATCCAGGGACAGCCCCGCGAGTGAACAAGTTGGGGAAGACCAGGAACTGTCCCTGAGGGATGTCATGGAGGCCATCTCCAGTGTAAAAACCTCTCTGGAACACAAAATGGACACAATCGCCATAGAGGTTAATTTAATCCGAGCAGATCTGTCCAAACTTAGTGAGAAAGTCAAGCAGGTCGAGATTACCACCTCTAGCTTGGTGGGAGATGTGGCGCAGATCCAAGAGGAGATGCAAGATATGCGAACATTCCGTACGGCGACCGAGTTAAAACTGGATGATTATGAAGGGCGGCTGCGTCGCAATAACCTACGGATCCTAGGTGTGCCGGAAAAGCGGAGGGGCAGTCCCCAGACCTCTTTGTGGAGGACCTTATCCTGCAACATCTACAGCCCAAGGGTCTCAGCAAGTTCTTCGTCATCGAAAGGGCCCACAGGGTTCCCGGAGGCCGCCCCAGGCCGGGGGCTCCGCCGCGCCCGATGTTAGCTAGAGTTCTGAACTTCCGCGATCGAGATATAATCCTCCAGAATGCCAGGGTTCGACCCGGCCTACGTAACGAGAATGCAGACATTTCTTTCTTTCCGGACTTTACACAACGAGTGCAGAGACAAAGGAGGTCCTTCCTCCCGGTTAAACGAACACTGAGAGACCGTGGTTTCAAGTACGCCATGCTGTTCCCGGCGCGTCTCCGGGTGGAGGCAGAGGGAAGGGCCTGGTTCTTTGAGCGGCCGGAGGAAGCGGCGGAATGGCTGGACTTACACTCGAATCGTGAGACGGGCGGCGGCGGAGGTGGAGGCCTCTCAGCAGCGTGTGTGACAGGACTAAGAGAAGATGTGGGCTCTCCGTGGTGCGGACGCTTTCCTGTGAAGCCCTGAGACAGGTAACGGGCGGGGTGGGGGCCGAACACCAACGAAGCGGCCCCCCGGCCCTCGGTCTCTACCCAGAACTGCGGTGCGTGACTATCTGAGGGACTTTAATAGTTACTAAGTGGGGAAGGTCAGCTAACTGGTATGGCATGACCCCATGTTTTCTACTTTTAGTGTTAATTCAGGGCGACAGGCACTCTGCAGAGTTTTTCATGGGCAGTTCTAAGCTCACAGTGCAGGGAAGCAGGGTGGGGGGCAGTTGGGAGGGGGTTTCATATTTCTATGTTTGTATTGTTTTCACATGGTTATTTCAATTTTATTTTACAACAGAGGAGTCCGTAATTTTTGAGCTAGCTAATGGGTACGCAAGGGGGGGGAAATGTTAGGATATTGAGTTGGAATGTTAACGGACTGGGGGACAAGATCAAGCGTAGTGTAGTCCTTCAGTATATTAAACGCCAAGCCCCGGATGTTGTCCTATTACAGGAAACACATCTCATTGGCAACAGGTGTAAGGCAATGCACAGATGGGGATACAAAATGGTGGCCCACGCAGGATTCACCTCAGGCTCAAGGGGAGTGGGCGTTATGATGAAAAACTCCTTCCCCCTAGCTGTGAGCGCCACGTGGGGGGATGACCGGGGCAGATATGTTGGGGTGTCGGGCATGTGGGAGGGGCGTCCCACCACATTTATGTCAATCTACGTCCCACCGGGACTACAGAACACAACATTTGCAGATCTGAGCTCTATCCTACTCACCATTCCAGAAGGTCACTTGATTATAGGGGGCAACTTTAATGCAGTAGTCTCTGGCGCATTGGATCGTTATCCCCCGCGAGAAGTGGGGCCTTCTGCTCAATGGTTGCCTGACTTCCTCAATTCCATGGGGCTGGTAGATGGGTGGAGAACATATCATCCGGATCAGCAGCAATATATCTTTCATTCCGGTGCGCACAATAGTCTCTCCCGGTTGGATTACTGCCTGGTTCCAGCAGCACAGGCCCACTGCATACAGGATATCAAACACCTGGCTAGAGGCATTTCAGATCACTCGCCAATATGGACACATATATCCCTTAGTCGCTCCACGGTGGGCAGGCTAGCTCCCATTAACCCCTGGTACCTAAAAAACCCCAAAATCCGGAATGACCTAGTGAAAGCCATGGATAACTACTTCTTAGATAATGAGGGCTCTGTTTCCTCACCCCAGACACTGTGGGAAGCATTCAAGACCGTAATCCGAGGCCAGGCACTGTCATTGATCTCTGGAGTTAAGAAAGACAATCGCAAAGAAGTGGTTGACATTGATTCAGAAATTAGTACTCTGGAGGGGGACCCTGAACTGGGAGCAACGCCAGAAAAGCTCCACCTGTTGAGCCTGAAACAACATGAGTACAAGGCCCTGGTGACGGATAGGGCGAGGGCGCTGAGCAGGGAGCAGCTAGGTAGGGTCTATGACCTTGGAGATAAAACAGGGAAACTTATAGCGTGGCTCGATAAAAAAGAGTATGCGAGCAGATTGGTGCCGGAACTTAGGGTTGCGGGAGAGACTTCCATTACGGAGCCACAAGCCATAGTGGATAGCTTTGCCACTCACTTCTCCACTGTATACAAAACAGTAACCCCGCACTCCGAAGAAGACTCTCAGGAACTACTACGTGACATTAGGCTCCCCCGACTCACTTTAGAAGACCGTCAATATATGGACAGCGACTTGACAATAGATGAGATTGGGCAAGCAATCCGCACCTTGAATTCAGGGAAAGCGCTCGGTCCTAATGGACTCCCTATTGAGCTATACAAACTTCGGCCAGATAAACTGGCACCATACCTGAAAGCCATGTTCGAAGAGGCCAGAGAGGGCGGTGTGCTGCCCAGGGAGCAGAGGATCGCGACCATAGTAACAATCCACAAAGAGGGCAAGGCCAAAACCGAATGCACATCATACAGACCCATCTCCCTTCTAAATGCCGAACCCAAAATATTGGCCAAATTATTAGCCACGCGCCTAGCTAAAATAATCAGCGGCCTGGTTCATCCGGAGCAATCTGGATTTATGCCCCATAGGAACACGGCGCTAAACCTGCGCAGACTACATGGAGTGGTGAGTAGAGCACATACTATTCAAAAACCAGCGGTGGTCGTGTCCTTAGACGCCACCATTGCATTTGATACTGTGGAGTGGCCTTATTTGTGGGCAGTCTTGGCTAAACTAGGCTTTGGGCCTAATTTTATCCAATGGGTACGTCTTTTATACAGTAAACCCCTAGCCCAAGTAGTAGTTAATAACAAACTCTCCGCAGCCTTCCCACTTAGTAGGGGAACCCGCCAGGGATGTCCGCTCTCGCCCCTCCTCTTCGCCCTGGCCCTTGAACCCTTTGCAGCGTGGATCCGAGGTGACCCTAGGATAAGAGGACTGAAATGGTCCCCGGACTGGGAGGACCGCATCTCCTTATATGCGGACGACATCCTCCTTTATTTAGCCTCTCCTAAACACTCCCTGGTGGTGGTATTGGATATACTGGAGGTCTTTGGCAGATTTTCTGGCTTCACTGTAAACTGGAGTAAGTCCCTGTTATATGCCCTCAGTGGCGACCCACCTCTTCCCCCTAGGAACTGTCCAATACAGATAAACACCATTGGGTTTAAGTACCTGGGCATATTTGTTTCCCTAGATGCCACACTTCGGTACGAGCGGAATCTCCTTCCACCCCTTCACAGACTCCAGAAGGATATTGCTAGTTGGAAAACACTCCCCTCTCACTTTTGGGTAGGGCGGCCCTTTTTAAAATGATGTCCCTCCCTAGATTCTTATATATCCTGCAGAACACGTTGGACCCTGTCCCAGCTCACTACTTCAAAGAGATCGAGAATCTCCAGCGAACACTGCTATGGGAAGGGAAACCCCGCATTGCTTTGACTAAACTTACCTTATCGTGGTACGACGGAGGCATCAGCCTCCCCGACATTAAAAAATACTATTGGGCAGCTCACCTGGCTGCCGTTAACCACGGCACTTACGGTCCCCCGGATGACCCTGCCTATGCTATGGACAGATGGCTCCTCCCGGGAGGGACGTATGGTAGAGCATTATACTCAAAGCCTAGACGGTTTGCGCTAACTGGCCCCACTGCACATACCGTTCAAGTTTGGCACAGCGCGACTAACTCACTAGGGTGGGGCAATACATTGACACTAGCAACTCCATTGTGGGACTCAGAGAGGTTGGGTAGTTTGTGGAAGACGAAAGGGTTTGACAGGTGGGACCTTATAGGAATTTCACACATCAAAGATATGTGGGGAACAAGCGGGGTCAAGCTCTTTGCTGATCTTCAAAAAGAATATAAATTGGCAGACACTGAACACTTCCGCTATGTACAAATCCGGCACTCGTTACGTACACACCTGTCACGAGACGCCGTCCCTCCCGACTCTTCACCATTGGAAGATAGAATACTAGACGGGTCACTACCTGAGAAAACCATTTCTCTCATATATAAGAAGTTAATCAATAATGGGGAAGACCTGCTCCAAACACTGCGGGAGAAGTGGACAAGGGTCGGGATTGAACTAGATGAGGAGGATTGGCGGGAGGCGATATCCTCTCCCAGGGTGGTAGCCATACCGGCGCGCCTCAGATTAGTTCAGCTTAAAATCCTACACAGGATCTACATTACTGGGCCCCAGCTATTACATATGGGAAGGGAGACAAGTGGGGAGTGTAGGAGGAACTGTGGGCACACGGGAACATTCATACATATTCTTTGGGAGTGCCCAGCCATCAGCCTATTCTGGCGCAAGGTTCATGATGTCATCAACACGGTACTCTCGATCTCGCTTCACCCTGAGGTGAGACGTTGCCTCCTGAACATCTGGGAACCTACCGACTTGAACACCGCCTAGACACAATGGTCTACACTGGGATTCATGATAGCAAAGAGGAACATTGCGCAGCGGTGGGGAGTAGAGCAACCTCCCACAATAGAAGCCTGGGAGAGGGATCTAGACTGGTGCATGTATAGGGAAAAAACGGTATACCTAGCCAGGGGTTGCCCCAAAAAGTGGTCCCGTGTATGGGGCCCCGGGAATATATATCGCGGAGAAATATGCTCACCACCTCGCTGTCTTGACATTGCAGACCTGCCCTCACCGTAACATTTCTCATTTCATGTATTTATGTTGCACTATTTTGCTCCCCCAGGGTACCTCATGCCCTTAAGTGGTTGACTCCTCTGTAATGTATTATTGTATTAATTTTTGTTTAATAAAAAGAAATATTTAAAAAAAAATACGGTCTCCTAACCTTAGACTCTCTGTATTGCGAAAATGAAGGAGAGCTCAGCCGGCAGTCATTCGATATTGGGGCTGCGCGACAAGTCCGAGTCCGAGTGAGGGACAGCCAGGCCCACTCTGTGGGGACTCTGCTCCTCCGCCACAGGGCTCATCTCCCCCTCCCCCCACGGTGGGACTGGGTGGTCGCTTGAATGGTGATAGAGGTATATCCTGGGGGATCCCCGGAGGAGATAGTGAGCGACCCCTCCTACGACCCCTCCTTGATCGGTTGCGCAGTCTGCGTTGCTTGGGCAGAGTCTGTGGTTTCAGTGCCCCAGGTACCTCCTGTCGCCGGGAGGGAGAGGCAGTGGTCCCCCGCAGCCAACACTCCTCCGTGAACCACTGCCAGGCCGCCTCGGGTGTATCAAAGAAAAGGGATTTGCCCAGATAGAGGACCCGGAGGCGCGCCGGAAAAAAGAAGGCGGTATTGAATCTCCAACACCCTCAGCTTCTGCTTGACCTCTGCGTAAGAGCGGCGTCGCTGTTGGACCTCGTGAGTGTTACTCTGAGAAGAGAAGGGCTTTGGTGCCATCAAATCGGAGAGCCTCTTGTCTTCGTGCTTCCTGGAGGACGGCCTCCCTATCCCGGAAGTTCAGAATGCAAGCGATGATGGGACAAGGTGGATCCCCTGGCGGCGGCCGAGGTATCAGGGCCCGGTGCACCCTTTCGATAGCGAACCATGAGGATAGGCAGTCGGCTGACATTCACGATTTCACCCAACTCTTCACTCGGTCCACCACCTGTCTGGGGTCATCTCCCTCCGCCCATTCCAGGACACCTATAAGGCGGATGTTGTTACGTCGGGAGTGGATCCCGGCATCCTCTGCTCTCTTGTGGAGGACCGCCGTTCTTGTGAGCAGAGTGGAAACTTGTTTTTGGAGGTTGGAGATGTCATCCTCCGCGGATGAGATCCGGGTTTCCGCCTCAGTCAGCCTGGCTGTGGCATTACGGAGATCTGGGGCCAGCAAGGCCACATCCATCCATACCTCCCCTATCTTGTTCTCCACCGCTGACTGTGAATTCTGAATGGCCTGTAGTATTGTGGTGAGATCTGGATGAGAGGGGCCCGGTCCGTCACCCCCAGAGCGGTCTGAAGAGTTCGCCAAGGGCTGGCAGTATATTGGTCCATCTTAGTCTGGGTCTGTGCTGTGCCCGAGCGGGTTGGCCTGCCCTTTCCCATCTCGGCGCTGCAAGGACAGCCCGGGCCGGGGAGTCCACGTCGACCCAAGTTATACCAGGGTCTCCAACAGTCGTTCCTCTGGAGAGAGCAGAGGGAGGGTACTCACCCTGCCAGACCAGGTGCTCGGGTTGAAATCATGGTCTGCGGGGGCCGTGGATCTCCAGTCTGGGGTCAGTTTCCAGGGGTTCACTCAGCTGCTCTGACCTCCGCGGCGTGGGATTAGAGGCGGTCCGGCAGAGGCCCCCCCAGGAGCCGGCGGGGAGCGCGATGCTGGGTCAGGCTGCCAAGCGGAGGGCCGAGACGCGGGCCCGGCCTCCAGGGGCCTAAAGAGATCTCAGCGTCTCTGGGGCGTCCCCGGTCTCAGAAGCAGCTGTTCGGAGGACCCAATGTAGCGTTCAAGAAATTCCTGTGGGGCGGCGTCTCCAGAGCCAATCCACCAGTGGACGCTGAAGGGAAGAGTGTGAGGGGGGGAGGGACCCCCCGAAGCCCCGCTCCCCCAACTTGACAGAATCACTCGGTTTCAGCCCCCCGCCAGGCTCTCAATTCCATGCCTCCACGAGTCAATGGCCTCCCCAGTCAGTGAGAAGAGCTCAGGGACCAGGCCGCAGCAGGGTCACTCACGCCACCACGTGTGTAGAGCAGGGACCAGCCCAGGGGCTCTCCGCAACCCCAGGCAGCCGATCAAACAGGTGGGCCCCCACTCAGTCCTCTCCTTAGGCGTCACTACCATCCAGCAGACAGGAATCCAGGACAGAGGTAGGCCCGGATCTCAGAGGCCTCCTGATAACTCCCGGCTGGCCAGCCGAACCGCATTCAGGCCCAAGGCAGGTACCCTCCCCACCCAGTTCATGTGCCCCAACAGTACCTTGGAGGAAGGAAGGGAACGGGCCTCCTCCGCCGGGCTGCACCAATCACCCTCCGCTGCTCGCCGCTTGGGACACCCTTTGGCGCCTTGTCAAGCTCCACTCGGCCCCCTCCAGATCTTTGGATGCACAGGAGGGGGGGCCCCAGCGAGGGTGTCAGGTCAGTCCACGCCGCCTCCGGTGGCCCGTCCAGGCAGCCCTGGATCAAGAACGAGGCTTCAAGGAGGTCGGGCGGACCCCTGCCGCGGAACCCCCCCACACACACACCCCACGGCCCCCTCCGGGTCACCGGGTCAGCTCCAAGTTGGCCTTCACCAGGGAGATCCAGGTGTCACCTCACGGGCTCCACCTAGACAGTGGTAGGGCCCGTAGCTGCTCGTCCCCTCGCCTCCACACGGCAGGGAGGCCTCTGGTCGCACACCGCAATCGCCGGTCCCACCGCCCCGGGGAGTCAGGCCAAAGGCTCGGCCGTGGATCTGCACCACTGCCGATCACCACCTGCCGCCAGGGAGGCTGATGGTCATTGCTTAGTCCGGATTATGTGCGGATTACGGGGATAGGGCTCAGCAAGACATTAAGGTGCGTCCGCCATGTTGGCCTCCTTCCCTCCGCCCAATGTTACTGACCAAGCTACACCCCTGACTGAGGAACCCAGTACACACGGTCTGTCTAGAAAGAAATGTAGTGTCACACATCAATGAAATGCAACGTTTTCTCAACCTGGGAAGCATGCATGCATGCATGCTAAGAAAGTGAAAAGCATTATTTACTCAATCAGGTGTAAAACAATTAACACCATGGTTTCAAAGATGTGCTGAATTCTCAATCTCACCTTGTCCTGACTGAACACTATGAGTGACCCAGAAGCAGAGGGACAGACGTTTGTGATAGTGACTAAGAAGGAAGTTTTCCATGACATCACAGGTTTAATAGGCAATGTGCACCAAAGTTTAAGCATTAGCCTGGCTTAGGTCAGTTTCAAGATCCAGCTAGTAGGCTACCCAGTAGATGAAAAAATAGATTACATAGGCTGTTTAGATGGTGTTTTACTGCCTTGTATGCCACAAAAAAGGATTCTTTCAACCTGTTCCTGCAAGTGCTAATGAATGCAAGGTATGATTTGTATGCGTCTTCCTGGACACCTGATCTGACTGAATTCCTGAAGGAGAACATTACATTATCTGCCAAGCAGGTGAAAGTGATAAAGTTTCTATGTAAGGTCGAGTAACAGAAGGCAAGTCATTTAGTTTTGTAGTGTAATCTAGGGTTTCCTGGCAGCTGCCAAAATCTCTAGTTTTTCCAAGAAAAGGCCTACACTGGTGAAGTCTAGATAAAGAGGAAGCAGGTGCTCAGGATTAATGTTGGTAGGGATCGATGCAAAATTATACTCAGTAGATAGTAGATCGATTAGTTGAGGGAAGCAAATGTGCTCCATGTGGGGTAGGTGCAAGATATCCACCGACATGGCAGAGCTTTGGTGGCTATCGGAATCAGGTGAGTTGGAAGGATGGACTACATGAACCTCATTATCTAATCCAGCACCAGATTGTTTTTCAGTAAACTAGGACCCTTGTTTATCCAAGAAGTGAGCTGTTCACATCTGGAACTTTACTGGGTCACAAAGGCGTCAATGGCTGCGTACTCTATACCCTCAAAGATTTTGTCATGGCCCTCTTGATAGAGTTTCAGCTCTTAGCCTGCTGAGGCTCACCACAACCTGACTCGGTTTTGTTGGACCCCAGAAAGAACATGGTCTGGGAGATGGCCAACTATCTCAGATAAACTGTCATCCAGCAGAACTGTGCCAGCTGAGTGCTGACTCAACTTCCTCATATAGAAGACAGCCTTTTGTACCTGACCACTGGAATGAATGTTCAACACTTCTTTGAGCACACGCAACTTCACGTTCAGAGATGTACGGGAACTGTTCCACAATGCCACTATAGAAAGGTTGCTCCAGTTGCCCTCGGGTGTGCTTAAGACCCAACTGACATCTGATCTGTGATAGACTATCCTGGCACAAACAAGTGAATTATTTTACTACATGTAAGGCCATCCATAAAACCTATATGACGTTGCTTAGTTATGCTTGTGTTCGTTATCATTATCATCAGCTACTGCTACTTATCATAGTGTGCCTATATTTCAAGTATATAAGACACCTGTAGAGTGTTACTTAGTTACCAGATGCTGATAGTTCTGTATTTATCCGTATACAACAAAATGCATTAGCCTATTGTGCTCATTGTGTGACCTTGCTTAATACAGATTCTCATGTTGCTATTCTCACCACATGTCACTATTATGCAGGATACTGTGTCAGCAAGGCCATTAGAAACTATACGAGGTGCAATCCTCAGTGTATTTGGAAGAATGAGGAACAAAAGCATCCTGGGAGCAGTACCTCCAAGGATGTCTGGTATCTTCCCTAGACACAGCTTTATTCAATCTGTGGATTTTACAGTTGAAATGCTGCATTCTCATAATGGCGAAAGTTAGCTACTATCAATTAGGTCAGGTATTTATAGGAAAACCCCTTTACAGATCTATATTAAGCTTGAGTTCTTCATTTTGTATACTTTTGCCATGCTTGCAATTGCTAATATAATTTTGATCTTTGCAGCGGTCTCAGGCTAGCAATATTGCACTTGAATAATGGTTCAGACATTGACAGAGTCTTTATTGAGCATGTTACATTCAGAGGAAAAAATCCTCAATGTTCTCATTCAGTCTCGTAGTTTTGATAATCTTTGGTCTGCACCACTTTAACGATATTCCATTGCCATGACCCTTACAGTAAATGAACACGCAGTAATTGTAATTAGATTGTCTTGTAAGGAAGGACTATTTCCCCTCACCAAGAAAATCTGTGCTTTCTCCCTGAGTTACCAGGTATTCATTTTAGTCCCACGCTTCCTTGTAAATCAAAACATGTCCCTATTTAGGCACATAAGAATTATGCTCTCTTGAAGTCCCAAACTCCTTATTCCATGTGTCAAATGGGAGGAAGAATTGCAGACAATATCTGTGAAAACTCTGATGCCTCAAAAGGTTGTAAAGATTGCATCATCCGGTGATATATCAGACTTCCTTTCTCATGTAGCGCATTTGTTGCCTACTTAACAAATATCGTCCACAAGTTACTATCACTTGCTTACGGCCATGGTTCATTTGCCAAACTATGGCATTGGGGGACAAAGAGCCCCTATCATGAAGAACTGATCAAATTCACTACTTGTCATAGATCCCTTCTGTTGCTGCCTTCAGCGTCCCATCCTCAGTCTCATTGTTATACTCCTCTCACCAATCTCCCGGGTTCTAATTCCGCATTGTCACCAAGATGAGTAACACGCCTTTTGTCTCAAATGTTGCCTCCTCTGAGATCTCTCTCTCGTCTGTAGTCATATACTTCTGCCACCCACACCAATGCCAATCTTTCCCTCCTTCAGCATGGAATGGGGGGGGAGGGGGGGGCGGAGGATTATGGGACACCCGTAATTGTTCTTCATTCATGGTCTGCCTACATTCATACTCTCACTCTGCGGGTCAATTGAATTTACAGCCATCACCACAATGTGTGATAACAGTATAGAGGAGAGTGAACCCACAAAAAGGTTTGTAGACAAGGCCCCATGTTATGTTATGTTATTGACATTTATAACGCGCACGGCTACTCAAGAGTGTCCCGGCGCGACAGCCAAAAGGAGTGGAGCTGAGAGCCAACTGAAGGGTCGCAGGGTTGACAGATGTGACAGCTGGAAAGCAAAAGGCTTGGAATAACTGTCTAGTTAGTAGTCACGGACCCCTGTCAAGTGGATTTGCAGGGATTGCAGGTAGAACTGAGCTGGAGAAACTACTCGGATACATGATGACTGCAGTCCCAAAAGCTTCTGTAATCACCAGGCTGTCATGGGGGAATACTCCAGAAACAGACATATGGTTAAAGAGCCAAATCTCTCTTTGAGAAGGAAGGCATGCAAGAGCCTCATCTAGAAAAGTCCCATTAACTGGATGTTCTTTGATAAAACAAAGGCTTAACAGGGTCTACAGGACCAAGATTACGGTTGTCACTGCTAATGCCCTTGATGACCCCCTCACCAGCTAATGATCCAAAAAGAGATACAAGGAGACTTTCTGCAGCCAGAGAAAGGTGATAAAGGCAGATATCCAAAACAAATTCTATATGAAGACTTGAGTTTCTGCACTGATGTGGATGGTAGTGACATGTGCTGGCAATGTTGAATTCCCACCATGAGGCTCCTGTCTCTTTGTAGGATGAGTACATGGATGTAAGTGACTTGCAGGTCAAATTAACACTGTTGTAGACATCTGCTAGGACATGGATCAGAGGCAGTATCCTGAACCTCTGCAGAGGAAGCAAATGGTTTACACTGCTCATATTTAGGATGGGGTGGGGACATACACCCTTTCGCTTGCAATGTATTAGTGTGAGGAATAACCCTGTTTACTTTCAGCGAACATGGCTGCTGCTATTGCTTCCAAAAGGTGAAACGTGTCTTCATCCTGCACATGTTCTTGAGAAGGTGACGGAGGTAAAGGTGGTCTGGATGGATATCAAAGAGAACAATAAAGCATAGCCATTCTGTACCCCCAACAGAACTCAGGCCTCTGAGTAGATTTAGGACCAATGGTGGTAGTGAAGGGTACTGCCTTTCTACGACCATAGAATAATTTACCTGCTAAAATGGTGCTGAGTATGTCAGCAGAGGTACAGGAAAGTGATTGGTAATTCTTGGTCCCTGTTTAGGTCTTGGTAGCAGGTTTGCTTTTTTTCCCTTAAACACTTCACTTTGATTGGGATGTTAATGAAGAGAAGGTTGAAGCCTTAGCGAGAAACGTGGCCATGTCTTTGAAAAGACAGGAAGGCCCATGTTGGCTAAAGAGAGAAATAGGATCTAGCCAGCACAACCTCGATTCTTCTCTGCAATTTAGGTGTAACCTTACCAATTTTCACTGGCGGAGACCCTCCTACAGGAAGGGATTTAAGGTGTTTGCAAAGGAGCAGCGTACATTTCCCTGGCCCGTGGTTAGTGATCCAGGTGAAAGCCATGCTCATTAGCTGCAGAAGGACAAGTATTCCTGGTTGTGGTATTGATGAGATACCAGAACATCAGCAGCTTCTGCACATCTGCATCATTGCCCAGACTGAGACTACACCTATAATCCTGTGGGTCAGGCAAGGAGTAGGAACGCATAACGGCCAATCTCTTGCCAGAGGAAAACACCCTTAGCTCACTATGCTGGCACTGACAAGAATTAATTCAGGCCAAACAGGAATATAAATCATTAATCAATCAAAAAGAGAATTTTATACGGAAAAATGGGAAATTATGCTGAAGGTGATTCGATCTAAAGATGTCAGGAATTTTTGGATACTAGTGCAAGATGGCATATGAGTTCAAAAGACAAGGATACATTGCATGGTATCAGAAGAACAGTGGATATAGTTTCTTGGACAGAGATGCAGTCAGGGATATACATATCAACCCATAGTAGAGTATAAATATGATAAGGGCTTTTTGAAGAGTATCTCAGTCAAGAAGATTAAAGGGGTGATCACAGCACTAAGACTCACAAGAGCAGCAGGCCCAGATAATTTGCCTTCAGTGAGTACTAAGGTAAATAGTAACTGGTGGGCTTTGTAGAAGCTGGCTCTTTATATAATACACCAAAAAGAGGTATATTATGTAGAGGGTCCAGGTATCCCTTATCAGTGGACAGGGCTTGCTTTAACAATCCCAAAGTGCTCTTTTTGGGAGTAGTGTGGTAGAGCAGCCTTAGGCTTATCAAGGAGGAGTGTTAGACATTTGTAGCATACACACCGTCAATAAATGATACACACACTCAATAAGAAGATCCACACTAATTTAGAAAAATAGCACGTATATTTATATATTTTTAGACACCAAGAACTTCGTTATTGGGTAAGTACTTTTTAAAATAGCAGTTTTGAAGAACGCAGGTAAATGTACTTGTATTGTCTCGAATGCGGTAATGTTATCCTATGGGGAAAAACACATATACTGCATACGGGTACTTAACAGGGACTAACAGGACCAGTCTTCCGAAGTTAAGGAACGTATGGGGCAAGGTCCCAGGCAGCACCAACAAGTCACCTCGGTAGCCTCTGGGGCGTTCGGGTGCAGAGGTGCTTTACGGCGTCGGGTGCCCCGTTGGTTTCAATGGGAAATGGTCCTGGGGAAAAGAGGCTTCAAGCTGGGACTGGGGGACCATTCCGGTAAAACCCATAGGGGAGCTCGGTTCTTGAGATGCTGGGGCATGTAGGGACACCGTCAGTCCACTTCTCCTCAGTCTGTAGGGCTGAGGTGCAGTGGCGTCTTTAGGCATCTGGTCCGAGCTGCAGGAGACGTTCCCAGTTGAGGGGGGTCTGCACAAAGAGGCTGCAGGCGGCAATTGGAAGTCCAGTCTGGGCAAACCCAAGGTGGGGTTTGACTCAGGGGAGTCTCAGGACCTTGTTGACACCATTAGACCACTTCGACTCGGGCTGGGGGGCACTGGTGCAGTGGTGCTTTCCGGTGTCGGGTTTTCGTGGTCTGGAGTCCTTACGGTTCTTCTTGGGTGCCTGCAGGGTGCAGGGAAGTAGCTCTGCTCTCCACGGGAGATGCTGGTTTCTTCTTGATGTGCTGGCAGTCCTCTCAGGATTTTAGAGGTAGAGCAGCTGCAGGATGAGTCATCTTTGGTGCAACTGTCGGGGATAGCAGGCAGGCCGGCAGGGTTGGCACCAAGTCAGTTGCTGCTCCACAGTTCTTGCTCTTTGCGGCTCTTCGGTGTCCTTCTTCTTAGGTCATCAGAATCTGCTTTCTAGGTGTCAGGGGCTCCCTAAATACTAGATTTAGAGGTGTTAATGGGAGTGAAGGGTGGTAGCCAATGGGCTACTTACACTTGGGGTCGCTACACCCCCTATATGACCACTTCCTGTGGGAAGTGGGCATAACCCTGTCCCAGCGTTCCTAATTCTGCCATCACCAAGATGGTGGAATTTTCCTGAAGGGGGGCACATCAGGTATCTCACCTTAGGGGTGTGACAGTCCTGGTAGTGCACCACGTCTCCCTGTACATCGAATTTCCCGCCTGTCCTGGTGCCAAATGGCCCAGGGCATGGGGTTGGCATTTCCCTTGTCTGGCGAATCCAGGGTCACATACTAAAGGCAGCAGAGGCCTTTGAAGCCTCCTGCCTTGATATTATGATTACTTAACTATCCTGTTTGAAGGCAGGTGACAACCCATCTGGCCCAAGCAGGCATTGCCTCTGTCCTCAGAGAGCATAGGCTCTCACTTGCAGGGGGTCAAAAACCTCTCTGTGGTGGCAGGCTGGTGTACACCAGTCAGCCAGCACACTGGAGGCTGATAGGGTTTCAGGGGGCACCTCGAAGGTGCCCTCTGGGTGCATGTATTAATAAATCTACCACTGGAATAAGTGTGGGTTTAGTAATACAAGGTGTTTGATAACAAACAACATAGATTTAAGTGAAGCCATCATGTAGCTGGGGAACTCGTTTCTACCAGTGCCCAGCAGATGCATTTAAAATGGTTTCCCTGTTCATTTGTAATATCTAAGAATTGACTTACACATCGCAGGGGCATATCTGCTAATGCAGATATGCCCACACATGTAATATAGTGCACCCTGCCTTAGGGCTGTAAGGCTTGCTCTAGGGATGGCTTATCTATGCTGCATGTAGTGTTTTTGCAGGCATGGCACACAGGGATGTGTGCTGTGTTGTGTTTTCACTTTTCTCTGCACCAAGACACGCATCCTGCAATGGCAGTTTGCATGTTGGTGCTGAGGGGTCCCTTCGGGTGGCACAATACATGCTGCAGTCCTTGGGGACCCTCTTTAGGCTCCTTGCCTAGGTACCAGGGGTACCACTTACTAGGGACTTACAGGGGGTGCTAAAGGTATTGCAAATTGGGGAACAATTGAACAGTTTAGAGAAAGAGACCTGGCACTGGGGACCTGGATAGCAGGAACCCAGTGCATTTCTGTTAAAATTGCATCAGGTACCAGGTAAAAAGTGGGGGTGAGCATGTCAGAAAGGGGCACTTTCCTACAGGCTTCACTTTTTTGTCAAGAATTTGAAACAATAGTGACCACTGGTGTCATGCCTGACAGTTGTAATGGGGCAATAATTTGAACTATAGACTTATTTGCCTCACAGATGTGGGTTTAAAAGTGTTCTCTAAACGTCTACTTAGCCACCTTGAGGAGTGGATAGGAATAAACGATTTAATACCTTTGGAGCAAGGTGGGTTTAAGAAAGGTCACTCAACTACAGACCAATGCTTTAGTCTATGGTTGACAGATAAGAAATCGATAGAGACTGTGAGTAACTTATACTGTTGTCTTGTTGATTTTAAGGCAGCTTCTGATGTAGTAAATCGGGAGATAGTGTGGGAGCAGTTACAGAACTTAAAAATCCCTGAAGGGAAATTAGATAGCCTGAAGGAATTGCAAAGAGTCGAATTAAACTAAGAAAGACTGTCGTTCAAACAAATACCTATTAAGAATGGGCAACAAAAGGGCTGTGTATTGGCCCCCAACTTATTTGCTCTTTATTTAATGGATTTACCACTAATTATGTCGATGGTCTGGACATTCTCTCCTAAAATGGGAGGATGACATATACTATGTCTTCTATAGGCAGATGATTTGGTAATTATGGATTTAACAGAAATAGTACTGCAAAGGAAACTAGATGCTTTCACTAAATATTGTGAAAGAAAAAAACTGATAATAAATATGGAAAAAACTAAAATTACGTTTTTTGGGCATATAAAGAAACATTATCAATGCTTTATTAACAAAGTAAGGGTGGAAGAGGTTACATCCTGCAGGTACCTTGAAATGAACTTTTGGTAAAATCCAGAGTGGAAATTGTATTTGAATTTAGTTAAAGACATGCACTCCCAAGTGTATTGGGGTTACAAATGTTTTAAAGAGGCTATGAAGGACCGATATGCTTCAAGTTTACAAACATTTAAGGTCATGGTGCAAATAAAATATCTTTATGGAACGGAATTTTTTTTATATGAGTGGACATCAAGACTAGAATAAGCTGGAAGGTCAGTGCTTGAAAAGACTGTTAAGCCTCCCTCAATGTTTCATAGTACAAGCAGTAAGGACATAATTAAAACTGGTATCCTGGTACTTTACCTCAATGAAGCTGTTCATAAGATTCTGGAATAGGCTATTGCTGGATGGAGATGATAAAACTGCCTATTTTTGTAAAAATGAGCTACAAATAGTGAGCTGCAGTGGGCTGCGAGTGTAAGAGGGCATATAAGCAATACACACGATTTGCTCTCTTTACATTCTCCCACCATAGAATTACCTGTGAAAATCTCTCGACTTGATTTGAATATGAAAATGGAAAGATTGTCTAAAGAGTATGATTTGTGGTATTTACGATCGAAAATGTCTGTCCTTTATATATTTGATTCATGGTGTAATAAGGACTTCTATGCTTATATTTCCAGATTGCCAGACCAAGGTATGGGATTTAGTAACTTAAAATATAGATTGCGAATAAACCCAATATTGTCTAGTATGAAGTTACCCAACGCAATTTGTAAAGTTGGTGGATACTGCAACTGTGGCATGAATATGAAATGTACAAGTGTGCATATTTTATTAGATTTTTGGTTTTATATATGGGAAAGTCGAAGATTTTTAAAACCTATTTTAACTAAATTTGACATTAGAACAGGGCAGATAGTTCTAAGGTTTTTATGTGCTATACATTCACTGGATGTAATAATTGCAGTTGGGAAATTTCTACAAATAGTTGAAAAGAAAAATAAGGGGTGTTAATTTATTTGGTGATGTATTTTTTATGTATTGATAATATCAGGTAAATATAAGATATTGTGAGGATTTTAAAGTTTTTTTTAAAGATGTTTAATATGTTGCTGATTTAAAAACGTTTGGAGTAGTTTAATTAACTATGGTCCAAATAAACGTATTTTTGACTGACTGACTGACTGGCACAGTGAGGCCCTAACAAACACCTCCACTGTGAGCTTCATGCAGTAAAACACAAGACTTCTTGCCTCATTGTCATTTGTGAGGAGCTAACATTCTATCAGGACAACAAACAAACTGAAGAAGTGGATTGTCCAGAAACAGTATGTCTTCAGGTGCAAGGCACTTATTGTCCAGAGCCACTAAAATGGATGGGTTGTAGTGTGCTTTCTTCTAGACCGTCTGAGCCAGTCTGAGCCCCCGAAACTCAATTATGAGAAATTATTTTGGAGGAGGGGTTTATGCTGTCACTACCACAAAGATGAGAGGCAATGTTTAATGCTTCAGTTAGCACACCTGAAAGCGGGTAGCAAATGGCAGAGGATAAGGTACTAGTGATTTCTGACGAAGGCTTGAGGCTGATGCAATTGAAACCGAGAGAGCCAGGATAGAAAGGATCTCTGGTGCTCTAATGTAAACTAGAAGCACTGTGAAATGGATAACAGGCATGGGCTTAGAAAAAGTTAAAACTTGTGTGTTCTTTATGTCTTGACGTGCTGAGTAAATTAATCAAAGCAACGGTGGGCTTCTGAACCATCAAAATACAGTACCTCTAACAAGCAACTTTTTCTGTACTTTTAGACTTCACACAGCACGACTTGCAACTCCAACTTGATGCCATGTATATCTCAGAGGAAACAGTATGATCTTAAAATCAAGCATACAAAAATGGAAATCTTAATCTGGCAGGAGGAACTTGGCCAGTGAAAACAAGTAAAATGTTAATATTAAAATGCTGGACAATGCAAATGTTTGCAAATTTCAGTATCTAGTCCATGTTATTTTAACACGGTTTGAGCTGTGGACTCCACTAATCTGCAAGCAACCAGAAATCTGACATGGTTATTAATACCATACTTTTCTCTGAAAAATAACACAATTACATGGTTGACCAACTTAAAAAAAACATTTCAGACGAACCTAGGTAGCATGTCTGCCAAGCTGTTTTATAGGACGCTTTGTCAAGACGATAGCATGGTGTAGGCGTGCAGTGAGTAATCAGTCAGTTGACAGGCAGGGTATGAGGGTTAGCTACTGCAAGCAGTCAGTTACACAGTACACAATACTGTGGCATTAGCTATCCCACTCTGAAAGAAGAGGAGACGAGCGGTGAGAAAACAGCAACAATTTTTTTTAATACAAGTAAAGAAACGGGTTTAAGCCTCACCATATGAGCTGCCGAGGGCAAGATGGATAGACGGACGGAAAAGAACCACATCATGCACTGAGCAGTGAAAGGAGGCGTAAATGCCTTTCAAGCACAAGGGTGTGCATCATGGTAGGACCACAACACCAAAGGGCAGGTTTACTAAAAGGTTACGCAACGCATCAAGGCAAGTTACTGTGCTGTGTGAACGGGAGAAAGCAGAACAGTGCCATATTTACAAAGATATGGTGCCTAGAGCCAACGCAGGCACCCTTGTGTCACAATGCAAGGGTGTATGCATTGTGGTCTAAATCAGTGCTCCCCTAACTTTTTAGAACCATGACCAACTTTTTAGTACGACAAACTTTTGCGGCCCACCTAGCATTAATGGACATGAGGCAGGCGATTTTTTAAATGTAATATAGCATAATGTGGTAGCACATTATCATTTGAAGATAGCACATTTTCCATGGAAATGGTCACTAAATTTGCACAGATATACAGGTTTATAGATAAAACTATTTTGGCCACAAATGACTTTGTGCGGAAATTGGGTTTCTGTGAATATTTATTATTTGTGCATCACCAAGTAAAGTGTCTGGGTGTGTTCTAATTCTACTAAAATCTTTGTTTCCATCACACTTCAGAATTACAAACAAATGTGCTTAATTTTGCTTTCCTAACTGCTGAATGTGTACAGTTCATTTGCAGATATTTACATTTTGTTGTGAGTTAAGAAAAAATGACATCATCCAGCTTTCCTTTCACACTTCATGTAGTCAGCAGGATTGTTACACACTTCACTTTACTTTCACTGACTGTGCCAAAGCAGGGGCGCAACCACGATGCAAAATGTTAGTAAATCTGGGCCTATGTTATGTTATATATATTTGTAAGGCGCACTATCACCCGCAAGGGTATTCTGGTGCTGAGCAGGTGCGTGTGTCTAGCTAGCCATGCCTATGGTAGGTTGTTTAATCGAAATGCGAGGTCTTCAGTTTCTTGCTTCAATGTAGATTAGGAATAAACCTAATATTGTCTAGTATGAAGCTACCCAATGCAATTTGTAAAGTTGGTGGATACTGCAACTGTGGCATGAATATGAAATGTACAAGTGTGCTTATTTTATTAGATTTTTGGCCTTGAGAGTGTAAAGCGCCGCCCTTCGTTGTTGACTTTGTGGAGGAAGGGGATGGACCACTGCATGGGATTGTAGATAGCGGTACACAAGGCAAGGGGCTGCCCCCAAAAACATCCCAAAATATGGAAAAGATGGGTGGAATACATGGGAATAGAATTAGAACCGGTCCGTACAATACGCCACCTAATCGATGATGAAATCTGGGCATTCCAGGGAGGATCGCACAGGGGTGAGCTGATCCATTTTTCATCCAGGGTGTTTCTCTGTATGACAGCAGATGTGAGGGCAGAGGGAGGAGAGGGTGTGGCATATTTTGTAATATTGCTTATTTGTTTGTAAATGTCATTTACTTTGTAGGTCATGTTTGCCACGTTGGAATTTTCAAATGCAAATCAATAAAATGTGTTTTTAAAAAAAAGTACAGGCCAAGATGGAGGGCGGCTAGGACGTACACCTTGATCGCTCCGAGCTGCTACCGACATCAGCACCAGTTTTTAGCCCACCTGCACCCCTTCCACGACATTTGAAAGGTGCCGCAAGCTGTGGGAACTGGGCAACCGCCGGAAGAAACTAGCGGCCCGTATGCGGAGCTGTGCCGGGACCTGCTCATCGCGCGGCGAGATAGGCCTCTGGACCCGGATGCAGCCTGCGGCGTGGTCCGGAGGCGCGGACTGATGCCGCGACTCACGCCGGATCCCTGAAGGGACTGCATCACATAGAGGGGTGCCCCGCCGAGCATTACAGTGGGTCCGCCTTGTAGAGTCCCCCTACCCAGTGCTGAGACGTCGGCTGGGGGAGACTAAGCACACACAGCGGATCCACGGCACGGGCGCTGAACGTTGCTGAGGGCCTGGGAGGTGAGATGCAACCTACAGCGGGGCCCGGGAAGCGGACTGCTTCCAAGGCGCTAATCAGCCTTCTAGATTCCCGGCGGACCTCGGGTGGGAGCCCCACCGACCAACATATCAGATCGGCGTAGATCCCCCCCCTCCTCTCTGCTGGGACAGCTGCACGGGGAGAGGAGGAACCAGCAAAGGCAAGAGGCCACATGAAGATAGGAGGCGACCAGGACAGACTGCAGCACAAGATTGCTCCCTCACGCCTGCGGCAACGACCTGCCTAGCTTTTTGCACTGCGTGAGTGAACCGGGAGGGATCTGAGGAGGCCTTAGTCTCCAGAATCATGCCCTGACCCCCTGCGGAGTGACGGCCCTGAGCTGGTGGGGACGCCGTGGACCTCATCGGAGGAATGCGACCACGGCCTGAAGCGTCAGATTGATAAGGGGGATGGCCACCTCTGGTCCCCTGTAGGGCCTGGGGACGAGGTGGCAGCCTGACCCAGACGCTCACAGTAGGCCCTACTCGGGCCACCGCGCACAACTTCAGGTACTGCGGCTAAAGTGCGACTGCGGCCCCATTGCCCCTGGGTCTAATTGGTGAAGTGCTGCGGGGGCACTGCGGGGCCCAAGGTGAAGCGAGGAAGGACTACATGAGCAATACACCCCCTTGAGACTGCACCATGCGCCCGGAGTTCTGGATGACTTTGCGGCCTGGCAGGACCACTCGAGCCGGGGCAGAGTATGCCAGTAGGGGAATACTGGTGCTTGACTGGGCCCATCCGGTGAAGTTGGCCCGACCACTGACCTACAGGCCCCAGGGGGACCTGGCTACCGTGCAATCGGAACTCGGCGCACAAGGAGGTCCCTTTAACCGAGACGTCTCCCGAGGCCAGTCTGTGTGTGGGGGCAGCCCCTTCGACGGAGACCCTGCGTAACACAGCATCATGGCAGTAAACCGGACCAAGAAAGACCGCTCCCTCAAGGAGATATTTGGCAAACAGGGCAGCACTGCCCCGGACGATAAACAAGCAGTGAAAGCAGAACTAGCGTCAGAACTCCGGGAGGTACGGCGAGACGTCGACGCGGTGGGCGATAGGGTAGCCGCACTAGAGGACAGAAAAACTAGTCGGGAATAAGAACTGGGATGGCTACAACAAGAGGTCTTAAGACTTAAGGAGCAACACCTAGACCTCCAGGCACATAATGAGGACTTGGAGAACCGATCGAGAAGGAATAACATCCGCATCATGGGTGTGCCATCAAAAGCAGAAGGGTCTAACCTACGGGAATATGTCTCGGATCTGTTTCGGCACATCCTGGGACAAGCAGATGAATCCACTCCGCAGCTGGATTGGGCATACTGGGTAGGACCCTCTCGGACGGGGAACGGCCCCCCCGGCGGACATCCTGGTGTGTGTGTGCACGATTTTCAAATGAATGAGGATATCCTTAAGAAAGCTTGAGATGCACATCCGATCCAGTTTAGAGGCCACTCACCGGTGCTCTACCAGGACCTCTCCTGGATTACCTTGCATAAACGCAAAGACTTCCGCCCAGTCACAGATCATTTACGAAGAGCAAACATCCTGTATGCTTGGGGTCACCCCTTTTGCATAATCTTCCGCTTCGAGGGAGCCCTTCTCTAGATCAGATCCCTCAGGGAGGCCAGCGCCCTACTGCAAATCGACACACCGGGGGTTCCCGGGAGCGGCCCTCCTCCCCCAGCAGCCAGAAATCGCAACAACAAACATGGCAACAAGTCAAGAGCGCCCAAACCAAAACGAAGCCAGACCCGGACACCATCTGCAAGGAAAGGCAGGCATTCCTACAGGCACTCTCGGCGGAATCTGCCCTCTCGGAGGCGTCCTAAGGCGGGGGCTGCCCAGTTGCATTTGCTCGTGGGGGGAGGGGGTGCCAGTGGTAACTGAGGCAGCGGCAGGAGGTACGAGGTCTCTGAAGACATATACCTCCTCCGCCCGCGTCCTACAAGAACCGGCAATACCACAAAGGACCTTCCTGCTGCAAAAACATGTCGAACGTGACCACCGATCTCCCTGATCGAACAGAGCGGACGTACTTTGGTCGTAAGCAACTATTGTTCTTGTTTATTTCATTTTACTCAAGGGTATCTTTCTGTCTTCTTCTGTTTCACTCTCCTCCGCACTATTCACCCTATCTAGGGCGTATTTACGCTATCCTGACAAGCGCCCATGCACACTCCTCTCTCACCCTGACAGAGCGACACAAACATAGTGGCTTAGCCGGAGCTCTACGACACACAGCCACGACACAGCCCTTGCGAATGTTGAGCCTCAATGTCCGAAGCCTTAATAACCCAGTAAAGCGCGAAGCGATCCTGTCTCTTCTGGAGCGATCTGGATGGGATATCTGTATGCTACAGGAGACACACCTACTGGTCAAGGATACACACAGCATGCGCTCGGGATGGTTCCCACAACAGTTTTGGTCATCTGGCACAACCAAAAAAAATGGGGTGGCCATCCTGATCGCCCAGAAGTTCCATGGGAAAGCCATCTCTACATTATGGAAACTAAAGGCAGGGCTTTGGGGGTTAGGATCCAATGGGGGGAAACTCATTTCACGGTGGCCACGTTATATACGCCAAATGAGAATCAAGAACATTTCCTCACCAATACACAAACTAATCCTAGCCTCCCCTGATCGGGCCATAGTGATAGGGGCAACTTCAACCTAGTCATGGACTCAAACCTTCATCGATCGTGCCATCACACAACACAGGCAGGGGCCTTCTCACCTGCTGGGCTGCAGTGGTTAGCAGACAGCTCGCTTAACGATATCTGGGGACATACACACCCCACCACCAGCAACTACACCTTTTATTCGGCAGCCCACAAAACCTATGCCCGCATTGACTATTTCCTCACAACGGCAGCCCTGAAGTTCTGTGTAGGTGAAGTCACTATTGATCCACGCTCCCTGTCCGATCATGCCCCAATCACGCCAACGCTGAACCTCTGTGCCCTTCACGGCTGTCCATCTAGATGGCGCCTACGGGATGCCATGCTGCAATCGGAACAAACAGTAAAGGCGATACGCACGACCATTACAAACTATCTTGGTATTAATGATCGCGAGGAGACTCGCCTGGCTTCGGTCTGGGAGGTGTTGAAATTAGTCGTCCGGGGCGAATTGATAGCTATCTCAGTGGGAGAGAATAAACTGCGCACTGAAAAGAGGCAACAGATAGAGACGTCAGTAGCAGAGCTTGCGTCAATACATAAGCGAAGAGGTGCCCCCCAGGTGTGGAGGGAGCTGGGAAAGCAGCGCCTGGTTCTACGGCGTCCGGGCCTCGATTGGGCGGAATACGCCCTGCTGCGTCTCCGACACAAATTCTTTTTAAGTGGTGATCGCTCAAGCCGTATGCTAGCCCACAGATTGCGACGCAAAGAAATCTCTAGGTCTGTTGCAATTATCCGGACCCCCTCTGGGACGGAGCTGTGCACAGATCACGAGATAGCAGAGGCTTTCCAGGCTTTCTATAGCAGACTCTACGCGGGAGAGGACTCTCCTTCCGGTGACATAGACTCTTATCTTCGGGATGCTTGGCTAGCTCAGATCGCACCCGAAGTAGCTTCCCAGCTGGAGCGGCCCATCCAAATAGACGAGGTAATATCTGCGATCGCGCGCCTTAAACCTTCCAAAGCTCCGGGCCAGACGGTTTCTCCCCATTGTACTATAAGAAATTTTGTCAGAACTTAGCCCCCTTGTTGACCCGGCTGTTTAACTCGTTCCATGACACAGGACGCCTACCCGATTCCATGTCCGAGGCTTCCATCTCGGTAACCCTTAAGACCACAAAGACCCAATGGACTGCGGATCATACCGCCCATCTCGTTGCTCAACACAGATTCGAAAATATTCACGAGCATCCTGGCTGCGCGCCTCAAAGCCCTCATGGCGGGTCTAGTGGACCCAGACCAAGCTGGGTTCATCCCATCGCGACAATGCGGCGACAACACGAAGCGTCTCATACACCTCACGGATCTTATACATCGATCTCGGAAAGAGGCCCTTCTACTATCTGTCGACTCGGAAAAGGCGCTCGACAGGGTCCACTGGCCATTTCTTTTCCGCACAGTGCGCCTGTTTGGGTTCGGGGACAGGTTTATAGCGTGGACACAATGCATCTAGAGCGCCCCGAGGGTGACAGTCAGGGTCAACGGGTTTTCCTCCAAGCCCTTTCCTATACGCGGAGGGACGAGACAGGGCTGTCACTTTTCACCGTTGCTCTTCGCGCTATACATGGAGCCAATGGAGCAAAGGATACGAGACAACCCACTGATCTCGGGGATCCGGCTCGGGCGGGGACACACATGATCAGCATGTATGCAGATGATGATGTCCTTTTCCCTGACCAACCCAATGCCCTCGCTTACCGCACTCGTTGAGGAATTCAGAAGTTTTGGTGATGCTTCCAGGTTTAAGGTCAACCTAGCAAAGTCTCAGATATTGAACCTGTCTCCCCTCCCCTGGCCGCGGCACTCCGCATCCAATTCCCTTTTTCGTGGGCCGCTGACATGATCCCATACTTGGGTATCCTTCTGGCCCACACACCGATAAATTAGCCCCCTGGTAGAACAGACCAACAAGACATTAGCTACTTGGAACCGTGCAGGTCTCTCGTGGGCAGGGCGCATCGCCGCAGTCAGGATGACGAAACTGCTGCGTATACTATACGTGTTTCAGACCATTCCCTTAACACGTCCCCTTCGATTCTAAGGAATCTTCAGCGCGCCATTAATCGCTTCGTATGGGGCGGCAAACAGCCGCTCCTCAGCTTTCACATTATCACTAAACCTAAAGCGGAGGGAGGGATGGGGCTACCCATGATCTCAAGATACTTCCAAGCTACACAACTGCGTTTTATATTAGAATGGATCCACCCATTATCAGAAAAACACTGGTCCTTCATGGATTAGACAATAGCAGGCACGAACATTTGCAGGTAACTCTGGCTACCCCGCAAACACAGGGCCTGGGGGCTATATTCTTCCCCTGCCACAACTTTAAAGATCTGGGACGCAGTGGCACTCAGATACCACTTCACAACATTCCCTTCCCCAATGACGCCTATAGTAGATAACCCCGACTCCTCCCCCACCCTCCCGCCCCCCCGGGTGTAAATCCGAGATATTTCAGCGTTGGCGTGAGCAGGGCTGCAAAAGAATAGGATCACTGTACGATCACAATGGAATCATTCCCTTTGACCAGTTCCGGGAGGACTACTCGCTCCCAGCATCGGATCTCTTCCCGTACAGCCAGTTAACGCACTGGGTGACCTCCTCGGATATAAGACCGGGAGCATCCTGTCCAATGACCCGTTTCGAAAAGTGGCTCATAAACAAAGATGGTGACAAGCGCACCATTTTGGAACTATATGCCCGTCTATCAGCAACCCCCAAACCCACCAAGTCCAACGGGCAAATGAGATGGAAAAAAGAACTGGGACACGTCTTATCTGATAAAGACTGGCAAGACATACACCACACAGCTCACCACATGCCAGGTACAGAAGCAGCATACAAAGTAGCTTCATACTGGTATCTAACACCGGCCCGATTGCACGACTGGAACAAGGACTGCTCGGTGCTCAGCTGGTGAGGGTGTGGACAGACGGGTCCACTTTTACATCTCCTTTGGAACTGCCCCAAACTGGTACGTTATTGGGAGGTGGTCCTCAATGATATAGACAAGGCATTCAACACAGACATTCCAATCTTCCCAGCCTATACACTTTTAGGCCTCTCCAATCCTTTGACTTTTCCCTTGCGCTCGCTTAGGTGTAGGCAAATAGCTATAGCTCTAAACACCGCAAAGGCTGGTCTTATTAGCCAACTGTGGCACCGAGACTGTTCCTGACCACACTGCATGGCTGAAGAAGCTATGGGTGGTGTTTGCTATGAAGCGCATGTCAATGATGGTCGACAACAGAGCTGAAACCTATTCAGAGCTATGGGCGCCATTCATCACAATCCTAGCCAAAGAATTTAGGGAAGTGACTTTGTCCCAAGTACCTACAGATCTTGCGCCGTCATCTGACAAACACGAAGAGGCCACATAACCTAGCGGGCAAACGACTGACACGTCTGTACATGGACAAAGACCCCTTCTATTAGTTGGATTTTTGAGCACATACATATGGTGGTGCGAAGGAGGACAGGGAGGAGGGAGGGGTGTGGGTTGGGGTCAGATGTTCCCATCTGTTGTTCTTCTTTATTTTGTTCTTCCTTGTTCTCTGGGCCTTTCACACCACTTATTAAAAGCATAAATCTTCTCATTTGGAACTACGCAGCCGGCCTTCGGGTTGTAGGCTTCATGCTGTACACTCTCATATGCTTTCCATTCGCTGCCAGCCTGTGGTTGTAGACGTAAACTGTGTAAATGCCTGAATAATCCCAAATAAAAAGAACTGTTCCATAAAAAAAAAAAGGAGTGTCTTCTTAGTGCCGGTATCCTGAAGTTGTAAGCTCCGGCGGTATCAGGCAAGTTTTTTAAAATGCGGCCCTCTTCCAGTCGCGGATCCTGGAGGGAGTGCTGCGGGCGGTGGGACGGGGGAGAGGCAGGATGGGGGTAGTAAACTCCGGCATACGGCTGAAAGGAGTTAGATACATAAATAAATAAAACGAATTACATTGCGCGTGCCGCATCGCTATTTGGCATTGCAGCGTGCGCAATGTAATTAGTTTTATATATTTATTTATGTACCTAACTCCTTTCGGCCGTATGCCGGAGTTTTCTACCCCCCCCTGCCCCTCCCCCGCCCTGCCCCACCGCCCCGCAGCACTCCCTCCAGGAGCCGTGACTGCCCTCTTCCCCCCAGACTTACTTCATCAAGGTAAACCGCCCATCTCTGCACCATTTACAGTCCTCTGGAGATCTGGATGTTACTCGCCCTCTAACCGGCATGGACTAAATAGTCCTGCCGGTGTGTCAGGGTTCAGTGTTGCAGTGTCTGCGCGTAGAAACAGAATGTACATCGCGCGCTGGGCCAGGTTCGTAGGAGTGACCTATTCCTCCTGCATGTGGTCTACGCCCCTCGGGCGTGTCTGTGGCTAACCCTTTAGTTACCAGGCTGGTAACCGAGTATCGGAACATAGAATTAGAGTGCTGATAGGTATTTGACAACGCGCATACTGCTGCCTCGTATACGCCTGTCTCACTAGTGTGTCTGGATAAAATTCAGCACCATGATAAGGTGCAGTATTATGAGCCCAATCCAAGCCCCCAGTAAATGTGGAGTTCTGGCTAAAATGAGCAGGACTAATGGTAATGGGGAGTGATATTCACAAACATGTTAAACAAGGCAAGGACTTAATTCTCAAAAATGAGTTAGGATGCTTGTCGAGTGACTGCTACTCTATATTTGACCTCCATGAGCCGGCTGGTATCCCACTCCTTCGTAATGGGTAATTTACAGCCCCTGAATCATAGCTAGTGAGCCCAACTTGCTCCTAGAGTAATTATAGGGGGAGAAAATGGGTGGCTTTGTAAAAAAGACACTGACATGTTTTTTCCATATGAGTGAGATCCCTAATGCAGGGCCTCTTTACAAGTGAATGGTATTCCACGGGGCATAGACGACATGTGTGAGGAATGGGTCACTCCTACGAGCCTGCGCCTGATATTGTCGGAGCTTACAGCTTCGGGATTCCGGCACCAAGAAGACACTATCTTTTTGGGGGGAATCTGTGACATTTACTAATTATCCCCGCAGTGTGTGACTAGATGCCCCTAGCCCCTCAGATGATCCATGTTGCCTTGAATAATTGCGATTAAAGTAGGTCAAAAAATCAGACACTGATGTTTCATTCTGCACAATTACTTTTATTTTCCACAATACGCTAAATTGGGTGTAGAGGGTATATAGGCGCTCATATAGTGTTCACACTTATGTTTAGTGAAACTCAACAATGTACAGTGCATCCAAAACGGAGGAAAACACCCTACCTCCCCAAAACTCAATCAAAGATTGATCAAACTATACACAATTTTCGGAGCACTCGTGCCTTATACAATAGAAAATACAATAATCAAACAATAAAGCACAAAATAATTGATTGGGCTCTTGTTTTCTTCTCTTTAATTTCAACAGATCCTCCAATCCCTTATGCCAACGCGTTTCGTCGTAATAGGGAGTGACCCTACGACTTCCTCAGGGCTTGTGATTTCTTTCAATATGACTCTCTAATAAAGGTAATCCACTAAGTTTTAATTCGTCCCCTCGTAAAATCAAAATCCACTCCAAATTATACAAATATCCAAAATAATTCGCCGGAAAATTCGAAAGTCCAAAAAGCCTTTTATGTTTCCAACAGCAGTGATAATGTAATGTGTCGCTCTAAATCATATCTTGGCTTAGCTTTGCCGATGTATCCCACTGCACACGGCGTTCATTACAGTCGTGAATCGTATTTCAACCGTTAGGTCCCTCCAGTATCGGGCACCTTCTCAACGCGTTTCGTCGTAATAGGGAGTGACCCTACGACTTCCTCAGGGCTGGAAGTAATACAAAGTGCGAGGTTGTAATATCATTAACATATAAATTCACGTCATCCCATGTAGCCCAAATAGATTACACCCAGTGCAAAGGGCTATTCAAAACCATAGGTTGTGAGCAACGTGAGTACAAAATATAGTAACTCTTCTACATATTAGCGAGCAAATATAACCTAATTCACATTAAATGGCAAGCAAATTCCAATCATGATATAACGTGTGTACTTCAGTAATCCAAACATTATTCTTCAGTAGTATCATTTATGAATTCATATCATGCATATTAACATCCAGTTCCTGTTAATCATGTGATATTGTGAGGACTTATATTCCCATTATAACATCAATCACGGTGAAATTTTATATGTACGTAACCCTTGTGATCTCAAACTAAAATATTTAAACTGATATATTTAAACTGATATATGTACCTTGTGATTTCTTTCAATATGACTCTGTAAAGCCAAGATTAAAAGGTATTTAGTAGTGCGAAGCAACGGTCTTTACATCCGTTTCGATTTTAAAAAAGCCATATTTCTGGTCAATAATTCTTACCTCTAATAAAGGTAATCCACTAAATTTTAATTCGTCCCCTCGTAAAATCAAAATCCACTCCAAATTATACAAATGTCCAAAATAATTCGCCGGAAAATTCGTAAGTCCAAAAAGCCTTTTATGTTTCCAACAGCAGTGATAATGTAATGTGTCGCTCCTACAAAGATTATAAAACGATATATAACACCACAAGTCGGTCATATTACATCCAAATAAAAGCACATCAATGATAAGTTATACTAATTTCATGTCTCTGCCACATGCAGCATCCAACTATAAACTAACACGCCAAATTATTAAACCGATGAGGAGAAATAAATCTTACTAAATCATATCTTGGCTTAGCTTTGCCGATGTATCCCACTGCACACGGCGTTCATTACCGTCGTGAATCGTAGTTCAACCGTTAGGTCCCTCCAGTATCGGGCACCTGAAGCAAACAGAATAAAAGATATGCAGGCTTTAACATAATCCAACCTGCGTGCTAAGTAAATTGTAAATTATCGAATATTCTCAATCGGTACATACCTTCTCCTGCCGCAACTGCACCCGATTACAGGCAAAGTCACTGAGGCTTCCGGGTTCACCATAAAAGTAGCATGAAGCTAACAGTAAAAAAGGACTAACCCGCGTTACGCCTGCAACCCACGCCATCTTAGTGTGGTGAATATTAGTATAAATCCCTATAAGATTGCAACTTAAGCGTTCCAAGTCTGAAGAGTAATACCAGCTAACAGTAAGAAAGGACTAACTCGCGTTATGCCCGCAACCCGCGCCATCTTGGTGTGATGAATATTAATATAAATCCCTATAAGTTTACAATTTAAGCATTCCCAATCTGAAAATTAATACCAAACAATGAATAAGAATTTGCATGCGGCATTCAACTGTGAACCATATATAACAAATTGTATGCAATCATATTCGTGGTGTATATTTCTCTGTTTCTGTATATAATCGCAACATTTCATCACTAATAGTTGTCCAATTAGTCCAATATTAAGTATATAATATAGCATCACAGTTACAGTGCTATAATTATAATTAGGCCCCAGACCGTGCCACGATATTATCCATCATTCACCACTCTAATGATAACCTTATAGAGATATACTAGAAGCTATGTAGATTCAAAATTGAGTTTTATATTGTGTAATACTAATATGCTTAATATGAGATTCGCACCTAGAGGATAAATACAGCATAAGTATGCTCACTCCCATTAATCTACAGTCCCAAAGTCTAATCAATGCATATTTGTGATGGCGTCTTCTGTTCAGTTATATACTCAGTCACCTAGGAAATATTGCAGTTCTTGATCAAAATTGAGGCCGTACTCTACGGCCCTCAGACGCATGATCCACCTTGCCTCAGTCCTACGCAGTTTAAGCTCTCTGTTACGACCTCGTGGATCTAGTTTAACATGTTCAATACCAAAGAACTTAAAAGTTTTGTTTTGCCCTTGGGCTGTGCAGTTGTGTACGTGCTCTGCAATGGGGTATCTTATATCATTCTGCTTTATTGCCCGTAAGTGTTCACTGACACGATCTTTTAGTGCCCTCACAGTACTCCCTACATAGATTTTGGTACATTTTCATTCAATAATATATACTACATACTTAGTACTACAGTTTATATTAGTAAGTATGGTATATGCTTTGCCATTATTGACCTGAAACTCTCTAGTCTTATCCTTAGCACATCTGCACATTCCACAATGTCCACATTTGAAAAAACCCTTTGAGTGTTGAGTCAACCATGTCTCTGGTTGTTTATTCAATGGATAAATGGGACTCAACAAGGTACCAAGAGTTTTACCTCTCCGAAATGTAATTTGAGGTCGCTCCGTTAGATAACCCGCTAAGGCTCTATCCATTTTTAAGATGTGCCAATGTTTGCACATGCTTTTTCTTAACATGCTACTGATTGGTGTAAAATCAGTTATTATCCTAATAGGTGATGCTGCCTGTGCAGCACCCTTCATTGGTTTTAAGGTGGACATGCGTTTGGTTTTTAATGCCCTCTTCTTGGCAATGTATATGTCATGTTTGCAGTAACCCCTCTGAATAAACCTTTTTTCCATATCAGAGATACATTTTTCAAATTGTGAGTCCTCACTACAATTGCGCCTGGCTCTAATCATCTCTCCAAAAGGAATTTCTTTTACCTGATGCCGGGGATGAGCACTTTTCGCATGCAAAATAGCATTACAGGAAGTAGGTTTACGATACATGTCACTCTGAATACAATTGTTTTTAACATATAACTTAACATCAAGAAATATCACATTCGTGGTACTGTAGTGTGTGGTGAACCTAATATTCATATCATTATCATTCAAATAGTCAAAGAAATCCTGTAATAATAATTCTGTTCCTGTCCAAATCATAAGGCAGTCGTCGATGAACCTTCCCCAATACAGGATATGTTCATTCCAACGACTGCCTGCTGTGCCCCAGATAATCACCTCCTCCAGCCAACCCATGAACAGATTGGCGTAGGCCGGTGAAAACCTGGAGCCCATGGCTACACCTTGGGTTTGTTTAAACCATTCATCTTTAAATAAAAAGAAATTATTAGACAGTATTAGCTCAGTCATGGAAAATAACATTTGCGTATGTTCCCAGTGGCTAGCTGGTCTCTTTGATAAAAAGTGATTCAGTGCCTTAATGCCGAATTCATTCTTAATACTGGTATAGAGGGAGACTACATCAAGAGTCACTAGTATCATCCCTGGGTCCCATGTAATGTCCCCCAATATATTTAATACATGTCGTGTATCCTTAATATATGAAGGCAAATTGGTCACTATTGGTTGCAAGAATATATCCACAAATTGCGATTGTCCCCCAATCCCTGACACTATTGGCCTCCCCGGTGGAAAGGGGAGGTCCTTATGGATTTTTGGCAACGTGTACATACAAGGGTATCTTGGACGATTTACTTTCAGATACATATACTCATCCTCATCAAGAAGACAACTGTCATGCCATATCTTTAAATACCCATTAATAGTATTAGCCAATGAGAACATAGGATTGTGAACAACTCTTTCATAACATAGAGTATCATTTCACTGAGAGTAAATCTCCTGTTCGTAATCAACTCTGTTCATCAACACTATGTGCCCTCCTTTGTCTGCTTTCAGGATAATCAGATCTGTGTCTTCCTTTAATGTATTCAAAGCCTGCCTTTGTGTCGTCAGATTATCTTTTAGAAAGCCCCTGGGGGTGTCCTTTTAGTGTTGTTATCTAAGTCATTAATGACTAAATTATGAAATATTTCCACATTATTCCTACTAATTAAGTTGGGAGACCATCTAGACTTTAACTTTAGTCCACTGGATATTGTCAGATCTGGTCTGATGTCTAGGTCTTCCAAAACTTTAGCAATGGTCACTGGATCCTCCTCCAACTCAGTAATGGAGAGAAGGGTGACCGTGTCCTGAATATCCTCAATGGTTAATGAATTAGACACTGAATTATACATTTGAAATGTTGACTCTTTATTTTGCTTGGGATTCAGTGCAAAATATTTTTTCAATTTTAGCCGTCTAATAAATCTGAACAAATCAATCTTTGTATCACATATGTCACCTTTATGATTAGGACAAAACCCTAAACCCTTCTTAAGCAAAGAGGTCATATCCTCAGAAAGTACATAGTCCGATAAGTTCACCACCTCCACCTCTTTACTACTCTCTGAATTAATTCCTTCTTGTCCCAGGATCGCGTTTTCATACCAACCCTGTCTCCTCCTGCTGCCTCCCTTCTTTCCCCTTCTTGTTTTTTTGTAGTGCCTGTCCTTTTTGCCTGCTCCCTGTTCCCCCTCTTTTCGGCGAATTATTTTGGATATTTGTATAATTTGAAGTGGATTTTGATTTTACGAGGGGACGAATTAAAACTTAGTGGATTACCTTTATTAGAGAGTCATATTGAAAGAAATCACAAGCCCTGAGGAAGTCGTAGGGTCACTCCCTATTACGACGAAACGCGTTGGCATAAGGGATTGGAGGATCTGTTGAAATTAAAGAGAAGAAAACAAGAGCCCAATCAATTATTTTGTGCTTTATTGTTTGATTATTGTATTTTCTATTGTATAAGGCACGAGTGCTCCGAAAATTGTGTATACTTTTATTTTCCACAGCAAGCATCCGTATGCAATGCATGAGTGTTTGTATCGCGCCTTCACTGCCTCATTTCAGATATGATCACGCCTCCTGGGGAGACACTACTCCCCTCAGTCCTGCCAAGTATCACGCATCAGGCGTTAGACTAACGCATTTCAGTGTGGTGATCCGCATCACCGCACTGAAATGCATTGTCACACAAATGCATAGTGCCTCAGCAGCCTCACTGAAGTGCTACCTAAACTATATTATGGAGTGACTTGGGCAGCTGGCAGCGCGCCACCAGTGGCGGGCGCGCCGTTCCCATGCAGGCTTGAGTCTTGCAGTTAAGGCTGCTGGCTCACTGATGTGCAACAATGTTTCATTGGGAATATTTCCGTGGCGCGGTTCTTACAGCCTGACGTCACGGTAGTGCCCAGTGTAATTAGACGTCTGGCGCCATGGGGGGGGGGGCGTCACGTCCTGCTACTAAAGGCGGGGAGTTTTTTTTTTCGGAGGAAGCGGGCCGCGGCTCGGGCTGGATTTGCGGGCGCCCCTGCAATTATGGAGCTTGAAGCGCTGCCTGCTGCTCACACCTGCCTGGGCCGCCGTCGTGTGCTGTCTCAATTATTCATTACCAAGCTCACATCATGGAGTTGGTGACCGGCAGTTGCAGCGGCCGCCCTGGACAGTGTCTGTCATTGGACAACACTGCAGCATACTCTGAGGACAGCCCTGGACTAAGGAAGCGGGTGGCAAACGACTTGAAGTAAGTACCAGCCACCCGAGTTTCAATTAACACAATGCGGCTGCAGTGCTACTTGATCTTTAAAACGGTTTAGTAACAGCTGGTCCCGGTATATGCGCTCTACGGAGTAGGGAGCAGATACCACTGCTTCTAGCAGGAGCACATCCTTGACCTTTCCAAGGAGGAGAAGAGGTGGAAATGCGTGAACACCCACAAATGTTTGCATAAGTTCAGATGGTATTACGGTGGTGAGAAGCCCACTTCCTATCCAATTCTCGTAGACATTCAAAAACCTTTTCCGTGTTTTGACAACACTTGTCTCTAATATTCTTTGTTGTCTGTTTTTGCACTTTTATACAGTGCGAACCTGAACAAAAGAAACGTGTTAAAGTAGCACAATTCACGTGGCACGGTTCACAATCAGTTTTTAGGCCCGGGCAGATTACAATAACAGAATGATTTGCAGGTCCAATATCCTCATGGCCGGCCGTGCGCGCATTCTACCACACACTGTGTTATGCTAAGGCCTGAAGATCTGGGAAACATATCAGCTTAAGGTGCTTTACTCTGGGCTGATTAGAAGAGTCGCTGTTCGGCTACAGGTAAATGAAAAGAGGAAATATGTAAATAGGATGGTTTTGGAGGAGCATACATTCAAGCTTCTACTAAGTAGAACTGAAGTCTTTTTTATCCATGTGCTTGTTGTCGTGTTACACACAACGTCTAAAGTCGGTAATTTGTATGCTCTATGAGGCTTCAATCAGCCCGAGTTTCTGTTGCACATACCTTGCCACGCATTTGTGGTGAGTAAAATATGCACATACATAACAACAGACCCTACTCAGGCCGGAGACTCCCGATTTTTTTAAGCCAAAAATGGCTTGTAGCGGTCTCCTGCCTAAAATGCTTCTGCGTCAATATGGGAGTGCTGGCTCACAGGTATTTGTGTAGATATTTAGAGATAATCCTGTGTGTATTGTGGTACACGGGATGTCATGTGTGCAGGTGCACATTCACAAGATACAGAGAAGATGTATGTTAAGTGGTAATCTCACATGTGAGGCGATGGCAGGTGTATGAGTGCACATTCATTGATAATCTCAGGTGTGTATAGGTCGATGCACAGATTTTTGTCTCCGAGTACATATAAATTCGAGAATGTAAATTTAGTGCGTTGCAGGTGAATGAGCGCAGATGAGTGCAGACAGTAAGTCCGCTGCTGCGAGTACCATAGTGTTGACTGACAGTGGTTCCTCCGTGAGTACACTTTAGTTTTCACCATATAATGCTTCACCCCCTCGGCCAGCCAACATTGAAATGCCGCTCCCTGTGTGCCGCTAGTTTGCTGCCTGTCCACATGGCGACAATTTTGAGAACAGACAACCTTTTACATCATCTCTGCTGAAGCAGGATCTCAAAAGATCTGACTGCCTCCAGTGCTGTGCTGAAACACAGCAAACGTTTTAGTGTTTAAAAATAGTCCCTAATGAATTATAAAGGAGGAGGGAGGGGAGTAATTTCTAATATTTTAATGTTTCCCTCTTCTTCATTGCTTGATTTTGCTCGCGAGAAAGTGTCACTCATAGTCGTTGAAATGTCACTCATAATTACAGTGAAATCATGAAAATGTCACTCATAGAGATCTGAAACCTTGGCAGCTATGTCCCCAATGGAGGCAAAAAGAAAGGCCGAACGGCTTGGTATGCTTCGTGCGGTAGGACGATAGTATGTACTTACCACATGTGTTTACTTGGTGCGGAGAAGTGTGCTCAAGCATGATGGGCACATTGGCATGGCACGAGCGTGATGCGCTGGCTTTGCATAATTTCTTCCGCACTATGTGCTACCATGATTGTCTGAATAATGCTTTTCTATTATATTCACTCTAGAAATTACAAGAAGGTTGGTGAAAATCGTAAGTTACGAACCACTAAGCACCACTTTTGCATGCCTTCGTGCGTATGTGACCACTGTCTAGAGTTTTCCTAGCAACCTGGGGCTGAAGAAAGCCATTGTGACTCAATAGGCACGCATTTTTGACTGAAACATGTCGACCTAATTCTAGGATGCAAGAGACCATTATTATCTCACTTCACGTCCACCATCGCCGTTTTTAATCCTACCCAAGGGATCCACGATTAAAACATCCTTAAGGGATGTATCTCCTTGAGGTAGTTTTAATTCACCCACAAATTCACGATTTCACAAAAAAAACAGCTCAGCTGTAATGAGGCGTCACAGCACACCCGAGATGCACTAGGCATCTTGTGTGGGAACCCAGTGATGAAGCATGCCACCAACCGGGTTGGTGGGTGAGGGTTCTTTTAAAAAACCTAATAGTTTTTCACTTGACACATGAGTGAAAGGCATTTGTGACGCTATATTTGAATGGTAGCCAGCTCGTTTTCATTTGATTGTTATTGTGTGTGTCTCCAGTGAAGTACCAGCTGCTTGCAGTGGCGCTTGGAGAGACTGAGATCTTCCATGTACCAACTTACTTGCTTGCCTTGGGGGTGGCGGTAGTTTTGAATGGGGCCAGAGAGTCAGAGCAGGAGTGATCTAGGCATTAAATTGAGTGATGGATTGTGTGAGGATTTTTCGGAGTTATGGGTGATTGGTTTGGAGATCCAAGCTTCTTGTTGTACTGCTCCAGTTTCTTTGAATGGTCTTGGAGGGAGAGGTTCCGGGTTGCTGGGGGTGCTGGTTGAACCTGAGTATGGAGTGTTCTGTTTAGGTGAGGCGGGTGGGTTAGTCCACCGTGATGTGAACATAGGGGAAGATGGGGTTAAAGAAATGCCCTTCAATATGGATTGGGTCCTTCATGCGTTGGATGAGACCAAGAGAAATGAGGTTGTCAGAGGGGTTGGTGGTGTTTGGGTCTGTGAGCTCCTCCAAGTGAAAGTTGAGATCTACGAGGAGGATGAAAGAACTGGAGTTAAGCACTATGGAAGCAATGACTTCTGTGATGGTGTTTCTGAAATTAGCTTTTGGTCCTGATAGTTGTAGAGGAGGGCTTCGCCCAGGGTGGTGGTGTTGGAGATATGAAGTTCAAGTGCTAGGTGTTTCAGGTGCTAGCTGGAATTTGCGGAGGTGGTGGAGCAACTGATGTTTTCTTTGTAGATGATGGCAAGTCCTATGCTGGGTTTGCCTGTACTGTCTTGCCTTGTTATCTTGAAGCCGTGGAGAATAGCCACAGAGATATTTGGGGCTGACGCTGGGGAAGTCAGGTTTCGATCAAGAAGAGGAGGTCCTGGGAGAGGTGTTTTAGGAGGTCTCAAATAGCAACATGTCTGACGAGGGAGGGAGTGTTGAGGAGTAGGAATGACAGTGTGACGAGTACACTGTCCATGGAGGTGTTGTGCAAGGAGTATTTGCGACAGTGCTGCAATGAAGGAGACAGAGGAGAAGGCAGTTTGCAGGTGAAGTGGCATGGGAGAAGGCGCCTTCGGTGTGGGTGGGAGAGGAGTGGGTGCAGTGACAGGAGGGTCTTCCTGTGTTCAGGGTGTGGAGGTCGGCAGCAAAGTAGTGCTTGGTGCTGCAGCAGGAGGGAGGAGGACCAGGGTTCCTAGAGCTGGTGTCGTGTGGACAGGCACAGACGAGTTTGCCTTTGGCATCCCAGCAGGGCATCAGCACTGTGGCTGCTATTAAGTAGATGTGGGGGGCAGGAGACGAGCCAGGGCAGTGAGCAGGGGACATCGGCGCAGGGAGAAAAGGCAGGATGGCTGCTACGGGGGAAGAGGGACCAAAAAGGGATGAAAAAGAGGTAAGGAGAGAGGGGTGAGGAGGAGGCAAAAAGAGGGGAAAAAAGAGTGGAAAAAAGGCAAAAAAGAGGAAAAAATAGGCAAAAGAGGGGGAAGGAGGAAAAACAAAATTAAAAAAGGGCAAATGGCAAGGTAAAAAAAGAAGGGTGAACGACAAAGTGGCAAAAGGCAAATTAATGTAAAAGAGAGGGTGAAAGCAGGGGTGACAGGCCGTGATGCAAAGTGCAAAAGCAGTGGAAAAGATGCAAAAGAAAAATAGTGGCATATGTCAGAGATACACAAAAGATTGTGCAAATAAGGGTGGCCGAGGACGATGCAAAAATGCAGAATCAGTGGGAAAACGTGCGAAAGACAGTGGCAAAAAAGAAAGATTCAAAAGAGAGTGTTAAAGCAAGAGTGACACGATGCAGAGAGGCCGAAAGAGGGTGAAAGAAAAAGTGAGAGAAACAAACTGCGGATAGAAGCAGGTGGAGATTGAGGCTGCGAGCATCAACCGCACCGAGCGAGGTCCGCAAGGACCAGGCATGATCGGAAGGCCAGGCACAGGTACGTCTCTGGAATGGCCGGACAGCGTCTACTTCATTTTAAACTAACATATTAAACAAATCCTTGCAATGAATCAAACACATAACAAACAAGACCGAAATTCTGCTGCCCGTGATAAGTTGTGTTTCACTGTTTTAAGTACAGTACAGCATTATGCTGCTTTTACAGCCGCGGTCCGTGCAGGTAACAGCGGTGAGGCGGTGGGGACGTGTAAGGGGGGGATTTCGAGGGACGATGCGCAGGGAAAATTAAATAAATAATTAATCTTCCCTCGGCATCGTCCCTCGAAATCCCCCCTTACACGGCCCCACCACCTCGCCGCTGTTACTTGCACGGACAGCGGCTGCTGCTTTATTGAAGGAGTAAAAGTACAAGATTTGCCAAAGCTTAGTTCTTCAAGAAATATGCCTGAATCTGGGCCATCACCATACATGAATTACTGCAAGAACAAACAAAAAACGTCTAACATGACCCTGGATTTTTGGATCCCATTTGTTGCTCCAAAAAATGCAAAGTATTTAGCAGCTTTGTCTGCCCTTTTTAGAGCTTTTACATAGCAAAATGCCTTACGTTCCTCAAATAGCTTTTCAAAGGCTTCATTTTTAACCTGTCTGAAATAGTTTCTTCTTCTTACCTCATATTTGGTAAAGACTATAGGCAAAGAGTTTAATTTTCTGTTAAGATCCGTGTTATATTGGTTGTAGATAATGCTTTCCCGCCAATGTCCATATCTGACTGTATCTGCTTGTCTACATTTTCAATGCACGCTCTGCTGCCCTGTAGCGCCCCCCTTTTTATGATTTTTAATGTCCTAATGTGTTGTTTTCCCCATTGTGCATGTTGTTGAAATTCAATTTAAAAAATACCTAATAAAACGAAGAGCCCCCAGAATAATCCCGCCTTCGATCAGCACAGCTCATGGCACCCGCTGCCGGGTCTGTGGGGTCGGCCTCCCTTCCTCTGCTACCTGTGGACACCTGGAGTACCAAGCCTCAGCTGTGCGCGAGCCGCCTCACTAGCCTGCTCTCCAATTAACGTCCTTTCTTTCTAAAACCACCAAAGCCAGGAGCAGCTCGGTTTTCAGAAGCAGCTGCCATTAGAGTGCTTGAGAAGATCTGCACTGTGAGGGACAAAATGAGCAAATGTTGGTTTAAATTCCGTTTTTATTGTTACATTTAAAATTAGCTGCAGTGGGACGAGGATAATGTGTGAGTCATGGTAGCAAACAAATGAAAAGTAACGAGGCCATGTTTATTTTCTGGATCCCAGATGAATCCAGCTCCAGCATCCTCTCTGCTGAACTCGTACATCAATGTCAAGTGCCCCACACTTGACATTTTACACGGTCTTGCTCATTAACAGGCATTCATCATGCAAGCGGTATTTGCTCATTTTCGAAACAATACGCAACCATTTCAGGTGGGAGAACAAAATGTCCAATTTTATTTTGAGGAAAAAAAACACAAAGTATCTACATCAATGTTATTTGAAGGAAAATAATATCGACGAATGTAATTCAGATGTTATTAAACTTTCGTTACATGACACACCAGCAGCCACGTGCCCCTCTAAAAGACATAGAACAATAGGTGACAGTATGGGACCATCAAACAACTATTCCAGAGGATTCGACAGGGTCTCCGAGCCCAAGGGATCTTAACAGCTTTGAGGATGGTGTCAGCTTACTACGTGAGGGTGATCTTGAGCCAGGCCTGACTGTCGCAGGTATGCAGTGTTCTACTCTTTCACCAAGAGGTGGAATTTTACAACTGAAATGACGTGTCGCATGTTTTTGAGAGCTGACACAAGGAATGGAACATGCATCAAGACTCAAATGGCAAGAAAAAATGATGCCGAAATAGGAACCAGAAAAAAGGGCCAGGAACACAGGGGAAAATTCTCCAAAGAGACGCGGATTAACTTCTTCAAAGCAATATTTACCTCTGCATGGATAAATGAGACACAGAGTGAAGTGGAATTAAGGAAGGAAATCCAATCCCAACATGGACCAAGGGTTATGGATATCGAAAAAGCAGATGGACTGTTTAAAATAGAACAAATAATACCTGCTACAAAGAAAATTGAAAGGAAAAAAAACACCCTAGTGAGAAACTGTACTTCGTTTGAATGTATATTTTGAAAAATGACTTCCCAAACTAGCGCAACTCAAGTATAGTTAGTTGTACCACATTACAACATTCCTTGGAAAAGCCAATATGTCTGGCCAATTTATAGATTAAACTACTTTGTGTTATTTGTGTCATTTATAATTGAAACTATTAACATTAATTTTTTTACTACAATTTATAAGTAACTAAATAATGAAGGTTGCTTACATGACCCCCAAAGAACCATTGTATTCTCTAATGCTTAAAAGTTAACTAGGACCTCAAAATCAGGGATATGTCTTAGTACAAGAATTATCACAAACAAAAACTTTCCCAAAAAGTCAAAATCAACTTCCAAGAAAGGAACTTATCCCCGCCATGTTTTCTGTGGTCTAGCTCTGACACCAACATAACTATGTTTCCCTATGGAGTATAAAAGATTGGAGTGGGTCTGGTTCTCCCACAGAGTTGAAATTCGAAACAGTCTCACCTACTAAACTTTCTGTTGACTTCCAGACTACACATGGATAGTAGGCATACCCAACACACGAGGAAAGATGTGAGAGCAAATGGAGACACAAAAGTACATACTGTGTCACTTACCGGGATTATCAGCGCCTTTGGGGTTCCACAGTAGTAGTGAGGAGATGGAACAGAGAGGAAGCAATGCTGGGAGCAGATGCAGGCATAAAGCCAACCACAACAGCAAGGCATGAGGGGAGATCTCCCCTCGCTGCACAATGGAGGGCACCTGGGCCCATGAAAATTAAAAACAAACAACGATCAGCAGCAGTGCTCCACCCCCAGCCGCTCTAATGAAAAAGAAGTGACCACTGCAGGACAACAAGTCCTGTATGCGAAACATCAGGACCAAGCCAAATACAGTATTAAATAAATGGCAACTTATATAAAAATAAATTAAAAAAGAATAGATGACTTGCATTTTTGCTTTCCCCAGTCACCTCCACTACTTTGTGCTCTTCAAAAGGCATCACTCAGTCTCCAGAGCCGTCTTCTTAGGCATCCACTAACAAGTGGAAGTACTAGAAATCCTGACAAGGCATACCCAATCTCAATTTAGCGCCAGACATGGTAAGCCAATGATGGTAAACAAGATGATCAAGAATTCTGCAGTATGACAATTTAATTTGCTGTCTTGTGGTAAGTACGAGTAGTATTCGTGCTAAGCAAAACACCATATTCTGATTACCAATACGTCTGCCATGGTATGGAATGTTGCCCACCACGAATGAACATTTTTCCAATTACAACATGGTGTCTTGCTGTCTAGCGGACTGCACCAGAAAAATACTGAAAGATATGGCGGTGTGGCACATCTTCCAGTGTGGGTTGCAGGCTGCCTAATGAGAGTCGATGAGAGTCAAAGCACAGGGAACCGCACTAAGCCCTGCACAAGTACCATAACAGCCATGAAGAGAAGCTGATGACCCAGAGGCCACCAATCACTACTGAAAAACAAGCACTGGCAAAGCCAATAGGTCTTGCCTATGCAAGAATATTGGCTTTGCCAATGTGTTTTAGACTTGTTATACACCAGTGTGGCTGCTGTACAGCAAGGCGAAAAGTTAGTGGTGTACAGGAGATTGGCGTGGAGTGTCAGAGTGGAAAGGCGAAGAGTGGAGTAGAGTGCCGTAGAGTGGAGTGGTAAAGAGTGCTGTGCATTGGAGTGGCATAGAGTGTAGCTGCGTATAGTGGCGTAGAGTGGACTGGTGTAGAGTGCATTGGCGAAGTGTGTTAAGTGGAGTAGAGTGCAGTGGCATAGAGTGCATCAGCATATAATTCAGCAGTATACAATGCAGACTTGGAGAATGCATTGATGTAGATTCGAGTGTTATATAGTAGATTGCAGAGGCGTAGAGTGGAGTGGTGCAGAATAGAGTGGTGTACAGTGCGGTGGAGTGGCGTAGAGTGATTCAGAGTAGAGTGTTCTAAAGTGGTGCAGCGCAGAGTATAGTGCCGTAGAGTGCAGTGGCATAGAGTGCAGCAGTGTAGAGTGGAGTGCTGCAGTGGCATGGAGTGGAGTGATGCAGAGTAGAGTGGCGTAGAATGCAGTGCCAGAGTGCACTGGCATAGAATGCAGTGTGGCAGAGTAGAGTGTCATAGGGTGCAGTGGTGTAGAATAAAGTGGTGCAGAGTAGAATGGCGTAGAGTACAGTGGTGCAGAGTAGAGTGCAGTGGAGTAGAGTGGTGCAGAGTAAATTGCAGTGGCGTGGAGTGGCATGGCATAGAGTGGACTGGTATAGAGTGCACTGGCGTAGAGTGTTGCAGAGTATAGTGGCATAGAGTGCAGCAGCTTACAATGCAGTATCATAGAATGCAGTGGTTTAGATTAGAGTGATGCATAGTAGAGTGCAGTGACATGGAGTACAGAGGTATAGAGTAAAGTGGCAAATAATACAGTGGCTTAGAGTGCAGTGGTGTAGAGTGGCGTAAAGCGCAGTGGCATTGAGTGGTGCAGAGTAGAATACAGAGGCGTAGATTGCAGTAGGATGCTGTAGAGTGCAGTAGTGCAGAGTATAGTGTCATGTAGTGCAGTGGGGTAGAGTCGTGTAGAGTTAATTGGAATAGAGTGCAGTGTCATAGAGAGCAGTAGTTTAGGCTACAGTGTTGCAAAGTAGAGTGCAGTGGCATAGAGTGCAGTGGCATAGAGGGGTGTTGCGTACAGTGCATTGCCGAATAGTAGAGTGGCGCATAGTGGAATGTTTCAGAGTAGAGTAGAGTGGGGTGGTGCAGTGTAAAGTGCAGTGGCGTAGAGTTGCATAGAGTAATGGTATAAAATGGAGAAAAGTGCAGTGGCATAGAGTGCAGTGTTGCAGAGTAGATTAGAGTGGCGTACAGACGATTGGCACAGAGTGCAGGGGCGTATAGTGGGGTGGTACAGAGTAGAGTGCATTGGCATAGAGTGTATTGGCATAGAGTGCAGTGGTGTAGAATGCAGTGGCGTAGAGTGGAGTGGTGCAGAGTGGAGTGGTGCAGAGTAGAGCAGAGATGCGAAGAGTGAAGTGGCATAGAGTGTAGGGGCACAGAGTGGAGTAAAGTGCAGTGGCGCAGAGTGCAGTGTTGTGGTGTAAAGTGGATTGGTGTGGAGTGGAGTGGTGCAGAATAGAGTGGAGTACAAATGGTGTGGTAGCATACTATCATTACAGACGACACATTTTCAATAGAAATGACATTACATTTGCATAGACATACAGTTTTACTAGTACAACTATACAGTGCACAAACAATGTGTGAAAAGGGCATCACCTAATGTATTGATTTGTTTTAATCAAATTAAAGTACTCGTTTCCAACACACTTCAGAATTAACAAAATGTGCTTCATTTGTGCTTTGCTAATTCCGATATATTCTGAAATGTTTCCACAGTATACTCAAATGCTGTGTGCTAGAAAAAAAACCTTTCCCATCCCCAGTAGCCAGCAAAATTGTCACATAAATCCTCTCACTTCGAAGTCAGAGAAAGAAAAGTAAACACAGATCTCCCTGGAAGAGACAGCCTGACATTTAAACTCTGTCTTTGAATACATAGCAAATGCGACAAGATAAGAACAATATTTACAGGCCTGTTTACAGAAAGGAACACTCATGGAAGAATACAAGGAGATGTAGTGTGAAAATAATTAGTTCCTTGGGAGGGACAATCTGAAAATGAACAGCCTAAAACAAATAAAGCCAGCAAATAGAAAGCCAGAAAATGTGAGTTACAAACCACAAAGCCAATGGCAGGCAATGGGCGGAATGCATTCCTAGGGAAGCTTTCTGAATGTCCCCAAGATGTCTTTAGCAAACCAGACAGCTGCACTGAAAAGTAGGGGAACTGTTTCTCTTATATTACAAAAAAACGTATTGGCACGTCGTGCCCCTCAGATCCCCTCACTTCGACCACTGATTAAAATGCATTGAATGGACCGATTTATACTGACCAAGTAATATGACCCACAACAACGTGGTCTACAATTGGTAAACATCTTAGTACCACTGGGCAAGGGCATCCAATGCCCGAACGCACTACAGTGCCATACAGATGGTAGACCTGCGATATACAAAGGACAATAACAGAGACAGCATTCCACAATTCAAATGCAATTTCTAAAACTTGCATTAGGTACTTTCATGGTCAATGTAGGTAGGTTTGATTGAAACAAGTGTTACTCATTAACACTTTGACTACCAGGAATAAGCAGACACTGCAAAGAGAGCAAGCAGAGTTAAGAACTTGTAAAACAGTGGCACTTTTAGCAAGGTGTTTCCATCCATACAACATTCTATCAAAGGGGGATCCAAGTTAGGCATTGCCATGGAATGCACGAAGAAGAATTGACACGATTCTTCCAAAAGCTAAAGAACAGCTACGATTGTGCCAGAGCAGGCACTGAAAACAATCCATGCTAAAACAGCTCTATCGCAAGAGGAGGGCAAGATGACAAATTGTAATAATACTACTCTACCACCAGAGGGGACATGAACATACAACCTATTAGTATCATTCTGCAACTATAGAGAGCATTAAATATAATCTGTTAATTTCACTGACCAGAAACAGGGAGCGATGAAAGCAAAGGATGTTGTCTCAGCAACTCTATCACAAGGCATAGAATACAAAACATGTTAATACTTCTGTTCCACAAGACTGGGACACAAACTAAAATAGCACCAATGAACCTACCATGAGATAATAAATAAAAATACCTGTCAGGCCTCGAAAAATCATAAAAATGTTACTAGACCTGCAGGTCTAGTAATCTGAATAATCCACTCGACCTAACTGTAATGTACTTGACCCATAAACTGCTCTCAAATTGTGGGATCCTAAGGAAATATTTTATTTTATGGAGCCGCTTTTTCTTCATTATCACATATGAGTGCACCTGTAAATATGCTACTTCAGCATTTCTGCTGCACCAAAAAAGTTTTAAAAGTTTATTACAGTAAGTGTGTGCTCCATGTATAATATGAATCTGGCCCACATATAGGGTACACATGACGCCTGACTTGCCTCCTAGTTCACTAATAGCATTGTCATCAGGGTGAGGCCAAGAATATTTTTCAGTTCATGTTTAAAAACTCACTTTTAATTAATATATTACTGAATCATGATGTGGTGCCGCACTGTCACTTATAGACGGCACATTTTCTACAATGGCCACAAACTTTCTCACTAACATGCGGTTTTACTGATAAAACTATATAGTGCATAAACAATATTTGAAAATTGGGTTTCAGCAAAAATATTTATCATTTGTGCATCACCAGGTGAAGTGTTCTGATTTGTTTTCATTCTATAAAAATCTTTTTTCAACACACAGAATTATAAAAATGTGCTATCATTAGTACTAAAATATATTTTGAAATGTTTGTGCAGGTCACTTATTAGCTATTTAAATTTTGAGTTAGAAAAAAAGCCTGACATCTTACAGCCTTTCTTTTCACATGCATTGCACAGCATGATAGTCAGACAGTTCACTTTACAAACTCCTCTAACTTCACAGTCAGAGAAAGAACAGTAAATACAAGAAGACAAAGTGACTTTTGACCTCCGTCTCTGAATGCAGAGCAAATGTGACTAGATAAAAACAAGATTTAAAGGCATCTTTATTGCTCATTCACTTTGTGAGTGAACAGAACACCTATTTGTCAGCTCGAATGGTCCAGTAGGCCCTGAAAATTGCTCACCCTGATGAAATCTGACTCGCCATATCGAGTAGATCTCTCGAGGCCGGCCACTGTATGTGGCCAATGCACTGTGGCTGGCGCAGCCAGAAGCAGGGGTATAGAATACAAACCATGATAATACTGCACCACAAGAAGGGCATGAAACACAAACCATGTTAATACTACTGAAACACAAGAGGTGCATGAAATACAAACCAAGTTATTACTATCATACCACAAGAGGGGCATGAAATACAAACCAAATCAAATCAAATCAAATAAACTTTATTCGATTTTTAAATTAAAAAAATCATAAAAGTCACACATTTTAGAAATATACATTCTAATATTTAAAAAAGACTAATACCTTACATGATTACATCTTTATATATCACTAAAATCTTAAAAATCATATCATCAGTTAATTAATACAACAATTGTTCTATACATTAGTCAGCCTCATGATGTGTTTCCCATATTATACTTTTCCTTTTTTTCAATATGGACTTCAAGAGTCCAGTCATAGCTCCCACACAATAAACATTATCCAATCTTTGTAGATAAAGGTAGGCAGGGCGGCATTGCCTCCAGCCCCCACCCTTCAGCATTGGCAAAATCCATCTAGATCTTTCTACTCTGTAAAATTTGCAGAATAAAATCACATGTATTGTCGTCTGAGGGGACGTTTCATCACAGGGGCACATACAAAGCTCGCTGTTCCAATCATTTTGTGTAGGGAAGCTGACTAATCGATAAAAGCTGTCAAATCTTAATCTTGTGAGGACAAACCTATCGTATCTTCCTGTACACCATTCCAAGTAAGGTTGAATAGTGGGGTATACAAGGGTTAACTGATGTTTAATAACTGTGCTTTTGTGCATTTCTGAGGCCGCCCTTAATGACTCTAGATGATTCTGACAGAAAGCTCTAAAATCCTTCCTAGAAATTGTAATCAGTGTACCGGGGTTACTATAAAAATCAGGTTTACCCACGTCTGTTAAAAAGTTTCTTATATACCTTAACCACGTAATCTTGTTTGCGTGGGTTAAACTCATGGCATCTCTTATAATCTCTCTGTTTAACTCTGTATTATGTGACGTCCAGACTCTATGCCATAACAACAAGGGCTGCATCTTAATCAAATCAGAAATATATAAAATCCCCAGCTCGTTGTGGCAGTTATAAACGGACGTACTCTGTGGTATTGCTAGTATAAACCGTAAAAACGTATTTTCCTCTTTTTGTAGTATGGCTGCATCCTGGTAACCCCAGACACCAGCCCCGTACATCGCTACAACCATGTTAATACTACTATACCACAAAAGGGGCATGAAACACAAATTATGTTAGTACTACTCTACCAAATTAAACAATCAGAGAGAGAGGGTTTTTAAAGGGGATACTCCTAGTCCCCTAAGGTTAACTGAAAAAACAATTGGAAGGAGTATGCCCGAGGAGCCAAAGGCTACTACGGGAAGCACGGAAGATGAAGAAATACCCAAGAAAATTTCTTTGGTTTCAAAAGACCCCTCACTCACCAACCTGGTTGGTGACATGCTTCATCATTGGGGTCCCACCGAGCAGCCGAATGCCACTCGGGTGTGCTGCAACACTTGATTACAGTGGAGCGGGTTTGGTGAATCAGTGAAGTGGTGATCGTAAAATTATCTTTATTGTACTCCGGTATTTTTATTATGGAGCAATAAGACAAGGTTAAAAATGAATCCACAAGAATATTTCCGTGATGGACCTAATTGTCCACAGGTAAAAAACTGTGGGTGGTGACAAGGTGAAAGGTGAAAAGAGGGTCTACATGTTTCAACCTATAGTGTGTATTACTAGGTTTTCATCAGGACCTAGGACCCGGGCGGTATACACACGCTAAGGTGTACCCAACCCTCGGTCACAATTAAAATGCCATACCGTGTACTCACAGGATGGAAACCCTTTCAGTCTTCATGAAAGGAAACAAAATTACAATGACGATATTACGTCTGGCCTCATGGTTACCGTGGGGATGGATGCTGACTTTAGTCAAACTTTCGTCAAGTCATGCCATCCACTACTCAAACCTGCGATGTAGCCCCAATTACAATGACGATATTACGTCTGGCCTCATGGTTACCGTGGGGATGGATGCTGACTTTAGTCAAACTTTCGTTAAGTCATGCCATCCACTACTCAAACCTGCGATGTAGCCCCAATGGGGCTACATCGCAGGTTTGAGTAGTGGATGGCATGACTTGACAAAGTTTGACTAAAGTCAGCATCCATCCCACGGTAACCATGAGGCCAGACGTAATATCGTCATTGTAATTTGTTTCCTTTCATGAAGACTGAAAGGGTTTCCATCCTGTGAGTACACGGTATGGCATTTTAATTGTGACCGAGGGTTGGTACACCTTAGCGTGTGTATACCGCTCGGTCTAGGTCCTGATGAAAACCTAGTAATACACACTATAGGTTGAAACATGTAGACCCTCTTTTCACCTTTCACCTTGTCACCACCCACAGTTTTACCTGTGGACAATTAGGTCCATCACGAAATATTCTTGTGGATTCATTTTTAACCTTGTCTTATTGCTCCATAATAAAAATAACGGAGGACAATAAAGATAATTTTACGATCACCACTTCACTGATTCACCAAACCCGCCCACTGTAATCAAGTGTTGCAGCACACCCGAGTGGCATTCAGCTGCTCGGGTGGGACCCCAATGATGAAGCATGTCACCAACCAGGTTGGTGAGTGAGGGTCTTTGAAACCAAAGAAATTTTCTTGGGTATTTCTTCATCTTCCGTGCTTCCCGTGGTAGCCTTTGGCTCCTCGGGGCATACTCCTTCCAATTGTTTTTTCAGTACTACTCTACCACCAGAAGGGGCACAGACTAAAATGGTAACAATGAATCTACCAAGAGATAATAAATAATACCAGTGTATGTGGCCGATTCACTGCGGCTGGCGCAGTCAGAAGCGGGGGCATGAAATATAAATGATGTTAATCCTGCGCCACAAGAGGCGCATGAAACACAAACCATGTAAATACTACTGTACCACAAGAGGCGCATGAAACACAAACCATGTTAATACTACTGTACCACAAGAGAGTATGAAACACATACCATGTTATAACAACTGAACCACAAGAGGGTCATGAAATACAATCCATGTTAATACTACTGTACCACAAGAGGCGCATGAAACACAAACCATGATAATACTACGAAACCACTAGAGAGTATGAAACACATACCATGTTATAACAATTGAACCACAAGAGGGGCATGAAATACAATCCATGTTAATACTACTGTACCACCAGAAGGGGCACAGACTAAAAAGGTAGCAATTAATCTATTAAGCGATAATAAATAATAATACCGGGGTATATGGCCAATTCACTGCGGCTGGCAAAGCCAGAAGTGGTGGCATGAAATATAAACCATGTTAATACTACTGTACAATCACGGGGGCACAGACTAAAATAGTAACAATGAATCTACCAAGAAATAAATAAAAATTCCAGTGTATGTGTGCAATATATAGCGGCTGCGCAGCCAGAACAACAGCGCAGTCCGCCCCGCCCCATTACAATCGATAGGTAGAGAGCACTGCAGATTTGGCAGGGGAACATTCTAAAGGGTGCAGAGAAGCGGGGTAAAGCTGCAGTTAGTACCCAAGTTACAAAATGAAAAGTCAGTAGCAGTGTTTACGGTCACATCGGTTTGAAAAAACAATGAACAAGGGCACCTGTAAGACATGGTGGCAACAGGAGAAATGAAGGAGAGGCAGGCATGAGAGTGGAGCAGGAGGATAGATTACTGACTAGGAGGCGCCACAACCTAGAAATATAAGCCACAAATGGAACTGTACCCCACAGCCCCAAAGGGGAAAATGGAAGAATGCTTATTTGTTATTGTTCCTTACATGGTGCCTTCCATACCCTTTGCAGGACCCTGCATTATTTATTTAGGGAGTCATAGACCTCGAGAGGTTGAGAAGCACTTGGAGTCTCTTTTTTTTAATTTAATTTTTTATTTTTATTAGCATTTTAAGTATACACCATGCAAGAAAAAAAACAGAGCAGCAAGGTCCGAGGTCCACCCCCCCCCGCCCCCACCCTCACCCTCCCGGTCCAATACAATCCAGAGGGGGGAAAAAATCATCATTTAGAGAATAATCCATTTTGCATAATAAAATGAGCCATCATATTAGGCCATCAAGATCGTAAGAAGCGATAATCATAACACAATCCTTCCGGCCCCAACCATTCCTAAAGTGCAAAAGTGTAATTAATCAGTTTTCAAGGATACATTCACAAATATCAAGTGACCCATGCGAAAGTGCGTAGAAAAAGTGCAAAAGGTGCATAGAGATAACATAGCGGACAAGACCCTTCTTCTAATCTTCAATTAAATAGCCTGTCCGCTCCTCTAACGGTTTGCCAGACAAGCTCAGGAATAGCTGGCATTGCCCCCCTCCCTAAATTTATTGTAGGTTTGTCTGGCAAAGCCAGCTAGACAAGGGTTCCCAGATTACCAACCCCTTCCTTTTGGCCCGGGTGCCCTTCTTAGCGTAAATAGCTCTCCCAAGGTTGTGTATTGAATATAGCCGGGCCACCCACTGCGAAAATAAAGGGGGATTGGGGTCTAACCAACCAGATGTTATACACAGCCTATAAATTGTCATAGCGATAAAGATTAGGGCCCCTTCACTTTTCCTGTCTATGGAGTCTTGTACTCCCAGTAGAACTGTAGTGGGAGTAAGCAGGATATCTCGAGATAGAACTATCCTGAGAAAGCCTTGGATCTCAATTAGCAAATGGCCAAGTTTCACGCATGTGGCAAACATATGAACGGAGTCTGCACTATATTCAGAGCACCGGGGATATTTAGTACCTCTGCCAGTTCCCCATTTTGCGATTTTACTCGGGGTATAATACAGAAAAAAAACATGTTTTGTAAAATTGGGCTTGAAAATTAGCTCATAGTAAATCACTTTGAGCAGATTGAAGAGCTAGCTGGAAGACATTATTGGAGATGTCTAGTTTCCGTTGCCATTTACCAGAAATTTTAGCCAGATCATCCAGCATTAGGCTGTTAAGAGTGCCATAGATGGACCCAATTCGGGGGATTGTGGGATCTAAGAATCTCTCAATAAGTTCGCTTTTTGTAAACCCCGAGGGCCCTCCTGCCCTGCGTGATAAAAAATTCCTGCTAGCTAGATATTTGAAGACCTCTTTATGGCTCAAACCAAATTGAGTTTTAAGATCCTCGAATGCCAGAACGCCCTGGATTGAATACAGGACCCCCAGTTTATTAATACCGGAGTTAAGCCAATTTTGAAAATAAGAGCCCCCAAATATATCTGGCAGTTTCTCGTTGTTGCTGCTAGGGGTGTAATAGTTCAGTCTGCCAATCCCTAATAGCTTGCGCACGGCGGTAAAGACCTTATAGGTTCCCATAAGGGTCTTGAACTTTACCTTCTTATAATACCCAAATTCGAGCTGGCACCATAAGCACCCCCAAGCATCTGGCCCAAGTAATAGTTCAAACGGAGATGGGAGTTCCGTTGTAAATCCTGAGGGCCGGTCTTGTAACAACACTGGGCATATCTGCAAGATAGAGGCCCAGTAGTATATTTTCAGATTTGGAAGCGCCCAGCCACCTATCTCAAGGGGAAGAGATAGATATTTAAGAGAACTCCTTGGCTGTGAATAGGCCCAGATAAATCGTGAGAAGAGACCATCAAACTTCTTTAGCATTTTGTTAGTGAATTCAAGAGGGATAGCTCTAAAAAAATATAACATTTTAGGGAAAAAAACATTTTGAGGACATTGCACCGGCCAACTAATGACAGGTGTAAGTTATTAAGCCGGTTCAATGCCTTCTTTGTCTCTGAAGCTAACGGGACTAGATTTTCTCTGACTATCAAATCTGTTTCAGCCAAGATGTTCACCCCAAGATACCTTGCTTTAATGACAACTCTATTATCAATCCAATTGATTTTATTATTCACAATTATTTGGGTTTTTCCATTGTTTAGAGCATACCCAGAGACCTCCCCGAAATTCTGGGCCTCTCGTTCTATAGCTTTGCCGGAGTCCAAGGTCACAAAAGCCAAGTCGTCCGCATAGGCCATGATTTTTGTTTCAAAGCCATGTCTATATATGGACGGGATTTCTTGGTTGTTTGCAAGCCTTTTAATAAATGGGTCGATATAAATTGCAAAGAGCAATGTCTCAGCAACTCTATCACAAGGCATAGAATACAAAACATGTTAATACTTCTGTTCCACAAGACTGGGACACAAACTAAAATAGCACCAATGAACCTACCATGAGATAATAAATAAAAATACCGGTCAGGCCTCGAAAAATCATAAAAATGTTACTAGACCTGCAGGTCTAGTAATTTGAATAATCCACTCGACTTAACTGTAATGTACTTGACCCATAAACTGCTCTCAAATTGTGGGATCCTAAGGAAATATTTTATTTTATGGAGCCGCTTTTTTCTTCATTATCACATATGAGTGCACCTGTAAATATGCTAGTTCAGCATTTCTGCTGCACCAATTTAAAAAAAAAAAATGTATTACAGTAAGTGTGTGCTCCATGTATAATATGAATCTAGCCCACATATAGGGTACACATGACACCCGACTTGCCTCCTAGTTCACCAATAGCATTCACAAATATAAAGTGACCCATGCGAAAGTGCAAAGTGCGTAGAAAAAGTGCAAAAGGTGCATAGACATAACATAGCGGACGAGATCCTTCTTCTAATCTTCAATTAAATAGGCTGTCCGCTCCTCTAGCGGTTTGCCAGACAAGCTCAGGAATAGGTGGCATTGCCCCCCTTCCTAAATTTATTGTAGGTTTGTCTGGCAAAGCCAGCTAGACAAGGGTTCCCAGATTACCAACCCCTTCCTTTTGGCCCGGGTGCCCTTCTTAGCGTAAATAGCTCTCTCAAGGTTGTGTATTGAATATAGCCGGGCCACCCACTGCGAAAATAAAGGGGGATTGGGGTCTAACCAAGCAGATGTTATACACAGCCTATAAATTGCCATAGCGATAAAGATTAGGGCCCCTCCACTTTTCCTGTCTATGGAATCTTGTACTCCCAGTAGAACTGTAGTGGGAGTAAGCAGGATATCTCGAGATAGAACTATCCTGAGAAAGCCTTGGATCTCAATTAGCAAATGGCCAAGTTTCACGCATGTGGCAAACATATGAACGGAGTCTGCACTATATTCAGAGCACCGGGGATATTTAGTACCTCTGCCAGTTCCCCATTTTGTGATTTTACTCGGGGTATAATACAGAAAAAAAACATGTTTTGTAAAATTGGGCTTAAAAATTAGCTGATAGTAAATCACTTTGAGCAGATTGAAGAGCTAGTAGGAAGACATTATTGGAGATGTCTAGTTTCCGTTGCCATTTCCCAGAAACTTTAGCCAGATCATCCGGCATTAGGCTGTTAAGAGTGCCATAGATGGACCCAATTCGGGGGATTGTGGGATCTAAGAATCTCTCAATAAGTTCGCTTTTTGTAAACCCCGAGGGCCCTTCTGGACCTGCGTGATAAAAAATTCCTGATAGCTAGATATTTGAAGACCTCTTTATGGCTCAAACCAAATTGAGTTTTAAGATCCTCGAATGCCAGAACGCCCTTGATCGAATACAGGACCCCCAGTTTATTAATACCGGAGTTAAGCCAATTTTGAAAATAAAAGCCCCCAAATATATCTGGCAGTTTCTCGTTGTTGCTGTTAGGGGTGTAATAGTTCAGTCTGCCAATCCCTAATAGCTTGCGCACGGCGGTAAAGACCTTATAGGTTCCCATAAGGGTCTTGAACTTTACCTTCTTATAATACCCAAATTCGAGCTGGCGCCATAAGCACCCCGAAGCATCTGGTCCAAGTAATAGTTCAAACGGAGATGGGAGTTCCGTTGTAAATCCTGACGGCCGGTCTTGCAACAATACTGGGCATATCTGCAAGATAGAGGCCCAGTAGTATATTTTCAGATTTGGAAGCGCCCAGCCACCTATCTCACGGGGAAGAGATAGATATTTAAGAGAACTCCTTGGCTGTGAATAGGCCCAGATAAATCGAGAGAAGAGACCATCAAACTTCATTAGCGTTGTGTTAGTGAATTCAAGGGGGATAGCTCTAACATAATATAAAACTTCAGGGAAAAAATCATTTTGAGGACATTGCACCGGCCAACTAATGACAGGTGTAAGTTATTAAGCCGGTTCAATGCCTTCTTTGTCTCTGAAGCTAACGGGACTAGATTTTCTCCGACTATCAAATCTGTTTCAGCCAAGATGTTCAGCCCAAGATACCTTGCTTTAGTGACAACTCTATTATCAATCAAATTGATTTTATTATTCACAATTATTTGGGTTTTTCCATTGTTTAGAGCATACCCAGAGACCTCCCCGAAATTCTGGGCCTCTCGTTCTATAGCTTTGCCGGGGTCCAAGGTCACAAAAGCCAGGTCGTCCGCATAGGCCATGATTTTTGTTTCAAAGCCATGTCTATATATGGACGGGATTTCTTGGTTGTTTGCAAGCCTTTTAATAAATGGGTCGATATAAATTGCAAAGAGCAATGTCTCAGCAACTCTATCACAAGGCATAGAATACAAAACATGTTAATACTTCTGTTCCACAAGACAGGGACACAAACTAAAATAGCACCAATGAACCTACCATGAGATAATAAATAAAAATACCGGTCAGGCCTCGAAAAATCATAAAAATGTTACTAGACCTGCAGGTCTAGTAATTTGAATAATCCACTCGACCTAACTGTAATGTACTTGACTCATAAACTGCTCTCAAATTGTGGGATCCTAAGGAAATATTTTATTTTATGGAGCCGCTTTTTCTTCATTATCACATATGAGTGCACCTGTAAATATGCTAGTTCAGCATTTCTGCTGCACCAATTTAAAAAAAAAAATGTATTACAGTAAGTGTGTGCTCCATGTATAATATGAATCTAGCCCACATATAGGGTACACATGACACCCGACTTGCCTCCTAGTTCACCAATAGCATTCACAAATATAAAGTGACCCATGCGAAAGTGCAAAGTGCGTAGAAAAAGTGCAAAAGGTGCATAGAGATAACATAGCGGACGAGACCCTTCTTCTAATCTTCAATTAAATAGGCTGTCCGCTCCTCTAGCGGTTTGCCAGACAAGCTCAGGAATAGGTGTCATTGCCCCCCTTCCTAAATTTATTGTAGGTTTGTCTGGCAAAGCCAGCTAGACAAGGGTTCCCAGATTACCAACCCCTTCCTTTTGGCCCGGGTGCCCTTCTTAGCGTAAATAGCTCTCTCAAGGTTGTGTATTGAATATAGCCGGGCCACCCACTGCGAAAATAAAGGGGGATTGGGGTCTAACCAAGCAGATGTTATACACAGCCTATAAATTGCCATAGCGATAAAGTTTAGGGCCCCTCCACTTTTCCTGTCTATGGAGTCTTGTACTCCCAGTAGAACTGTAGTGGGAGTAAGCAGGATATCTCGAGATAGAACTATCCTGAGAAAGCCTTGGATCTCAATTAGCAAATGGCCAAGTTTCACGCATGTGGCAAACATATGAACGGAGTCTGCACTATATTCAGAGCACCGGGGATATTTAGTACCTCTGCCAGTTCCCCATTTTGCGATTTTACTCGGGGTATAATACAGAAAAAAAACATGTTTTGTAAAATTGGGCTTGAAAATTAGCTGATAGTAAATCACTTTGAGCAGATTGAAGAGCTAGCTGGAAGACATTATTGGAGATGTCTAGTTTCCGTTGCCATTTCCCAGAAACTTTAGCCAGATCATCCGGCATTAGGCTGTTAAGAGTGCCATAGATGGACCCAATTCGGGGATTGTGGGATCTAAGAATCTCTCAATAAGTTCGCTTTTTGTAAACCCCGAGGGCCCTTCTGCCCTGCGTGATAAAAAATTCCTGATAGCTAGATATTTGAAGACCTCTTTATGGCTCAAACCAAATTGAGTTTTAAGATCCTCGAATGCCAGAACGCCCTTGATCGAATACAGGACCCCCAGTTTATTAATACCGGAGTTAAGCCAATTTTGAAAATAAGAGCCCCCAAATATATCTGGCAGTTTCTCGTTGTTGCTGTTAGGGGTGTAATAGTTCAGTCTGCCAATCCCTAATAGCTTGCGCACGGCGGTAAAGACCTTATAGGTTCCCATAAGGGTCTTGAACTTTACCTTCTTATAATACCCAAATTCGAGCTGGCGCCATAAGCACCCCAAAGCATCTGGCCCAAGTAATAGTTCAAACGGAGATGGGAGTTCCGTTGTAAATCCTGACGGCCGGTCTTGCAACAATACTGGGCATATCTGCAAGATAGAGGCCCAGTAGTATATTTTCAGATTTGGAAGCGCCCAGCCACCTATCTCACGGGGAAGAGATAGATATTTAAGAGAACTCCTTGGCTGTGAATAGGCCCAGACAAATCGAGAGAAGAGACCATCAAACTTCATTAGCGTTGTGTTAGTGAATTCAAGGGGGATAGCTCTAAAAAATATAAAACTTCAGGGAAAAAATCATTTTGAGGACATTGCACCGGCCAACTAATGACAGGTGTAAGTTATTAAGCCGGTTCAATGCCTTCTTTGTCTCTGAAGCTAACGGGACTAGATTTTCTCCGACTATCAAATCTGTTTCAGCCAAGATGTTCACCCCAAGATACCTTGCTTTAGTGACAACTCTATTATCAATCAAATTGATTTTATTATTCACAATTATTTGGGTTTTTCCATTGTTTAGAGCATACCCAGAGACCTCCCCGAAATTCTGGGCCTCTCGTTCTATAGCTTTGCCGGGGTCCAAGGTCACAAAAGCCAGGTCGTCCGCATAGGCCATGATTTTTGTTTCAAAGCCATGTCTATATATGGACGGGATTTCTTGGTTGTTTGCAAGCCTTTTAATAAATGGGTCGATATAAATTGCAAAGAGCAATGTCTCAGCAACTCTATCACAAGGCATAGAATACAAAACATGTTAATACTTCTGTTCCACAAGACTGGGACACAAACTAAAATAGCACCAATGAACCTACCATGAGATAATAAATAAAAATACCGGTCAGGCCTCGAAAAATCATAAAAATGTTACTAGACCTGAAGGTCTAGTAATTTGAATAATCCACTCGACCTAACTGTAATGTACTTGACCCATAAACTGCTCTCAAATTGTGGGATCCTAAGGAAATATTTTATTTTATGGAGCCGCTTTTTTCTTCATTATCACATATGAGTGCACCTGTAAATATGCTAGTTCAGCATTTCTGCTGCACCAATTAAAAAAAAAAATGTATTAAGGTAAGTGTGTGCTCCATGTATAATATGAATCTAGCCCACATATAGGGTACACATGACACCCGACTTGCCTCCTAGTTCACCAATAGCATTCACAAATATAAAGTGACCCATGCGAAAGTGCAAAGTGCGTAGAAAAAGTGCAAAAGGTGCATAGAGATAACATAGCGGACGAGACCCTTCTTCTAATCTTCAATTAAATAGGCTGTCCGCTCCTCTAGCGGTTTGCCAGACAAGCTCAGGAATAGGTGGCATTGCCCCCTTCCTAAATTTATTGTAGGTTTGTCTGGCAAAGCCAGCTAGACAAGGGTTCCCAGATTACCAACCCCTTCCTTTTTGCCCGGGTGCCCTTCTTAGCGTAAATAGCTCTCTCAAGGTTGTGTATTGAATATAGCCGGGCCACCCACTGCGAAAATAAAGGGGATTGGGGTCTAACCAAGCAGATGTTATACACAGCCTATAAATTGCCATAGCGATAAAGATTAGGGCCCCTCCACTTTTCCTGTCTATGGAGTCTTGTACTCCCAGTAGAACTGTAGTGGGAGTAAGCAGGATATCTCGAGATAGAACTATCCTGAGAAGCCTTGGATCTCAATTAGCAAATGGCCAAGTTTCACGCATGTGGCAAACATATGAACGGAGTCTGCACTATATTCAGAGCACCGGGGATATTTAGTACCTCTGCCAGTTCCCCATTTTGCAATTTTACTCGGGGTATAATACAGAAAAAAAACATGTTTTGTAAAATTGGGCTTGAAAATTAGCTGATAGTAAATCACTTTGAGCAGATTGAAGAGCTAGCTGGAAGACATTATTGGAGATGTCTAGTTTCCGTTGCCATTTCCCAGAAACTTTAGCCAGATCATCCGGCATTAGGCTGTTAAGAGTGCCATAGATGGACCCAATTCGGGGGATTGTGGGATCTAAGAATCTCTCAATAAGTTCGCTTTTTGTAAACCCCGAGGGCCCTTCTGCCCTGCGTGATAAAAAATTCCTGATAGCTAGATATTTGAAGACCTCTTTATGGCTCAAACCAAATTGAGTTTTAAGATCCTCGAATGCCAGAACGCCCTTGATCGAATACAGGACCCCCAGTTTATTAATACCGGAGTTAAGCCAATTTTGAAAATAAGAGCCCCCAAATATATCTGGCAGTTTCTCGTTGTTGCTGTTAGGGGTGTAATAGTTCAGTCTGCCAATCCCTAATAGCTTGCGCACGGCGGTAAAGACCTTATAGGTTCCCATAAGGGTCTTGAACTTTACCTTCTTATAATACCCAAATTCGAGCTGGCGCCATAAGCACCCCGAAGCATCTGGTCCAAGTAATAGTTCAAACGGAGATGGGAGTTCCGTTGTAAATCCTGACGGCCGGTCTTGCAACAATACTGGGCATATCTGCAAGATAGAGGCCCAGTAGTATATTTTCAGATTTGGAAGCGCCCAGCCACCTATCTCACGGGGAAGAGATAGATATTTAAGAGAACTCCTTGGCTGTGAATAGGCCCAGATAAATCGAGAGAAGAGACCATCAAACTTCATTAGCGTTGTGTTAGTGAATTCAAGGGGATAGCTCTAAAAAAATATAAAACTTCAGGGAAAAAATCATTTTGAGGACATTGCACCGGCCAACTAATGACAGGTGTAAGTTATTAAGCCGGTTCAATGCCTTCTTTGTCTCTGAAGCTAACGGGAGTAGATTTTCTCCGACTATCAAATCTGTTTCAGCCAAGATGTTCACCCCAAGATACCTTGCTTTAGTGACAACTCTATTATCAATCCAATTGATTTTATTATTCACAATTATCTGGGTTTTTCCATTGTTTAGAGCATACCCAGAAACCTCCCCGAAATTTTGGGCCTCTCGTTCTATAGCTTTGCCGGGGTCCAAGGTCACAAAAGCCAGGTCATCCGCATAGGCCATGATTTTTGTTTCAAAGCCATGTCTATATATGGCCGGGATTTCTTGGTTGTTTGCAAGCCTTTTAATAAATGGGTCGATATAAATTGCAAAGAGCAATGGGGAGCAGGGACAACCCTGGCAAGTCCCCCGTGTTATTACAAATTGCTCTGTCAGTTGCCCATTGATCAAAACCCTAGCCTTAGGATTTATATATAGAGACTTGACTGCTTGAATAGCCCCGGGCCCGAAACCCATTCCCTGCATGACGCTCCACAGAAACAACCAGGAGACCCGATCGAAGGTTTTTTCAGCATCGAGAAGTATTAACGCCATCGGGTCTCCTGCGGACTGTGCAGCGTCAAACAGAGTAATGGTCCTCCATTTATGGTCGGTAGTGCTTTTTTGGGGAATAAACCCATGTTGCCATTTGGAGACAAGTTTTTCAATAATAGCAGATAACCGGGAAGCAAGGATCTTGGAGTAGATTTTAGAATCTCCATTGATAAGTGTTATAGGGCGGTAAGAGCCCATTTCCAAGGGAGATTTATCCTTTTTAGGAAAGATAATAATTTTGGCTGTCGACCAAGATGAAGGTGGAGTCGTGCCGTTAAAAATTTGGACCAAAAGGACTTCAAAAATGTCTTTAATCTGGGTAGAAAAAACGTTATAGAATTCTACCGGGATACAATCAGTGCCTGCCGCCTTGCCATCAGGTAAACTAGACATTACCGTGCCAATCTCTTCCCAAGAGGGGGGATCCACTAGTTGTTTGCGATCCTCCGAGCTGAGCCGTGATATCAAGACTGGGTCTAGAAAGTTGTCAATAGCTTTTTGTCTAGCAATTTGAGAGTCAGCATCTTCCTCAGTATACAGGTCTTGATAAAATTGGCGGAAGGCTGTTTGAATTTTATTCGGCTCGCTGGTAATCCCCACTGACGGGACCGGAATGGAGTGAATGACATTGTTCTTAAGGTGCTGCCTAGTTCTCAAGGCTAACTGGTGACCGATTTGCTCACTAAATTCATAAATTGTTTCGCGTGCAGCGGCCCACTCAGCGGCAGCTTTCTCGGCCAAGATTGCGCCAATTTCTGCTCTTACTGCTACGGCTTCTAATTGAACGGGCTCAATTTCCTACCCCTTCTGGACGGCCCTGATAAGTTTTTCCTCAGCCTTTGCTAATTTTTTTACAAGCTACAGGATCTGCAGTTTCTCTTGTTTGTTCTTTCTGAGAGAAAACTGTAAAGTCTCCCCTCGAATACACGCCTTCAGGGCGTCCCAGACCACCTCGACTAAAGCACAGCCAATATTTCTCTCGACAAAGTCCTGTATCCAGCTTCTCATGTGATTTTGGTAATCTTTATCGAACAGCAACGCCCTCTCAAAGCTCCAAGTCGGAGCTTCCTTACAGAGAGATATTCCCTTAACACCGAAAATTAAAGGGTTATGATACGACATGAATCGTGGACTAATGTCTATGCTAATATCTTGAACCAAAGAAGGGGAAACTAAAAAATAATCAAGTCGGGCATGTGTTTGATGGGGTGCAGAATAGTAGGTGTACCCTGGTTGATTCGGTTTTAAACGGGACCAGACATCGACCAGCCCATGTGTGTAAAATAGGTTCTTCAAGGCCTGTAAAACCTTTGGTTTCCGGCCTGAGTAATGCGATTGAGTATGCATGCCCCAGTCACAGGGTAAATTGATATTGAGGTCCCCACATATTATAACAGGGAGAGGCCAATGAGCTAATTCCCCGGAAAGCCAGTTAATTACTCCGGGGTCATCTGCTGTACTCCCATAGATCGAGCATAGAGTGAAAGAGACCTTAGATGATAGCCTACATTCTTCCAAAACCCATCTCCCATGAGGATCAGTTTTAGTTCGCATGGTCTGAAGCAGACGATTGCGCCGGGTCAAAATGGCTACCCCTCTAACACGCGCACCTTGTGATGTCCCTCCAATCAGGGTATATCCCATAGTATTTAGGAGGTTTGTCTGTGATCCTTCAATGTGTGTTTCCTGGAGGCAGACTAAGTAAGCCCCCAAAAGGCGTAAGCCCTGTGAGACCATCTGCCTCTTTCATGCATCGTTTAGACCACAGACATTCAAAGAAACAATTCTAAAGTGCATTACATTCGCCATATTAGCTCTATACCGATTTCATCAATAAAGCATCATACGTAAAAAGCATAAGACAAGAGAATACCAGAAAAGGAGCTCCCCCAGCAACAAAAAAACATAAATCTGGAAATACAGCAATAACAAATTCTTGCACTTTCTGGATCGTCAAGACAGAGATACGTTCTCCCAATAGCACCTAAACAAGAAACGTGATGGACCCAACAAAGCCCAACCCACCCTTCCCCCATCCTACCCCCCCGCCCCAAAGCCCACCCTCACCCCCAAACCCCCCCAACACAATAGAGCAATCAGGAAAAACCTGAATGATGGACGCCTACAGTAAGACCGCGCCACACGACCCTGCCGCGTAATCTATCAAAGCTTTTAACCCTTTTAGGTCAAAAAAGAAGAAGCAGCAAGAGAAAGGCGAGAGGAAAGAAAAAAAAAAAGAAGAAAAAAAGGAAATCCCCTGAAACTCAACCAGAACTAGAACCCACTAATGAAGGAACCTACTCTCCTTCCTCCTCTGAGCCCTCTTAAAAGCCCCCGTTTAGACATTTCCTATAGCAAAAAGGGATAAGAGGAGTCTGAGACTGTCACACATTATACCATAACATTCTTTAGCTCTGCCCTTTCCTAGCCTTGATTTCGTTGAGGTATTCTTGGGCCTTGATTTCTGACATAAAGGTACGGGAAGAGCCATTCAGATTAATTTTCAGTTTAGCAGGGTTCATAAGAAATACTTGAGCGCCCAACTGCTGAAAAGGGGTAAATAGCTGGCGAAGGCGCCATCTACGTTCAACCGTAGCATGACAGAAATCAGGCTTAGCAAAGAAAGACACCCTCTCAAACCCTTTCTGTGAATTCAGCCAAGCATGTCCGTAGACCAATTGTCTGAGTAAAAAGTTGCCAAAAAACACCAAAAAGGCTCTGGGTTTCTCTCCACCATTAACGTGTTGTTTCTTCAGGGTGAAGGGGAAGTGGTGAGCCCTCTGTATCTCATGTTCCCAGTTCCTATCTGAATAGTCGGGGAAAGCACCCTTCAGAAGCTTCACAATGTATCGGCGAGGATCTTCTCCTTCTACTCCTTCGGGAATCCCCAGCAGACGGAGGTTGCTTCGACGCTGCCTGTTCTCCTGGTCTTCCATTTTCCACATAACATCGGTCATGCAAGCGCTTTGGGTGGAGCTCAGTTCTTTCAGGGAGGTAACTTCAGCTTCCAAGCATTCGGCGCGACTTTCCATCATAGTGACCCGCTCTACCATATCTGAACAGGTCTTATTCAGCTTTCTGAGTCCCCCTTGCAATTTTTTGGCCGCCCCTTTAGCTTGCCTGTTGTCCGTCCGCACTTCCTCTTGGAATTGTTTGATAGACAATAAGATAGCGGTCAAGGAGTGTTCTTCAGCAAGTTTGGTTGTAGCTCTAGTGCTTTCTGAGCCGGGGATCCGGCCGAAATCTTCGCCATAGGGAAAGGTAAGTTGTGAGCCAGAATAGTCCCATTTCAGCTGGCTTTGTTTTTCATGTTGCCTCCCCTTTTGCTTACTGGAGGTAGTTTTCTGGCGTTGTACGGTGCCAGTTTCCTTAACAAAATGACCACAATTGGAGTCTGATTGATCCCCATCGCGTGAGGTGAGTGAGCTCCCCCGCTGTAGAGTCTGAGCCATCTGAGCCCGAGAAGTGCTCCCCTGCCAACTCTGGGGACAAAACTGCCTGAGACAGCTCTTCTCCAAAGGCCCCACCTTTCTCAAAAGCGGTGATAATAGAACTGCAAACTCTCTGCTCAGTCAGATCTAGGGGTGTCCCTGCCTGGGCATTAGAGTCCACTGCGGTAATAGCTGGAGAAGAAGTTGTGGAATTCAAGCCACCCCCAGAGAGCTAATAATACCAGCGGGAGAGACCCCTTGTCTACAAGGCTCCGTTGTTAGGGCCAGTTTCTGATAGCCAGTAGAATTAAGGTCAGACTGCTCCTCCAAGCTAGATAGCCTAGTGTTATCAATAGCCAATTCAGGGGACTCGGCGACTACCCCAGTTCCATCAGGGTTTGTAGTTCTCCTCCCTTTGGGACCCAAGGAGCTGGAAGCGGGAAACATATTTGCAATAGAGGGTTGGGAGCCCGCACCCCCTCTTAGCGCTCCCCCCCCCCAGCAGCTTTCTCTATGGCTTTCTTGCTGCCCCCGGCGTCCCGTTTACCTTTCAAAGCAGAGTCTGGGTCTGCGGCCATCAAACCAGTGCAGGTGCCTCCAGTATTAGCAGGGCCAGTCTTTGTTTTAGTCCCCCCTCGCGCCGCGGGCCGCCATGCTCTGTCCTAGATCACGGCCTGTCTCTTTCTGCAGAGCCCGCAAAAGGTACGTGGGAGCCACGGAACAAATCAGGAACAGAGCGGCAGTAGACCAAAGGCAAAAGCAATCCTGTGTACCAAAGTGAAAAATGTTCGTAGTGGCACCCGTCCCGTGGAAAAAACTACGGTGGCTTTTTCCAGTAAGGAGCAGGAGTTTGCGGAGCAGCGTCCAAGATTCAGGAGGCATAGCCAACGGCCGAAAACTGCTCGCGGCTCGGGAGGCGGTGAAGCGGAGTATTACTCAGGCGCCATCTTGCTCTCTCCCCCAAAAATGCACTTGCAGTCTCATAGGGGTCTGAAGGGTGGCATGGCTGAAGTGTGCAGTTTATGTATTGAACTATGGTGGACATCTGGACTGTGGTGTGCGAGCTTTGAAGACCTAGTGGGCGCACAGCGCATCAAGTGCCAAAAGGGGCCACATAATAGCTTCCTCTCCCACTCTAACACACTTTTTTTTAAATTAAAGGACTGAAGAAATCACAGGAGGGAATTCACTAGTGGGGACTGTTTAGCTATGGCACATTCACCTCCATCCAAGCAACAGTTCCAAGACCAGAGAGTATAGACCACAGAGCCTCCATCATTCTACAACAAGAAGAGGGGAGAACAAAACTGTCTAAGAAGCAGTTACTTACCTGTGATCTTAGCTTCCGATCATGGAACGACGCATGCTCCACCGCCCACTACAGAAATCTCCAACACAAGTGTATCTAAAAAATTAATCTTCAAAGGCTAGTCAATTACACCTTACAAATGACGTGTTAAGAGACAGTGGCCTCTGAACCGTTAATGCTTTTTTTTTTTTAGCAAAAAAGTTCAATGAAGGTGGCAGACAAGCAGCACAGGTTTACAGACAGAAAACTCCTGTGCTTTAGCCAATAAGCAGACATTTTAATTTTTGACTGCACACCTTTGGCAACTGTCAGGCAACTATCATTATGAAGCTTAAAATAAGCAATAGGATGCTGCAGGAAACTTCACAATTAAGTCCACTCTTTCGGTTTTCTGGGGAGGCACGACGGTTGTTCATGAGTTCACAGCAGATTACCATGATGGAGAAACAGGATTACAAATAAATGACTTCATGGAGAGCGAGGAGAACATAAGCTCATAGCCATCTTCTAACGCAAGACTAAAAAGAGTAGAAAGCAGGCACACAGCAAGAAGATAAACAACAGCCAACAGGTTCCACAGAGATGCTTGCTACCCTTGGAAATGAGTTCCTGAGTTGTACTCTAGGGAATAGCGTCTGGCAAAAGGGTGACCTTAACTGCTCTGCAATCTCAGCAAAAAATTATATTTATTGTAAGGTATTTTATTACTGGCATTTCGGTAGCAAATTCTCTTTAGAGGATATAATCCAGCGGGTATGGACTGCTTGAACGCATGTTCCAAAAGTTGTATGGAGGGGACCATATGCAACACACAATTGTTCTGACTATATAATGTCCTTTTCAGGTATGGCTTGACAGCATGGCTGTCTGAAATACCAGTTGCTACCAATTTTATTTAAATAGACAGAGTAGGTTTCGGCTCCAACCAGAGGAATATTTCTCTAGCTCCTAATGCTATTGGCTATCAATTCGCCTCATCCGGAGGGCTTGCATTGCAGTGCATGAGGAACTGTTTTACAGCTCAAAAGTACACTGAATCATTACATCCTAATTTTGTTACTTCGTAGATAGGCTATTAATAGAAAGCAATATTTTGTTTTTTCACTGCAGCAGGCTTCTTAAAATACTTTAGTCTCGACTAAAATGTAAGCCAAATGTAGTGGCTATGCCAATGCTTGTTTCTCTGGATAATACTGGATAGCTCTTTTCAAACCCATGGTGTAATAGGGAGTTTGTTTCTAGCATGTAATAGTACTGATGCATGTAATAGTACTGATGGACTTCAACACCACATATAACAACACCTCCTCTACTGAAAATGTGTATGGTATTCTGATGAAGGTTTTGCGGTTTATTGGAGTATGTCCATACAGTCTGGTGGCAAATTTAAATGCCTTCTTGGAGTACTTCAGGAGCTAGTTTGCCAACTTAATAGCTGCACAGGACTTTCCTAGTACTCAGTTAAAGAGAAGGCCAGGTCTGCATAGCCCTCTATGTGGCTGATCCAATAAGTAAAGCAGATCTGTCAACCACCATTTGTGAGGCCATTCTGAATTAAGGGGAGGTGTGGAAAAAGCATAAATAAATATTGTTGATCAGCTCATCAAACAAAGCACAAATGCCTTGATCTACGCTCTGGGTGCCTAGATGTTAAGTGATTGTGCTGCCATGAAGAGGTCACAAAGAGGTTGGAGGTTTCCCCCACTGATTAAAGACTTGACTATGAACCCTGTTGCAGATAATCCATAACTGACTCTGTTAAGACTCTCCTTATAATGCTGCCTAGATAGTTTTCTTTTACTGGTGGGTGGAACAGCATAATGGAGCAACCCCAAGCAAATGTCCAGTGCCAGACAGCTTGGGCTTGCTTTGACGGTCCTCAATTTTGGGACTCCCTGCCTCCTAAGACAGTGCATCAATATTGTGTTATTCCTTTTGATTAACAAAGATTAGTCTTTTAATGTTGGCCAAGAGGATTTTTTTTTTCCTCAACACATTTTATTAGGTTTCGTGCCAGAAGAAGACCCAAGAGGCCAACATTTACATATATACCATAATATGACGCATCCTGGCATTATACATCAAGAACAAAACCAATGAACCTTTAAACCTACTGCAATGTAGTGTGTCCATGTGTCTCCGATGAAGTACCAAGTGGCACCCAAGATATCCTGGTGCCACAGTATTTAGGGAAGTACATTCCGCATCTGTATGACCGCACTTCTTCATGCATAGTTTTAGCAGTCGACTTCAGAAGCTACAGGGTGATACCTCTGAAGTCTGCCCATCTTTGCCAGATCTTCCCATGTTTATGGGGACAGCCCCGTGCTTTAAAGACTGACACTTCCAGTACCATACAAAAATTCATCCCCTTCTTCCATGCCCCCACCCGTGGCAGTGTGGCGGCCTTCCATACCTGAGCAATGTCACGCTTAGCGAGTGTGAGACCCAAAAATAGAATATGGCGCTTGTATCGGCTGCCGCCAATCGCCTCGGTAGTATGTAATAAAGCCAATTTAGGAGATCTAGGTAATTCCCACCCCAAGACTTCTGCGAGACACGATAACACACCCCCTCAATACCCATCCAAGGCCGTGCAGGTCCATATAGTATGTCGAAAGGTGCCCTCGGCCCACTCGCAGCGGAGACACTCCGGGGATGCTATTAGCCCTGCCTTCCACAGCTTATATCTAGTGTAATATGCCCTGTGGAGATATTTGAACTGAATCAGGTGAAGGCGCGTCAAGATAGCCGTTTCTTTGGGGAACTCTAAGGCCTCTGTCCAAACGTCATTGTCCAGGGGGCCAAGGGCTGTCTGTCACGCTCTTCTAAGGGTGTCAAGAGTAGCCCGGCTATTTGTAATAAGTGTTTGATAGATTTTTAAAATGTTGTGGTCGCCCTAATCTCTCATTAGCAATTTGCCCTCTAGTGGATTAAAATCTGGCAAGGCCGCAAGATTAGCTATATATGGTGTCAGTGCGTGGCGGAGCTGAAGGTATCTGAAAAATTGTTTACGGGGCATATCATATTCTTTGCGTATGTCCTGAAATGATTTAAGGGTGTGGTCATGCATAACGTCTCCTAATGAGGAGATCCCAATCTCATCCCATCCATGAAATAAATGAAAGTCAGCCAGCTGGGGTAGTAGTCTATTGCGCCATATCGGAGTCTCTCGTGTGAGGCGGCCCCACCAACCCATGCGGCGGAGAGACTGACGCCATGTAAGTATTACGACTCTTATGGCGGGGGCAGATCTCGAACGTCTGATCTACTATATAGCTATGTATGTAGTGTAGGGTCATCGAGCAACCAGCGCTTTACAGCATATATGCCGGATCCTCTCCCACCAGTCGTTGAGTACTTGAAGATGAGCTGCTATGACTGGAGGTCCACCGCGGCAATCCCCCCACAGTATGTGGATTGGAAGCATGTGCGTAACGTCACCCGGGACGCGCCACCCACCCATCCCCCATAGAAACTGCCCCAGCATGGTATTAATCTGATGGAACCATAACTGTGGGACCTGATAGGTTGATTTTGTAGTTGATAAAGCAATCATGGGAGGCAAATCATTTTAAATATTGCAGATCTACCATATAGGGATAACGGTAACCCTGTCCAGGACCTAATGTCCCCCTTAATCTTTTCAGTCACAGATCCCAGATTGCGGTCCCAGGACGTCCGTTGACAGTCGGAAAGAAAGACCCCATGGTATTTCATGCCATCTGTAACCTGTGACAACACCGTCGCCCACCTACCCTAGGCCAATGTACCCCGCAGCGGCCACATGGTGGATTTATTGACATTCATATAAAGGCCGGAAGTTTCCCTGAAAATTTGCATTATCTGGAGAAGTCTGGGACCAGATTTATGTGGGTCCGTGAGGAAGAATAAGATGTCGTCCGCAAATAATGCGATGCGGTTAGATATATCCATGTTCCATTCAAACCCGCGGATCAAAGCATCCCTACAGACCCAGTCTGCCAATGGTTCTATAGCCAATGCAACTAATAAGGGTGACAGGGGGCAGCCCTGTCTGGTGCCCCATCCTATAGTGAAGGATGGAGAGACACTACCAGCGTCTCGTACGGAGGCTGTCAGGTCAGTATACAATAATCGCAAGTATGACAGAGAGCGCACGCCGAAATTTAGTCCTTTCAGGAGTGTAAAAAGGTATGGCCAGCTGACTGAGTCGAACGCTTTATTCATATCTGTTAAAAGCAGTGCCGCCGGTCTGTCTAGCCGATCCACTGTGGGTATTGCATTATGGGCGCGTCGAATATTGTGGTGTGTTGTCCTATGAGGCATAAAGCCCACCTGATCGGGATGGACCAAATCCGACATCAGGGGCATTAATGGATTAGCTAGGATTTTTGCTAACAGTTTGGCCTCTAGATTTAGCAGGGATACTTGGCGATGATGTTCCGGGGGGATGGGGGGAGTTACCCGGTTTTAGAAACACTACAATGTCGACGTGTCTCCAATCTAGGGGCAGCCGAGCCGCCTGTATCGCCTCCTGAACTGTATTCAGGTAAGACGGGCCCAGTTGGGACGCGTGTGTCTTGTAAAATTCACATGGGAACCCAATGGGCCCAGGAGCTTTCCGGGACTGTAAATCAGATACTGCAGCTGTCACTTCTTCCAATGAGATAGGGGTCTCACGTGATTTCCGTGCATCATCCGTCAATGCTTTAGGGGGCATATCATTGAAAAAGCGCTCAATCTGTGAGGCGCACAGTACTTCCATTTGTGATAAAGGGTTTTGTAATATTCGGCAAAGCTGCTTGCAAGCGAGGCCGGATCAGTAAGCACTACACCATCCGCATCACATATCGCCAGAAGGCTGTCCGGCATCGTGGCCTGCTGATACAGTCTATATAGGAGCTTCCTTGATTTGTCACCCCATTGGTAAATTCTGCTTCAGGAGGCCAGCCAAATGCGGCGAGCCTCTTCCACCAATGTCGCGTGATATTGCTGTTGGGCGAGACACATTTGTCTACGCGCCATACTGCCTCCATCTTCTCGTCCCTGTCTTTCCAGTGTCATTATAGTGGCCTCTAGTTGTATTAGAGCCTGTGTCTTTGCCATTCTGCTGCGCAGAAGCTAATGTCAAATCCCCGGATAGTGGGTTTCATTGCTTCCCAGAGTGTAGCCGCTGAAGAAACTGTCCCAGAATTAAGGACGAAGTATTCCTGCAGGGCCTTATGAATGTGGGTTCGGTATGACTGATCCTGCAGGTCCCAGGGGGGAAGGTGCCATCGGCCCAATCAAGAGTGAGCTGGTCACTGGGAAGTGGCCCGAAAGTCCTCGGGGCATTATCGCAGCCTCAGACACCCTATATATGAAGCTGCGTGGCATGAAAATATAATCAATCCTAGAGAAGGACTCATGGACCGGCGAATAGAATGTATATCGTAACTCTTTGAGATGATGAGGCCAAGAGGATTTTAAGGTGAGTTGAACAGCTTAGATGCTCAGCACTGGTTTGATACAACAGCTGAGATGGAAGACGTTACTGCTATGAAATAGCTCTCAATTATTCGTTCATTCACAGGCTCAGTGATTATCAAGCTGCCATCGATAACATTAATATATCACCCCAGTGTTCCAAGCACAAACTCCACAGGGGTGTATACACAGCTGCATTACTTATAGCAAGTTGTGCATTTGGGTCTATGAGAAAGCCATTAAGCCCCAAAAAAAGACATTGCATGATATCCTGAACAGAGGTCTCAAAGGCATCTGCTTGATGATATACCCCTTGATGGGGAAATCTCTGATATAGTGTTTTTAACCTGAACAAGTGAGTCCACTTCTTCAAGGGCAATCATCTCTCTGATGAATGATTTGTTAATAAACAGTTGGAGGGCCAAGGCTTCTTCACAGCTAAACCCAACAGCCATCAGTAAAGGCAGTAAAGTCATGATTCAAGTTCTTGCTGGTACGTTTTTTTATATGATCTGCGGTTAAAAGTGGTTTTAGAAAGTACTATGGTGAAGGAAGTTTCTACCCTACGGTCTTATGAAGACTGAAAGGCTTCCTGGAATGATCACACTTTCAGAGCCAGATTTCTTTGCTAACTTTCCATATCCTATGAGACATTGTATGATATATGATTTCAGATTTTATGATATTAACTGATACGTAACAGTTTGTCTTAAGTTTTTATACTCTGTTATATATAAATTGTCTTTTTGCTGAGCTTTTATGGTTGTATATCCGAGATATAACTTACCTTGAGGTTGTGGACTTTTATATTCAATGACGTTAAGATGTATTTGCTCTTGAGATAGCTGGATTACGGGATACAGGCGTACTTTGTTGCAAGTGTGTCCCAGAGGTTTGATGTTGCTTTGCAACGTTGCATGTACAGTTGGTTGAATATAGCTGAGGAAGCCTTTGTAAAGGTGAAACCTGTTGGCTGCGCTTGCATTTTGGATAAAGAACCCGAATAAAGATAAATATACATGAAAAGGATCTACTAGTTTTACTTTGGATCAAATTCTGAATACACATTTGTTTGTTGCCTCCCTTTTCAGCTTAAATGTTCTTAAGGTATGGTCAATGTGCAGCTGGCCATTTGAGGTGGGCAACTTGGTTATGATAACACTGTGAGAACTTCAGGTGATGCGCATTGGGTCCCCTGGCTGCCATAATCAGTTCAAGGTACTGTTGCCCACAAAGAGTGAGCTATTGGGGCATTCATCTATGACATGGAGGCAGGAACAGGCCAAACGGAAAAGAGCAGCGCAGAGGTGGTGAGCTGGAATCTGGTGAGTTGGCTGGGCCCGTGGGAGAGGTCGGCTGCTGCGGGTGCGTGGCCCAGACCTGGGAGGTCCTGGCTTGCCACAGGAAACTATCTGCCTTAAATATTTGGCTGACATTTTGACTCTGCCATAAGCGCTGTGGAGGCTCTTTTGCTTAGGAGCGGTTCGCCCTTCTGCGGGTGGAGAGCTGCAGCCTGGCGAGATCAGAGCAACACGGGCCTACCAAGACGGTGCAGGGCAACGGGGGACAAAGCGGCCGGATGACTCACTTGTATATGCCACTCTGAGTGAGAGGGCCTTCAGCATTCCAAGAGGTGCTGCTTAACTGGCTTGGTGATTCTGCTAAGAACTCCAGCGCAGAGTCACCTACCGGGCTCACTGGCCACGCTGCCTGGTCAGACTACCAGGACCCTTGTGGGCGTGGTGCAGCGAACTTGCGGGTTGGCCCGGCACCTGCTGCGGGGGCCGACTTGACTAGCGCCAGAGACACAGGGCCTCATGAAGCGTCATGGACAAAACAGACACCAGACAAGCAAAGCTTGTTTTTGACAGCAAGAAAAGCACCAAGCCTCCAGGGCCTGCATTTGACTCTTTGCCCAAGCAGGACGACTCACCAGGCAGTGATTCACTCTCATAGGGAGACGTAAAGTCCCTCCTGCTGGAAATGAAGTCGAGTCTAACCTCCATAGACTCTAAACTTGACATTCTCACAATAAGAATGGGTTAGATAAACAACATACTCAAATTGCTGCCACTGAACAAAGAATTTCCTATACAGAAGACGAACTGCAGCAATCTAAAACAGTGAAAGACATGCAGGACAAACTCCATCGCATCAAGCTCAAAAATTAGAACTTGGAAGCTCGGTCACGTAGAAGTAACATCTGCCTCACAGGAATATCGGAAACCACGGAAAAGGGCAGCACCGAATATTGTATTGAAAAAATGCTGCTATGTCTCTTGGGATCCAATAGCTTCTTAAAAATAAACTGGACAAGACAATGGAACCCAAACAGAGGATCGAAACTATCCCGTGGTCCCCCAAAATTCCTCACCTATAACAAGATGAGCGCCATATACCTGGCTTTGTGCACACACTCCAAGCACCCACTGCCAAGATGCAGTCCAGATTGGACTAGACAAATTCAAACAAAGTAGGGAGGGGCACCATACAATGAAATATCACAAAGTCAGAATGACCAATCAATTCACGATGATTTTCGCTGATGTGTGCCAATCTTCTTTTATTATTCGATCATATTCATATTAAAACTGTAAATACAGCAAACAACAAAAAACTTTCATGATCGAGAGGGCCCATCAGTCATTGGCCCCTACACCGGGAGCAGTCCCGCAACCTATCATTGCTAAAATTCTCAATTGTAGAGATAGAGATCAGAGTCAGCGATTAGCCAGGGAAGCAAAAGAGCTCCAGTATAAAGGCACGAACATTCCCTTCTTTCCTGACTTTAAGCAAACGGTACAGGAAGCTCAAAGGAAATTTATCTATGCCAAGAACAAACTCCAAGAATAAGGCAAACAATATCCCTTGCTATACCCCGCACGACTTTGCTTCACGTGGAAAGGTCAAACACAGGTACACACTAACCTGAAGGACATCCTTACCTCCCTTCAGAAGCCCTCAGCAGCCCGAGGTGCCGCCTAGTAATGGCACAATTCAGAAAGAATGTCATCCTTTGAGGAAGTTGAATGACAACACGTTTGCTCGGCTTATAAACAGTGTTAGCGTCGTCTGCATGGGTAGTTGATAAATGCGTACCATGTTAATACACCCAGATATGCCTGGTTTGGCCTGCTGCGGTTGGGTGTACTGCCCCAAGTATGCTACACTATTGTCAGAGAATGATAGGCAGAACTTGTTGCCGAGATAATGGTCACCATGTAATGTATAACTCTGTTAACTGGTATTTAGAAATCTTGTTTGTTGCTCTGGCCACCCCCGGTTTAATGCCTACATGAACACCACTACATGTGTTTTCAGGTTCCTTTGCATTAAAAGTTGTGCTGTTAAGGACAGGGTTTTCGGGGACTTCACTTGGAGACTGGGTCCTTGTGTGGGAGGAGGAAGGGTGGGGGAACATACCTGGTTAAGGCAGAGAAATATGCTGAGATTATGTCATTGCACTTGTCTTATAGATTTCATAAGATAGGGTATAATGAGCATCAATAATAGTCACAACACTCACCTTTGCCCATTCAAAATGGCAACATCGAATGTAAGAGAACTGAATAACCCCCATAAATGCAGACAGATCCTTCCTCACATGAGAAGGCATGCATTAGATGTTATACTGTTGCAAGAAACACATATCCCAACAGACAGCACTCACTCCCTTGCCCACAAATTGGGCACTCACAGATATTTTTCCTCCTACTCAAGGGACTTGGCAATAATTGTGAATAGTTGTGCAATTCCAGCACATGAAACCCATCACAGACCAGGAGGGACGATTTATTATTCTATAAGTGCTATTCAACTATGCACAAATCACATTAATAAACTCCTATGGAATGAACACAGATTGAATTGAATTGAATTGAAATTAAATTTGTAAAGCGCAGCTAATGCCCGGAGGCGTCTTGGCGCTATGGACAGACTGAGAACAAAAGAACATTAGTACAGGTAGTGATCAGGTAAGTTCCTTCAGGTGGTCTGTGTGAAAAGCCACGTTTTCAGACCTTTCCTGAAACTCATCAAGGAGGGTGCTGTTTTTAGGGTAATAGGTAATGTATTCCACAGCGTTGCTGCTGATCTAAAAAGGCTCCTACCTCCCCAAGTGGCCTTCTTGAAGGGGGTGGTTGCCATGTTCCTGGCCGTTCCTGACTGTAAGGTTCTATTGGGGACATACCATTTTAGTTTGTTCCTGAATTGTGTTGGTCCTTGGTTGTGTAGTGATTTAAAAGCCAGGCAAAGGACTTTAAATTTACATCTCTGCCTGACTGGAAGCCAATGTAATTTTTTTATGGCTTCTCTCGCCGATACATTTTTGGGAATTTTTAAATAAGACGTGCTGCCGCGTTTTGTACTATCTGCAGCCTGTTAATTAGGCCTGAATTAATGGTAAGATAGAGACTATTACAATAATCTAGACGAGAGAGAACCAAAGCCAGAGTCACTGTTTTTAGAAGTTCTTCTGGTATATATTTCTTAATTTTGTTGATTAGCCCAGACTTCTTTCTAATTATCATGAGTCACTGTGCAGATAGTGATCCCGCACGATTATATGGGGTTGGGACCACAATCTTATCCTTGACTTAGATTTAGATTGCACAGACTGGAACGGAAACAGACTATAGCCCGTGACACCTTGCTAGATACCATTCAACAGTATGGACTTGCTGATCAACGGAGATCGCACTACCCTTACAAAAGGCAATATACGTTTCATTCCTTGGTACACGATTGTAGCTCACGTATCGATTTTTGGCTAGGCTCTAGAGATGTGGTAAGCTGGGTGAAAGAAATAGTCCATCTCCTAAGAACACTATCTGACCACTCTCCGGTGATACGGACTCTGACGCTGCCTAATTGCTGCCATCAGACTTCTACATGGCACTTATAACCTCAGAATCTCCTAGACCTGGTGTTCAAGGAGGAAACTAGACAGGCTATCATAAATTACCTAGAGGAAAATACAGGCTCGGTTACCTCTGCTGCAACACTATGGGAAGCTCTAAAGGCGGTGATTCATGGTGAATGTATTGCTAAAGGAAATGCCAAACTGAAATCGATTAGGACAAGAATTGAATGGGAAATATGCGAGCTGGAACAGCACTCTGACATTACCCGTGATGTGGCTACCCTGGGCCCTATGCAATCTAAGCCTACAGAATTTAGAGAAGAGGCAGATAGTGAAATTAAAATTTTAAGTAAATCCAAGATGGCTGGAAGGTACAGGTCACACCCTGGCCACATTAATAAAACCCCAATGGGCGGCGACTTACTTAACCCACATCCCCGCTTCGGGAGACCATCACCCATATTTTAGATATGTTACCTCCAAGTCAGCAGAGGAAGTCCCAGACATACATAAATACCTTGACAGGGTGGCACTGGTCTGGCTTTGACCCGCAGAGCGCATAACGCTATGCCAGTGATAACGTAGCTCAAAAATGGGACAGCCCCTGGCAACAATGGCTTTCCGGATGAATTTTTTAAAGAGTACACAGAGGAGTTGGCTCAACTTTAACTAGAGGTTTATGATGAAGATTATAAGGAAGGTAGACTGCTGCAATCCATGAGACAGGCGATTGTGATAACTCTATTCAAACCAGACAAATGCCCAGACATATGAATCCTATCTCCCACTCTCTCCTTGACATAGCCAATAAAATTCTAACCAAAATACTTGTTAATCAACTGCTGCCCCATCTGGTGCAACCAGATCAGTCAGGTTTTATACCAGGAAGGTCAACAGAAGACAATTTACGCACATTGTTCTCATTCACACACCAACTGGATCCAGGTCTGCCAGTTGAGGATACCTTTCTCGATATGTTTGAATGGTCATTCTTATTTACAGTGCTGAAGCGAATGAGTCTTGAGTTTGCCATGGTGAAATGGATCAAGCTGGTCTATACAGACCCGCTTGTTATGAGCCCCAATGTACACCAATATAGGCCTAGGTAGCAATACGACCTTTTACCTACATTTGTCCAACCTTGCTCTACATAACGGTTCTGGCACTGACCTGTTACCTAGTCATGTGCTGAATAAATGTCGATCAGTTTTCTCTGAAACTGGCCTCATTTATTATGCATGAGGATTCCTAGTATCATATCTTAATTCCCTGCCCAGGACGTATACAGCAGGATTACCATCTTCTGTTTAATAACTCTGTACAAAAGTCACCACTAACGTCATCCTTGAATGACAGATCCACTATACATAATGGCAAGCCATTACATATGTAGGTAGAACCCCTGAGGGTATTTTGTGGATATAAAAGAACCACATCCTCGCTGGGAAAAGAGAGGAGAAGCTTTCACGCTGACACTAGACGCTGAGGTCCTGGCCCGCAGAAGCTCCAGCACACAATGGTCTGACATCCCTTGCGGGGTGTCTAACTCAAGACCAAGACTGGGTCCTTCATTCTCTCCCATCAGGTAATGGGGTTAGCTCTTTCCTAGGGGATTCTTGGCTTTACACCTACATACATGCTAGGTACTTAGGTAGGGTTTGCATCTTAGGAGTACGCTTGATTACTGCCATGTATTGATATGCCTAAATATATTTACTGTTTTAGCACCATGGTAGAATTCTACCTTTTATTTACTCTGTCGGTGCTTGTAATCTTATATATCTGTTCCTGTCTAATGATTATCGCAGCAAACATGTTTTATACTAAAATAGCGCTGGTTCAATAAATGCTTATTGAAAACGTCCCCATTGTTTATTCTGTATATCTCTCTTGAGACTAAGTGAGCACGATTTACTGAACGAATAGTACTGCACTGCTTCCACGATCCCTGATGGATCAAGGGTTGTCATGTTCGATAGTTGCCAGAAACGATTCGCTCCTTGGTAAGATTAGGGGATTTATGGTGGCACTGTGAGCTAGCTGGTCTAAAGGCTAACATATCCTTTGAGGGGTGTCTGGAATCAGTCTGGACACCAATCCCTTAGTTTATGTTGTCCAAACGTGCTGATCCTATGTACTATTAGGAACTACACGACACGCTAGCCAGAATAAGAGTAAATGGTGGGCTGTCTGCACCTTTGCAAATAAACTGTGGAACACGCCAGGGATGCCCCTAACCCCTTACTATAACCGTAAGTACGGCTGAGCCCCTGGACTGCATCCTTAGGGAGTTTCACAATAGACTGGTATTAATCTGGGATTCCACTATATGCTTCTATCATTGTATGCAGACGACGCTTTACCAGTGGTGAGAGACCCTGGGATAAACTTAAGATCTATCATTTGCAAGATCATACTGTACGGGCGTAGGTCTGACCTGCAAATCAACTAGGCAAAATCTATTACTTTCCCCCTTACTACCCCAGCCACAAAACCTATGCTAGAATATCCGTTACAGGGGCAAGCTGACCCCATCTGCTACCTTGGAATACACTACCATACGGACATTCAGACCATCCTGGGAGAAACTACAGGACAAGAGGTGGGGTTTCTGTGCAAAGGCAGACAGATAGGTTAAACTGCCGCTCATGCTGGCAGACAGCATTACGCTGATGAAGATGGTGGTGTTACCTAAGCTACTATATATGTTCCAAAATATGCCCATTCCACTTTCTAAGGCATTCTTTAATCAACTCAACTCATTTATGATACGGTTGGTGTCTGTAGGCAAAACACCTAAAGTAAGCTGGAGCAAGGTACAACTCCCATACAAAAGGAGCAGATTTGCAGCACCGCACTTTGAACTATATTATTTAGTGGCGCTCACTCAATTCATACATCACTGGATCCATAATAGTCAACACGGACCAGATGTTGCTCTTGAAAAGGGCTGGTACACCCTCTCCTGATAACAAGCATTTGCAATGCAATAGGTCTCGCATTATTAAAGTTTGAGCTATTGGTGTTGCATTATTTAGCAATGCCAATAGCTCAAACTTTAATAATGCGAGACCTATTGCATTGCAAATGCTTGTTTATCTGTGGAACCAAATTAATGGGTTTCCCAGGACCTGGGGCGCCGTCCAAGAATTTTTGGATGATCTCAATAGGGAATGAAGGCCAACATGAGTTTAGAAATTTGGCAGAAAGTTTAAGTTGTGTTATGTTGGGAATGAGCGCTGGCAGGAGCCAGGTATCCATTGGGTGTTGACCGGTTTTGTCATTGTCATTTCTTTTTATTTTGGATGAGATAATACTTAAACCAGTACTTATGTAACACAAGACAACTGTGTAAAAAGATGTAAAAAGAACAACAATGTGAATATTTCATGGTCAAATGTGTTGTTTAAAGGCAAAGGGGCAAATTGACAAACGTTTATGAGTACGGGAAGCGGCACTAAAGTAGTACCCTTTACTGTACTCTTGCATGCCTTTGTGACTTAGCCCTGTAACATCAGACTGCCTTTAGTAATAGTGCAAAGAGGGCTCAGTCATTTCTATTTGTACTAATTGTATGTGAATATTCTCTGGAGATTCCCATTGTATTCCCATTTTAGATGAGCTGGGGCCAATTCACAAAGGCATGTAGGGGTACTTTAAACAGTGCTACAGAAGTAGCATTTTATGTACTCTAAATTGCCCTTGTGAGTAGGTCCCAGAAAGTGGAATCTGGCCACTGCAAATGGACCTGGAAATAGATGAGCTATTTTTTCTTAGTTTGTTTGTAATAAACATTATGCACTTACTCTTGTATCAATTTGTATCTTGGCACAATATCTGTTTTACTTCGTCTCTGCCCTCTGTTCACTAGTAGAGCGCTCTGATACCCGCAAGGGTCATGTTCGCACTATATAAAACGTTCTAAATAAAATAAATTGATGGCATCATAATTAGGTAGGTTTAACTAAAAGCCCTTTCATTTTGTACATACTCATTTGTGAAACTTCACAGATTTAATTTTTTTAAATTGCATTACGAGGAATAAATAAAAGTTTATGCTTTTAAAAGTTTATCGGAAGACGACCTGTCATGATTGAAGTGATGGCCTGGCATTTTGTGGAAGGGGTGAAAAAACAGAAGAGGAGATGGTCCCCATACAGGGCCACAGCTATCATTAATGCAGCTGCAGCAGTTGCATTGTGGCCCAAGAGTGTAAGAGGATCTTAGCACCCAATAATGAACAGTGTTTTTGTTTGATGCATTTGTTCCGTTAGAAGTCTTAAATTTGTAGTGGATTATGACCTACAGGAAAGAGCCCATGAAATCTCAATCCCCTACCCATTGTGATGAGCCAGGCCACTCCCCAATTTGACAAAGTGGGGGACTCTGTGTTAAAAAAATAATGTTTTAAGACCTCTGCCCTATAGGGACCAGGATTTAAGCCAAATGCCCTGCGTCATTCCCTCCTAGACCAGAGCCCATGTAGGGGTTCTCCTTCGCCCCACTTAAAACCCCGGCGTTGTTCCTTTTGCATACACGAAGCTAAACTGAGTTAGTTACACGCGACCTAAAAGAAAGAAAAGAAAAAAAACTTTCAACACTTGACTTTTAAGACGCGTTTGGGGGGGGGGGGACGACGACGAACTACGTGCACCCGGAAGCACACACTGGTCCAAATATCAGCTCGCCCCATTTAAAAGGGCAAACATCGGGAAGTCGCCAGAGAATAGCATGCTATGCAGCATAGGGCAGATGTGGGATGGTGTGCAGGCAACCGCACAGCCGGTGGACACAGTACTCTGGTGGAGATTTAACAAGAAGGTAAAGGATGTTACGGGGCGAGGATACGGACATCCGGGGCAGAAAGACGTACCGCACAGCGTTTCCCTGCGTGTTGTTTGTAGTGCGACATCGACCGGAGAGCAGAAAGAGACATGGTCTGAAAAATAAATCGCTAACTTTGACGCGTTCAGATTCTAGCTTTGCATTCTGAAAGATGTAGTCCTGTTTATCCTATCCAAATCAGAATTACATGTCCCAGAATGCATACAAAACAAGCTCTCGACATTGCGGCTCTGAAGCCCGCGAGACGCCGTGCGTGTGCACGTCTGCTGTCCGGCGCCGGGCACAGCTGTGAAGCACACGAGTCAAAAAGACGCCGTGCGTGTGCACGTCTGCTGTCCGGCGCCGGGCACAGCTGTGAAGCACACGAGTTAAAGAGATGCCGTGCGCGTGCCCATGTGCTGTCCCGGACCAAGCTGATAGACACGCCGTGAGCGTGCATATCGGCTGTCTGGGAAAGTGCACATCTCCTGTCCCCCTTCCAAACTAAGTCGACGACAATATATCTCGCTAGCGAGCAGCTTCGCTGCGTCGCTAGGCGAGACCTAAAAAAGGGCCCATACACCCAGGCTTCTGGACCTGTAAAGGAGAAACACACTGTGAATTGTGCCATTGGGGCTGAGACACCCCTTGCACCTTTATGTGCTGTACCGATACTGTATTTGTCCCTCATCCCCCTCAAGCACTTCTCTTTATTACAGATAGGCTGCACTTCTACTATCATAACACAGCTTCAGAAAAAACATATAAACATGCTGGGCAACCTCTTTCATGAGCACAACTTCAAAACAATTCAGGAATACCTGGGTGACACCACTACCACGCTATTGGCACATTAGCATATGGTAAATTGTCGTATGCAATGCACCAACCCTGCCTTTCACCAAAGAGCCGCCGGAGTGGCATGTAACATCGATTCTGTTGTCCAGCCTCCTACCAGCTAAATTATTTACAAGATTATACTCCATTGCTACGGAGATGCTGGAAGGGCCAGCTTCCAGGGCACAGGAACACTGGGCTACAGATCTAGGTATAAACAGCACGGACGAAATGTGGACATATTGTTGCCAACAAACCCAGAAAGTATCCCGTATTTGGGAGATATAGACTGATACATTATAAGTTCCTTCAAAGGGTATACCTAACACCAATGTTGATGGCCAAGTATAACCTAATGAATAACACTAGGTGCAAAAGATGTGGGGCTCAAATGCAAATGCCTTACTTTATGAACATTCAATGGCACTGCCCTAGACTGACTGTGACCTGGAGACAGGTGATGGGGGCTGTGAAGGATGTTATGTTATGTAGATTTGTATGGTGCAGCTTATAACCCGTGTGGGTATCCAGGCACTGGAGCAGGAGCGTAGAAAAGGCAATTCTTCAGTTTCTTGCAGAAGTTGAGAAGTGGCATGGCAGACCTGATGTGTAGAGGAAGTTCATTCCAGTTTTTGGCAGCGATAAAGGAGAATTCACGTCCTCCTGTCTTGCTTCTGCAGATGCAGGGGATTTGTGCAAGGGAGAGAGAGGTGGAGCGTTGCTGTCTGGAGGGTTGGTAGAGTTGGAGTCAATTGTTAAGGTATACTGGTCCTTTGTTGTGGAGGGCTTTGTAGGTGTGGATGAGCAGCTTGAATTTGCAGTGTTTCTGGATGAGTAGCCAGTGTAGTTCGGTGAGGTAGGGAGTAATGTGAGCATTTCTGTTGACGTCTAGGATGAGTCTGGTGGCGGTGTTTTGGATGGTTTGGAGTTCTTGAGTAAGTAAGTTGGAGATGCCTATGTAGAGTGTGTTGCTGTAGTCGAGTCTGCTGGTGATGCGGGCCTCGGTGACCGTGTGTCTTGTGTGGATGGGGAGCCATTTGAAGATCTTGCGAAGCATTCTGAGGATGTGGCAGCAGGATGAGACCACGGCGTTGACCTGTCTGTTTATCGTGAGTTTGTCATCAAGGAGGAGGATGAGGTTTCTGGTGTGGCCTTTGGGGGGGGGGGGGGCGTGGGACCTGGGTCGGGTGAGCACCAGGAGGAGCTCTTACTTCTAAAGATCAGGATCTCTGTTTTGTCAGTGTTGAGTTTAAGGCAGTACTCTTGCATCCAGTTTGCCACGTTGAACATGCAGATGGTAAAGTTGGTCATAGTGGTGTTGTTCGTTTCTGTGATAGAGAGGATGAGCTGAGTGTAGTCAGTGTAAAAGACAATGTTGATGCCATAGGTTCTTATGATGCAGGCGAGATGTGCCATGTCAACGTTGAACAGAGTTGGGCTGAGGGAGGAGCCCAGGGGAACTCCACAGACCAGCTTCTTGTGTTAGGAGGTGAAAGTGGAGAGTCTGACTTGTTGTGTCCTGTTGGACAGAAAGGAGGCGATCCAGCTCACGGTGGGCCCAAGGATGCCTGAGTCCTGGAGTCTGGCAAAGAGGATGCAATGGGAGACAGTGCTGAAAGCTGCTGAGAGGTATCTCCTCTGTCCATGATGGATCGGATGTCATCTGTTGCTGCCAGGAGGGCGGTTTCCATGCTGTGGTTGCTGCAGAAACCTGACTGAGTGGAGTCCAGGAGGTGTTTTTGTTCAAGATGGGCATGTTGATTTCTTTTTCCAGGACTTTGGCCGAGAACAGTAGGAGTGACATTGGCTTGTAGTTGCTGAGCTCTTTCAATTTGGCTGAGGGTTTCTTCAGGAGGGATGTAACCTCTATGTTTTTCCAGCTGACCAGGAAGAGTCCGCTGAGGATGGAAGAGTTGATGATGGTGGTGAGGTTGGAGTTGATTATTGTGCTTCCCATGTTGTACATGTGGTGAGGGCAGAAGTCTGAGGGGGACCCTGAATGGATGGTTTGCATGATTCTGGTGGTGTCATCTGTGGTGAGAGGGCTGAAGTTTGTTAGGAGGTGGGTGCCCTTGGTGGTGGTGGGAGGTTGCGTGATGATGTCCTCTACGATGGGTTGCGGTGCAAAGTTGGTGTAGATCTTGAGTATTTTGTTGTGGAAAAAGTCAGAGAGGTTATCACAGAGGATCTGTGAGGGGATGATGGTACTGGAGGCAGCTGTTGGGCTGGTGAATTCTTTGACTATGTTGAAGAGTTCTTTGTCGGAGTTGGCACAAGATTCCAGTCTGAGCACGAGGGCCGCTTCCTTGCTTCTTTGATCTGTGCATGGTACCTTCTGAGTGAGAATTTGTAGGTGTCGCTGGAGGTATTGCCTTTGCTGGTTCCCCATTCTCTTTCCAGTTGTTTGCAGTGGAGCTTGGAGTCTCTTAAGTATTACGTGTACCAGCATGCTTGAGCGTCGGTTCTTGTGTGCCTGATCTTCTTCATGGGGCCAGGGTGTTGACACAGTCTGAGATCCAACTGTTGAAGGTGGGTAGGTCGTTCTGTAGGTTGCCTGTGAGAATAGACTGGTTGAATCTGAGGGTGTGGGTCCAGTCTGATTCTGCTATTTTGTTCCAGTTGCGGCTAAAGTTGATGGTTGGTTTTGGTTTACTGGGGTGTTGTGCATTGATGTAGATGTGCACGTTTTAGTGGTCCGTCCATGTGAATGGGGTAAGGTAGATGATGGTAATCTTATTGCCGGCTGTGAAGACTGGGTTGAGTGTGTGTCCGGTGATGTGAGTCAGGCTCTGTACGAGCTGCATGAGTCCGATGTTGTTGAGGCTCTCGGCGACATTGAGGTCATTGAGATGAATGTTGAGGTTGCAGAGCAGGAGGAAGTCGTTGGATCTAATGGCGATGGGAGTGATGAAGTCGGTGAGGAGGTTGCTGAAGGTGGTGCGTGGTTCCGGCGGTCGCTAAGCAAGGGTGAATGAGATGGTCGTGGAGTAGCTCAGATGCAGTTGGAAGTGCAAGTGTTCCATGAGCGTGGGTGGTTCGTCTGTAGAGGCAGTGCAGGTGATGGTGTCTTTGTGGATGAATGCGAGGCCTCCTTCAGGTTTGTGGGGCCCGTCGCAGTGGATGATCTTGTAGCCACTAGGGATGGCCACTGCATTGGCGGGGGTGGTTGACGTGCTGAGCCAGGTTTCGGTGAGAAAGAGGATGTTCGGGGAATGAGTGTTGATGACGTCTCAGACCTTGCTAGCATGTTTGTAGAGGGATCTGGTGTTGAGGAGAATGCAGGCGATGCGGGCTGAGGTGTGTGTGGAGGGGTATTTGGGGGGGGGTAGGATGCTGCAAAAGAAGCAGCAGTGAGCTCATGAGAAAGGTCCTGCAGTGCACTGGGGAGCAGGGACAACGGTCGTGATAGCAGCTGGTGTTGAGTGCTAGCAAGTCGGTGGAAGTTTAGCAGTGGCGATTTAACAGACCAGGGTATGCCAGGACAAGAATTTCAGACAAACCCCGCTATGGTATTACTTAGATATGTGAAAGATGTGCCTAAGGTCAACCGCAAATTCATTACTACAGCTTTACTTCTGGGTAAACGTAGAGTGGCTATGGTATGAGGTGGAACTAGAGCCCCCAAGTTTCAAGATTTGATCAAAGACATGCCCCTATGCGAGGAATGGGCTGAGATCTACGCAACCACACTTCCTAACAACGCCAGGCCACAAGACTTTTTGGAGCCACTAGGGACTTACTTGGTTTCGTTAACCAGTTCATAAGTTACCTGGCCCCATGTATTGTTCTATGGAATGTACTGGTGAGACTGGGAACCTGGGCTTGATATGTACCAGCCTGCCCAGCTGAATGCTATAGAGTCCAAAATGTAGAAATGGATGTACAAAATAGCTCAGATAATAACTAGGACCCCTGTATAAGAATACTGCGTGGGTGAACGCTATTGCTGGATTCAGAAATTGGTCTTTTATTTCAGTGCACATGACAAGAGAATGTAAATGTTTTTCTATGTCTGTCTTTATTGTAGAATAAACAAAGAAATACAAAATATATATATATTTTTGGCTACACGTTTAAAAAAAAAAAAAAAAACATTATGCCCATATAGTAGTTTGATGGGATTACACCACAATGCAGAGGTAACAAAAGTGTGTTTTTATCTAAAGAGTAAGACCATAATTAGTTCTCACTCTCTCTTGGTCAGGTCAGCTAAAATTGGTACAAAATTATTTTGCAAGGACAAATATCTGAATTATGGTGCCTAATCTTCATGACCTTATATCGGGTCTTCCCCTAATTTCAGTACATATATTGGCTAAGTATCTGTGTTCTTGGAGACCTTATAACACTCATAATAAAAGATAAACCCCGTTTTGGATCTTTTCATCTATAGTGTATAAATGACAGGCTATGCCCTTCGGATAAAACAATTGTTTGTATGGTGACGGTCCCGTCAAGGATACTTCATTATCCTACAGATGATTCGGGGTCTTGTGCAGAACTGTATCTTACCATCAACCACAGAATAAGCGAAGTAACAGCAGCCATTACTTATTTCTTATTACTGTTACCAGATGATTCCATGTGACACAGGAAGTAATGCTTTAGGTCCTGGGCTTTTTATTCAACAACCTCATACATTCTGCTGGCTGCAGTCTTAATTTCCATAATTGAAACGACTTTCACTAAACTATCAGATTACATTGGTTTGTAAAAAAACAAACAAATAAATAAAAAAATAAAACTCAGGACTAGAGCACGATTCATGGTGACATGAAGTCATTTGGTAACATTATTCATGTCATCTTGTCCACATAATCTTTCCCCTACCCCACGAAGTTAAGAAGAATCTGGGAGTCTTTTCCCATTTATTTTCTCTGCTTGGCGTTTACACGTTCCATGCATCATCCTTGAAAGTAGATTGTTAGCACTTGGTTCTCGCTAGACTCCAAACTGTCCAACCCCAACTTCGGCTAAAGAATCCTTTTTTTGTTGTTGATTTTTTTGATTTTGCAAAGGATTCAAACTCAAAATATCCATACAATAGGGATAACCTGTTACATACTTTTTCATTTACATTTCATTTTTCTAGGGGGATAATAGTCGTACAACAGCGCTACGTCAACCAGATAAAAGAAAATTGACTAAATAATAGGCAGTGCACAGACAGACCAAAAAAATATATATATATTTAGCACATTATTCTTGAATCATATCATGCCAAATAGCATTAAATTTCCGTAATGCCTTAATACCTCTGACCCTAGCCAGAGCTTTTTCATGCTCAAAAAAAATTTCCGTACAGATACCCCACCACTCCATTACATTACATGGCTTCGGAGAAATCCATGCCCGGGCTATAGCTAGTCTTGCAGAGACTATAGCTATAGTTAACAGAGCTCTCTTAGCTCTGTCTGCATTGTCTCTATAGCCCAGCATTATCTCGGTTGTAGTAAAGACCACTTCCAATCCAAGTCGATTTCATAATACATTCAGAACCGCTTGCCAGAAGGCCACTAGCATAGGGCACGCGGCAAACATATGAACAATGTTTACTCCATATTCCCCACATTTAGGACACCCCGTCCTATTGCTTAAATAACGATTGGCCGTTTGTCCCCACCTGACTACCTTATCAGGTGTATAATACAGCATAGTTATAAATTGTTGAAGCCTTAAATTAACAGACCATACTGCCTCTTTTACTGTAAATACTGCTACCTCAAGGGTTGCACCAGATATCTCCTCCGCAAGAGTTGCGCTCCATTTCTCAGCTAGGAGATCCATAGGATCCAGTCTTCCCTGACTGAATATTTGATACGCAGCACCAATTAATTTGCCCTGACCAGGTTCATGTAAGAATATCAGTAATTGATGAGGTGCCACCTCCCTAAGTCTTTGTGACTTCATAAAATAATCCCCGAGTTGAAGATACTTAAAGTAATGCTGGCGTGGTATAGAAAAGGAGTCTTTCAGGTCTTGAAAGGTACGAAAACCCTCTAGATCATATAGATATTCCAGTTTATCTATCCCAAAACTGGCCCAAAGTTTAGCTATTCTGTCTCGAAATATATCTGGAAGGAATGGATTATCCCAAAGCGGGAACTTAGTAAAATAAGTCGGCACAGAATACTTGGTAGATATGTCTCGCCAAACCATAGCTATGCTCCTCAAGGTCTTAAATCGTACCCTCTTAAAGTAATTAGGGTCCTGTATTCAATAAAGAAATCTACTAGTCTAGAGTCTTGATTTAGTAAAAGCCTATGACTGAAATCTTGGTCCTTATTGGAAAAGAGGCTACGTAATCGGCTCGTAAATGAAGCCCAATAGTATAATTTAAAGTCAGGAAGTGCTAAACCACCTTGGCTGAATGGATATTTAAAAAATTTAATAGCCCGTCTTGCCCGCCTGTCTTCCCAAATAAAACTACCTACTATACCATCTAGTTTCTCAAAAAACAAATTCGGAAGTTTCAATGGAATACATCTAAATAAGTAAAGAAACCTGGGAAGAATCGTCATTTTGACAATATTGCATCGTCCGATAATACTAATTGGAAGGTTATGCCATTATTTAAGCTTCTTAGCCGTATCATTCAATAGCGCTTCGTAATTTAATTTAATAATGCTTTGTATCTGAGGAGTAAGATGAACACCAAGGTATGTAGTTTCTGAACAATGTCCCATTATGATGTTTCTGGTGTATAATTCAACAATATCTGGGTCTTATCAATATTCAATTTGTATCCAGAGAAGGCACCAAAACTATTCGGCTAAAGAATCCTTCCAAAGGAATTAATCTTTTCCGGGTACAGCACTCAGGCCGATCGGATCTCCACTGCGACTTCACCTTCTGATAAACGTAATAGCCTTATTTATCTGTGTGCTAAACGTGTTAACTGGTGGTGAACTAAGTGCACTTCAATCAATCTACACTCACACTGGATACACTTAAACGCACATTTCAGAAAAACTGGGAACAGTTGTCAGAGTCAGCCCCAGAAACTATGCTGTTCTCCGATTGGAGTTCCAAAAAGCAAAGAAAAAAAAGTCAAAAGTCTGCACCCAAGCCTTTATCTATGCCGTATCTCTGTCCCGGAAAACTACCACTCTGCATTAGACTTGCTCCTACACTACTGTCCTTTGAATAAGGGCTCAACAGTAATACTTTTTTGACTAGTGTGTCTTCCTTCCGCATACCACCTTGGGCGCTCTCATACCCACACCTGCTCTGTTATAGGCCCTTTTTGACTCACTTTTCTTCCATTGTGCAATCGCATGCAGACCATGTGAAGTGCCACGCTGCCCTTGCTCTGAGATCCACTTTATACTAATGCGTGCAATTACAAAATAAATATCTCACATCTTACCTGTACAACTGCATTGAAAAAGCATGTGTTTCCTAGATTTTGGATTCCCTTCACTGGCACAGAGATGTTGTTTATCATCATGTCGTTCCCTTTTATTATTTTAGATGAGTCATTGTTTCCTTCACAAAGTCGTATGACTTTTGCTGATGCACCTACAAATAAAAACAAAAATGTACATTTAAAGCAACACCAAAAAATTGACAGAGGTATCTATGGTAATCTTTAGAAGACCGAAAAACCTCTAAGTGCTTAAGCTGCATAGAGCTTGTTGATCAGCCTTTCGGTCAGAGGGTGTACTGTGTGCATTGTATACCAGGGGCCGTATTATAGAAAGTGCCCTGGCGGCGCAATGGGCATGTGCGCCCCTGGGGCACTTTAGTATTACTGAAGGTGTCACATACGCTTGTGAGGCCCCTTATGTAATACTGATAGCGCTGGCGCACATGTAGTGCCAGTGCTATCTCAAGAGGGAGTTCCCTCATTTGCATGGGGGGTGGCCCCATGCAAATAAGGGAGTATCGCTGCTTTCGCGCCCACGCCCTATTATGGATGCAAGCGCAAAGGCAAACATGCCTTTAGGAGGCACACAAAGTGTGCCACAAAACGGTGGCACAATTTCTGTGCGCCTCCTAAAGGCAGCCCTCTGGAGGGGGAGAAAGGGGGTCCTAAGGACCTCCAGACATCTGCTTGCAGGTGGATGCAGTCACCAACTCCCTTCTTAAAAATGCAGTCGACATGCCACTTCCACTTTGAAACACGGAGCAGCTTTAAAGCAGCCTCGACATATTTTACTTGAATACACTGCCCCCAGGGCAGCAAGAATTCGCGGCTGCCCTGTGGGCAGCGCATTCACTGTAATACGGCATTATAAAATTCTTTAAAATGAAGTAGCTGAATCCAGTTTAAAGTAGAGAGTTGTTTAATAGACAGGGCACAGTACTGCAACAGCAGAAGTCCAAGACAAAATGACCAGAAATATCATTCCAAATGACATCATAACAACTGTATGGCAGGTGCAGGGATTAAAAGTACACAGAATAATTAAAAGGGAAATATCTAATTAAAAGGGAAAGTATGGTAAAGATAACATGCATTGTAACACATTTCCCTCCTCAGAAACATTATGAAGACATAACAGTACATTTTGAAACACGTTTTGCATTCCAAATTTTTCCGTCTTGAGTAACCACACTGTTGCGATTAACTTTGACAATTTTAATAGGTCTTCCAAACTTCACATCACCTTTGAGAAGAATACCAGGCTTACGTATTCTAACCCACTCCCCAACCACAAAATGAGGTACCTTAACTTTCATGCGGAGATCATAATGGCGTTTACTTCTTTGTTGTTTCTCATCCACTTTGTGGGCTACATCATTATGATTTAATTCTGGAGTTTGAACTTTAATGGCCTTTTTGAACCACCAAGGGCACAATTTGGACACTGGCTCTCTCCCCTTGAGTAAACGAAAAGGTGAAACTTCAGTAGTTGAGTGGGGAGTTATGCGGTATAACTATAACTTCTCCCTCAACTTATCCTTCCACTTAGCACCAAAGTTACGTGCCCAAAGAATATCTTGTTTGAGAACTCTATTGTACCTTTCCACTTGACCATTACCCTGTGGTTCAAATAGGGCTGTAGTAACATGACGAATGTTGCAGAATTTAAAAACAATCAGTCATTTCACGAGATTTCAACTGCACACCATTATCCGAAATGAGTACTTCAGGGTATCCTTCTCTGGCAAAAACTTCTTTTAAGAACAAGACAACACTATCAGTAGTAGCATGTGGAACCAACTTTACTTCAGGCCACTTGGAATGGTAATCCACCATTACCAAAGCAAATCTGCAGTCCTGAGGCAGAAAATTAAAAGGACCTGCAATGTCTAAACCAACCTTTTGCCATGGGTAATCAGGCCACTGAACAGGAATGAGAGGAGCAGGATCACACTTGAGCATTTTTTCGCTGCATACACATTCAGGGCATTCTCTGACTATTCTATCAACATATCTATCTAATCCAGGCCACCAAAATACAGACCTGATAAGTCTTTTCATGGAGGACATACCCAAATGGCTTTCATGACTCATAGCCAAAATATAATCACGAAGGGATAATGGTGGAATATATTTTCCTTGTCTAAAAATAAAGGCTCCTTCTATAATTAATTCATTAGAAATCTTCCAATAAGGAAACAACTCAACCGATATTTCATTCCTAGAAGGCCAACCTATTCTGGTATAATTAATAACTTGACGCAACAGATCATCCTCATCCATGGCCTTTTGCCACATTGCCTCAGAAATGGAACCAAACTTTTCAGACAAAACCTCAGAAATATTTGCAATAACTTCTTCATCATCACTCATATCATTAGCACTACAGGGAAGTCTTGATAAACAGTCTGTAGTAACATTTACCTTTCCTGGAACATACTCCACAGAAAAACTGTACTCTTGTAACCGAGACATTAACCGGGCTATTCTGGCAGTAGCATTAAGACCACCACCGGGAGACAAAATTGGAACCAAAGGCTTGTGATCCGTCTTTAAGACAAACCGTGCACCCCAAATGTAGTTTCTAAAGTGCTCCACCCCCCAGACGCATGCTAACAACTCCCTTTCAATCACCGCATAGCGTCTCTTTGTAACGTTTAGGGTGCGGGAGGCGAAAGCTACATTCCATTCATCTTTACCTGCACATTGAGACAAAACACAACCCAGTCCATATAGACTGGCATCAACAGTGAGTATACAAGTTTTACCGATACAATAAGGTTTGAGTGTGGGCGCAGCAATCATTTCCGCCTTAATGTTTTCAAAAGCTTCTTGTTGTTTTTCACGCCAAACAAATTCAGTATTTTTCCTCGTCAATTCTCTTAATGGTTCCATTTTTGTAGCAAAATTCATTATAAACTTACTATAATACTCACAGAGACCTGAGAAAGAGAGAAGTTTGTCCTTAGAGTCAGGGGCAGGCGCCTTGAGAATAGCATCTACAAGAGATTTTTTTGGAACAACTCCTTCCTTAGATAGCGTGTGTCCAAGATATTCAACAGATTCCTGAAACAGTTTACACTTGTTCCTCTTCAAGGTAAGTCCATATTCTTTTAGAATTGTACATACTTTTTTAAGATGTTCTGCATGAGTTACTTTATTAGGTGAGTAAATTAAAATGTCATCCTGGAAACATTTTACACACGACTGCATATCCTTAAAAAGATGAAACATAGACCTCTGAAATACAGAGGCCGCAAATGCCAATCCGAAAGGCATCCTCTTGAATTGGAAGAGACCATGTGGTGTAATAAAAGCAGTCATGTGACGAGATTCTTTGGCCAATTCAATTTGATGATATGCGGACCTAAGGTCCAAAGTGGAGAAAACTGTGGCACCCCCCAACATGCTCACTACCTCGTTAATATTGGGCAAACGGTGACAATCAACCAAAATATTAGCATTAAGAGCACGAAGGTCTATGCACAGCCTCAAAGATTTGTCGGGTTTACGGGCTGAAACAATCGGAGAAACCCACTCCGAGGACTCCACTTCTTCGATGACACCCTCATCTAACATACCCTTCAAGGGTTTGCCAAGTTCATCTCTTACGTTAATGGGCACATTTCTTTTTTTTTTACAACAGATTTTATTGGGTTTTCAGCGTACCAGAAGGGCAAAGCCCAGTAGACAAAGTACAGTTAAAATGCAGTATGACAGGCCTTCAGGTACTGTAAAATGGGCACATTTCTGAGTTTCTGTTTCACAGGAGACGCTCCCCGTTTAAGTTTAATTTCATGAGTGAAACCTTTGAGCTTCCCTAACGTTTCTGAAAAGACTTCAGGGAATTCATTCTCAATAACATCAAAACCAACACCTTCTTCTACAACCATGACCGGTTCTTTGCTACGGGGATTTAAGATAATCCTTAACTTCCATTGGTCACGCCAACCTAATACATTTACACCTTTTCTTGCCACATAAACTTTTATAAAAGCTGATCTTCCCTTAAACTCAACATCAGAAGCAACATACCCCAAAAGATCAATAGTAGATCCATCAAAACTTTGAGCTATGATGTCCGGAGGACTCAAATCCTTCACAGACATGACTTTACTGAACTTTTCATTAAAATAATCATCAGTAATAATAGTCCACGGCGATCCGGAATCAGCCATGAGTTCCAAAACTTCATTTAAGAACTTGACTACACACTTAGGTGAACATAAATTTTCCTCAAGAGAACACACATCAATTATAGATACTACAATGCCACTTTCACCCACCCGATCATCAACTGAGGAATTGGTACATCTTACACAAGAAACCTCATTAGTTCTAGCAGGAACATTTCTATCTTTGTTAATAGTTCTTTTGCGGTCATCTCTGCAAGCTCTGGCAAAATGCCCTATTCTTCCACACTTGATACATTCCTTCCCTATAGCAGGACACAATTTGAAAGACGCTACATGGTTTGTACTTCCACATCTGAAACATATGACCGATTTGTCACTCCTATTACCTTGTTGGGAAGACTTTGTGAAAGGGGTCTTATTCACAACACAAACTTCATCTATACATTTGTTACTCCTATCACCTTTGGTACTAACATCCTCAATAGTCTTCATCCATTTCTCGGATTGTTCAAAAGCTTTTGCAGTAGCTATAGTGTCATGCAGATTGGGATTTCCCAGAACCCATAATTGTTCTTGGGTTTTCTTACTTTTAACATTTACAATTATTTGTTCCCTAATCATTTCATCTGCTATGACGCCAAAATTGCAAGAAACCACAAGAGTCCTAAGTGCAGTTAAAAAATCATCAAAAGTTTCAGAATCTCTTTGAGCTCTAGTATAAAATGTATACCTGTTCAATGCTATACTCGATGTGGGCTTAAAACGTGTTTCCATGCGTAAAAGTGCCTCTTCAAAGGTATTGAGTTCACCAGGCACTATAGGTAAGGTTCTAAATACAGCTTGCCCCTCAGATCCTAAGCAATGTAGTAATATACTTTTTTTCCTTTCATTCCCCATCCTATCACCATCAATGGCTTTCATGTATGTTAAAAATTCTTCCTTCCATCTGGACCAGGGAATAGGAGGATCACCCTTGGATTGGAGAAATTTACAAGGTGGTTCAAATTGCATGGTAATGCAAACACTAATAAAAGTAATAACAAGTCAATATTAAAACCTAAGTAACACAGTACCGTTATACCAGAAGTTCAATTAAAAATTTATGACTATAAATAGATATGAAAAACTGCCCACATCAGCGTGACGTGTAGAATAATAAACAACAATACCTGAGCATGCAATAATATGGAAAGCTGTGCATGTCAGCGTGACATGCAAAATAAATAGAGTTGGGTTTGAAATATGCTGCAGCTTTGAAAAAGTCAAATGAAGTGTAAATAATATCCATCCAAATACCTCAAAATGTTTACTTTGCGCTGCCGTGCGCATCGGCGATGTATAGATGGATTAATCAATGTATGTGCAGCTGTGCGCATCGGCGATGTGAAAAATATTCATGAGATGTGAGCGCAGTCGTGCGCATCGACGAAGATGAAATAGTCAGAGAATGAGGAAATGAGGATTAAATCAAATAAAATGGCTGCAAAGGTCACGTCGCGTGATGACGCGGCAGCGCTGGTGTCACGTTACGCGATGACGCGATCACATGACACGGAGATCAGCGTGTGGAAGACAGATGAACCGCATCTCCACATCTCCACAGCAACGGCACAGGAACAGCTTCCACGAAAGGATTCCAACGGAGATCGTCAGTGAGAACGAGGTAACGCGCGCTAGCCCAGATTCATCACAGAAACACAGCGTGTCTTACAGTACCATGACAACCACGAAGTCGCGTGAGTAGCGATGCAATCCAGGTAACTGTAGGATCTTGAAAGATGCGATGGCTACAAAAATTACTGAATAGGTCTAAAATCCTTTCCTGGGTGAAAAAACCTCGTAGAGCTTCCAGAAAAAAATAGGTGGTGGATAACATAACACCATCCACATGTAGATAATGATGGTCCAATCCAAACAACAGACGATGCAAATTCTCAAAAATATACAAATCCCAAATTAATTGTACCGCTCCTGTGCCCTCTGAAGTAGCAGGTACGAAGTCCCTCGTCGCCAGTGTAAAATTCTTTAAAATGAAGTAGCTGAATCCAGTTGAAAGTAGAGAGTAGTTTAATAGACAGGGCACAGTACTGCAACATCAGAAGTCCAAGACAGAATGACCAGAAACATCATTCCAAATGACATCATAACAACTGTATGGCAGGTGCAGGGATTAAAAGTACACAGAATAATTAAAAGGGAAATATCTAATTAAAAGGGAAAGTATGGTAAAGATAACATGCAATGTAACAGGCATACTTTCTCTTCTTGCGCATGGCGCACTTATTTAACGGTGCGCCGTAGCACAAACTGGGAAATTGCGCCATGTCTGTAATACGGCCCCAGGATGGATCAAAGTAATGACTGTCCCACGGATTTTCATGCAGGACCATAAATATATTCTTAACTAAGGAACACAAAATAACGAGCACTGGCAAAGGCAATAGATCTGTCTCATATTGTGATTTACAAGCCACACCACTTAGCTTGTTAATGTTTATATACAGCTGGAGAAAGCAGTTGGGCACAGTTAAGATCAGAAGCATCCCAGAAGAAGGGGAGAAAGGCCACCGGGGTGCTCACGGTGTGAACAGCGTCCATGTGGGAGGGGAAATTAGCCGCCAGTGGCTCTCACAGTATGAATTTGTCTTGGGGGCTGAAGGGAAGAGCTGTGGGGTGGGCTCACAGTATAAACAAGCATTAGAAATGCAATAGGTCTCGCATTTGCTTGTATTAGAGCTATTGTCGTTGTAATTGGCAATGTCTTTTACCCATTAAATACACTTGTAATAACGTTTGTTTGAAAAACTACAGACATACATGGAAAAGGAAAAGAAAGTTACGCTGTTTCATATATGGGAGTAAAGCATTTTGTAACCCAAGAAAACAAAAGTTCGAAGGAGGGCTAGCAAGGAGATTGAATAGCATTCACACCTTTTTTATTTGTGAAAGACGAGCGAAGGGAGTGCCAAGGGCGGGGGAGGGGTAGAGTAAATACATAACATGTGCAGAGTTTGGAGTAGTTGTGGGCAAAGCAGTGCTAGCAGGAGCCCACAGCGTGTGAGTTATAACCCCTGTACGAAACATCAGCAGTGGGGAGAGAAGGACTATGGAAGTGGAGGTCGCAGCGATGGGAGTTTATCATCCCTGTGGGCTGCCGCAGAATAGGACACGGGAGGCTCCGTTTCCAGGAGGGGGCCTGGGTGCCTGGAGCAGAGAGGGATGCTGCGAGGCTCTGCGTCCCCTCACTTCGTGGCTCAGCTGCTGCAGGAAGTGTGTGGGGCTGAAAGTGACACATGGAACCTTTAACAGCAACAAACCCGAAGCAGCAGCAGAGAGGGTGGTGCAGGTAGCTGGGGCTTGGATTCCCGCCCGTGAAGCCTTTGCAAACTTAACCCCCAATCCCGTACAGTCCCCACGAGTTCCCCTAGCTCTGGCAATGTCGGCGATCAATAACAAGGCATTTAAGTAATTACGAGGCACTTACTGTTCTGGCTGAGCTTGGTGTGAAAACAGGGCGGGAGAGAGGCCGGGGAGGGGGTGGGACAAACGGTGCAGGAGGTGAAGGGGCTTTGATGAGCAGCACAGCGTAGCATTAGCGAGGCACTTACTGTTCTCCCTGAGCTTGGCGTGAAAGCAGGACGGTTGAGAGGTCGGAGAGGGGGTGGGACAAACAGAGCTGGAGGTTAAATGGAGGTGTGCGAGCTGTGCTGAGCAAAGCAAAAGAAAGGTGGGCCGCCATAGTTGAAGATACAGCTGGGCATGCCTGTGGTGCAATAATAAATAAAGCGCGCACCCGTTTAAGAAATGTGTACACACGCAGGTGCAGCACTTACAAAGTGCAGGCGGGTACATTAGTGCCATGGTGGAGTGGGGAGACCCCCGGGAGAGGAGGGAGGAGGTCGGGCAGAGCAGCGAAAGCTGCGGGAGGAAGGAGGAATGAGGATTGAAGAAGCGTTGCCGCTTCATTAAGGGAAAGGCTACGGCCATTGAGAAAGTGAAAGCATGGCATGGCGTTCTGCAAACAATTAGCTCAAGAGGAGTTGTGGGGGCGGGCACAGGCAGACAAGGGGGAGTGGTGCAGGGGAGACAAGGAGGCACTGCAGCTGCCGCCCTGCGCACCGCTGCTCGCTCCCGTGGCAAAACGCCGTGGGAGTGAACCTTTCAGAAGAGGAGGGACATGCACCCACCTTTAGCCATTTGCAGGCTTTGACTCCAAAAAGACACACGCAAAAGCCAACCCAATGTGTGGGAGGAGTCAGACCCACACAGAGTAATTACAAGAAGCCTCGCAGAGCAACGCATGCGCGCTGCGCTGGGCTCGACCTAAAAACATTTCAGTGGCGTTGGAGGGGAGCTTCCAGGCAAGGATTAAAGCGGAGCTGCCAGGCATGCAGAAAGGAAGCAGCGGCCTGGACGGCACTGCTGCAGCAGAGGAGAATCTTTGCCTGGAGCACTCACATTGTGAGTAGCGTCTCTGCAGCATGGATGAGGAGACACTGGACACACTCGATGTGTGGGCTGCAGCCTGTTGACAAGGGAGAGGAGCCAAAGTGTAGGTATTAAGGAAGAGCCACCATGTGAGAAAGGAAACAGCATCCCAGCAGCAAGAGACAGGAGTGTATTTATTTAATGTGTGATAAGTGACTATATTTTTCGGGAAAAAATATTGAAAATGGGTGTTTTCCTATACTTCCAGATGTAAAATAGTCCCTTATGCATCCTAATGGAAGTGGAAACATACACCCAAACAGCCAAGAGCAAGACGGTACTCCTATTGGATGATTCAGGATTTGATTGGCAATGTCTCAACTCAATAACTGAAGGGTCCTGAACCAGAGAAGACAGTGGCTGGAAGAGACTGGCCCAAAATCCACTGCATGTGTATACAACATTAAGAAAAGTTCTTGGCTTATGCCACACACAACAAAAGACAAGATTGGCACCTGATCACATACAAATCGTTCTCTAAAGTGACATCGGAGTGTGTGAATGTTAACAAATAATGCTAATTAGGCAGAGAAATGAAAATTGTGATAACAAAATAGCGTCCATGCTAAACAGATCATGATAAATTATACACCACAGTAAAGACATATAAATTAGGGGCAATTCATTAAAACAGATTTCAGCTGCTTGTAGTCAGACTGACACGGATTCCAACAAATCTATAACAAGCATTGGCATAGCCAATAGGTCTCGCCTTTGGGACCTTATAAGTGTTTAGCCATGCAACAGTTGATGTTGTTGCACCAAGGATATTGTGCTGCATAACTAAATACTTATAAGGTCCCAAAAGCGAGACCTATTGGCTATGCCAATGCTTGTTATATATTTGTTCACAGTCAGCCCCAGGCAAACCATTGTTTTATATATTATATGCCCTGGTTCCTGATGGTGTAACGGCTGCTCTTGTTATGTGTAGCTTTCTAACAATTGAGAAATGATTGCTTCTTAATGGAACCCCATGGCCTCCTGAAATCTCTGCATACGTCAGAGGCGCAACTAGAGTGACATTTGTTTTTGGGGGGGCTAATAAAAATTTCGGGGGGAGGGGCTAATTCTTCCAGCAAACGGCAGAGTGAAGATGCAGGGGCTCTAAGAAGGGGTGAAAGAACAACAATGCCTCGATAAGAAGTAAATGGTCTTTTAAAGACCTGTGAAGTACTTGGGTGCGGCTGTGTGTGTGCCCGGGAAGCTGTCTCAGCCAGGGCTGACACCTAGGACGGAGGGGGGGGGGGGGCTGGAGCCCTTTGAGCCCAATGGGCGTTGCGCGCCTGGCATACGTGCAATACATTTCAAAACACTGACACAAGGAACCAGCAGAATAGCAAGAAGCATTTTTTCCTCACTGTTCTCATTAGCGAAAGGTGGGACATGGAAAAATCAAAAGGAAGAAGCGTTATTCAAGTTTAAACCATCTGCTAAATTATATAACCATTCTTGCTTTCCACACAGGAGACAAGTGAAACAGTGAGAGCTCAGCCGCTCGATTCCTAAAGTCGAACAAATCGTGCACATAAACAACAATCTTGGTGCCAAGTTCCTGCGGATTTCAAACAAGTGTTGCATTGAGTCACTAAGCAGACTGCCGTGCCAAAACGCCATGCACGTGTTACCAGTCTGCTTGGCTAGCCTCAATGGGTAGATCGGAGCCCATGAAAGGTGCGAGAGACATACCTTCACCAGAGGCACTCAGGGCGCGAGGAGGGCGTCAACTGCAGAGATTTGGGGGTTAGGAGATGGACTTGCAATCGGGATCATTGAACGCCTATTTGTAAAGTGCGCAAACATTGCCAGGTTGATTTAAAGCTTTAATGCCTCACAACGGCTTGGTAAAGCACATGGAATGGTTGGGGGGAGGGAAACGCTGTGTTTGTGCGCGCAGAGGGTGGGGGTAGTGCGCCTAATGTAAATAAACAAGGAGGCACTGCAGCTGCTGCCCTGAGCGTCCCGCGAGTGGTGTGCGATGTGCGCGCGCTGTAAGGGTGCCCGCGAGTGGTGCGCGCGCGCGCTGCAAGGAAGAAAAAAACGAGTCCGGCGTGAGCCACCATCCTGTGAATATGAGTAAATCAGTTAATCTCCACGTACCTTTAAAACAACAAAAAAACCTGTCCACTCAAATGTAAGAAACGGAGCTATGCATGCCCGTGTACTTGAGGCGAAAGATCTGTGAGCTCAGATATCTACCGATTTGGAAGTGTCACAGAGAAGTGCGTCTCTCCTTTCAATTACATCAAAGCGATGAAGAGCAGCTCAAGACAAATGGTGGGGGCGGGCACAGGAATGCAGCTGCCTCCCTGCGCGCCGCTGCTCGCTCCCGAGAGCAAAACGCAGTGGGAGTGAACATTTGAAGAAGAGGTAGGACATGCACCCGCCTCTGGCCATTTGAGTGCTTTCATTACTGAAAGACACACGCAAAGGCCAATCAGATGTGTGGGAGGAGTCTGACCCACACGGAGAAGTTTGGAGTGATTACATGAAGCCTCCCATAGAGCAGCGCATGCGCGCTGCACTAGGCTCGACCTAAAAACAAACTGCAGAAGAAGGGTGAACCATATGCTATCTAAATTAAAACAGTGGTCAATATGCCTATATAATGTAACATACAACATCAAGGCCAGATAAATATATTGTATTAAAAAGAAAACAAACGGCAGGTCGGTGGTAACGTAGCAACAAGAATGGGTGATGTTTAAATGCATCTCAAATTATCTGTGCAAAAATCAAAACAAAATAAAAAATATTTTTGGGGTATAAAACACATTTTAGTGTGTCTCAATACATAACAACTAGTAGGCCCTGACACAAAAGCATGAGTAAGTTTAGGAACTGTACATTTTCAAATACATTTCATAAAATGCCTAATTTGTTGGGATTTGCGAAAATTACTTTCAAAGACATGGTAGTTTATGAAAATTATAGATTTCCTGGTGCATGCCTAAACTGAAACTCAGAAGAAAAAAAATCTGGCGGGTTTGTGTTTACTGTTTCTCAATAACAAAATATTTTTCCAAAATGAGAAATTCCTTCATTTATATTCCCAAAACATGGATGTCTTGGGACCATGAAACCCACAGTACACATTTACTCTGCAACACTAAAGTTAGATTTGCAAATTAGGTGTGAAAATCCATTTGAATTGTTGGCAGATTCCACACAATTATGACTTTGTGAATGTTATCCAAATTCGGTACCACAGTCAAAACTTCAGCTTTCTTCTTGGAGGTCCTCTGTCATTATCCACCCCACTTTGTATTAGATATATCCTAATACCACATATAAAATGTAAACTCAAAACTAAATTCATCATAAATATCTTCCTTATGGTGAAACCCTTACTGAAATATGCTGGCTGTGTCTTCCTGTACTAACACCTAGCTCAGGCTGCATACTCTGACTATGAACACTTATGTTTTGAAGCATATAACTGATTGCAATTCTGGAACACACAAATATTTGGAGTTCATTTCTGGAATACATGAATGAAATTAATGCGGGTACTATGATCCAGACTTCCACTTTGTCTTTTATTAATACAGTTATTAGAGAAGAGGAATGAAACAGGATTCATGAATTCTTGACCTTTAAACCTATTCGTTTTAGTCAATTCCATACATTCTAATGTGAAAATTCCTTGCAGTATCCTGTAACCAACATTAAATTACCGGGAAACTTCATTCTGCCAGGCATGACTGCTTTTGGGATGCTATTTGCATTATATATCTATGAAAAACATTTTAAAAAGACAAATCCTGTAATTCCCCAAAATTCGCAAAGTGCAATGTTCTGGGATCATATTTTCCTGTGAGCCACTAGGTCTTCCAAAATCCATCTTTCTGCATACTAAATGGTATATACATGGTTTGTTTTTTACCACAATAGCGATTACAATCCGTAGAATTTTTTTTCAAACTTATGATTGCAAAACCCCAACAATTCAGTGGAAAAAAAATCATATTAAAGGACGTTATGGGTGGGATACAATTTAGACTCTAAAAGCCACCGAATTGAAAAGGTATGTTTATCAGCACCACGAGCGTCGTAATATACAGAAATTTAGGGTTGGTTAAGGTGGAAGCGGGGCCGATAACATTACCTGGTCAAATATGCACGAAACCTTAAAAAAGGATATAATGCAGGCGAGCCTGAGCCAACTAAAGCTGGTCACATCATGCAGCAATCCCTGTCCAGAAGCCTATAAATCCTCCAAACATACTTTTCCACACCCAAATTATACCCATGAGCAACTTGGGCGAAGTCACAAAGCTCAGTGGTTCAAAAGGAGAGAACTTTGAGTTGCGCTTGTCAGCCAGACACCAAAGCAAGGGCCAGCAGAGGGACAGCAGTTGAGCAGTTATTGGTTTCTCAGGCACGGTCAAGAAAGGGGCTGCTGGTGAGCTTGGGTCATGTTTGCGCCTGTGGTGCATGTCATTCAGGCTGAGCCTCTCTCTACATCGGACCTCTACCACAAGGAACATACATTGCTACACCCTAGTCTTGAGGACGGCAATCATATTGGACAAGGTGAGGGGGCGCCGCTTCTCTTCTGCTATGACGCACCCTATTGAAGCTTGGGTGAGCCTTCTTTCGTGTCAGTATTAACTCTTTTGTGGGGTCTTGAAGATAAGTCCCCAACTGCTTAGAAAACTAAACAATATTTACAGAATAATAAATTAGTATCCTTAGATTGATTCGTGGGAGCAATGCAAGTGCGTCAAACAGAAAATCGTATGGATGATGAGTGGTCTCAACTGAATTTAGAAAAGCATCAACTTTCCTATTGAAATTGAATTTTTTATTTATTTGTGTATTAAAGAAAATGTTTAATCATTTGTGTATTTGTTTGATTAATGCCTTTTCTGTATTTGCTGTGTATTCTTTTGGTTCAAATCATCAAAAATGCTTAGGCCATGGTCCACTACTTCCAGCAATGGCCCAGTTGGGGTCCCGGGATTCCAATAAAGATTTAGTTGCGGTGCCCGCGTTCCAGAAATGATTAAGTGGGGGTCAACAGAAGTCAAAAGTTTAAGAAATGCTGTCCTAGACTGCCGAAGGAATGTCCAGATAAACAAACTACAAAGTTGTATTTGACTGGGTGGAGCACTGCATACATGGAAGAAGGTGCTACCAACTATAATGAAAAACTACTATATGTGGAAACGGTTATAGAGATAACATGCCGAAAGAACGAGAAGTTGGAGGCACAATCCTGGCTAAATAACACACATTGGAAATGGGGTAGTCGGAAACTTCCCTCTCTAGGATCTCCATCAAGACTCATCGGCATTCATCTTAATTACAGTGATCACAATACTGTTCTATGAATTTCTAGGGAGATGGGAGAAGAACGCGTCCGAGGTACAAAAATATCCTTTTATCCAGACTTCACCACCATGGTCAAATAAGCAAGAAGAACCTTCAGCGAGATAAAGAAGAAATTATGCACCTATGAGTGCCAACATGCAATACTATGCCCAGATTGTCTGAGTGCATGTTGGGAGCATAAAACATCTCTTTGGAAAACCTGACAAAGCTACAAACTCATTTTAAAAGACATATTGGGAAAACAGTGGAGAAAAGTACAGGAAAAAAGAGGGACAAATGAGAGCCGAATCTGCATACCGGGACCTGGCCAACCTCAGTGATAATTAATAGGACTGAAAATGTGGGCAAATGCCATAGCAGAACCTTTACCTACGCATGTAGGTATTGATGTTATTATCTGACAAACCTCAAGGGATGCTGACTGGGGCTGGAATTAGATACATATTACATTTAGTCATAACATGGGCTGTGGGGTTCAAGTGGTTCCATACCTCACTCCATATTGCTTATGTTTGGACTTGTACCTATTGGGGTGCTGGTGTGTTTTTTATTGGTGGATTTTCTGATTGGTTAAGATATATTTGGGGTTGATTAAATGTTGCAGAACCTTAAATACATTCTAGATATAAAATCATTGTGGTGTCTCGGTGAACACAGTGATGTAAGGTGGGGATGGACTAGGATCAAAGGCTATACACTTAACTCATTAGTAAACTGATAAACCTACTGTCGTGGAATGATATGGGGTTAAATAACCCAAAAAATGTGATACAAAACTTTGCATACATAGACAAATAATTAAAGCGGCCTTTTTGCAAATAAATCATTTACCTAGCAAGTCGACACAGTTTGCTATCAATAGGGGGTACCAAAAGATGTTTTTCATCCTACAGCTCATATTCGCGTTGCTTAACTATCACTTTATGTAATTCCATAGATTCCGAAGGAAGATACACACTAGTATGCATCACACTTCTTGGCATCCTATTACCCTAATAACCGTGAAATCAGAAACTATCAAAGAATACTCAGACCTGAAACCACGGATCTGTCCTGCATTATTCTACTATATGGGAAGCATTTGAAAACATTAAAATGGGAGTTAGTATCTCTAAAGAGATGGGGGCTCTAAAATCCAAACAGGGGCAAATAGACTGGAAGCAAAATTGAAGGAATAAGAAAACAAAATTGTCACTTACAAAAATTAGAAAGCATCAGCAAAACTGAATTTAGCAGTAACCAAATTTAGCAGCATGCCAGAGAGCTCTCCTTCATGGCATTGATTCTCTACCAAGAAGGTATGCAGAGGAGGAACGATCCAGGAGAACATTGGCCTGACAAAAAAAAAAAAAAAACACACACACAGTGAAGTTATCATGGGGTCCAAAAGAAGTAACATTGACAGAACTCTGAGTATATAACCCAAATGAAGAGCAGAAAGACTCTGGGGCCTACTGGAATTCCAGTGGAATTCTATATAAAGACTCTTGTCAGTGATGGGTCCCCACCTTCTTGACATGTTTAACAAGGCCAGAGAGACTGGGGAACTGGCACCTGATCAGCAGCATGTGATTATTGCAGTAATTCCTAAGAAAGGGAAACTCAAAAATGCCTGCAGTTCCTATAGACCCATTTCCCTGTTGAACACAGAAATCAAAATTCTAGCGAAACTTCTGGCATAGGGCTTGGTAAAGGTCATCACCCCACTGGTTCATAGTGACTAGGCGGGATTCATGCCTAAGAGGTCCATTCAATCTAACCAGACATGACTGCATAATTGGTTACACAAGATGAAAGATACACAGCTACCGCTGACCATTATGGCGCTAGATGTGGAAAAGGTGTTTGATTCTCTTGACTGGACCTACCTCTTTGAGGTCCTTGAGGCCTTTGCATTCGAACCAAAATGTTGTCATTGGGTGGCCCTGCTTTATAGGAGACCTAAAGCAGTGGTAAGAGTGAATGCGGTAACTTCTGAAATCTTCTGGCTTTCACACTCTTCCGACAGGGATGCCGCCTGTCCCCCTTGATCTTCACTGTCTGCATGGAGCCTCTGGAATGCTGCATCAGAGTGAAACCCCATGTTGTGAGATTTCCTGAGGTTGTAGGAGAACTAGAGAAGTTTTCCCTATACACAGACAATGTTTTGCTGTACCTCTCTAAACCCTGGCCCTCTTTGCCGCTAGTCTTTCAATCTTTTGAAATGTCGAGAGATACGTGGGATACAGGATCAATTGAGACAAATAGATTCTCTACCAACCAGGTGCCTGGGCAGCTGTGAGGGATGTGCCCCTTGGGCTTGTCATGTCAAATGCAGGTTTCAGGTATCCGGGAACTGAGATCGCACCCAACAGGTTGAAGTTCTTATAGAAAAACCTGGGGTCTGTCATTCGAGAGTTGTAAAGAGAAGTTGAGCAGTGGCAGAAACTCCCGGTCTCGTTGCTAGGGAGGATGGCCATATTTAAAATGATTATGTTACCCAAATTTCTGTACGCCCTGCAAAATACCCCTTGGCTGATATCCCACTATTTCTTAGACTAGATAGAACTCTGGGACTGTTCTCTGGTATGGATGACCACCCGAGAATGGCTCTTCGCACATTACAATATTCGGTATATAATGACAGTCTCTCGCTCACAGATAAAAAAAAACTATTGGGCTTCTCAGATTCAGTTTATTAATAACTGGGGATTCCCTTCGAGGAGGGAATCAGCGACGATACTGGAACAGATCTTGATGGAGCCACACTCCTACATCCTTTACTGTATGGGACTTTATTTAGAAGGGACCTGATGGGCCTTACTAAGGTCATTCTGACAACCTGGGACAATGCTCTGAGAAACATAAGGCAGCAACATAAGCTCTATAGGGAAACTCCCCCGGGGCAGAGAAAAAAATGCAGGGAGACTAATGGGGTTCAAAAAGTGGGAGCTCATCAGTATCTCAAAACTGTAAGACTTAATTCATAACAATTTCATAAAGTCCTTTGAGAACATGTGGGAGGAATACTACATAGCTCTCACCTGGAGATACAATTACCTACAACATAGGCATGCCTTCGGGGCAGAAAGTGGGGACTGGACAGTCCTGCCAGACAGCAACTCGTTGAAAAGCAGAATACTACAGGAGGAATGTACAGGTAAAGCCATGATCTCCATTTATCGAACTCTTAACAACAGGCCAGACAACTTACTGAAACTTAGAGTGGAGTGGGAGGTGGACCTGGGTCAATTAGAGGACATTGACTGGGAAGCAGCACTGATTTACCCACAGGAAGTTGCTAATAAGGCCCAACTGAGACTAATTTCACTGAAAATATTTCAAAGAGTCTATTATAATCAGAACAGATTATATAAAATGGGAAGGAAACAATCTCGACTATACACACATAACGCGATGCTACTGATGGGCCGTTCTTTCATACAATCTGGGAATGCCCGTGATCCACAATTACTGGGCCAAGATAACAGTTTAATTGTCGGCAGTAATAAATGTCCCTGTACCTAGTAACCTCCAGTTCATGATTTTGGGGATTCCATGTGATGTACACTTACCCAGAAGACAGCTGTTGCTCTGTGCACTGAGTTTTGCGTTAGCGAAACAGTACATAGCTAAATTGTGGAGTAACCCGGCTGCCCCAATCAAACTAATGAGGCCCACCGGAATGATAGACTGGATGGAGGCGAAATGGGTGGTCTATCAGGGGAAAGGCTGCCCAAACCAGCTTATAAACATATGGGGAGGCTGGAGAGCTTATAACGGTATTGACTGGGAGACTCTGATTGCTCAAGGGGATGACCCCTCACTAATTGTGAGTAGTGCCACACAACTTCATGGGGGCAATTTATGGGATACTGGAATGGAAGGTGGGGGGGCAGGTCGCCCCCAATTCGACACGAGCGAAAGATGATGTTTACATTACTGAACGTACTTGATTTGTAATGTTGGTAATTTGTTTGACAGACTATGGGCCCGATTCACAAAGGTAAACTTAGATGTATGGTCGAAACTTCTATCTTCATGTCTGCACTAAGGGGCGGACCTCTTCCCCAAGTGCGGACATAAGATACTACTCGTAAATGCCCTTTGTGAATTCCCAAAGTAGTAAACATAGACGTTTGGTCGAAGTTTAGACCAAACGTTTAAGTTTACCTTTGAGAATCCAGCCCTATGTATTTGTGCTGAAATAAATAATAAAAACAGTTTGAAAAAAATAAAAAAGAATGAGCAGTGGGTCAATATCACAATAAAGCCATTTTGAATGTGTTTACCCACTACCTTGAAAGACTGTATTACTTGTAAACGTCAGCTGACCCTCTGACCCCGCATATACCACTCAGTACCTAGAGGAACTAATCAGGGCCTGGGTGGATGACACAGAAGGACAAACCCTTATAGCATCCCTTGGCCTAGATGTAATTATTGCAGCCACAGTTGACCTAGCCACAAGTAAAGCTCCAGAGTTAGAAGGACTCATTGCCGAGTTCTATAAAACATACAGAATTGATCAGCCCACAAATGCTTGCGATAAATACTGAGGCAAAGGAATTAGGTACAGACCCGCGGATCTCTGTAGAGGCAATGACAATAACATTACTGAAACCTGACAAAGACAACTGCCTGTGTCAATCGTATTGGCCACTGTTGCTTTTGAAGTTAGACAGAAAAAAACTAGCACAAGTTATAGTCAACCAACTAACCCTCCAATGGCACAGCCTGTTCCTCCCAGTTCAGACAGGATTTGTGCCAGGAAAAATGCCATCACTTAACATTTACAGGTTGTTTGTGATAATGCATTGAACAGATTCAGAGCTACTGACAATATTGGTTTTCTTGGACACTGAGAAGACGTTTGAAGGGTTGTTTATGAAGATACTGATGAGTAGGGTGGGACTAAAGAACGATCTGATTAGTCACAGAGATTTGTTATATTCCGCTCCATTGACAAGTGCCACCTACACCATCTGTTTCACATTAGCAGGGTTGCCCCTGTGGTCTTTGTTATTTGCAATAGTAATGGAACCCTTAACATGTCATCTGAGAAAAAACCTTCTGAAACTATTAAGGAAACAGTATGATATCAGTTGTATTCAAATAAACTGGAATATATCTGGTGTATTCACAGTAGCGTATTTAATCACACCAGTGGATTTAGAATACCCATTAAGGCAGAGTGTAAGCTCTATTACATATCTTGACATTACAATCATGTTTCAAAGATATAGATCTCAGGGACAATTAGGGACCCGTGATTAAAAAAAACTTTTGATGCAGGTCGAAAGGTGAATACGCTTACTGCTATCTACAGTGGACAGAATATCACCGAATAATATGGTGGCATTACCCAAATTCTCATACTTTTACGAAAATGTCTACTCTACTTTCACTTCACAGTAATTCCTTGCCAGTAATCATGCAATTCTGACTCGGCTGATATGGGCTGGGAAACGAGCATGGCTAAAGTGGGAAGTCATGAACTGACATGTGAAAAGGGGGGATTCTCTGTACTTGACCTACAACGTGACTTTGTCTGCTCAAGCATTCTATGCAATATACTGGCTCTATCCACTGCCCTTTATGCCACACATCATAGCTGAGACCAATTTGACCGATGGGGACTCCCTGCACTCTTCAAAAGCTTATAGAACCCCAGAAATCTTATTGACACAGTCGTTTCAATAAACAGGGTGTGGTGTATTTCAGGGAAGCAATCTGGTTATACTAGACTATGCACCACTTCTAGACAACCCTAACTCCATCCATCAACTGAACACACAGTGGTGGAGCAGCTGACTAGACAAGGAATAAAGAGTATGGGACATATGTAACATAGTGAAAAAATTAAATCTCTGATGCAATTCAAGGAGAAAGGTACTACCAGCCCACTCAATATTTCTATCTATTTTATTTTAGAATACAGCACACAACAAAATTCCAAAGTCCTTTCTTCCCTGATAAACTACCTGAATTGTTGATGCGGACTAAAATAATACAACTAAGTGAAAATAAGGAACGAGTAGTTAGACTATATAGTATATTGAAATCCACGCACCAGGACATGCACAACAGCTCCTACCTTGCACTATTTGGAAGCAGCTATAAGGGACCAGTGGAAAGAGGTCAGATGGGAATACTGCTGCACCCAAACAGCCACCATATCCACGAATTATGGACGCAAAACTCCTGTCTTTATTAGAAGCTGACTAATCTGGGTTGTATTGCAAAATATCGAGGACAGAAATATTGACCTACATGTATATCGACTCTGAAATATCGACTACCACTATATCATCAAGTTAAGCATACATATAATATTCTAACCCTTCATTTATTTAATTTGAGAGATGGTGCAAGATGCTTTTGTGGGGTTGATATATGTGCAGGTCGATATTAAAACTCAATATTTTGGTACCATCCCTGAATCAGTAGTATGAATCCTTCTACACTTGTCAGCAGTGTTCGACCAATACTGTTAAACATAATCAATCATACAATACAGCACCAAATGTAGGCCGGGATTACAGGTTCTGACCTCCTTTTATGTATAAATCCTTATTCATGGGCTGCAGCTAACTAGCACGAACTGGCAATACCACTTCATCTACCAAACCATTTACGTGTGGTGTATGCTAGAATTCTGCCCTTTTGCTACTTCTTTACAACATCTATATGTGGCCTTCATGCAGCGGTGATTCCCCGCAGGAGTGCCACTTATGGCCTCACAGATATATTCTTATGAAGACAATTTGTTGTGCAAAAACTGTTCCAAAACTGAGCTCATGGACACCATAAATCATGACAACTCTGACCTACTGTTTCACTAGACACCAGAGGTGGGCATGACCCCCAAAAAAGGAAAATGTTTTAAAAAGCTGGGTGTGCAATATAACCATGAATTAACTTTCAATATTCAAATTACTTCAGTTCTAAAACAAATACCAACCAACATGACAACATGATGATTGACAGAAGAGGAACACTTACACCCAGGTCACACAAAACCACTAATTTCGCAGTATTTTGCTCTTCTAGCACTCTACCATGAAAGTGATTTGCTGAAATCAAGTTCAATTATACTTTACTTGCACCCAGACTCACCTTTACCAATTTATTTAAAAAAAATTAAAAAAAAGGATCACTAGGCTGGCTCTTAGTCAATAATCGTGTGCCCTATTCAGCCACCAGGCCTCAAACTAGGTTATTCTTGATTCTACACTAATCTGTGAATTTGAGACCTCACCTGCACAAGTGTAGTAACCAATTACAAAAAGGTGACGGAGGGTAGCTAGCCACTGTCCTAATTGTTCCCAGAACTATGTCAGTATTACCGAAATATCTAGCAATTGCTGCATGCTTTTTTGTAAGCAACCCTTTTTACCTTATTGTCAATTGTGTGAGCAGTCGTGGGTGCAGTGTCAAAGAGAAGGAGTAGAACCCTACAGGCCTTGAACCTCAAGTCCATCGCCTTCATGAAACACAATTCTCGGTTTTCAAATCTAATTGACAACAATTTCTTAAGGAAGTAGCAAGAGACATAAATTGTCACTGAGGACAGCCATCTTTTACCCGTGCAAGTACATAAACATTTAAGAAATCAGGAAATTCAGAAAAAGTATGTGTACCTCCCTCTCTCCCCAGTGCTCATAGATATTAATGCAGCAGTTTAACAATGAAAACGTGAGGCAGCTCAACACCTGTAAAACAGCAACATGGAAAATAAATGTTAGTCACACTAGAACATGAATATAATGTAACCACATAATGTCGTTACTAAATGCTACCACACCAGAACACTTACTGAAAATCACGTTATGAAAATAATAAAAAGGAGGCTTTGCAAGTCATGCAGATAAAAGAAATTTAATAAAAAGCAATTAGTGATCAAAGATCTTGGGCTCCATTATACATTTGTTTCCACCTCCTCTTTTACAAGAGATTATCAGAAACCATGTTGGACAAGCTGGCCAATGCACAAGGAGCATCTCCACCTAGCTACTCCAACAAGAAATTTAAATCAACCAATCAGGCCCAGCACAATACTCTTTCCCTCAGTGGTTCCACTTGACTTAAACTCAACATCTAAGGCACACCATCATCATCCCTAAATAGGCGCTTCAACAGCAGCTTACTACTCAAGTCACAACTAACCTAAGTGTTAGACCTGGCATCCTTGGCGTGGGTCTCCCTTCCATTTTTTCGTAATGCCTCCACTGTTGCCGATATGTTTTTGCTGGACTAGATGCTCATGGGCACTTTGCCGCTGCTAATCAGTGCCAAAGTGCAAGTGCTCCCTATCGTAAATTGATGTATGTATTAGTGACTCCATGATTGGATGATTGGTTTACTTGTCAGTCCCTAGTACCGTGCACTGAGTGTGCCCAGGGCTTGTAAATCCAATGCTGCTGGTGGGCTTGCAGCACGGGTTGTGCCACCCACAGAAGCAGCTTGTAAGTGTGTCTCAGGCCTGCCATTGCAGAGCCTGTGTGCAGCCTAGGGCTGCCATGTCGACTTGGTGAGTGCACCCACTTACCGGTCCCTAAACCTTCCCTTTACTGCATGTTGGTCACCCCTAAAGTAGGCCCTAGGGCAGGGTGCATTGTAAGTATAAGGTAGGACATGCCCTGGCGTGTGTGGCATGTCCTAATAGTGAATTACGGCCATTTTCGTTTTTCACTATTGCAAGGCTACCTGCTCCCCATAGGCCAGAATGGGCAGACTGACTATTACACCTTATAGTCAGAACTGACCCAGGGAACATGGTAGAAAAACGAATTTAGTATGCCTGAACTCAGGATGATAAAATACATCTTTTAGTGAAGTTGGTTTTAACATTCTGTGTTCGAAAATACCACTTTTAGAAAGTGGGTATTTTCTTGCCTAACTATCCAAGCCTGCCTCTGCTAGGTTGTGTATTCCTTGTCTGGAGATTGAGTGACAGGGGCTGGGGGTGGCTACAGGAGACAGGGTGAGTCAGCACAGGGCTGAATAGAAAGATCTGCATCCAGAGTGGAGGGAGGAGTTGCCCCTGGGTCTGAATAGGGCTGTGCCTGCCTTCCACAATGCTGGCTCCACCTCCTGCCGGGCGGCTGAGCACTCTGCCCCACATTCTGAAAGGAAAGAAGGAGTCAGAAAAACAAAGTGCTCCAGGACTGACCAGAACTGGTTTTGGACTAGGCAGAGGCCTCTCTGCCTTCAGAGAACAAAGAGAAACTGGGTATAAAAAGGGGACCCAGACCCCTAGGAAATTAGATCACTTTTGGGAACAAGAAGAAACCTTTGCTGAGGAGCGGAACCAAGAAGAAACTGAGGAGAGACTATCCCTAAGCTGAAGTGCTGCTTGGGGATTGGTCTGCAGTGGTTTGCCTGACTGCCAAAGAAAGGAGAAAGGAACTTTTGCTTTGCTGTGACTTTCATCAACTTGTGAAGGATCTCCAAGGGCTTGGAAGAGAGCTTGCCCCCTGACCGAAGTCCCAGGACCATTGGACTTCACCCCTTTGTGAATTGCTGCTGGAAACTCTGTTTCAGTGGCTACAGAGGTAGGGAGCTGTGACCGACTCTCACGACCGACTCGGTGTCCTGTAAGCCCCGCATCGAAGCACCGTCTTGCCCTGCAACGCACGGCCCTGGTCTCACCGACTCCGTCAACGAGCCGCTGCCTGCACCGCATCGAGGGACAACGCGTCCTGCAACGCTCGCTACGCCGAATCGAACTGGTCTGACCGACACGGTCACTGCTGCTGAGTTCGAGTCCCGTGACCGCACCGGAGTTGGGCACCGCTCGCACGCTTTGCGACGCACCGCCCGACTCGCACCGCTGTCCGGACTGATCGACGCCAGCTCCTGAATCCGGCACCGTCGCCGCACCGCAACCTGCCAGCACCGCACCGAAGCACCGTCTCGCCCTGCAACGCACGTCCCTGGTCTCAGCGACTCCGTCTCAACGACGTCAACGAGCCGCTGCCTGCACCGCATCGAGGGACATCGCGTCCTGCAACGCTCCCATTTTTGCATCGCGACCGCGACGAACAGCCATCCGGCTCGCACGCCCGTGCCTGCCGCTTCAAGTAAAAGGTACTGTGACCGAGTCTGTCTACGCTGTGTTGGCCCGTCTCGACGCGGGCAGCTGGATTTGTTAGACTCTGTTTGTTCTCGACATCGCCGTAGCCGGAGGAGGCTACCGACTCGCACAGAACCTTGAATTAAGCCTTTTGATCAGAACTAAGCGCTCTTGACAGTATTGTGGATTATTTTTGTCGTTTATGGTCTTGTGATAAATCTATATAAAGTATACCTATTTTTATAAATACATAACCTGTGTGGTGTCCATTTGTAGTGTTGTCACTTGACTACTGTATGTGTTCACAAATGCTTTACACACTGCCTCTGAACTAAGCCTGTCTGCTCGTGCCAAGCTACCAAGAGGGTGAGAGCAGGGGTTCCTTCGGGAGTTTACCTACTTCCCCTGACTAGACTCAAGGGTCCCTATTTGGACAAAGGTACCTACCTCTGCCAACTAGAGACCCCCAAATCTAACACTAAGGAAATGTGTCTGTACAAAAAATGCATACACACACTTAACAAAGGAGCTTTAAACAGACTCCTTCTACAGAGATTAACATCTATAACCTCAATTATTAAGGAAAGATGCTACACACCTTCCTTAACACTCAATCTATCATTGCCATTCTACCACCAGGTTATTCCATTATCAGAGTACAAACAAATGCCCATATGGAGGTATGGGCCTAATTCATTGAAGCATCTTTGCTAAAGTCCTGATTTGCATCATTTGAAACAAAGTGTCTGGAACTTGTTATCAAAGGAAGCAATAAATACCAACCTACAAGAAGGAATAAAAGAGTTATAGTTGAATTCATTGACTTCCTCACAACACAACAAAGGGTATCAAACATACCTTGGAGGTGTCATACACTGCTAGAAGTGGACTGGACTTAAAATGTCCTGGTTAAATCCTATGTATATTTAACTTAATTTATAAGCTAAAATAATACTCTAACGTTTATCCGCAAAGTAGAACCTCTAGAACAAAAAAACATAACGTTAAGGTCACATAAATCATGATTCTCCAATGAAATTTCCTTCCCTAGAAAAGGGGCTCCGTTAGCTGAAACTAAAGGGAAATTAAATACTCAATATCAAAAGACTAAGCCCTAAAAGCTGGCAAAAAATACAAACTTAACACAATTCTCGCAATAGCACAATATTTGCAAAACAAAATCCAAAACTATATAAAAGGCTAAAAGAACTGTTCCAAATAGCTAACTTCAACTTAAAATCAGCAAAACGCATTCCAAGTTCAAACACACAGAATTAGAAGACATTTCAACAAACAAAATACCACATTTCAGAGAATCGATCGCTACTAAATTCAACTTACAAATTGAATAACAAGCTACCACTGATCGCTACTAACTCTTGGTCAAAAGGCATCAGTTAAAACTTATTTGCAGCAACTCGGCACACTCAACTATTTCCGCTACACACTATAAAAGAGTAACATGTGCCTCTTTGTTCTTGTAGATTTAGCTGCGACGTCTGATATTAATGAGTCTATAATTGAATTACATTGTAGAAAAAGAGACTGAGCTTTATGGGGATGGTTTCCACCTGGTTTGCTTCTTTTCCAGCAAACCATAAAAAACTGTGCAAGCAACCATTGACCCCTCCCTCATTTTAATGGATCCATCCAAGTACCAACTATAAGTATATATGGCACCATTAAGAACTATAACGGAGAAAGCAAGTATTGCAATTGTTCTACATACAGATGCTATCCAAGTCTGTTTAAAAACATCCACATTTCAAGACATATGAAAATTGAAAAGCTAACTGAAATTGAATTAATCCTTCATCAGCACCGTGACTAAAAAATCTAAAAACCAATGGTTTTCTGTAACCCTGATTGCTGGCTTCAAATCATCACTAGTCCCATAGTATAATTATGGAGTTTCTAACTTGACTCTCTCTTAACCATGTCACCACACATCTAGCATAGTGTCAAATAACCTCACGTAATTCCTCACTCCATTAAAAAATGTTAAACCTTCTTTAATCAACTGACGTACTGCTTGTTCTCCAAGGACTTGTCATCTCGCACACTAAATCTGGAATGGCTACTGTATAGGAGTGAGAAAAGCCAATTTGCAATCAGGTTAATTTCAGGCATGAAAAAATGTAACCACACCGTTCTTCAGAGAACGTCATTGTTTTCCCATAGAGGCAAGAATCAAATTCAAAATGTAAGGCCCTTTGTCTAAGACATCCTAAATATTTTGAATCTCTTAGAATATAGACAAACACATTCAAATATCACATGGATGAAATTCATGGAACTTAGTCCCTTTCATGTGAAACTCACTGTCTGAGGCACTGGCACACTGCTACAGATCATGGAGAAACAGGTCATTTTGTCCCTGGTCTTCCGCCCTGATAGTGGGCCGGATGGCAACTGCTCATGTTGCCCTGTTCCTAACTGTTCACAAGGGTGCAGCGGTAGGTTCCAGTTAATCCACTTCTCTGTGACCTACTTCTCCTATGTTACCTGCTTCTCCTCCATTACTTGTACACTGCTGCAGGTAATGGTGGAGCGGGTGAGATCACAGATCACTCACTCTCAGGATTTTTAAAAGCCTCCCACAATTTTAGGAAAGGCGAAGGGGAGTTCAAGGGAAAGATCCCACCCCCTAAACATCCCACATTTTAGTAATGCTGGGCAGGGTTGTCGGGCCATTTCTCCCCTCACTCTTGGGCAAGGTGAAAGGCGTTCATTAAGGATCAGGGAGCAAGGTGGCATCGGTTCTTCAGGTTTCTTTTTTTTAAAACAGTCCCTTGCCACGGGCAGGGCAAGGGAGGAGGGTGAAATTTCCACCTTCGCCCTCTAGCAAGATGAGACAGGATTGAAAGTGTCTACGTTTTTAGTCAGTGTAGGGGCCTGGGGTCACACACCTATGAAGCTATAAGTTGCCACAATATGAATTTTCAGTGCCCTCCCATCACTGAGCAAGGTACAAGCATTCTTACCTCCTTAGTCCTTTGGCAAGGTTGGGGAGGACGTATATAAACTCCCTCTGCTCTTGGATCTCTCATCTCCTGACCAGGGCAGGGACGGAGGAGTCAAGAGGCAAAGGTTTACTTTCTCTGAGAGCTATTCATAAGTAGGTGGAGCTTACTCACCCCTGTATGAACATCATATCATAGGGCCTTCTACAGTATTACAGTATTGCTCTTTTTGCTTCCATGTGTTCCATTTTCATGATTGCGAACACTGGGAGGGAAACACTTGTGAGAGTTCTGTGAACATGTATAAAGTGCAGTGAAGCCAGCATATAAAGTATGTATCTTGCTACATACATACACCCACACCCACATACACCGTCACTGAAAAAACTAAAGGTAAAGTGGCAATATAATTAGTTTTTATCTCATTTCAACACCTAACATAAAATAAACAAAAAAGCTCATGAAATTCACCATGACCACACATATTACATCACTCAGGACATGTTAAACGACATCACTTATAACATCTCAGATGGCATCATCCAGCCAATTTTTATTTTATTTTGATGACTCACTATAACGTCAGTTGAACCTCTATTTTTTCAGGTACTGTGGTACTCCTGGAGTACCCACCGCACAACCGTTCCCCCCACAAGGTACTGTGGTACCGTACAACATTCCAGAAGTGTCTGGGGGTCAGAGTGTCCCTACCCTGCTCCCTTATGCCCTTTTAAAAAAAAATGTTTTCAGGACACAGAGACCACGACCCCAAGTTCAGTAATTACATTTTCTTCAGACTTGCAGTGGGCCAATCAGATCGCTCAGTAACGCAGGACTGGGGCTGGTCCCATCGTACAGAAATGGCCTACGGAGAAAAAAGCTCCCTTGGCCAATAAGAAGCTCCCTTTTTTAAAAAATAAAAAAAATCACTAATACTGGACTCTCACGGGACAACCGTACAGATATCTCAAACTTTGTGACCCTTTCATACCCACCCGAGCACCTCTTTGAAGTGCTTATTTCTAGAAAACGGCTTTACAACAAATAACAAAAAGCACACTTTCTTGGTAAAGTTTAAATTTTCTGCCCAATTTGGGATAATTCCATTCAGCTGTATTTTTCTGTATCAGAGTTTTCTACAGGAAATAACATGTGAAATAAAAGTATTGGGAATTCCCTTTTTCTTGGGACCTGTTGCACGGATTTACACCAAACTTGGCATGAACGCAGAAATGTATTTAGAAACTGAGACAGAAAGAGCAGAGATTCATAATGGGTAACTGTAACATTGTCCAACATAGGCGATTGAGGAGTTCCGGTGACAACATAAAACATGAGACCAAAAGCTAAGTGCAAGGGTGGCTCCTCCACTATGGCGGAGGAGCGTTGTCCCCTCCCAGCAGTCCCACAACTCAAAAAATAAAATAAAAATGATAATAACACAAGTTTATTATCGTTTTATTTTTCAGCAAGAACGAATCTTGGGGGGGGGGGTCGGGGTAGACGATGTCAGGCTGTGAGGCTGGAGAGGGTGGTGCACAGCACAGTTGTCAGTGTGCATGTGGGTTTGGCCAGCCGTCTCCAACTCGAGCTGCATTGCCGGGTTGGAGACAGCAAAGCACAGGCTCCCAGTCTCCCTGGGAGCGCAAATTCACAGCGGTTCACAGCAGTTTTGGCGTTAGAGGAGTCCTTGGTGGGCGAGAGGATTAATTGAGTGTCATCAGCGTAGGAGATTATGTTGAGCCCGTGGGATCTGATAATGTCTGCGAGAGGGGTCATGTAGGTGTTGAACAGGGTGGGGCTGAGGGATGATCCTTGGGGTATACTGCATATGATGTTCTTGGGTTCGGACGTGAAGGGAGACAGCCGGATGCTCTGTGTGCGACCTGTAAGAAAGGAGGCGATCCACTTGAGAGCGTTTTGCTGTATACCAATGTTGTGGAGTCTGTCGATGAGGGTGTGGTGGGAGACGGTGTCGAATGCAGCAGAGTGGTCGAGAAGGATCAGTGCCACCGTTTCTCCACGTCAAGCAGAGATCTGATGTCATCTGTGGCAGTGATCAGCATGGTCTCGGTGCTGTAGCTGGCACGGAATCCTGATTGTGAGGCGTCAAGTAGGTGGTTTTGTTCGAGGTATTCGGTGAGTTGTTGGTTGATGGCTTTCTCGAGTACTTTGGTCGGGTAGAGGAGCAGGGAGAGAGGTCGATAATTTTTTAGATCGTTGGGGTCGGTGGAGGGTTTCTTTAGGAGGGGTCTTACCTCTGCGTGTTTCCATCTGTCCGGGAAGGCTGGTGTGGAGATGGAGATGTTGATGATGCTGGTGAGTTTCTTGCTGATTAAGTTGGTTCCGAGGTTCAAGAGATGGTGCGGGCAGGGGTCAGTGAGTGCCCCGGAGTGGATGGAAGACATGATGGCCGTGGTGGTCTGAGTGGTGAGCGGAGATCAGGTGGTGATGATTCGGCTAGTGTGCCCTGCTTGGTTGAGGTTGTTGAGGATGAGAGCTGTGGGTCGAAATTATTGTAGATGGTGGCAATCTTGCTCTGGAAGTGGTCCAAGAGGGTGTCGCAGATTTTTTGGGAGGGGTGGATGGCGATCTCTGAGGCTGTCAGGTTGGAGAATTCCTTGACTATTTTGAAGAGTTCCTTTGAGTGGTTGGCCGCAGTGTTGATGTGGACTGTGATGGCTGCTTTCTTGGCTTCCTTGATGCGCAGGCGGTAGATGCTGAGGGCTGCTTTATGAGCGGCTCTGTCGGAGGGGTCCTTGTGACGCGCCGTATTTTCTCAAGATGGTAGCAGTAGCCCTTGAGGGTTCTTAGCTCTGGGGTGTACCAGCTGATGTTTTTTGAGGTTTTGTTAGTTTTTGTTGGTTTTAACGGGCGACTGTGCCAGCACAGTTGGTGATCCGTGCGGAGAAGTTCTGGACGGCTTGGTCAAGATCTGATGACGCTTCAGGTTGGTTGGTGCTCAGGGTCTGGTGCTCAGGGTCTGTGTCCACTGTGTCTCGGTTACCTTGCTCCAGCTGCAGTGGGAAGAGCTGTGATGCTTGGTGATGGTGTGGTGAGCGTTGGAGATGGTGAAGTGATTGATTACCTGGTCGGTCCACGTGAGCTCTGTGACGTGGCTGAATTTGATCCTGTTGCTGGCAGTAAAAATGGATTTGAGAATGTGTACGGCTTTGGGTTCGATGATCAGTTGGGTGAGGCCAAACTTGTTCAGGCTCACCAGGAGGGTGGCGGAGATGGCGTTGTTGGGGCTGTTGACGTGGAAACTGAGTTTGCCGAGTAGGACGCAGTGGGAGGTGTCGATGGCTAGGGGGGGGATAAGGTTGGAGATGGCGTTGCAGAAAGCCTGTCAAGGGCCTGGGGGTCTGTATATGAGGGTACCACTTATCGTGGTCTTGGAGTCTGCCTGTTGTGGAAGTTGAGGTGTGAGGTTGTTGTTGCTGACAGTGCATTGGATGGTTTCCTTGAAGATGATGGCGATGTCCCCACTGAGTTTGTCGGTGCAGTGTCGGTGTATCATCTTGTAGCAGTCGGGAGTTGTGGTGGCGATGTCTGGGTTCAAGGAGGGGTTGAGCCACGTTTCGTTGATGAAGGCAACGTCAGGGGAGAGGGTGGCGAAGGTGTCCCAGATTTCCGTGGCGTGTTTGCAGAGGGATTGTGCGTTGAGTAGGATGCTCACTACCAGAAATACAGAATTCTGATATCTAAATGGACATTGCCAGGGGCTATACCATAAGACAAAGCACTTGTACAGGCTATTCAGTAGGAGTTGACACAATACTTTGAGAAAAATGTAAACACAGCAGGTGACAGAAGAGTAGACTGGGACACAATAAAAGTGGTGCAGAGAGACCAGGTGACTTCCAATGTGATCTACAAGAAGAAAATGTTAGATAGGGACAGACAGGGCAGAGACACAATGCAAACACCTTCAGAAATAGCACCTAATAGATGAAGCTTCAAATCAACAGGAACTCAGACAGACTATACTACAACATATAGTGGATAAAGAAAGACTATGTTACACGCAATACAAGCTACTCTATTACATAGATATGGGAACAGGCGCGGTAGGCTATTAGCATGGTTCCTAAGACGAGAAAAAGCCTGACTACCATTACTGCCATATAAAACAGCTAGGGTAATGTGGTAAATACGCAAGAAAGTATAAATAGAGTTTTCCTAGATTATTATATGCAATTATACAAGCAACCACAAGACCCCTTCAACATTGAGGAGTACCCCGTACTCAACAACCATGAGACATTAGACATGAGGCATGAGACATCTTCCCCATGAAGATGGCTGCTCGGAGCTGAAGCTCCGTGGTAGCCCCATGCACGGCAGCCAAGCGCTGTGCCCTAATCACACCAAAACCGGCTGGATAAGCTCATACCTGACATCGGAGCCTTGGGAGCTTCTGCCGCTGTAGTCTACGTTCTCCCAAACCGCTTTGTTGCCGTGAAATCGGCTGAAATCCCATCAGGCGATCGAGCCTCAAAATGGCGCAGGAAGCGGAGCAGTCTCGCCTTTTTGCATAATCAGAACGTCCAGGGACTGCGAAATCAGGAGCGGGCTCCCTGGGAGACCACATCGAGGGAGCGGCGAGAGGTCCGGAGGCGTAGCCGGTGTGCTCCGATCCCTGCTGTCGCCCGTGAGCCCAGCTGTGAGGGTTCACCGTGTCTGGGCCCTAGCAGTGGTTGGCCCGATTGGGGCTCGACATCGGGGGCGTCCTGAGAGGCCGCGAGGATTTCAGGAGCACTAGAGGTGGGTGCGCATTCCCGAGACACCGTGATCCCGCAATCGGATGCATCAGAGCTCCCGGCTCCTTGGGTCACATGCTGACTTTGCAGATTCTGAAGCTGCTGCTCGGGGAGGCGAGCGGTCTGCTTTGAGACCCTGCAATAAGTGCACTCATCGCCCACTCCCAGCCAGCGTGAGCGGCCCCCTTTCAACGATGAGGTCAGCCTGGGGGAAATAAAGCCCATAAAGGATGCTCAGGGGCCTGGGGGCTGAGATGTGCAGCAGGGGCGCCCAGATTAAACTGCCTGATCTTAACATGGCGCCTAGACAGGACTTGCCTGACCTCAGTATGGCGCCTGCCGTTTTACCAGTCGAGGGATTCTGCAAGCAGTTTTTTAGTTAAAGGCTGGTTTCTTATGCCTCCCTGTAACCATCCTCCAGCCCCGTTGTCCCTACCTACCTCCGCCTCTGTACTCACAGCAACGCCCTCGGGGAGAAAACAACCTGAAGTTTGCCTACAGCTGCCCCTAATGTGAGAAATGGTGGCCCACGAAGGAGCGGGAGAGGTCCCCTGAGTTCTACCCCCTCCTTGTACCTTTGGACTCTCCTGAGGTGATATGTGGTGGTGGCCTCTCAACTCTCCTATTCCCGCGATTTTGGTTCGTGATCTTCTTATGGACCGTGTACTTTGCTGACCTTCGGAGCCCGAATCAATCATGGCCGCTGCCCGGTGGAGCTGTTTTATCAGCTATAGAGGAGATTAGGCTCTGGTTCACCCCCTCGGCCATCACCTACCCAGCCGGACATTGGACATGGTTTCCCTCGCATCTCCGCTGTGTCTCCTTTCCTCCCCTGCCCTCCGACGAATTCCACCCCCTGAAGTACTTTCTCCTTGCTGGTTTACCTGACCGGATTTGCATTCCCTACCCCTTTTTACCCCCCCCTTCCTTCTTTGCCCCTTAGGACCCGTGTCTTAGTTATTCTATGCGCTAGTAACTCACGTTATTGTGTAACACTGTCTGTTTTCCCTATGTCATACTTGGCTCCCGTAATTGTTGATATCTTTGTAACCTGTAACCTGAGACCTGAGCAACATGGCTGATGCCCGGTGGAGCTGCTAGACAGCTATAGAGGAGATCGGCCCTGGTTCACCCCCTCGGCATTCACCTACCCAGCCGGACATTGGGCATAGTTCTCCTTGTCTCCCCGCTATGCTTTCTTCCTCCCTCAGACGAATTATCGTAACTTTGTTTTCTTTCCTGTGTATTATTATGCTTTTGTAACGGATGTAATTTGTAACTTGTAACTCAATTGATCCTCATGTAAAGCGCTCTGATACCTCCGGGTCTAGCCAGCGCTATATAAAACTCTTCAAATAAAATAAAAAATAAAAACCAGACATTAAAAACATTAACGCAAGTATAACGTAGCCTATCCTTAAAGTCATGTCTTCTTTCCAGGTACAGCTTTAAAGCATTGATTGAATTACCCATAAATGTGAAGAAAATAAAAAATATATAATTTTTAATTAAATTAAATAAATAAATAATGTGCAGTGGTGAGGTTCAGTGGATTTATAGAATAATGTAGCTGAACATATACTGCATGACATTGTAAGCATTTTTTAAATATATTTTATTTTTCAATCAAAATTCTTATACTTAACCAGTATCAACAGAGCATAGCAACCAAGCGTGTAGTTACATTTACAAATATTACACGGTTATAACTGTCTATTGCACTCCCATGGTCTTATTTCAAAATTCCACTCATGCAGTCCAATTGCTGCTCAGATCAGTTACCACCACCCTCCTCATCTCTTGGGGTAGCCATGCGTATTCCTATAGTTTCCAATGATAACATCAGTAGTGATATTCTGAAAGCCAAAGTAGTCCCGTCACAATTCCATATTTTAAAAAACTTCTTGGGGCAACCTCTTGCTTCATACACCATGTTTGCTGCCTCCATGTATAAATCCGTCCCATCTTGCCATTCCTTCTTTGAAGAGGCTCTGTGAGTACCCAATGACTTTGCTTTTTCCCACTACCAGGGCCAATTGACAGGATGTCAGTTTATGTATCGACAATCAATATCATTAGTGATCCCTAGAATGACAAACTGTGGGAGCATGGGTAATTCATATTTGAGGATTCTACTCAGTTTTTGTAGTACAGTTTGCCAATATTGCTTTATAAAATTGCAAATCCGGTTTGTGTGTATGAATATGCCTTCTTCCCTGTCGCACTCTGGGAAGTTCAGCGAAGAGGCCCCGCCTATCTTCCAGAAACTACAGCGTTTACCACATAATTGGTACATTTTTCCAAAAATAAGGTTTCTAGCTCAAATGGATGAAAACAATATTGCTAAAGATTGCAACAAATAATTTGCATTTTTGCTGAAAAATTTTGATACTCTTCTGCATAATTTGGACCTCTAATCCTAGCAGCCCTGACAATGGTAAAGTTGTGCAGAGCGGTTTGGGGTTGTCATTATGACAAAGATATCTATATTTCACATGGAACTGTGTAATATTTTCCACATTTCACTGTTTCTTGTGTAATATTAGTTTTATATTACAGATTTGTTTGCAATAAAAGAACCAGAGTACCCACACATGTAAGATTAGATACAAACATACAGACAGACAGCTCAATCTAATATGAAAAACTGATCTATTACATGTCAGTGATAGTGCAACCTTATATTTTCATCTAACTGCTGTTAAGGACAATTGGTGGTGGTTGGTGGAATTGAAGCCTTTGAAATGCATAATTTGTAATTTCTTATGAAAGGTCATATGATGCACTAGGGTGGCATTAATGTATTTACCCAACCACAACTGGGAAATTTTCTTGTTATTCATGTTTGTGAGCAGGCCCCAGGTCCAGCTCTCCCAGTGCTGCTGCATCTCTCTTGCTCCTGTCTTCTTCCTGCTTTTTCCCCACTTTTTGAGTGCCTTCTCCTTGCTTTTCTCTCGTTTTACTGCTTTCACCTTGCATTTTTCCCTGTTTTTCGTCTGGTCGTGATTCAGAATCTTACTTTTCCTGTGCAATATGGCCATCCCACGCAGGGTTATTTATGTATTTATTTTTGTTAAAAATCGGGATAAGTGTGAAGATGCAGGATAGCCAACTTTTAACAATTCCAGCAAATTCCAGAGCTTCCCATCACAGAAATGTGAGGAAATGTGATCTTTTTATCCCAGGTTTGAATTTTTGCATGGATTCTGGGTAAGAAAGAGTGGTGCATTCCAAGCAAACCACCATGGACTCTCCTGAATCTTTAGTTTTCTTAAATGTCTGGGAGAGGTAGGGTTCCCTGGGTCAATCACTCAATCATTTGTAGAGCGCACTACTCACCCACAAGGGTCTCAAGCCGCTGAGGGGGGGAGGAGGGGGGAGGAGGAGCTGCTACTGCTCGATCAGCCAGGTCTTGAGCAGTCTCCTGAAGGTCAGCAGGTCCTGGGTCTGTCGCAGGTGGTTGGGGAGGGTGTTCCATGTTTTGGCGGCGAGGTGGGAGAAGGATCTGCCGCCGGTGGTCATTCGGTGTATGCGTGGAACGGTGGCGAGGGCGAGGTCAACGGAGCGAAGCTGGCGGTTGGGAGTGTAGAAGGTGAGTCGTTTGTTGAGGTATGTAGGTCCGGCGTCGTGGAGTGCTTTGTGAGCGTGGGTGAGGAGTTTGAAGGTGATCCTCTTGTTGACGGGGAGCCAGTGCAGGTCTCTCAGGTGGGCAGTGATGTGGCTGTGGCGGGGGATGTCAAGGACGAGGCGTACGGAGGCGTTCTGTATGCGTTGAAGTCTTTTCTGGAGTTTGGCTGTGGTTCCCGCGTAGAGGGCGTTGCCGTAGTCCAGCCTACTGGTGACGAGGGCCTGGGTGACCGTCCTTCTGGTTCCGGTGGGGGGTGCCAACAACCCTGGGCTAAAATATGGCAGCTACCCAAATCCATAAAATTAACCTTTTACAGAGCAACTTTGGGGCCTAATAAGTGGTTGTATTTAGTACCTTTCCTAACCCTAGCAAGAGATCCATCCACACATCAGGAGGACTGTTTTTATCAGGAGAAGTGGAAACACTTTCATACACCTTATGGAGCTTCCAATCACAGAAATGTGAGCAAATTAAGTGTTTTCTCCCCAAATTTGACGTTTGCAGAGGATTCTCTGTAGGAAAAAGCATGGGATGCATGCAAACACCCTGGAATCCTGTCTGGGATTATTTGATTTTTCGGAGTGCTAGCTGACCTGGGGGCCAAACACAGCAGCAACCCACATTCCAAAAGTCTAATTTATTCAAAGCATCTTTTTCTCTTTTCACATAGATGAGTTTTTGGTCCTTTCTAGTTGAATGCAATAGGTCCACCCACGCAGGTGAGCCATTGCTTTTTTGGGGTTAAGTGTGAACTGCAGATTTGAATACAGAGTGCACATCTTTAGGTCTCTTGAGGGGCAGGGGCGTGGCCACGGCAGCCACTAAGATGGCAGCGTTCTTTTAGAGCCCCGGCAGCTGTAGCCCGTCCTTTGCAAGAATCTCCAACATCCCTCAACATTTCCCCGTCCTTCCTATCCAGAATTGCTACCTTTATTGAGGCGATGCTGACTGAGGTCTGTCCCATGGCAGGGGCTGCTTGCTGACCACTGCTTCGACACCGAGCGGACCGCACAGCCTGGTAAGGCCTCGAAGGCCCTGCGGCGACAGGGGCCGCGGGTGAGACTGAGGCAGAGACCACCCGGTTTTGCCGCAGCTGCGGGCCGCCATCGCACCACTGCAGCGCCCCAGCGAATTATGCTGAGGCCGTGGTGGTGATCCGGCTGCCGCGCTGACCACGCTACCGCCCTGCCATCCGCCTGCCATTGGCGGGCGGGCTACCTGGTGAGTGCGGACCCTGGTTGAGGTGGCAGGGACCCACCGGCGGCACACATGCCCGTTCTGTCCATATTTTTCGTGCACAAGGTGCCCTCTGGTGGCGTATGGTGCTCCTCTGCACAGTGGTGGCCCTCCTGCCCTGGGCCCCGCATTGCGCCTCACATCACCCTTTGGGCTATGCATCTCCTCCACTGGGATGGACCTTTGACTGGACTTGTGAGACGCCTCTACCCCATCTCCCGCTCCAAGTATAGTGCTGTAGAGACAGGCCCCATCTACGTGCTGACATTGCAGTCCCCTATTCGCCACTTGTCTTCTCATTGCCCGTGCTGTTGGTCTGGGCCTGCCCTTGAAGCCCTTGAGCCCTACACCATCTGCCCTGCTGTTGTTCATTGATACCCCATGCGGTGCTGGTACAGTCTCTTGTGCTCCACCTTGCTTCTTCCCCCTTGGCGACTGCTAATCCTCCCCACTTGGCAACCTCTCCTTAGCTCTCTCGCTGCTATAGCCTCATCAATCTGTAGCGCGGGCCTTGGACTTTGCACCAGACGGCCGTGTTGCCCCGGCCGTCTCTCTTACTACCTTCTCGCCAAGACAGACACATGAGGATCAAGCTTGGGGTTGTCTGCTGTGACGAAGGGATCTACTACCACCGCTGGTCTGTGGCAGCCGTCCCTCCTCAGCGTGCCACCCTTATGTCTACCCTTTCCTTCTCTACACCTCTTCTGCAATGGGCTGCACTGCTACCAAACAACGCAAACAGTTCTTTGAGCAGCCCAAACCACCGAGAGGTCAAGGCTCACACTCTGACACCGATGAGCTGCCGGGCAGGGAGAACGGCGCTGATGCGGCTGGCGGCACGGCCACCATCATGGCAAAGCTCCAAGCGGAATTCCGCTCCATTGATGCCTGTTTCGACACACTTACGAATCGTATTGACCGACTGGGGAGCACCTATATCGACAAATCACCAGGATTGATAGCGTGGAGGAACGCATTTCTGGACTAGAAGACAGCGCTATGACTACATTGACACATCTTGAAAAATTGGAACGTATCCTAAAGACAGCAGCGATCAAGAATGAGGACTTAGAGGCAGGATCCCAGAAAAACAATATTCGTATATCTGGCATTGCGGAGACTACGAACATGAGGTAACAAGACACATTTGTTGAACAGCTCCTCACCACCCTATTCGACCGCACTAACTTCTCTTCTACTTTTGCTGTGGAACGTGCTCACTGATCTCTCGGCCCCCTCTCCGTGGGTGCTCCTCCTCGGATCATAATAGCACGCCTTCTCAATTATAGGGCTAGAGACACTGCACTCTGACTGGCCCATGGACTTGGCCCCCTCCAGTATCAGGGGTACTCCATCTCCCTCTTTCCTGATTTCACCATAGCGGTCCAGAAGGCCCGCTGAAAATCCAGTGATTCCAAAATTTTGCTTCGTAAGTTAGGCCTCAAATATGCCATGCTTGATCCGGCCCGCATGCGTGTCAACATCAGTGGTACACCTCGCATCTTCGATTACCCGGCAGATGTCCTTGACTTTTGCAAGCACTGCTCCTCAAGATCCACGTCCCTTAAACGGAGCACCCCCGAACACACGGACTCCCTGACTCCTGCCACGCAATCTTCAATTGGATGATACAGACTACCCTCCATATATATTCTCTTTTTGACTGTGGGTTTTCTCTGCTTGTATTTACTCAATTCAAATATTGTATCACCCATTGGTTGCTGCCATTTAATGCTTTTGTGAGGGTATTGCTGCTGCATTTATGAGGTTGAATCTTTTTCCACCTTTTCAGGTTTCCCCTTATCATACGGACCACATTCAGCCATGACGTCGCCACCACCCTGTGGTTTACATCGATTTACTTTTTGTGGGTTTGTTTAATTTTGTGTTTTGCCTTTGGGATTCGCTGGATGTCTCATTGTCTGGTGTGGGGAAGTGGTTGGGGTTTCAGTTGTTTGTTTTATGCTAGTTGCACTTTGCACCTCAGGTACTCTATCCATTCATTCTCTACATGGTACCTTCCCCTTTATATATGTATCCTACATGGCCTCCCCCAATTGCTCGAGGAAGGTGGTAGACGCCCCTTCCTAAAATGGTATTAATAACCCCCGCAAGGGCAAACAAGTCCTCTGTTACTTAACTCACCATGGAGTGAAGATTGCCTTTCTTCAAGAAACTCATATACCGCCCAGAGACTCCCAGACATTTGCGGCCACTGGTGGCACACAACGCTACTTCTCCTGTTATAGCTCCTATTCCCGGGGAGTCTGTACTCTTATACATAAAAGCGTTCCCTTCTCACTACATTCCAGCCTCGTGGATCCAGATGGCCGTTCCTTGTTACTCACTGGCACCCTTGCGGACAAACGCATGCTTTTAATTAATGTGCATGCCCCTAACATAGATGCCCCAGAATTCTTTCATACCTTCCATGCCCACATGGGCCGCTCCAATGATAATTTAGTAATTATTGGCAGAGAATTTAATATGGCATTACATCCTCAATTTGATTCCACCAGCACCCACCTGGGTAGTAAACCCCATGCTTGAGAAGCCCTTCGTCATATTATCGACACATACACCTTACATGACATCTGGCGCATCCGAAATCCATCTACTCCCGGTCATACTCTTTATTCCACCCTCCTGACATTTGAACAAGACTTGACTATTAGTTTCTCTCTGCCAACGCCTCACTCTAGACCACCGAGGCACAGGCTTTACCTCGCACCCTATCGGACCATAGTCCGGTCCTTCTTTCCCTGCAGGTCCCGTACAGCGGCGGCTCGGAGCAATTTTGGAGATTCCCTAATGATGCCCCCCATGACCAGGTTTTCCGCTCTGAACTCCTTAACTCGGTCACCCAGTGCTTCACTTTAAATTCTGGTACCGTCTCCACGTAGACTACACTTTGGGAGGCCTTCAAGGCGTATATTTGTGGGGTGTGCATATCTAAACATGTGGGCATTCTGCGTGATATCTGCTCCCAACTACAGCGACTGGAGACTGACATACGCAACATTGACCAAGCCGCTGCTCAGCCGGAGGCACCCCCCAACTCCACTGCCATGCGACTTTATTGACTGAGGTTCATGACTTGGCTGATAGGGAGGTCTCATATATGGGAAGACATGCCGTGGCCAGATGCTACAGGCAAGGGGAAGCACCCAGGTAGCACTTTGGCGCAGCTACTTCGCCCTAACCACCTTAGCGGCTATATTACGGAGCTTCATCCAGACTCTGAGAACCCTAAAGTTGATAACGAGGGCATATTGGCCGAATTCCGACAATATTATGCACACCTATACACATCACATATGTCCGATACTGAACCGGAGATCCCACCCTACCTGGTGGATATTGCCATGGTATGGCTTACGAATCCTCAGTGCTGTTTCCTCAGAGAAAAAATCACGCGCGAAAAAATTATCCAGGCGATCGATGCACTGGATGGGTCCAAGGCCCCAAGCCTTTATGGTCTGACTGGTGCCTTTTATAAACCTTTCAAATAACAATTAGCTCAGCATCTCCTGACCATGTATACTGAATTTCTAGACACTGGCTCCCTCCTGCCCACTCTGTGAGAAGCTGTGTTAGCTCGCCTTTTGAAACCTGGCAAAGAACCCCATCTTTGCACCTCCTACCGCCCATTGCCCTGTCTTAACCTAGACAATAAGAGCCTAGCTAAAGTCCTTGCTACCAGACTGTCCCTTTTGATGGAGCAAATCATCTCCCCGGTGCAGACTGGTTTCGTTCCTCATCGGTCCACCTCCCTGAATCTACGGACCATCTTTGTGATCCTAAACAAGATCTCTCCCTCGGTCCCTGCGGTTGTTGCCCTGCTGGATGCCGAGAAAGCATTCGACTCCCTTGAGTGGCCTTTTTTAAAGGCAACCCTAACGAAACTCTGCTTCCCTGGGAACTTCATCTCCCTAGCCATGCTCCTCTACTCCAACCCGGTGGCATGTTTGAGGATTAACGACTCCCTAACAGATGCCTTCCCTGTCACCAGGGGTACTAGACAGGGCTGCCCCCTGTGCCCACTATTATTCATTATCGCGATGGATCCTCTTGTCCACCATCTCCAGGAGCACCATATTCACCTCGGCCTCCAGCTCTCTCATGGCCCCCTTTTAATCTTACTATATGCAGATGATATTTTACTGTTTGTATGTCACCCCTCCGACCTACCTCCCCCCCTTCCCCCACCCAATTCTGGAAAAACTACGATTCGGCAAACTCTCAGGGCTCCATATCAACTGGGCCAAATCTGAGCTCTTTCCGCTTACAGACAACACTCACACTGTCTCTATCGAATATCCCTTGACTTGGACTGCGGACAGCACTACATAGCTGGAAATACATCTCCACAGGAAAAAAGACCAGGTCCTCCGGGTCAAATACGACCCCGCAGTGGACAGACTTGAAACTCAAATGGAACGTTGGATTAAACTCCCTCACTCAATGTCGGGTCGAGTGCCAATAATCAAAATGGTGGTTTTGCCACGCTTTCTCTATCTTTTTTTAATCATCCCCATAGCTCTTTCACAGAACTTTTTAAACAGCCTCCGTAGTCTACTAACACGACTCGTCTGAGCAGGCCGCACGCTGGGACATTCTCACACTCCCCTACGACTGTGGCGGTTTCGGGGTTCTGGATTTCCACCTTTACTATCTAGCAGCTCAATGTCAATACTCATATCGCTGGTGCCACCCAGATGCCCATATCCCCTAACTCAAACCATAGAGAGACCAACTGGGGGACCTCCTCCATTCCTCTTTACTACCGAAAGGTATCCCTTTAGGCTCTTCTGACATTTAAACGGTCTCCACAACGCGCTGAGCGTGGCGGAGGCTTCACCAATTGTTGAAGGACTAGTTTGGCGTACACTTCAACGCCATGGCCTCCACACGTTGGGGGGCGTTTTGCCAGATGGGCATGTCCTCGCACATGCTGAAGATATCTATTTTCATAATGCCTCCTACGCGGACCACTTTGTGCTCTGACGATTTCATAATACTTTACGCTCATGCGTGCCCTCCTACCCTTTGGCCCCTAATGACTTTACCCTGCTTTCACTCATGCTATCTGATTTGGATGGTGACACACTGGTCTCTAAACTGTACCATTCCTGTCTATCCTTGAAGCCCGACACTATGACCTGGGTCAGAGATGCCTAGGGCGCTGACCTAGGCTTTCCACTCTCTGACAAGGTGTGGTCATATTGTTGTTCTCAAACTCACCGTATTTCGATCAACCACAGACACAAACTGTTGCACTTCAAATTTCTGCATCAAGCTTGTGTCACTCCTGCTTCTATTGTAAAGTTTGATCCTACATACCCCGCTCGTTGCCCTAAATGCGATCCATTGACACTGATTTTACACACTTGGCTTCGACGTGCCCTCAGATCCACCCCTATTGGTCCTCTGTCTTCTCTTTCCTCTACGCCATGATTGGCCTAGAGGTCACACCGGACCCTCTCATTGCGGTACTGGGATACACTGGGGATGTCCCTACATCCGAGCGCAGATTTGTGTCACTGGCGCTGCTACTGGCCAAGCATGAGATCTCAGTTCACGGGGTGCCAATCACTCCCTTTCCACATCGAGCTGGTTGAGAAGCATGACATATTGTGATAGAGTCAGCGGGGACTATCTATGCCCGATTTCAGCCCCCTATCTCCAGGCCTCAGGACCTTTAGCAAACACTCAGGGATTACGTGCTCACTTGGAATCTGACACTCAAGACTGAATACAGTGTTTTCTCTACGCATTCAGTTGTCTCTTCTATTTCTACGCCATGTATTCTGTGGATTATGTATACCAGCTCCGCCACAGATCCTGTCTGCCCGATGCCTTTGATGATTGTACCATTTGTTTGCACCAGTCTAGTCTATGCAATGTCCATGATGCTATGCCAAATACCTTCATTAGTACTCGGGTACCTGTCTGCAATTGTGCTTATCTGTTGTTGTACTGTTGTTTTACATGACATGTCATGTGTTTAAAAAAGCCTAATAAACCGATTTATTAAAAAAAAGGTCTCTTGAGGGGCACAGGTTCATGTAACCCTCAGCCAAGCAACCAAGGGCTTTCTGAGATTTGTGATCTAGTAAGGGGTCCATAAAAGTATTCTCTGTAACTCAAGGCATTCCATCTATTTTACATTTATGAATCCCTAAAAATCACTCTTTTCCTCGATTGGTCTATGTGCGGTCACATCATGTCCTCAGAGACATAGATGACATTTTGGAAGTAATGCCATCAGAAACTGACACCAAACCAACCCTAAAATTCACAAAAACCCAACATTATAGACTAATACATGCTTAACACACATTATAACAACTGCACAACAGCAAATCAATGTCATACTACATTACAAAACACCACCTCAAACACAAAATCCAAAATGACAGCATATCAAAACGTAACATAACAAAGCTGCAGCACAGCACTAGACAGCAACATAACACATGAAAATATAACACCACCACAAAAAGAACATAATATTGCAACAGCACAGCAAGAGAAGACAATAACAGTACAAGCCACAGCAAAACAACACAAAATGTATACACCACAAACATCACAAAACCAACAAGCAGCTCTATTCATCCGCCACCACTGCCTACTGAGTTGCATTAAGTGGTCTTATAATATACAAAACTTTATTAAACAAAGAAACATGCAAAATACTATACAGGTACACAGTGTCTGTCCTTGGAAGTCAAGGCGCTCCCTCGAGCTCCACAGATGTTCACTACGAAACTCCATTGCAGTTCATATTCATATACATACATATACGCACACAATCACTGAAACAAACTTGTTAAATGACAGGTTTGCCTCTTGTCTCATATCAAAAACAGTGAGTGCTATTTAATAAAAAAAGATATATATTTGCATAAAATCCATAGTAAATGGAACATTATCATTACAATGCAAAACCTTAATCGACCTTAAATTGTCTAGCTATGGTTAACCCATGCAAACATAGCTCCATCAGTGACCTTCCTATGACATCACAAACTATATCGTTGATGCCATCACTTGTAACATCATATATCGCATTGCCATATGTGGCTGGCCCTGAGTGAAAGCCATCTGGCACACCCTGGACCTAGAGCTCACTGGTTAACAGTGCATCTAAGCAATGCAGAACGGGCTCTGAACGCAGTGTATTGCCTGTGGCTTGACCTGCACACGGTGATCTTAATCCAATCCCTACAGCCTAGTGTGCATTTCGTATGTTCAAGCTGTAAGGTAATAAAATGTGTCCTTTGTCCATGCCCTGCATCTGTTGGATACTGTGCAAGGACCTTCTGCATGCCCCGCGTGTATTGTACCCTAACCACAAGGGGATCCCCTGTGGCCATGTCCAGCATGTGCTGGGAAGAGGTTATGGCTTTCATAAGCACCACATGCCCAATACCATATCTCTTGTGGACTCAGCACATGGATTGGGATCTCTCCACCGTCAGTACAAAGGATGTGATCTTTAGCCATGCATTACACCTAATACCTCTGCAACAACGCCCACTGGATAGAGCTTTTGCATTGTGCCGGTGGGTACTGGCCGCAAGAGATGGTCTTCAATCGGGGACTGGATCAATTCCCCAGCTCCACTGCCTAATGGCATGTGCTTTTGGCATTCTTGAGGGGTTCATATACAGAATATAACTTCTGGGCCCACCTTGCAACATACTTCCCTCTTGAACAAACTGCAGACTAATTTCCTAGAGTAAACTTAATCAGACTTCTTTTGTTTTAGGAACATTTCATGCAAACAAGGCCAGTTACGAGCAATCAAAAATATTTTTCTTGGCCTACACATAAATGTGTGTACCAATATCAACTGGTACAAATGAAAAGGCCATGACCCGGTACACAGTATACACTGGTTCAAGTGCTGAGTTCGGCTTAGGTTTAAAGTTATTGGATAGAAATCTACATTCAAGTCCTTGCACCCTAATTTTGCAGAGAAATAAAATGCATATTTCCAGTTAACTGTTACAAACCCCTAACCTAATATGGCCAATGTGAGAAGAAAGAGTGTTTCGCCAGTCTGGGGCTCAGCTCTGCCCTCCATGGAGGAAAGGTGTGCCCATTGTTACGCCATCACTCCCCCCCACCACCCACCCCCCGCCACCCACACACACACACCATGGCCCAAGAACATGTCTACAGAAATAAGCACCGTTCCATTACATCGTGCGACAGCAGAAAAAGGCAGACATACTAAAATGTTGAACTACGAGCAGTCAATCAGGTTACACTTCCTTTGGGGTGCTTTCTCACCCTCACCTCAAAATCAAATTATATGAAAGATCAACGCTTCGAAACACACCACACACCTATTTGTAACACTAATATCTCAAAAACTACTTATTGGATTTACAGCAAACCACAAATGAGTGTTGGTTCGCAGACCACATTATACATCAATTATTACTTTCCTCCAGAGAATGTGGCCCTGGTTTAGCAGGTTCGAGTACCACAGCCCATTTCATGTAATTTTTTGGTGGAACTAGTGCATTTACATCCGCTGGGTTGTGCTCCATTGAGGCTCATAAATCAACAATCTGCCCCCACATTATCCCAACACTTTTTTGCCTGGAGGTTTGGTAAAACTCAAACAGCAATCTGCGAATCTGACTAGCTGCACTTTCCACAAGAGTCTCTGCCCACCCATAGATAGGATGGCATAGGGTTTGGGCATCAAAATTTTGCATTCTCACAGTCCGAGTACTCAATTCATTTTTAGAAATGTCAATAAGAATTGCATCTTTAGTCTTTAACTTATATTCTCCCAAATAGACACTCAAACCTAGGTAGATATAGTTTAACTTTGCAATGTAGTGATAAGGGGCCAAAGTTGCAAGCACTGAAATGAATATCTGTTCTACTCTTTTTCATACAAACATGCAATCAAAAAGCATAGTGCAGTATATATTTCAGAACACACTTTTTTTCCGTAGCTGCACGCAGTACGAGGGATAACTGGTAATGGCTTTAGGCAAAAAAATTGCTTTATGGGCATCAAATTATGTATTTTTTAAAACCCCTGCATTTTAGTAACAGAAATTAATATTTGTTCTGCTCTTTTTCCTACAGACATGCAATCAAAAGGCATAGTACAGCGTATATTTCAGAAAAAAAGTGTATTATTTTTTTTTTTTTTTTTAACAGCTATAAGTAAAATTAACAAACCAAAAAAAGGGCCCATTAGACTCATCAGTAACGAAGGTTTACATCACTAATTATCAGCTTGTCACATCATAAGGGCAAAAGTCGACAAGTATAGCTGAAACGATAGCAAGTGGCAACAAACAAACAGGCCAGGTTAAATTAATAAAAACAACATTCCGTTCCTTAGCGCCCATCAAGCTACCAGCACGTTTATAATATCCACATCCAAGCACCCACACACATCAAAGGTCATATACTTGACCAAGCATGGTCTATTAATCTCACTCTACAGAATCTAGAAATACAACCTTGTCTATGGTCTGATCATTACATAATCAATTTTACTGTATGTGACATCTCTCTGCCCATTGGGGCCCCCCACCAAAAGTGCTCATCTAGAAACTGGCATCACATTAATCTGGAATCGCTAGGTGACACCCTGAACCGTAAACTACCAGTAAGCATGGACAATGTAGATAACCTGGAGAGAGAAATTACAGATTGGCAACTGAATGCTATTAACATTCATGCCCCCCTACAAACTCAAACTTCTTGTATCAGGCGACATGAAGCTTCCAAATGGTTCACTGATGACTTAAAATCAGCATAGCTTAGAACACGTCAGGCAGAAAGGAAATGGCGAAACACCTACTCAATTGAATCCAGAGAACATTATAAAACTAAGCCAATGATCTACAAAAACGCTATTCTGGAGGCAAATTTTTTTTTCTTCAACAAGGTGTTAAACTCAAATAATAAAACCAAAGATATTTTTAACACAGTACGGGAGCTATCAAACCCCGATCGTGTAACCCCGCCTATCCCTGCCACACTAAACAATTTTTTCTTAGAAAAATTAGGAAAATTCAGGAATCCATAGATACCAAACACAAGGAGGTGGAAAATCGGTCAGGAAATACCAACATCAACACCATGACCACCCTCCCATCTCTAAGCAGAGTACAGTTTTTGGAACATCTAAACAAATTAAAATCAGGCTCCCCTAACGACGCCTGTCCCCCTCAAATACAAAAATCTATATTCGCAGCATTTCCAGAGATTATTCTCTCTCTTCTGAATCTTTCCTTAACCCAGGAGACAGTTCCACAAGCTTTTAAAGAAGCAGTGATTATTCCACTTCAGAAAAAACAAGGTGTCGACCCTCAGAGGCTGGACAACTACTTCCCTTCCCGGCCAAAGTATTAGAGACACATGTAGCTAAAATTCTCAGCACCTTTATAGAAGACACCAACTTCTTAGACTCACATCAAGCAGGGTTCCGCGCAGCCCACTCTACAGAGTTTATTATCCTATCTGTTATGGATGATCTAAAGGGAAAGGCTGATGAAGACAGCACTCAAGCCTTGATTCTCCTGGACCTGTCTGTGGCGTTCGATACCGTCAACCATGACATCCTGGTGGAACGCATTGCTGCAGCAGGTCTTTAGGTGCCCTAAATTGGTTCCAATCCTTTCTAGAGGATAGGAAACAGTCAGTGTGGCTCTCACCGTACAAATCCGGCATTGTCAACTTGAAATGCGGAGTACCGCAGGGCTCATCCTTATCCCCGCACCTCTTTAATGTATATGTCCGCCCCCTCATTGTCACGCTCCTTCAGATGGGAGTCCAGATTTACAACTATGCTGACGATATGCAGCTGTTTTTCTCCATCAATGACTCTAAAGACTTCAAGGAGTTCCTCAAGAACTCCATGCTGTTCATTAGGAATTGGATGAACAAAAACCAATTAAAAGTAAACTCCGAAAAAACTGAAATTATCATCCCTAACAATAAATTCCAGCACTGGACACCTGCCCATTGGCCTGCTGAGCTAGGTCCTCCCCCTGCCCCGAAGAACTCCATAACAAGCATTGGCATAGCCAATAGGTCTCGCCTTTGGGACCTTATAAGTGCTTAGCCATGCAACAGTTGATGTTGTTGCACCAAGGATATTGTGCTGCATAACTAAATACTTATAAGGTCCCAAAAGCGAGACCTATTGGCTATGCCAATGCTTGTTTATAGTAGAGTGTAATTATGTGATGTAAATATGTGGTTTTGAGTGGTGTTATGTTGATTGTTTTTATATTGGCATGAGTAGAGTGTAATTATGTGCTATGTAATTATGTGGTATTGAGTGGTATTATGTGAAGTGTATGAAGCCACGGAATAATACAGTCGGGGAGCGGCGAGCATAACACAAACTGAAAGAGGAAAAATATATAGGAGCATGTCTGGGGGCACTGGGGCATGGAGCTGGCCTGATCAGGGTGCATGTTGGGAGCCCTCTACAAGATTTGGTAATATGAAACCAGTGGAAACTGCGCAGTTTACACAATCTGACTGCTTTATTGCTGTTTGAAACAAATGGCTTACCCGCACTATCGCATTGTATGTTTTACACGTAAAAGTGATTGTTGACATACTTTTTGATAATAGGCGTTCTGTAAGACACCTGTTAAAATAAAGCCCCTGGAAAGGGGGGGGGGGGTTAACAGTGGGAGAGAAGAGAGAGAGGTGTAGAGAGAGGGGTGTAGAGAGAGGGGTAGAGAGAGGGGTGTAGAGAGGAGTGTAGAGAGGGGTGTAGAGAGAGGGGTAGAGAGAGAGGTGTAGAGAGAGGTAGAGAGTGGTAGAGAGAGGTAGAGCGGTAGAGAGAGGTGTAGAGAGGTAGAGAGGTGTAGAGAGGTGTAGAGAGGTAGAGAGGTAGAGAGAGGTAGAGAGGTAGAGGTGTAGAGGTAGAGAGGTACAGAGAGGTAGAGAGAGGTAGAGAGAGGTACAGAGAGGGGTAGAGAGAGGTAGAGAGAGAAGTACAGAGGTAGAGAGGTAGAGAGGTGTAGAGAGGTAGAGAGGTGTAGAGAGGTAGAGAGGTGTAGAGAGGTAGAGAGGTATAGAGAGGTAGAGAGGTATAGAGAGGTAGAGAGAGAGAGGTAGAGAGGTAGAGAGAGGTAGAGAGAGAGAGGTAGAGGGAGAGAGGTAGAGAGAGGAAGAGAGAGGTAGAGAGAGGTAGAGAGGTAGAGAGAGAGGTAGAGAGAGAGGTAGAGAGAGAGGTAGAGAGGTAGAGAGAGGTAGAAAGGTACAGAGGTAGAGAGGTACAGGAGGTGTAGAGCGGTAGAGAGGTGTAGAGAGGTAGAGAGGTGTAGAGAGGTAGAGAGGTGTAGAGGTGTAGAGAGGTAGAGAGGTGTAGAGGTGTAGAGAGGTAGAGAGGTGTAGAGAGGTGTAGAGAGGTAGAGAGGTGTAGAGAGGTAGAGAGGTGTAGAGAGAGGTAGAGAGAGAGAGAGGTAGAGAGAGAGAGGTAGAGAGAGAGGTAGAGAGGTAGAGGTAGAGAGAGAGGTAGAGAGAGGTAGAGAGAGGTAGAGGTAGAGAGAGAGAGGTAGAGAGGGGTAGAGAGGTAGAGAGGTATAGAGAGGTACAGAGAGGTACAGAGGTACAGAGGTAGAGAGAGGTAGAGAGACGTAGAGAGATAGAGAGAGGTAGAGAGGTAGAGATAGAGAGGTAGAGGTAGAGAGAGAGGTAGAGAGAGAGGTAGAGGTAGAGGTAGAGAGAGAGGTAGAGAGAGAGGTAGAGAGTGAGGTAGAGAGGTAGAGAGAGAGGAAGAGAGAGAGGTAGAGAGAGGTAGAGAGAGGTACAGAGGTAGAGAGGTAGAGAGAGGTAGAGAGAGAGAGGTAGAGAGGTAGAGGTAGAGAGGTAGAGAGGGGTAGAGAGGTAGAGAGAGAGAGAGGGAGAGGTAGAGAGAGAGGTAGAGAGGTAGAGAGAGAGAGGTAGAGAGAGAGGTAGACAGGTAGAGAGAGGTGGAGAGGTAGAGAGAGGTAGAGAGGTAGAGAGAGGTAGAGAGAGGTAGCGAGAGGTAGAGAGGTAGCGAGAGAGGTAGAGAGGTAGAGGTAGAGAGGTAGAGGTAGAGAGGTAGAGCAGTTCATCAAAATGCTCAGGTGCCAGGATCAGTTTTTAGGCCACAAAGCTGCGGGTTCATGTTTAATACTTTATTGGGCGATTAATTAAAACACATACGATATACTCAGTAATGCAGGCAAGCTGACCCTTTCTATGTAAACAAGGAGGCACTGCTCGCTTCCTGCAGGCAAAACCCCGTGGGATGCGAGGAATGCAGCTGAGGGGGATGGGTGGGGGAGTGCGGCCGAGAGCACACAAAGGCTTCTGCGGGAGCGAAGGTGGCACCATCTGGCTGCAAGTTAATTACAAACAGATGGTTTCAAAGCTCGCTCCCGCAAGGGAATTGCCAAATGTGCACGCGTTGCCATTGAAAGCAATGCAAAGCGTGCACGTTTTTGGCCCAAAAAGTGAATCGATTCCTAAAGGTCTCCTCCTATGCAGCGCATGCGCGCTGCGTAGGCGAGACCTAAAAAGCCTAGGCATACATATCGACTCAGATCTCACCATGAACACGCAGATTGGGGCGGTTACCTCTGCCTGTTTTTTCCAACTGCGGAAACTTAGAAAATCAGAAGGTTTTTCAGCAGAGGCCAGCATTCAAATCATCATTTTCTTGATCCTATCAAAAATCGATTAGGCCAATGCAATTTACCTAGGCCTCCAGTGCAACCAGAACACCGCCTGCAGCTGATACAAAACCAGGCAGCTAGAATTATCTACCAACAAGGCAGACGCTGTCACGTCAAGCCGCTGCTAAAAGAGCTGCATTGGCTCCCAGTGGAGCAGCACTCCATGTTTAAAACAGGATGTATCCTGTTCAAAGCCTTACATGGTACTGGTCCAAAGTACATATCTTCAAAAATCCACAGGTACACTCCTCTGCGCACCTTAAGATCCATGCACATGAATCTATTGGTGGTTCCGAGTTTTAGACACAAACACGAACAGGAGGGTCGCGCTCCTCAATACAAGGACCCACATTTTGGAATGCTCTGCCCACCCCATTGAGATTAGAGACAGGCCTCCTTCGCTTCAGGAAAATGCTGAAGACCTGGCTTTTCACCCAAGCTTACAGCTAGACCTGGACCTTCTAATCAGTGACCTCAATGGAAAATACTAGCGCCAAGAGAACTGTTGGTGAACGAGCGCTCTACAAATTCTCATTAACATAACATAACATCCATTGGCCCTTATTGTTTTGAACTTATTTAGACACCCTCTCTAGCTTTTAAATAGTTCTCTCTTCTGACAAACACCGATCCATATTAGATTGCCAAGCCCCCAACATTGGTATTTCCCTTTCCCCCCAAAGCTTCACCATGTCTCCAAATAGTGCAATATTTAAATTAATGCTTTCAATAAACAATTAGCTGTTCGAAAAAGAATTTTGCTATGCCATCACTGAACAACTAATATTAAAAAAATGCTTAATCAGAATGTGTATTATTTATGGTCCAAGAAAACCACCTTGGGTTTGTGTGATATTTACAAAGCACCATGGTTATTGGGGGAAGGGCAGTGGAGGGGGGCATGAGTATTTGAGCGCGCATTTGGTTTGCCTCTAAACTTCATGTATACATAGGGTGACCAGATGCCCCTCGTTTTCCGGGGCAGTCTTGGGTTTTCACCATCTATCCTGGTAAATTTCCGTAAAACTAGCACGACCCGGGTTTCGGTCTTGAGAGGTCAAGTGAACACCGAGGGTGGAGAGTTTCCATGTCTTACACAGTGCAGGATTAGTTAGCAGTCCTCATCAGGTAGCAATTTTATTAACAGGAATGATACTGTGTGTTAAAGTTGCGTTTAATAAACCTTAGTACACTACTGTATATGTTTTTGATATTAGCGAGCGCTGTCAGATAAATCATTCAATGCCCTTGGCTGATGCAAAATTATATACCTACTTCAGTGTTTGTGGAATGCACCGGTTTTTGGTTTTTCAAAATCTGCTCACCCTACTTTTTTACATCTAGAAAACCATCCAACGAATGTGAAAGCTACTTAAGCCCATCATGGGCGGAGCTGATTACCGAGAGTCTATAATTGTAGCCTGGAGGCAGTGCGAAGATGGCGGTACCCTGGCATTCCACTTTCAGTTTTAAAACTGACATGGTTGTTGTGCTAAATGTGAACACTCCTGACATCTGGAATATTTTAAGTATTGATTAATAATGCCCATCAATGCAAACAAGTTATGGGCTTAATAGATGCCAAGAGCAGGGATGCTGCAATCTCTTCTTGACGTATGAACCCGTGTATTTGCACTAATGAGTTGCATACTGCCATCTCATTACAGTGTCTCCGAAACATAACTAACAGGCCAATTTAAGTTCCGGCAGAGCGGATGCCAAAGGTTCTTTCCTATTCTCGGTTAGTGTTCTACTTAAAAGACTGTGGGGGCAAATGCCCATAATTAAAGCTTGCTGAATCAAGCGGAATTCATTGTGGAAAACACAAACGTGGCTGACAACATGCGTTTTTAATAACTTCCAGTACAGTGAACACTGGCAAGGCTTTAATGATTCTTCGGGTGACAATTGTAGGTGCATGGCTGCTGGATAGGTGCAGCCTTCGAAACAGCACTGTGCTTCGTAATGACATTCCGTGTGTCTCTTCGTATTAGCGATTTACAATATGCTCTGCTTGGCTGGTGCGGAAACAGAGGCATGTCATCAAACCCAGTAAAACAGGAGGTTCCCTCTGCAGTCGCTGTTCAAGAAGCTTCTCATGTGAGAACCTGGCCGCACATGTGGTTTCTCACAAATAAAATGCCCTATTGCAGTGGAGGTGAAGATCTCTGGTTTTCAGAGAAATAAAAAGATCAAAAAATATATATTTGCTAGTAAAATATATTATTGTTGGCGATCACGGAGGGCAACATCCTCCCGAAACCAGCCCCCCAGGAGGACTCCCATTGACCCTGGTTTGATCCAATTCCGTCTCAGGCACTAGGCCCAGCCACACAAGTGGTGTAGCGCTTTTAACAGAACAAGTGGGGGACCGCTGGATGGCAGGAATTTTTTGGATCCCTGCAAATTCTGGAAGCTTACATCTCAAATGTAAGGAAAATGAACAATTTTAGGCAAAGTTTGACTTTTGCAGGACATTGTGGGTAAGAAACTGTTCTGGGATCCACGCAAGGCACACCACACTGAACTCCCCAGATGCTAGTTTTCGGAAATGTCTGGGTTTGGTAAGGTTCCCTGGATGGTTGCCCAGCCTGGGCCCAAATGCAGCCGCTATCCCACTGCCAATTTTTCCATGTTTCGTTTCCGGGCCTTTTGTGTTGCAAGTGTTATGATCAGTCACACACGTGGCATACCGTTTTTATGGAGACAATTAGGAGAACACTGGGTGGTGAGAAATTTGTGATTCCTTACAGATTCTGGAACTTTCCTTCACAGAAATGTGAGGAAAATGCATCATTTTATGCAAAGTTTCAGGTTTGCAGGGAACTGTGCGTAGGAAAACATTGTGGGACCATTGCAAGGCACACCACCCTGGCGTCCCCTGGGTGTCTAGTTTTTAAAATGGCTGGTTTAGCTGGTTGCCCTGGGAGGAAGAGTATGGTCCCCGAATAGTAAAGCCATTCACCATGGCAAGTAGGAGGAAATTTGGATTCACTCCTACTCTGCTGCTCCATATGTGAAAACTATGGCTAAAAGAATCAACATTTCCTCTTGCTTGCCATGGCAATGGGCTTTGCACACCACCTGGAGGGCAGAAAACTTTGGGGTTTTAAGCCTGGGGGATAAATCAAACATCAGGGTGGTCCGCCCACACACCATATTTTTTTCTACAACAGTAACATATATCCCTGGTGTCTAGTGGGCTTTCTGGGCAGGTTTGTAATGAACACCCACATATACCTCCCATAGGGACAGAAAGTCTAATGGGCCCCGTGGCAGAGGGGCACTGGCCCATGCCCAGTAGTGCTGCCTCCACAAATAAAATACTGGGCAGCTACAATCCATGGTGTCTAGTGGACTTTCTGACCCCAGTGGAGCAGATTGGGGGTGAACACCCCCATCGACCCGCCTGGGGGGGTGGGATAGAGGCAGAAAGACTTTGGTGCCAGGGTAGTAAGCATAGGTCCATGCCTAGTGGGGCTACTTCCAAAAATATTGTGCAACTACAATCTCAAGTATCTAGTGGACTTTGTGCCCCCCCCTCGGGGAAGTGGAGGCAGATTAGGGGTGAATACCATCAAGCCTCCTGAGGTGAGGGCCCTGTGTGACGGGGGAGCACAGTTCCATTGCCCAGGAGGGCCGCCCCCTTGCCGCAATGCAATATCTTGTGTCTAGTGGGTGGATTCCTGCTTGGGGGGTTGCTCTTCTGCAGCGACCCCCATGCACTAGGGAGAGATCATTGGAAAGGGGAGATTCTTTCCTTTTCAATGATACCGCCCCCATGCAAATTGGTGCTCCGGGGGTTGACATACACCCCCGAGCAGCGATCAAGTGAAATGCCACAATAGGTGAAATGACATAATGACATCAGCGCACAAAGTGCCCTGCTGATCATCATTTCCCTACAAAAAAAAGACCCCAGAGGGTCTCTTACAGCCCTCTCCAAACACTGATAACAAAATAAAAGACTGGTATAACTATTGTTTGTAAAAATCTGTATCTTTTGCAGGTTTATTGTGGAACTGCACTCCACAAAGGGACAGGCACGCTTTCTTAATCTTCAGAGTAAAGTCTGGAGCGACTAATCTGACTGTAGTTCCCATATCCTAACTAAAAGGAACCAAACAGGTTGGACCTACAATATTATATTTCCTCACTTAACCCCTTAAGTGTGGAGTGTTTTCTCCCCAGTGCAGAGCCTTGTTTTGACATTTGGGACAGTCTGTGCGCAAAAGTTTATACATTTTTTCCACACCTGGTGGGGATTGTAATGACACCCTGAGTTTTTGATTTACTCTAGATTGATGTACTCTACAGGGGCCAGACAGAATATGTAAAATAAGGTAATATTTTGAGAGTATGAGGCTTCGAAAAGTGAAAAAAATGTTTTACAAGAAAGAGTGTTTTTTCTAAAATGGTATCAACACATGGCTTGCTATGCTAAGATCACTGTCTTCTCAACTTCCCGACACTGAGTGGAGAAAAAACATTTTGTTCACCAGTAGTTTGGCAATTTTGTAAGTGTTGGTCAATACTACTTATTTTTGTGTTTTCTGCCTATTTGCGGTTTGGAAATGAAGACCATGGGTGAATCTAGAAAGCTAGACATGTTTGAAAACTAGACAAAGTCCTGAATTCAGGCAAGGGTAATTTATGTAGATTGCGCAAAGTTTTATCAAGGACACTAATTGTTGAATTCACAACACAGTCAATGTAACTAGGAAAGAAGAGGAATTGTTGATAAACAAAAGTAATACACTGTTATGTTCCTCTGAATCTTCTGGTCACAGGGATACATGGCTTTTGTAGTTTAGCCAATAACAAGTCATACCCGGAGCCTACAACCAAGCCGTAGCTGACTTTTCATTGTGTATCGAACTTGCATCACTATATAATAAAAACAAATAAACTAAAATAGTGTATCAAGGAAAGGTGCACATTTTGTAAATGTTCCAAGAGCAAGCCCAAGTGTGTGCACGCGCAACGCCCTCCCCACCCCCAAGAGAGATTTTTTCAGACATAGACTGATATTTGCAGGGTATAGTCTTTAAGAAAAAGGGGAACGCTTTGCACAAACCATACTATAGAGGATTTCACGGTAGGGTTACCTGGGTGCCATCCAATGGAGCTCAAACACAGCAACAGTCCCTAATGTGAATAGCCTTTTATGTACCCATAGTTTTACTTTCAGAAGGCATTTTGAATTTTAAAAAAAAAAAGTGGCGAGACCCGTGCAAGCCTCATGTACTTGGATTCCCCCGAGTCTTTAGTTGTTCAGAAAGGTTTGGATTTGGTAAGTTTCTCTGTATGCCATCCAAACTTGGGCCTCACTATTGCAGCCATCCTGCATAGGAACTGTGATGAAACTGCCGTATCCTGAGGTTCAGAGGGAATTTGGGAAGCAAAACATGGAGGGATCGATGCAACCATCACATCCGCAGATTCTCCTTGGTGTCTACATTTCAGAAATACCTGAGTGGTATTCTACTCTTCCTTGCTGCGAACCCAGAGGCCAAATACAAAAAAATCTAAACAAATAAATAATGAAGTTATAAGAACTTTTAACAACATAATTGAACTGCAGTGGATTATTGCATTGGTATTTTGAGTACACTGCTATGTTTGGATTTTTTGCATTTGTCCGCCTACTGGAGGTACACTTGGCAGAGGGTACTGCATAGTGTGCACCAATCTTTGAACACTTGGGATGTGTGATTAGCAGGGCCTAGCTGTCATAGTGTGTATTGCCAGAGGCCATATACAACAAACAGCCTTCCCATTTGCGCTGTCCACATGGACTTTACATAGCAACAGCTTTGATATTTTCTCCCATCCTATGCCCACCCCCCAAACACAAGAATGCTTTTATCAGCAGAAGTATGAGAATGCTGGCTTGCAAGGTGTTTGCAGATGCCAGCGAATTCCAGTGTTCCCCACCAGATAAATGTGAGGAATAAGTACTTTTCGTCAATATTTGAGTAGTGCAGCACAATCTGGGTAGCTGAGCTTGTGGAATGGACGCAAGAGGCAACTTCATAGATTGGCCCAGGTTTCATCTCTTTAAAGAAAGGTGGAGGGATGTTATAATTTCCTGGATGCCGTGAAAGCCCAGGAAGAGGACAGAAAATGTAGGCATCACAATTTGCAAATGAAAAGGACAAACCCTCTATCCATCTCTGACCTATCTTGGAACATGAATAGTCTCCTAGACCGCATTAAACGGACAGCAGTCCTCGCTATGCCAAACAAAAAATACCTGCAGTGCTTATGCTCCTAAAGACCCACCTAATGGGCATCAAATGTGCGTTCCTGGTGCGCTATGTTTATGACAGATCCCATGGGCAGATATATAAGCATAGAGGGTCTCCTGGAAGGGACGTAACTTACCTCCTAAGTGTCTACATCCCACAAAGTTGCCCAGGACTGCTTTAGGGCCATGCCGTGGAGCACTCCTGGGGATCCCACAGGGCATCACAATCACCACTGGAGACTTTTTTTAAAAATATATTTTTATTAGCATTTGTAATTTGAGGCATTTAGATATACATATAACTCAGTGGTTCGCTTTACACTGCTTAAGCATCATAACTCTGCAGGCATTTCCATATACATTTTCGGTACAATAACCCACCTAGGATCAACTTCTCGTTCCTCCCGATTTATCAGTATTCCGCCGAGGTCTCATTGTCACGGTCGCGCAGCGAGGTCAGAGTAGACAGACAGGCAGTGCATGCATGCATAGAGCGTCCCTCCCCTATTCGTATAATACGAGGTGTAAATCGACCAAGCGCCCACTGCACTACAACTCCCAGAAACCCTTAGGCAGAATAGGAGGTACCTGGATCAGGAAGCAGAGGGGACTCCGCCTCTATATAAACCCTCTTCGTCATGGAGGCGGTGCTTGACAATTTGGCCAAAGAGGATTTGTTTTCGAGGGCGGAAGGTATTCCCCGCCGGATTCCAGTCTTCCCGAACTATCGTTCTACGCTCGATCTGAGCCCAACCTTTATTGACGCCGATCCGTTGGTGCTGTGTGGAGGACTGCTCAGGTATTGCGTATCGGGTGAAAGCGCCGGGGCGCTCCTCCCGACCCGAGACAATTTGAAGTAGCGCTTCATTATTAAAACCCCCCTTCACTGTAGTTTGGTTCCCCTTCACATAGGTATTTAGCGCCTCTAGTTACCCCATGCACTCGCAGTGCTATTGAACAGCGGTTGAGTGCGTCTCCTTTCGGTTCTTACGCTGTGTCTTGAACAGCGTATGGAGGACACTCAGTTCTAGTAACCCAAGAGGAACTGGTCAGGAATTACTCTCATGCCAGCACCCACGCTTACGAGGGTTCAATTTACTTTCCTGCTGTTCGTGCAATTTGGTTGTTTGCTGGAGGCCGCCGGAGTAGGAGGTTGTCTAGAAGGTGTACCTGGAAAGGTGGTCTTTCTAGGATTCAAGGACGTGACTGTTCCAAGACACAGAGTGAGTGTGAATGCCAGAGTTATCTGTTCGTTTGTGTGTATCATATCCTCGTACTACTGCTCACACCGTTTTCTTTCTCTCATTCGCTCACAGTTTATTCTGAGGAAGAGGGACCTATAGACGTCCAGAATCACAGACCAGACGGAGGGTTACATAGAATCAACCAGCAATCGTTTGTTATTTTAACCACTTCCCTTTTCCCCGGAGTGCTCCCTCACATAGAGGTTTTCTTGCCCTGTAGGTGGCTGCGCTCAGGGGAGTAGGGGGGCTCTTCTACACGTCATCGTCCCTGCTGGTGGAGGTACAGGTTAGTGGGGTTACTTATCTTGCGCTGCTGACCTGCCCTGACACTCATCCCCCAATCAGCGGTGCTTCATGCTCATTTTGCCCCCGGACAATGCCTGCCACTATTTCTCAGTCCCATCCCAATGCCCGGGCTCCAGCCCCAGACCAGGGTCCAGAACTGTCCTCATCAAATCCAACTCAAAAATTAAAACCTTACACATAACCCAACAGCGTGCAGAGGGGAGTTTGCAGGGTACCAAACTCTAGTGATGTGCTACTATCCTAACCTTGAGGATTAAGCGCCAAGTGTTGCGCATCTTCCTGGGGGGGGGGGGGTAATTCCAAGCCGCCTGCTGCCGGCCTTGTCCGGGCGTATGGTTCAGTCTTCATTTCGAACGAAGCGTCCCTAGTTTTTGTATTACCATCCACCCGCCCTCGCCTGTCTCGATCTAAGAGAGTACCCGTCTGCTGTATATAGGGTGGGCTCCCCGCTGTCTCTCCCTGCCTCTCCTTCCGGTTCCGGATCTGGTTCTGGATTCTCCCAGCCAGCTAGAGCTTCCCTCCACAGATCTGCTATGGGCTGTCTCCTTATGCCCTTCGATTCCTCCCAACTCAGTGACCTGCCCTCTGCTCCGGCCCAGTTAATCACATCCCGGTTCCAGTTGGATACCCTCGGCCCAAATGAAGATTTCCATTCTAGTGCTATCCGTCTCTTGGCCAATCCCAAGGCCAAGTCTATCAGTCTGGTCCCCACCTTCCGTTTGATTGGTCTAGGGAAGAGCCCCAGCAAGCAGGTCTCTATCGTGAGGGCCAGCTCCCTCCCCAGAGCTTCTTTGATCTTGGCTAAAATCTACGCCCAGTATGTGTGCTCGATACCGCAGCTCCAAGTCATATGTATAAAATCCGCGTCCGCCTGGACACATCTCGGGCAATTCCTCACTACCCCACCATACATTACGTTCAGTCAATGGGGCGTCATATAGGCCATGTGTATGTAGTTGAACTGAGTGTATTTGAGTCTTGTATTTCGTGATATCTTCTTGGGTGAACCAAGAACCTTGTTCCATTCTGCCTCCATAAGCTCTCTATCTATCGCCCTCTCCCATCTCTCACAGAGCCCCCCTAATGGTGTAGTGGACGCGGAAACCAAAGCCTCATGATGCCATTTCACTTGGTGCCTTGCAGTGCCCAGTGTAAGCAGAGCATGCAGCACGGGATGAGTCGCCGGCTTCTCCCTTTCCTTGCCCCACAACTCATCAAACGTACGTACCAAGGCCTCATATCGTAGAAACTGTCCTGAGGGAAGACCATTACTGTCCATCAAGTCTGCGAAAGGGACTAGTGCCCCGTCCTGGTAACAGTCTCCCACCGAATCCAAACCCACTTCCGTCCACGATGACATCTGTTCAGTCGTGAACATTGTCACTGGGTTCCCATGCGGAAGCCCCACCAGAGGCAGCGAGGGGGTGTACCATGGGGCCCCTCCTAGTCTACGCACACACCTCCTCCAAGTCTGGAAGGCTGTAAGTTGTAGCGCTGATCGGTAGGGAGTGACAGTCTTTGGTCTCAATAACTTGGCCATAAACAATTCCGTAGTATCGTTAGAGTCCATCAGCCAAGTTCCTTCTGCATTCACCCCCTCTACCCATTGCGCCAACCACTGCAGCTGTGCCGCTAGCATATATAGTTCAAAGTCTGGAACTCCTAATCCCCCTCCGACATTGGCTGCAATATCTTCAGAGACATTCTATGCCTCCCAGTCCCCCATATCAGATCTCGTATTAAAGAATTCATCGGTCTGAACCATCCACTAGGCATCAGGACTGGTAAAATCACAAAAAAATACAAAAGCCGGGGCAGTATCACCATTTTGGTTAAAGAGACCCGAGCAAGGATGGGTAGCTGCAAAGTGCCCCAAAAAGACACGCAGCTGCGGAGTGACCGCATGGCTTTGCCCAGATTTCCTTCCTTCAGGTCTTCCGTGTTGTAAAAGACTTGTATACCTAGGTATTTAAACGAATGGGGAGCCCAGTTGATGTCTGCCGGAAACCCCTCCAGTCTAGGCATCGGTCCCACCAATGGGAAGAGGTAGGTTTTCGTCTTATTGACCCTCAGGCCTGATAGGGATTCAAAGCGCTCCAAGAGTGCAAAGGCAGCCATAGTACCCGTAACGCCTGACCGCAAATATACCAGCAGGTCATCCGCATATAGGGAGATGGTGTGTAGCCGCCCATCTAGTCTAAGTCCCATATCCTCCCCTCCTCCCAAAACAGTTCCGCATGGGGTTCAATCGCCAACGCAAATAGTAAAGGCGAGAGAGAGCACCCTTGGCGGGTTCCTCGCAGTATGGAGTACTGGGAGGACACAGTCTTTCCCATCCGGACCCTTGCCGTTGGAGATGAGTAAAGTAGCTGTACCCATTTCACCCAACCTTCTCCTAAGCCCAGCCGTAACATTACCTCAAAAAGGTAGTCCCAGCCGACTGTGTCGAAGGCTTTCTCTAGGTCAACTGATAGTACCGCTGCTGTTGGCTCGGACCTCCTCTCTTCGTGAAGGAGGACAGAGAACAACCTGCGCAAATTGTAGGAGGTATTTCTGGATGGAATAAATCCATTCTGGTCCGCGTGTATAATGGATTGCATATGCAGGAGCAGTCTAAGTGCCAGGATCTTAAAATCCATATTAAGCATGGACAGAGGCCTGAACTCTGTGACTGGTGCTCCAATCTCCTTTGTCTTGGGGAGGGGGATCACCAATGCGCTCTGGGTAGATTCCGGGAGTCCCCCGAGCTGCAGGGATTCTGCATACATGGTCACTAACCGTGGCGCCAACTGGTCCAAGTATCAGGCATAAAATTCCGCTGGGAGGCCACCTGGCCCGGTGTTTTCCCAGTTGCCACATCTGCTATCGCAACTCTGACCTCTCGCAGGGTCACTGGGCCTCCTAGTATCTCTTGCTCCCCTTCCTCCAGTGTCCGGAGCGGTAGCTCTTCCAGGAAGTCCCTAACACTAGCGCGGGGGGCCTGTGCAGGCGCTGCATACAGCCGTTTATAGTACCTACAAAACTGATCGTTAATGGCATCCGGGTCATACACCCGTTCTCCGGTGTCGGTATGTATTTGCGTTATCGGTGTCCCCCTACTGTCCGGTCTGATCAGCCATGCTAACAGGCGGCCAGCCTTTCCCTCCTCCCTCTGGACTTTATCTAGGTATTCTCTATAACTATGGCATCTCAGACTCTTTAATGCATCGTTATAACACGCCTGGGTGTCTTTTAGTTGCCTCGCTGATGTGTCATCCCTCCCCTATATATTGTCTAACTGACGGATACTGGACTCCAGATCCAGAATTTCCTGCCTAATTTCCCGCTGAGCCCCTATTGACTGGCCCAGGCAGTGTCCCCGTACCACCACCTTGAACGCCTCCCATTCCACCAGCACCGAAGACGTTGAATTGGCATTTATCGGGAAGAAGGTGTCAATAAGGGTCCCCAGGGACTCCCGGAAGGGCGCATCCTCCAACAGCAAAGGGTTCAATCTCCACAATGGAATCGAGGGTCGTCTCCCTAGCGGTTGGTATGTCATTAATAATGGACTATGGTCCGACAGGGTCCTTCCCAGGTATTCTGTGTGCTTTACTGATACATTAACGTCTGGCGTATTCAAAAAGGTGTCCAGTCTAGTGTGTACTTGGTGTATTGGGGAGAAGTAAGAGTATTCCCTGTCCGCCGCGTGTTGCGTCCTCCACACATCTTCTAAACCCCATTGTTCTATCCAGCACCGGAATCCTGCTGCAACTCGGTAGGTCTGCGCCTCCGGGAGAGGTGGGTGGGAGCGGTCCATTGTAATGTCCGCAACACAGTTAAAATCACCTTCGATCACTAAACTCCCCCCTGCACACCCCACCATATGGGCCGAGAAGGCACCAAGGAACGTCACCTGTTCAGTATTGGGTGCATACACACTTCTCAGTGTCACCTCCCTCCCTGACAATCTCCCATTTACGAGGACATATCTGCCCTCACTGTCGATTTTGGTACTAATGTGGTCGAAGGGGACCCCGGGGCCTCACCCATACCAACACTCCTCTGGCATACGCTGAATAGGTGGTGGCAAATATCCGACCCCTCCATCTCCTGCGAAGTTTCTCAACTTCACTGCTAATCAGGTGGGTCTCTTGCAGGAGGGCTATGTGAACGTCTCTCCTCCTTAAGTAGGCATACACCTTATGCTTCTTACTAATGGATCCCATCCCTCTGATGTTCCATGTTATGAACTTTAATACCATAGGTGTGGATGCCATCGGGTCTGGTTCCCCCCGTGTCGGTCCCTATTACCTCACTTTTCAGTGGATCCCCCTGCTGTAGCTACCCATCTCCCTCTGCACATATAACACAATAAAAGAATAACAAAAAGCCCCCATAGGACAACTCCCCGACCCCAGAGCAGTCTGGCAACAGCCATCTGCCCAAACAGCAGATAGGACTGCGTCAGCAAGCAAAGGTCCCAAACCCGTACAGTAAGGACCTAAAGGGGGGCGTGGTAGACACCACAAGCACTCTTGTGTACAATAAGGAGATTCCCCCATGGCGCGTCAGCCGCGGAAGACCGAACCAGCTCGGACCCCGGGGCCACCCAACCAACCTCCCGACTCCGCAACCCCCACCCCCTCCCCCGAGTCCCGACCCTTCCTAAGGCAACAAAGGAGGCAGCAGGCGGGGAAGAGAGAATGTACTTGCCAGCCGGCTAAATAATCTCGTCCGCAGTGTTCGGGGTCACCACCAGCAATTCAAGGCTACTATTACGGGACGAATCTGAGTCCGGTCCCTCAGTTCCCCTCTCGGATCCGGACCTCTGCTCTAGCTGTGATCCTCTGTTCTGCATCATGTCCGTCACCACCTTCAGTGCCTCAGCCCTCTCCCTCTCTGTCTGCGAGAGGCTTGGTTTCCTGGGGGTTCCCTGACCCTGCCATCTCCTGCGTCTCTTCCCCAGTTCTCGTTCCCTGGGCTGTGCCCCTGTCTTCTGCGCGGTTGGCTTGTTTCCGGTTCTGTAAGCATCTATCCAGTCCCATGCTGCTTGTGGGTCCTCACAAAAATATGTCTTCCCCTCCAGCAGGATTCGCAGCCGGGCTGGGAACATCAGTGAATACTGGATCCCCTCTTCCCTCAATGCTCTTTTCACCTCCAGGAAGGAAGCGCGCCGCCTCTGGACCTCCAGGGTATAGTCCGGGAAGAGGGACACTTTGCTGTTTTCGACCAGGTATGGCCCCCCAGAACGGGCCTTTTGTAACAGATAGTCCCTATCTTTGAAATGTAGGAGTCTGGCCACCACGGGCCTGGGAGGCCTCCCCGGGGCCGGCGGTCTAGCCGGGACTCGGTGCGCTCTCTCCAACGTATAGAAGGGCGACAGGCCCTCGGGGGCCACCACGTCTTGGAGCCAGCCCTCCAGGAATTTAATCATGTTGTCTACTTTCTCAGGCAATCCAAGGACCCTCACATTGTTTCTTCTGTTCCGCCCTTCCACATCTTCTACTCTCCTCTCTAAGGTGTAGTCTCTGCTATTTAAGTCCCCCATTAGGAGTGTCAGTGTTTTCTGCGCCGGCGCCATGTCAGCTACGGAGTTTCCTGTCAGCTTCACTCTGTCCGCCAGCTTGGCGTGCTCAGCTCGCAGCAAGCCCAGGCCCACTGCTACCGTGCTTATGTCCTGGTGGAGTGTCACCTTCGTGTCTGCGATGGCCTCCAATATTTTAGACAATTGCTGCTGAACTGGGCCGTCCGAGGGTTCTCCTCCTGGCTCCTTCCGCGCCAGTACTGGCGCCGAGTCCTCGTGTTCCACGGAATGCCCCATTTGTTTCCCTCTAGGCTTTCCCATCTTGCAAGGGGGTTGTTAGCCGCCAGGGGTCTTAACTGGACTCCCCTGCGGCTTATCAGGGTCGGGCGGCGAGCTTCCACAGAGCCCGAACGACTCAAAGAGTCCAGCAGTCCCACCCCCTTGTTCTTTCGTATGCGTTTTCACTCTCCTTGTGCGTTCCCCCAGGGGGAGCCAGGACCTCCTTTGCACCAGCTCTCTAATCTGTATCTCTCCTCCAATCCCTCGAGTTTCCGGCCTTGAGTTTTCCCTTGTCTGCACCACTGGAGACTTTAATGCTACTCCAGACTCTCTCCGTGACTCCACTACGACCCCCTCTACACATAGACTAGGCACTGCTAAAATGCTCATCACATGGATGTCATCTCTTGGGTTATGTGACGTATGGAGAACGCAGCCCTTCCAGGCACGGGAATACACTTATACCTGTGCTAAACACAAGACTCTTTCCCAAAGTGACCTCTTCCTCCTTTCAGCCCGCACACCTTACGTACTACACATGTGGATATCGTACCCTGCGGCATATCAGACCACTCTCAACTCTCTCTACATTTAGGGACACCCACGACGACCATTATCGTGCTTAAATGTGTAGCTCCTGACAGACACGTCATCTGTTGACTTTGTGGCATCGGAGATGCAAGCCTATTTCAAGCTTAATCAGGGTTTGGTGGCCTCCGCTGGCATGCTGTGGGCAGCGGGCAAGGCCACTATGAGAGGAATTGCCAAAGTTTACTTCCACTGCAAAGAACAAGAGAAACAAAGTCTCATGATGTAAAACTAGATCCTCTCCTGAGAGAGGCAATATGCAGTGAGGACAATGCCCTTACTTTACCGGCAGCTTGAACTAGATGGACAATCCCTTCGCCAGTTGACCCTCGATGAGGCTTGCCAACGCTGGAGAGCTTCCAACCAACGTGTGTATGAACATGGAGATAAGTCGGGTAAACTCCTATTTTGGCTTGCTACTAATGACATGGCATCTAGAAAGATCCCTGAGATACTGGACAACGCAAAGCAGCGACACACCACAGCAGCAACTGTGGCACAAACATTTGCCATAAATTATTGTATGCTGTATGCTCACCAACCACGATCCCAAGCTGACCAAACTAGGCCAATTCTTATAAATATTCAGATGGCCTCAATTTCAGCGTGACAGAGGGCAAACCTGGAGGGCCCCCTTACACTCGAAGAGGTCGGTGATACTCTCAGCATAATGAACACAGGAAAGACGCCCGGACCTGATGGCTTCCCTGCTGAATATTATATTGCTGATTCAGCAACATGTTGACCCCTCATTTAATTGATCTCTATGCTGAGCCTACGGCACTGTGCCAGTTTCCTCCGGAGCTGGACCTTGCCAACATATTGCTCATTCACAAAGCAGGTAGACCACTTGAAAGATGCTCCTCTTATAGACCCATATTGCTTATCAACACAGAATTGAAAATATTTGTTAAAATCCTTGCCCACAGACCTCTCCAGGTAGTTAATTCTCTTCCTCATACACCCAGACCAATGCAGCTTCATGCCCGCCGGGAGCACGCAGCACTGTTTTAGACACCTTAAACTGACTCTGGCTCGCCCCCAGGAAATCCATGTGCCCTATGCGCTTCTCCTGGTGGACTTTGAAAAGCTTTTGATATAGCTAACTGTCCCTTCCACAACTGGGTGCTGGAGAGGGTGGGAATTGGGCCACGTTTTTGAAAGCATGTTAAACTACTATTCTCCACCCCATCTGCACGAGTACGAGTCATTGGAGTGGTCTCAGACGCATTTCCCATAGAGAGGGGCATGCAAAAGGGATGATGTCTCTCCTCTTCGCCTTGGTGATTGAACCCCTGGCCATTCTTGTTATATGTGTGATGCTCAATTGCAGGGCTGGCGCTGGCTGGGAGGGGGAAGACAGGATAGCACTCTATGCTGACAACATTCTCCTGTATCAGGCCTACCCCCTGGAATACAGATCACGTGTGCTCCACATCCTCGAATTATACGGAGAAGGCTCTGGGCTCCGGACTAACTGGTACAACTCCCCACTGATCGCTCTTAGTGGTGACGCTGAAGTCAATACATGGCGAGCATCTATCCGCGTAAGAAGACGGTTAACCATGTCCGAAGTCCGGCTGAACTATTGGGCGTTGCACCTGCTTGTGATTAATGATTGGCTGAACACAGGGTAGGGAGACTCAGCCTACGAGGCCGAGCTATCTCTCTTAGGCTTAAATAAAATAGTACACATTCTATATGGTGGGCACCTGCCCACAAGCCTCCCAGGCTGGTCTCGCGAGTATGGAGGCCAGTGCTGCGGATGATTGGCTGGGATAAAAGGCTCACACAACTTACTCCTCTCTGGAGGTGAAGATGGTCACAACTGGAGGGGTTCGTCAAATAGGACTGAATTGGGATCACTTATCTAAAAGACGCCTGGCACATGAGAACAATGAAATTATTTAAGGAGCTGCAGTCCCTTTTCTCTCGATCGACCACGCAATTTCACAACTATCTGTAGCTCAGACTCGCTTGTGGCCTACCAACCCCACTTGCTCGACCCCCCCTGAGTATAGCCCCCTCGAGGCTAAGCTACTGATGACTTCTCTGGGGAAATGTGGGGTGTCCGAAATCTATAAATCACTAGTTCTTAACCCCCCAGATACATTTTTAACGCACAAGCACAAATGGGAGGGTTGGAAAGGCACATTGGACAAGGCTGACTGGAGAGACGCTGAATGGCTCCCCAGAGGCTCGCCATTTCTTTGAGGCAGCACCTCAACCAACTACAATTCTTACACGTCACATACTATACACCATGCCAGCTCTGGCAGGCCTGCAGCATTGACTCACCAGACTGCTTCCAGTGCAAAACACAGACTTCTTTCATATGGCCTGGTCCTGTTCCGTAGTGATGGCATACTGGAGGTTCACTGAAGCGGTGTTGTCAGCTGTGCTGGAGACTCCCCTCATTTTGACCCCAAGAATTGTACTGTTGGGTGTCCTAGAGGATATGGGAAGCCCACGCGGAGAACACACCATCGTGGGTCTCGCTACTCTCTTGGTGAAACAGGACATTGCTCAATGTTGTGAAGAAAGGCTCCTGCCCAGACCGTAGGAGTGGAGGTCAGCCATTGACTGGTGTGCTAAGATAGAAGAGCTGATTTATAGAGTCAGAGGCTCCCGGCGTAAACACGCAGGGATATTGGGACAGTGGTGGGAGTACTCCTGGCTTGTCAGTGACTAGTGAGATGTTTTATTTATAATCATTTTAGTAGAATTGATCTGTGCTATACCCCCACGAGGGTACCTCTAGATCATGAACATGCTGCTTTGTTCTTGTGCGAGAAAAATCAATAAAAGTTAGTTTAAAAAAAAAAAAAAAATCATGTTTACACCAGAAATAGAAATATTGAAGGTTAGTAAGTTCTTCTGATGGATACATCCTCCCTAAGAATCCGCAACATATTAATAAGACCCAAAGTAAACTCCCTCCCGGACGTGGGAGTAAGTAGTGTTAATTATACCAGGAAATCAAACTCCACAGTCCAGATAAAGTAATTGTGTGCTTCAGTCAGGAGGCAGATGTGCTTGGTAAAAGCATGCAAGTATGACAGTATGACCACATGGCTGCACAGCAGACATCATCTACCAGGATGTTTCTGGTGAGAGTGGTGCAACCCACCATGGCTCTGGAGGTATGGTTAGGAATTTTCCCCATAGGGTCTCTCTTGGTCAAGGCGTTGCACATCTTGATAGAGAGAATGGGCCCAACACAAAATGGTGCTTTTGGTTATTGCCTTGCTGTTCTTGGCTCCGGTAAAACTCATAATGAACCGATCATCAACTCTACCCTGGCCAGTGCAATATAATAGAATATTATCGCATGCCTGGGGTCCAGTCTACGTATCCAATACTCCTCTTTGGAGGAAGGAAGAAGGGGAAAAAAGATGGAGTGATGAGCTGGCCCATGGGAAAAGCTGAAGACATCAGTTTTGGAGGGAAAGACAGCCAAGTATGAATAACCAATGTATCTGGGTGGAATACCATCAGGGTTGGTCAGACTGAAAGGGCTTGAAGGCCACTGACCCTAAGGTCTGAAGTTAATGCCAATGAGAAACACTTTTCAAAGTGAGAAGAAGAACCAGGAAACTATGCACCAGTTCCAACGGAATGCCATTAGAAAAATCAACAAAATACAGATACCACTGAAGAAACAGAGTGGGAGGAAACAAATACAACAAACCTTCCAGAAAATGTGCCACTAGTTGCAGCTTAAATAGAGAGGGTTGGTCAGGGTGATAGTCAGAAATGAGGTTATTCATTTTGGAGGGGGCCACCATTGCAAACTCAATATATCCATGCTGGTTAGGTCTAAACACAGCCCTGAGAACCTGTGCTCAACCCAGGATAGCTATGGAACAAGCAGTAGGCAATCCCCAAAGAAGTGTGTACTAGGTTCAAGCACTATCAACAATTTTAAAGTAAGGAAGACAGCACAATAAAACTTTCAAACCCATTTCGGAAAACAAACAAAATTGTAATGAGTCAAAAGACAGCAACATCATCAGAATAGGTTAACGGGGACCAGAGATCTGGATTTTAAAACTTTTAAGGAAAGAAAGTGCCTAGAAAAGGTCAAGGACTATAGGACCCTCTTGGAGTCAGGAGTCCTTCTGATTTTTGTGTCCCTGAAGCAAATAAACAGGAGGCTAACCCCTTGATCCTTGGAGAACAATTACAGTCCATTTAGTCCTTGAGTCCATGTGTGAGTACTCTTTTCCCAGGAGCTAGGAGTCAGAATTCAGGATTCTTCTTCAAGCAGGGCCGCTACTTCAGATGGAGTTTTCCTCTGGCCAGGAATCTGTTTCAAGATAGAGGGACCGAGCTGCAAACAGGCAGGCCTGTCTTCAACTTCTTGGTGACTCACATACCTGACAAGTTAAAAACTCATTTTCCCACCTACTGTGGCTGAAGCCTAACTTTCTAGAAGGGTCCTGGGGATGAATGGAAGAAGACCTCCAAGTTAAAGGAGACAGCGCGAAAGGCAATCTTTGTTCTGACAACTGTTCCTGTTCACTCTAAGATAGCTAATCCATGCTAAGTGCTCACCAGTTGGACCCAGAGGCAAACCATTGTCCTCTGTGCCAGAGGTGTGAACTCTCCCAGGCAAGGAAGTGTATTCCAGGTGTAGAGGTGTGATAATTGGCAGGACTGGTTTTAAGCCAGTTCTGGCAGCGTAAAGTAAATTTTTACAAAGTTACTTTTCTGCTTACCTTATCAAAATCTGATCTCACCATTAAAAAAGATTTTAAAAATTAAGTAGGGAATAACTTTGTAGCATTTTTCCAGCCCTTTCCCACACTTAGGAGGCAAATAAAGATTTTAATCCCACCTAGCTCTTTTAGAGAAAGAACAGGCCAAGCTTACAAAGTGAAATAGCTTTTGGGTGTTATTTCACTGTGAGGGCACACTAACTTCAATATGTAGTGTGCCCTATTTTTAGGTCGAGCCTGGGCAGCGCATACACTGCTCTGCGAGGCATGCTGTATTCGAGTATAGACTTGAAGCCCGCCCACGCTCCGCTCATATTTGTCATTGGCTTGTGTCAATGTCCTTCGTAAATGCTGGCTTTTGATTCTTTAATAGTCTTTTAGTCCCTCCTTAGTACCGCCTTGTCTTCATTTGTAACCTCCCATGAGGACTGGCCCTTTTACTTCCGTTGTTACACGGTATGTCTTATTTAGTTTGTAGCAAAACCAAAGGGGATGATGGACGGAGTGTTGAACATTGCAAGCACTCACCCCCAGTCAACTGATCTGGGTTTAATCCATCATCATTCTTTAGCTCACTCCGCCACCCCAGTTCAGACATGGCCATATGCAAATCAGTCTGACCCTGTGCCTCATGGGAAAGGTCCAGCCCGAACTGCCAAGCCATGTCTTCCCTGGACTGGAAACAAGCATCCTGGGACCGGTTTCTGGTTACAGCCGTCATCAGCCAGGCTATCTTGAATCCAGTGGCAAAGTGAGCAAGGGACCCACGTCTGGGCATACCCTGCCAACTTAGGGCGAACATAGCAAAACCAAAGGGGATGATGGACGGAGTGTTGAACATTGCAAGCACTGACCCCCAGTCAACTGATCTGGGTTTAATCCATCATCATTCTTTAGCTCACTCCGCCACTCCCAGTTCAGACATGGCCATATGCAAATCAGTCTGACCCTGTGCCTCATGGGAACAGTCCAGCCCGAACTGCCAAGCCATGTCTTCCTGGACCGGAAACAAGCATCCTGGGACCGGTTTCTGGCTTACAGCCGTCATCAGCCAGGCTATCTTGAATCCAGTGGCAAAGTGAGCAAGGGACCCACGTCTGGGCATACCCTGCCAACTTAGGGCGAACATAGCAAAACCAAAGGGGATGATGGACGGAGTGTTGAACATTGCAAGCACTCACCCCCAGTCAACTGATCTGGGTTTAATCCATCATCATTCTTTAGCTCACTCCGCCACCCCAGTTCAGACATGGCCATATGCAAATCAGTCTGACCCTGTGCCTCATGGGAACAGTCCAGCCCGAACTGCCAAGCCATGTCTTCCCTGGACCGGAAACAAGCATCCTGGGACCGGCTTCTGGCTTACAGCCGTCATCAACCAGGCTATCTTGAATCCAGTGGCAAAGTGAGCAAGGGACCCACGCCTGGGCATACCCTGCCAACTTAGGGCGAACATAGCAAAACCAAAGGGGATGATGGACGGAGTGTTGAACATTGCAAGCACTCACTCTCAGTCAACTGATCTGGGTTTAATCCATCATCATTCTTTAGCTCACTCGCCATTCCAGTTCAGACATGGCCATATGCAAATCAGTCTGACCCTGTGCCTCATGGAAACAGTCCAGCTCGAACTGCCAAGCCATGTCTTCCTGGACCGAAACAAGCATCCTGGGACCGGTTTCTGGCTTACAGCCGCCATCAACCAGGTTATCTTGAATCCAGTGGCAAAGTGAGCAGGGATCCACGTCTGGGCATACCCTGCCAACTTAGGGCGAACATAGCAAAACCAAAGGGGAAGATGGACGGAGTGTTGAACATTGCAAGCACTCACCCCCAGTCAACTGATCTGGGTTTAATCCATCATCATTCTTTAGCTCACTCCGCCACCCCAGTTCAGACATGGCCATATGCAAATCAGTGACCTTTGGTTTTGCTATGTTCGCCCTAAGTTGGCAGGGTATGCCCAGACGTGGGTCCCTTGCTCACTTTGCCACTGGATTCAAGATAGCCTGGCTGATGACGGCTGTAAGCCAGAAACCGGTCCCAGGATGCTTGTTTCCGGTCCAGGGAAGACATGGCTTGGCAGTTCGGGCTGGACTGTTCCCATGAGGCACAGGGTCAGACTGATTTGCATATGGCCATGTCTGAACTGGGGTGGCGGAGTGAGCTAAAGAATGATGATGGATTAAACCCAGATCAGTTGACTGGGGGTGAGTGCTTGCAATGTTCAACACTCCCTCCATCATCCCCTTTGTTTTTGCTATGTTCGCCCTAAGTTGGCAGGGTATGCCCAGACGTGGGTCCCTTGCTCACTTTGCCACTGGATTCAAGATAGCATGGCTGATGACGGCTGTAAGCCAGAAACCGGTCCCAGGATGCTTGTTTCCGGTCCAGGGAAGACATGGCTTGGCAGTTCGGGCTGGACTGTTCCCATGAGGCACAGGGTCAGACTTTTTTGCATATGGCCATGTCTGAACTGGGGTGGCGGAGTGAGCTAAAGAATGATGATGGATTAAACCCAGATCAGTTGACTGGGGGTGAGTGCTTGCAATGTTCAACACTCCGTCCATCATCCCCTTTGGTTTTGCCTTATTTAGTTTGTAGGCACTATTTTCTTTAATGAGTTTCTCCTACTGCAGGCACGACATGCTTTCCTGCAACATTAAGCGTGCTTTCACTTTCCAAGCAGCCTGGGACAATGGCGGCCGCTTATTTGAAATGGAATAGGTCTCACATTTACAAGAGTTTGAGCTATTGGCATTGTAAATGACAATGCCTTTTACTTATGTGTTAATTATCAAAACAGATAAAAAAGGCATTGTCTTTTACAATGTCAATAGCTTAAACTCTCGCAAATGCAAGACCTATTGCATTGCAAATGCTTGTTATATATTAGCACCCTGCCATGAGGACGTACAAGGCAATTTTAGGGGTGACTTATAAATATATAAAAATAGGTTTTCTTACATGGCAAATACATTTTTCCCTGCCATGTATCACTGCAGCGCATTTAAATTGCAGCCTAACCAGAGCACTGTGGTGTGCTGGCAGAAATATATTTTTGTCATCCCCATATGACATGTAACTTCCTATGCCATAGGTGCAATTAGGCGCCATTAACAATGGCATTTTAGGGTAGGTAAACAGGTCAAATATGGAGTTCCAATGTACACCATGTGAGTTAGAGGGCTAGTACGGACATGTTACTATGGTTTAGCAGAGGTAAAGTACACAGAGTCCCAAAGCCAGCAAATCTAGACATTCAAACATCACACAACAAAAATGGATCCTTTCTCACAAAGACACATAAAGGCAAAAAAGGCAGCCAAATAATCTTTTTTTTTTTTTTTACTTTATTTAAATTTTTCATTGTTTAAACAACCAACATTACAGCATACAATAGTACATTGGTATCTTGTGCATGACCCCAGGAGTGAGCAGGGCATCATTCCAGATTAAGCTATGGTATACTTGACAATGAGAAATACATTATATGCGTCGCCTTAGTTCACTGTAAGCTACGTGGGCCACTCATTGAACTTGATCCCTTGAGTCCACCCCATCCCGGTCCTCCCCTCCCCCACCCCCGAGGCACTCCCACTGGGCGCTAAATCACTCTGATCACTCTCCTCCACCCCCGTGTTGAGGGCCAAGTTACACTGTTCGCGCCACTCCATGAGATCTGCCTGTAAGTTATCATCTTTGCGTGTTAACTTCATGTATGTTTCTTCCGCTAGGGCCCATTCCCTAACATCACATATCCATGTGTGCATATCCAGGCTTCTTTGCCCCATCCAATTTATAGCTATTCTACGTCTGGCCAGGACCACCATGAGCTGTAGCAGCTTGTACGCTATTTTTCGTTTTTTAGGTTGGCGTACATGGGCTAGCAAGCATTGGATTGGTTCTTCTCGGATGGAGAGACCCGTGCTCGCCACACCCTTTCCACCACCTGTGCCCAGAACTGCCACCTCCCAGGTCATGCCCACGCCAAGTACAGAAAGTCTGCGTCTTCTGCCCCACAGCTAGGGCACCTGCCATCATTGTTTTGTGAGATGCGTCGCTGGTTCGCCGGGGTGAGATAGGTGCAGTGTAAGAAGTTATAGTGGATCAATTTAAACCTGCATTGCAGGAGGCTGTATGTGTAAGTTCACCAATAGACGTCCAAGTACCATCCTCTATTTGCATATTTAGGTCCCTCTCCCATGCTGCTCGTAACGAGGGGGATTGAGCAGTGGAATCCCGTCTGATGGCCTTATATAGGAGCGATATCATTCTGCGCCCAGAGCCACAGGTAAGGAGCAGATCCAGAGTGTGAGAAGTTGGCCTGGTATATGCTGTCCACTAATTAAAGTGGGCACCTTGCACCAGTCCAAACGACCCTTATTGATCATTAGGTTAAAGACAACCTTTATAGAAAGCTATCCCAGTGGTAGCTGTGGAGAGCAGCCTTCAGGCTAAGTCTTGAAGGAATGTAAAGCAGCTTGTTTTACCAGTATATAACCTCTTGAATGACCAAATGAAAGGAGAACCACACCAGGTATATATAAAATATATGTATTTATTACTAAACACTCTCTACTAACCTCTTTATGAGATTAGAGAACAAGGCACACAATATTACAGTACTAGAACGCCAGTAAATAGCACAATACACAGTGGGCTCCAGAGGGAGACCAAACCATATATTAAGAAAGTGGTATAACAACCCCGACTTGACTAGACACAGTGCCTAGAGCACGTAGAATCGCTGGGACCCCAAGGAACCACCCAAGGTAGTGACACATGGGACCCACGGAGGATGGGTGCAGTGTGGGAACACAGACGCGAGCTCCGTACAACTCTATGGGAAAGTCGCGGTTGGAAATTTAGAGTTTAAGGACACTTCGGAGAGGACTTCAAGCAAACCCAGTTAAACTTAGAAGGTTCTAAGGCCAGCACCCTTGTGAGTACCGAGGTACCTAGCCCAGAGGAGCCGGGTGCATAGGGGTCAAGTGGTGTCGGAAACCCTTGTCGTTTTCAATGGCGTGATGTGAAGAAGTGCTGCTGCCGTGGAGAAGAAAAGTGTCCGGTGTGACCCAAGCCTGGATCGGAGATGAGAAGAACCTGAAAGCAGAGGGAACAAAGTCTGGGTCACTTCACGTGACCAGGAGCGGAGCAATCGAATGCCCACCGATGTCGGGTGCTTCAGGTGCAAAGAGGTGAAGCTTGACCCTGCAGCCACGGGGACCAGGAGACGTCGACGACTACCAGATTCTGCAGACGAGCTGTCCCACGAAGGATGTCGAGTGCTGGGGGGGTCAGTTTCCGGATTGGAGACCAACAAGCCTTGGCAACTGCAACCCACGCGGTCAGAGAAAAGATGCTTCGGTGAGGACCAGCAAGGTCCTGGGGACTACCCAAGCTATGGAGAGTCAGGGCACGTCTGTAGCAACCAGGAAAGCCCGCTGAAAGTTAACGTTGCCTTCTCAGGGACCCACAGGTCAACGGACCAGGGATCACGAAGGGACCTCAAGAGGAATCACACAATACCAGCCCACGGAACACTCGTGGAGTGTAGGCCAGTAATCTTCGGTGGAAACACTGCTCGGGGCTTGGACTACAAGTAGCCCAAAGCACAGCCTCAGGGATCACCTAAAAGCATATGCTGCTGCAAATGTGCACGGTGTCCAGGGGTTCGGGTTGCACGGTCCCCACGAGGGCTGCGGCTCTCAGGTTTGCTGAGAGCACTAGTCGGCCTCGGGGAAGCTTGGGCACCCACCTCCTGTGTTGCAAAATCTTCGGAGTCCGTCGGGAGCTGCGTAGATGCAAACCGGTCAGATGCGTTGAGGTGCCTGCCTTGCAGGGGAGTAACTCCTTTACTCCAAGGGAGATTCTTCAGTCGTCCAGCAAAGAGTAGAACGTCGAAGGTTACTTGGTTTCTGTAGCAGAGTTTAGTCCAGGTAATATCTAAAGTCCTGTAGTCAGGGTTCCTACTTTATACCCAAGGAAGGGGTGGGACAAACTCTGGGGACCCACCTATGGGAGGGTCAGAACAGAGGGGTGGCTACACCCATGTCCTTTGTCCAGTTTCGCGCCAGAGCAGGGGCTGATAGCCCCTGCAACCGGTTTGAGCTGGACTATGCACAGGGACACCAAATGTGCCCCCAGTGCAGACATCAAAGCACTCTGAGAGTGCACCCACCCAGCCCCAATACACTAAAGCCTGTCTGGGAGGTGGTCACACCTCCCTGTGACAGGAAACCTATTGTCAAGCCTTCCCCTGCCGGAGTTTCGTCCAGCAGCAGGAGGGCAGACTCGTGTCTGTGGTTGGCAGCATCCATTTTGTGATGCCAGGGCTCTGTGAAGCTGGTACCGGGTGTACTGGTGCTGTCATATTTCTTCCTCTAGGAGGGAGGAATCATACCTCCCACACCAGTTACTGGTGTGGAGGTATGATTCCAAGGTGTTTGACACCAAACACGACATAATTCCTTGCAGCTGTTTTAAAGTTAGCATTTACCGCGAGGTTATAATGCACTTAAGAGTATATGGTTGGCTGCATCACAGACAACCCCAGAATAGTGGTTCCGAAGGCTGCAGAGGGGCTGTGCTCATGCATGGGCACCCTCTCACATAAAACCCAGCACCCTGCCTTCAGGATTGATAAGGCCTGCCATAGGGCTGACTGATAGGCTTATATGTGCAGTGATTAGGATAGATATAGTGAACCTATATCTAAGGAAGGGGTGCATGCACCACCTTACACAGGCTGCAGTAGCAGGCCTGTTGTGTCATTTTGAATGGCCTCTCAGGGGTGGCATAATACATGCTGCAGCCCCTGGGAGGCCTCTGGGGTACCTATGCCCTGGGTACATAGTATACCATATACTAGGGACTTATAAGGGTACCCCAGAATCCAATCTGGAGTGTACCTAAAGTGCATGCACAACCAACTTAGGGAGTAAGCAGATAGACTGGGGTCCTGAATAGCAGGATCCCAGTCAGACTAAGTCGAAAACCAGCAAAACACCAGGAAAAAAGTGGGGGCAACCATGCAGTCAGATTCCACCTTCCTACACAGAGTATTTGTCGGCTGCGGGATGTCTGGGTATTGAGGCCAGGTAATTTTCACTATTTCCTGGATCCCTCTGTACTGTAGGAAGTGACCCTGCCCAAGCGTGAAGTTTTCACAGGCTTGTTCAAACATTAGGAATGTCTCAGTGGGATAGAAGTCCGCAACTACCTCGCAACCACCCTCCCTCCAGGCCTGAAAGGACATATGGGTACTCATGTCCATGAGTGGGGCCAATATCCAGACGGGTAGCTCTCTATGAAAAGGAGCATGCCGCAGCACCTTTTCCACAAATTGCTGCCAAATAGTCGCAGTGTGACGCATCAGGTATGGCAAGTCCCCATCGACTGCCCTCCCCCTCATCAGTGCCACTGGGAGGGCTTCCGGGTCCACCCGGCCCACTAGTAGCCACTTTTCCCAGTTGTCCCCTTCTCCCAGCCACCAGGCCGCGTGCTGGAGCTGGGCCGCAAAGTAATACAAGTCAAAGCGAGGGGCCTCTAGCCTGCCCTCCTCATACCTACGTCTCAGTGTAGTGAGAGCTACTCTGCTACGTCGTCCAGCCCACAGGAGTGAAATAAGAATTGTATTCAATTGCTTAAAGATCCGTGCCGGAACCGGGCAGGGTGCGTTTTGTACTGCGGATAGGCACCTGGGTAACATCACCATTTTGGATACTGCGAGTCTACCCATCAGGGACAGCGGTAAGGTGTTCCAGAACGCCACTGAGTGTCTGAGGGCCATCAGGACCTTATCAAGGTTTAGAGCTATCAACTGGGCATTGTCCAGAGCAATCTGGACCCCTAAGTACCGGAAGTGAGCTCACTCCCATCTGAGCTCTAAGTCTGGAAGGCCCTCCAACGGGCTAGCCGCCATAGCCACTAAGGGGAAGATCAGGGATTTGTCTCGGTTGAGTCGGAGGCCAGAGACCTCTCCGAAGTGCTCGAGGTGCTGGAGGAGTTTGGGTACGGCCACTTGGGGGTATGTTAGGTAAAAAAGAGCGTCATCCGCATACAGGGAAACAATATGAGTTGCATTTCCCACTCAGATACCCACTGTTCCATCTCAGCCCTAATCCGGACCGCCAGGGGCTCAATGGCCAGGGCGAAAGCGGGCACCCGACGGGTGCCTCGTAGTAGGGTTCATTCCGCAGAGCGAGCCCCTCCCAGTCTAACCCGTGCCCGAGGCTCCGTGTAGAGTATTTTGACCCAGCGGCAAAACTGGGGGACGAACCCTACGGCCTGGAGAACCTGTAGGAGGTATCCCCAATCGATTGTTTCGAACGCCTTGGCTAGGTCTATCGACACGAGCACCACCTCCTCTTCCCGGTGTTTCACTTCCTGCATGACATGCGTTAGACGATGCAGGTTCATCGCAGTATTGCGGCCCGGAATGAAGCCGCATTGATCCTCGTGCACGAGGAGTGGCATCTTGGGTCCCAAACAGGAAGCAAGGAACTTACATAGAATTTTCGCGTCAGTGTTGATCATGGTGATTGGGCGATAGGAAGAGGGTTCGGAACTATCTCCGCCTGGTTTCAGGATCATGGCTATTTCACCCTGTCTCATGGTAGGAGGGAGGACCCCTTTATCAAAGGCCTCCTGATATACCTGTAAGAGTGGCTGGGTCAGCATGCTAGCGTACACCCTACAAAACTCGGGGAGAAAACCATCGCCCCCTGGTGATTTAAAAGCCGGGAGCATTTGTAGGGCGGCCTGTATTTCCTCTATGGCAAGTGGAGCCTCAAGTTCTTCTTTGGCTCGTGAGGGGAGCTTTGTTAGGTGCGTGTTTTGCAAATATAAAGCATAGGAGTCTGCCTGGATCGCTGGGCCCATGGAGTATACAGTCTGAAGATGGCGCTGCAGCTTCTGCTGGATATCAGCTCTGGTGTGCGCCATTGCGCCAGTGGGAACCCGCAGCGCCGCTATTGGGGCCAGGGTTTGTTCTCTGCGGAGGATCCAAGCCAGTAGACGTCCCGACTTGTCTCCCTCCCTGTGTAAACATTGTCAGTACTGAGTGAGTGTGTACTTGTCGAGCCTGTCCCAGATGTCACTAATGCGTGTCCGGATTTCCCACTCACGCGCCGTATTATCGGGAGCCCCACGGTCCCGGGTCTGGACCCTGGTTAAGGCCGCCTCCTCCACCCCTAATTCTCGCTGTAGTTGGCGACGGACCCCAGAAGTCAGGCTCAGGCAAGCTCCCCTTACAACTGCTTTCTAAGCCTCCCGTTTTGTAGCCCTGGTTATATCCGCCCCTTCTCGATTAATTGCTATATAATTCCTCAGTTCCCCCTCTACATGCTGCCTACCAATTGCGTCACCAAGTATGTCCGACTGCATTCACCACACTCTTGGGAGGTGCTCGGGAAGGCCCCAACGGACCACACAAGCAACTGACGAGTGGTTGGATAGGAAACGGGCCTGATGGGTCACCTCCACATCTAAGTCAGCGTCTGGGGTCGCGAGTAGGACTCTTTCGAGTCGACTGAGTGTGTTGTGTGTCGAGGAGAAACAAGTGTATAACTTTTGAGTGGGGTGCCTAATTCTCCATATGTCCTGAGCACCTAAGTTTCCCATTACCTCCCGGAGTTTCTCTGTCATTCGGGAATTCGTACCCCGGCGAGGGGGGTGCCTATCCAACTCCGGTCCAGAACACAGTTGAAGTCTCCCATCCAGAGAATCGGAGCACCCAAATCTGGCGCCAGCACCTCCTGAAGGGATTGGTAGGAGTCGGGGTCATCTATATTTGGGGCATAGATGTTTAATATGACTATGTCTCGACCCTCTATCTTAGCTCTCAGCAGAATGTATCTACCATTGTCAGCCTCCATGAAGGTCAATGAAAATGGTGTCCCTGGTGCCACCCACACGAGCACACCCCTCGCATAGGTAGAGTATGATGAGTGGAAGATCTGTTCCCTCCACTTCCTCGCCAGCCTCTGTGCTCCGGCATCGTCCAGGTGAGTTTCCTGGAGGCATGCCACGGATACGCGGTGCCTCCGGAGAAAGCCAAATAATCTTAAACTGAAGCCACTGCTAGTCCTTGCAGTGACAGTACAGAGCACAGACCATCGAAAAGGCGAGACTGAAAAGGATTCAGTTCTTCCAACTCGCATACATTCTGGCAACTCACGCCACTCTCTACAAACTTGTTCCTGCAAATATGGATTTTGTTGCAGATTTCATGGCAGTCAAGATGAAATTCCAAACTTCAAATGGTAAGCTAAAACACTCTAGCTGGCAATGCTAAATCTCCATGCAAGCAGCTGCAGCATTTGGAGTTGAAGTGAGGATATGCCTATCCTGTTGTGAGAGAAGGTCCACTCTATGTGGGACAGGGAGAGGAGGCCAATTACTGAATTTAATAGATCGGCTTAGCAGATCCTGCTTGCCCAATCTGGATCGTTCAGAATTATCTGTGCTTGATGCTCCCGCACCTTCCTCAGGACCTTCAAAAGACACAGACACACTGGGAATGTGTACAGCAGGCCCGCTGACCAACTGAACCTGAAAGTGTACCCCAGGTAACCATTCAGAGGGAAGTGTATGGCACAAAACCAGGACAGTTTCTGTTCTTGGCTGTGCAAAGAGGTATACCCTAATCTGAAGGAGATCATATCCATCATTCAGGGGTGTAGTTCCCACTCTTGGTCCAGAGGTGATTGCCCTCATATGTTCATGCAAGGTGAACAACCCCGAGGAGATACCCGGTTGGTGAGCACATTGCCACAGGTGAATTATCCTCCCAAATTAGTGCACACACCCTAAACCGCGATATAGGTTGATATAGTGGTCAGTGGGTGCTGCAGCAGGAGTCCATGAAGGCATATTGTCTAGGAGACATCAGGACCTTAACCGCTGGAGTTGCAAAACCAAGAAGAGTGGGCTCATCCTTGGATAGTGGCCAAGAAGCCATCCTGAACAAATCCAAGGTGGCCAGTCAGAAGGCCTCATCCTGCATCAATGAGGTGCATTACCTGGTATCTAATATACTCCGATGTAATCACATCCAGCTGGAGGAGTAGCAGATTAAGCTGTGTGGCTGAAGGGATATGGCAATGCTGGAGAGATATTTTCGAGGAAAAGTTTCCAGATCAGTCCCGTGGCCGAAGGATATTTATTAGATGAGTAACTGGTGGGAAGATATATCCATCGGAAGGCTGCGCCTGCCTGCTCTGCTATGGACAGCATTGGCCTCCACCTCCTCCGGGACCTACCTAGAGTGCCTGGAAACATATAACTGTCCTTCCATTGTTGTAGAAACCCTCCACAGACCCTTCAACACTCAACAACTACAGATCGATCTCTCTGCTACCGTTCCGGGCAAGGTCATAGAAAAAATCATCAACAGAATACCTCAATGATCACCAACACCTCAACACCACTCAGTCTGGTTTCAGACCCAAACAAAGTCCAGAAACTGCCCTCACTGCTGCAATGGATGATATCTTCATTACTATGGATAGAGGAGACATACAACTCTCATCCTCTGGATCTCTCAGCAGCATTTGACACAGTCTTCCACCCCATCCTCATCCAATGCCTACACAACATCAAAATCCAAAGACACACATTTCGATGGATCTGCTTCAACTTGACTGGAAAGACCCAGTCACTCAGCCTGGCACCGTACACCTCGGACGCCCGAGACCTCATCTGCGAAGTTCTGCAAGGATCCTCCCTGAGCCCGACCCTCTTCAATGCATACACGATCAGTCTAGCCAATATTATCCACTCTCACGACATTAACGTCCTCTCCTACGCCATTGATATGTAACTCATTCTCTCCCTCACAGTCAAGACGCCCAGTGCCCAGCTCAAGTTCAATGCCTGCATGACTGAAATTGCCCAATGGATGAAGACCAACTGTCTAAAGTTAAACACCCACAAGACCGACATCATGATCTTCAGGAAGAGTACATCACCATGGGACTGTACTTAGTGGCCAACAAAGCTAGTACCGACAACCACCCCCACCACCCACGCCAAGAACCTTGAGATCATCATTGACAGCAAACTCGACGCGACCGCCCAAGTTAATTACGTCACTGCCTCATGCTTTCATACTTTGAAGATGCAGGTGAAGATTTTCAAATGGCTCCCAGTCAGCACCTGGAAACCCATCAGACATGCCCTGGTCACAAACCAGCAGAACTACAGAAACACCCTCTATACAGGGATGAACAAAAAATTCCCCCAATAGGCTGCAGACCATTCAGAACTCTGAGGCCAGCATCACTCTCAACCTCCCACACCGCACTCACATCACACCACTCCTGAAGGAGCTCCTCTAGCTCCCCATTCATAAACGAGCACAATACAAAGTCCTCACCTATACGTTCAAGGCACTACTTAACACTGCCCCAGCGTACCTCAACAATCGCATCTGCTTTCACAAACCTTCCATACACCTCCGTTCGTCCAGACTCTTACTTGCACAAATCCCATGAATATGGAAAACAAGATCAAGAGGTCAAGCTTTCTCCTACATCACTCCTAAAGTGTGGAAAAGCTGCGCTACTCTTAAGAACCTCCTCCTTGCTTCTTGAATTCTTCAATAAGCTGAAGACCTGGTTTTCGAGTAGTTCCACTAGGCCCTAGGAGTAGTTAGACTCACACCTGCTCAGCACCAGAACACCCTCCTGGGTGATCTACAATCACCATCACATAACACAACACAACACATAACAATTCCTGCTCGGCGGCTCACTCTCCATTACCGATCCCAAAGCAGGATCCAATGGGAGATAAAATTGGGAAGAGGAAAGTCTCCCCTTTCCAACTGTATCTCCCCCATATCGATTGTCACCAGGGAGCAGAGTCATGCTTCCTAGGGATATTGCTGCTCTTCCGTAAAAAACACATAAGCACAGTAGCCCATGTAATCAGAAACATTGATTAGGTCAGCGGTGCCTGAGGCAATATGACATCATCAATCAGCTGAGAGGGTGTTGTCAGGGGCTAATGCAGAAGCACTTCAACACTAGTCTACCATGGTAATAGCAAGCAGTGAAGTCCCTTGTGTAAAACTCAGGAGTTTTTCAGCGTCCCAAATCTGGGACGTAATCTTCAAGTCTTCTGCACTACTGAGGTAGTGGAGAGGAGACAGATGTCAAGTCCTCTGTGCTATAAAAGGTTAATGTTTTTAACTCTAATATAGATGACGGATGGTTCTTTACGTAGCTGGTTCACTTCTGCAGTCCCTAAGTTGGGGCATGGATGTTCTAAGCAGGCGACCTTAATTAAAGAACTGGACAAACACTGGATAAGTGCTCATGTCCAAGATACACAAAAGGGCAATGTCCTAAATGGATTTAATTGATATAGGGAAGGAACAGTCTGTGGGAATATTTCTTCTTCTCCCCAGTGTACACAATGAACCTCAAGTTCAGCTATAGGCTTGTGTCCAGAGTATGCCCTTTGAAATTACAAGGTAACATGAGGGGACTTCATCCAATCCCTATCCACTGCTGGAAACTTTACTCTTTAGGTAGAAAAGGACCAAATAGGCAGACATGGAAACTTAACCCTGAAATGTTGCTGTCCCTAAATTTGGGAAAACACTAGGGGAGACAATTAAGCATTACTCAAGTGAAAATGAGAGGATAAGGGGACTGAATGGGAAGCAAGGAAAGCAGTAATAAGAGGAATACCCAAAGAAGCAGTAAGACCTCTGACCCTCGGTCTCGGGCCTACTCAGTCTCCAGCAGCTCCGCTCCACCTACTCGGTCGCTGAGCCTCCAGCCTCCTCTTGTGAGGTGTTCTAGGCCGCTGTCTGCAGGTTCCTCCGTGTGTGCCCCGTTCCTGCCTCTGCCTGATTGCATCGCCTCGGTGGGTCAGCTGTACCTGTAATTCTCGGTACTGTTGTTAGTATTGTTTTATTTGTTTTATTTACAGTTTTGGCATCTGTTTATCACTAATTTGTGTGCCCGCTCCGCTTTTCCCCGCTTCCCCCTTCCCGCTGCTGCTGCCCCTGCGGCCCCTCCCCCCTGTCCACGCCCGTTTCCTGCCTCCCAGCTGCTCGTCCCTCCCCTCCCCTACTTAATGGCGGCCGCTGCACGGTTGCGCCGAAGGCGCACCTAAGGCAAGCCTGTCTACGCCCGTCCGCGACCTGACCGCGGCCAGCGCCAGGAACCCTGGATCTATGAACTTCCACCGCTACAACTCCGCTACCCTCCTCGCACTCAACCCCGGAAGAAACAGCAACTGCCAGAGATCGACGCCGAACACCACCCACGGCCAGTTCTCCTGCCGACTATCCTTCACTATCAACAGCCCCCCCACAACCGCTGAACCCACGCCCGCACCACCAAAGCCCTGACGTGCATCCTCCCCAACGTGCGCTCACTACACAGACACGCCATAGAAATCTGGGACCTGCTCGACACCCTCTCGCCAGACGTCGCCTTCTTCACGGAAACATGGACCAACGCGACCTCCGCCCCCGACATCGCCACCGACATCCCCGACGGATACAAGATCCAAAAAAAGGACCGCCCAGGAGGAGGACTCCCCATCGCACACAAGAGCTCCCTCCGACTCTCCACCTCCAGCACGAGGGACCCCCTCTCCAACACAGAGCACCTCCACTTCCAGATCCAGACCAGTCCCAGAACCACGCTGCGCTGGACCCTCGTCTACAGACCCCCCGGGCCTCACGCCTCTTCCGCCACCACCATTGCCGACCTCGTCGCACCCTACGTCATCGCCTCCACGGACTACGTCCTCATCAGAGACCTGAATTTCCACCTCGACAACCTCAGCGACCCCCACTCCCCCACCCTCCTTGACAACCTCGGACTGAAGCAGCTCGTCACCACCCCCACCCACAGACCCGGACACACCCTCGACCCCATCTTCGCAGGAGGGACTAACATCCACTTCAGCCACACCACGCAGCCCCTCTGGACAGACCACCACTGCGTGCATTTCACCTTCAACACCACCACCGCACCCAAACCCGCCCCGCGCCCGTCACAAAGAAACTGGAGTAAGATCACAGAGGAACTCCTCAACACCACCCTCCTCCACGACCCCCCCTCCGCCACGACCGACGCCAACTCCGCAGCCAAAGAACTACACCGCTGGATCTCCAGCTGCGCAGACAAGCTCGCACCCCTCCGCCACCCCGTCAGAGAACGCCCCCTGAAGGCCGCCTGGTTCACCACCGACCTCCAAGAAGCCAGGCGCTCCTGCAGACGCCTTGAGAAACTCTGGAGGAACAGGAAAACCACCGAAGACCAGAACACCTACAGGAACGCCATGACCGAATACCACCAGCGCATAAGAGCCACCAAGCGGACCTTTATCAAGACCAAAATCCCCACCAACGCCAGCAACACAAAAGAACTCTTCAACGTCATACAGCAGTTCACCAAACCCCCCCCCCAGCGAAGCCGCGGACGTCACACCTTCCCAGGACCTCTGCAACAAGCTCAGCTCCTACTTCCACCTGAAAATCAAGGCCCTCTACGACAACTTCAGCGAACAGACCCCAGACACCACCCCCCCACCCTCCACCACCAACAACCAGCCCACCATCACCACCTGGAAACCTGCTACCACCGAAGACTCCGCCACGACCATGAGGAACACCCACTCAGGAGCCCCCAGGGACCCCACCCGCCACACATCTACCACAGAGCAGCCACCGCCATAGCACCCGAACTAGGCCGGACCATTAACGCCTCCTTCGAAGTCGGCATCTTCCCCGATGACTGGAAGCGGGCAGAAGTCAAGCCACTCCTCAAGAAACCCTCGGCCGACCCGACGGACCTGAAGAACTACCGGCCCATCTCTCTCCTTCCCTTCACAGCCAAAGTCACCAAGAGATTCGTCAACGCCCAGCTCACCCCCTTCATCGAAGAGAATGCCATCCTCGACTCCTCCCAGTCCGGATTTCGCAGCAACCACAGCACCGAGACCGCCCTCCTCGCTGCCAAAAATGACATCCGCATGCTACTCAACCAAGGTCACACTGCGGCCCTCATCCTACTAGACCTCTCCGCAGCCTTCGACACCGTCTCACACCACACTCCTGCAGCCAAACTCCACAACGCCGGTATACGAGGAACTGCCCTCGACTGGATCCGCTCCTTTCTCTCCGGCAGAACCCAAAGGATCAGACTCCCACCCTTCCTCTCCGAGCATACAGAGACCAACTGTGGAGTACCCCAAGGATCCTCACTCAGCCCCACGCTCTTCAATATCTACATGGCCCCCCTCGCCGCCATCGTCAGACAACATGGTCTCAGCATATTATCCTACGCCGACGACACCCAGCTCATCCTCTCCCTCACGAAGAATCCCGAAGACACCAGACTCTGCTTCCAGGAAGGAATGAAGGACATCGCAGCCTGGATGAACAACAATTGCCTGAAGCTCAACTCGGAGAAGACAGAGGTCCTCGTCCTCGGACCCTCCTCCACCGCCTGGAACAACACCTGGTGGCCTTCCGCCCTCAGAAACCCACCCACTCCATCAGACCACGCCCGAAACCTCGGCATCATCCTAGACTCCTCCCTCACCTGACCCGCCAGATCAACGCCGTCGCCTCCACCTGCTTCAACTCCCTCTGCATCCTCCGCAAGATCTTCAAGTGGATCCCCCCCGAATGCAGAAAGACCGTCACTCACACACTCATAACCAGCAGACTGGATTAGGGCAACGCCCTCTACGCTGGAATCAACAGAACCGTGCTACACAAGCTGCAAACCATCCAGAACACCGCAGTCAGACTCGTCCTCGGAACCCCAGGACACAAGCACACGACCCAGCACCTACGAGACCTCCACTGGCTCCCCGTCGAGAAGAGAGTAACCTTCAAGCTACTCACCCACGCCTACAAATCCCTCCACAACATTGGACCCAAATACCTCAGCGAGAGAGTCTCCTTCCACGTACCCAGAAGGAACCTCCGCTCCGCCGACCTAGCCCTGGCAGAGACCCCACACATCTGCAGAACCAGAGCAGGCGGAAGAGCCTTCTCCTACGTCGCAGCAAAGACCTGGAACGAGCTCTCAGTCAACATCAGGCACTCCCCCACTCTGCACACCTTCAGGATGAGCCTCAAGACCTGGCTCTTCGACTGATTCGGAGCTGCACCCCCTCCCCCCCCAGCGCCTTGAGACCCTCACAGGTGAGTAGCACGCTTTATAAATCCCTGATTGATTGATTGATTGAAGCAGTCATAGGTAATAGAAGAATCCTGGAAAAGGACATCCCGCAATGTAAAGGGACTATCACACAATTGGGGCATTGGAGTAATCCCCATAATATATTCCGACTGGACAGGTGAAAGGCTGTTTGAGGCTGGGCTGGGATATTCGGGCTCAACATTGCAAAAGGATCTCAAACCACATTATGTAATCCTTGCCAATAAATTTGATGGACTTTCCAAAGGGAATGGCTTACTGGAAGTGCTGTGAGTTCCCTGACAGGTGCTCAAGATGATTTGAATTTACAATGCTCACTAGCCCAACCTACAATATCTGTACAGGCTTTCATTTCTGGAACCCCTTTCTTCCATTAGTGTGAGAGACAGGTGTGTGTCACATCAAGTAGCAGGGTATGGGCCCTAAATTTACTGGGTTATTGTTGAGAGAGGTGTTGACCTTCTTGATAGTTGTCTGACCTCTGTCACTTAATATGTGCCAGCGGTGCTCATTTGTCTCCCCTATGAAGTTCAGTTGTAAGTAATAAATTGAATTTTCGAAGGTCAACTACATTAAAAGCGAGTTGAAACTGTCAGGTTAACGATGTTGTGTCCTTAATTATTACCAACAATTCCAAAAATTTTGAATTTTATAAGTTGTTTTGATTATATGCATTCTTTAATTTAACTGTACCATCATAGCCCCTTAGTACCCCTTATTGTTTGCCATCACTTAACCCTTAAAATCCCAAACTACTCCTTCATGCTACTCTTCCCTAAACCCTAAAAATCCCTTACAACGCTTTAATGCTACCCTTCCCAAACCATAAAAGCTCCTAATAACCCCTTAATACTACCTATGAGTCCTACTAACACCTTACTACCCCTTAACGCTAGCTTTCCTTGAACCCTAAATACCCCTTAATACTCCTTAACGCTATCCATCCCTCAATCTTAAAAACCACTAACTACCCCTTAACATTTCCCTTCCGTGAACCCTAAAATCTCCTTACTGCTACCCTTCCCCTTACTACACCTTAATGCTACCCTTTACTGTCCCTACCGACCCCTTAACACTACCTTTTCCTGAACCCTAAAAGCCACTTACTTCTCTTTATGCACCCTTCCTACAACCCATAAAACCCATTACTTCCCCTTACACAACCCTTCAAAAAAACACTTTACTTCCCTTTTTTGCTACTCTTCACTATACCCTAAAAAGCGCTTACTACCATTTAACACTACTCTTCCCAGAATCCTAAAACACCTTACTACCCTTTTGCACTATCCATCTGTGAACCCTAAAAACCCCTAACACCCTTTATTGCAACCCTTCCGTGAACTCTAAAAACCCTGACTACTCATTAACATTACCAATCCCTGAACCCTACCAACCCTTTACTACCCTTAATGCTGCCCTTTCCTGAAGTCTAAAAACATGTTACTAGTTCCCTGGCCCCTTCTCCCACTCAGTGTAAATGCTCTTCTCTACTTTAACAGGAGGATGCCCCCTCATCCCAGTACAATTACATTTGCTCTATAAGGCATAAAATGTTACTATTGTTTTTGTAGCCACAACTCTTTTTTTAGTACATGCCATTTTTCACAACTTATTTTTCAGCCTCCTCTTTTCCCATGATGTTTTTACTGCTGAACTGAAGATTACTGAAGTCAGGTTTTTGTTTACCCGGGCTCTTCGTGTTCATTCCTATCAACTGAACCAGTTTAGACAAGTGCACCACCTTGGGAAATATTTTAGCATTCACTGCACTCACCTCAACAAGTATTGGCAGCAAGGGATCCTAGATACCGCATCACTATGTGTGTGTTTTTTTTTTTTAAAGAAATTCTTTTAGATAACCCTCTGATAATTGCCCACCTCTAAAATCTAGCTACCAATATTAGCCTTTCATATTCCAATATATACAAACGTATAGAGAGGCAACCTCAAAGAGAAAACATGACACAGCACATTGCTGTATTTATAACAAAAAGATGATTCGAGAGGTCTTTTCTTTGCTTGTGTTGGTTCTTTTATTCAACATCTTCTAAAATGTAACCGACAGTTCAGCACAGCCAACGCGTTTAGCCCAACGTTTGGGCTTCCTCAGGGCCAGAAACAATTAAAATGTGTTGTCTTGTTAACAAGTGTTACCGAGAGGCGGAAGCATCCGCTATCAACCGTGAGTTTTTAAGATATCAATACTCCATTTTCTTAACCATGCATGGCTTTTTGAACTAGCTGGACCAAATAATAGGCATGTGGGTTGAATAGAAAAAAGATTTAACTTCAGACTACATACTCGATTTTCATATTTAAAGGACTAATTGGAGATCCCGACGACGGATGTGAATTTAAGTTGGGTACCACCGCAGACGTAGACTCAAATTGGATGAAGTCATGAATATCTAGGAACAACACATTTTAATTGTTTCTGGCCCTGAGGAAGCCCAAATGTTGGGCGAAACGCGTTGTCTGTGCTGAACTGTCAGTTACATTTAAGAAGATTTTGAATAAAAGAATCAACACTCACCTCAACAAATAGATATGTTACATGCCCATCTCCTCTGCTCAGTTACAGCAAGAGCACTAGACCCCCAGCAACGGACCATGGTTGGCTTGAGGACTATCTAAAAGAGAAGCATATTCCCTACTACATTGCAAGCATTGTGGGATATTAGTTTGGAAGAAACACTTTTGAATTGCATCCCCCAAATAATTGAAGTTTTGCACAAGTGCTGAGAGGCTGGTTCACAACGCAACAACTCTCACACTTTCTGCTTAAAATCTGTCCCGGTGAGCTCGAACAATAAGAATACAATAGCACAAAACTGAGGTACTGCTGACCTTCCCACTGCCTGCACACCCACAGTGAATGCTGCATCACCCAAACTCTGAGGAGGAAACAGCATTTTCCCCTTCTGACCTGGGGGTAACCCAAATGTAAATGCTGTTGGGAGTATTGTGAGGGATAGTACACAAATTGACTCTCTGGAGTTGATTTTGCCAGCTAATGCAGTCAAACCCTCTAGGGCATTGAAGCCAAACAGAAGTGTTGCCTCCTACCCCACCATGACAGCTCTTACCCCAATAGGCAGTCAAATGGCGGGATGGCCTTTGAAGGTGGGAATAGGCCTCTCCCCCAAATCTCAGGATCTTGCCCCCAGTATAAATACAACATTTGCCCCTGAATCAACCCCATTAGTTGTGGACTTACGCAATGTTCTGGTACTGAGAGATGGCGCAAAAGAAACCTGTAATCAATTGGAAAATAAGGTTGTGCACTGGTGCAATGCACGCGTACGGGGTGGCGAATACTAATTTAACCACATTATAACTATCAGCAGGGTTAGCTGGGTCGGGAAACAAGCTTTACCATGCAGTCATTACCGCACATTACCATTAGCACGCAGTCATTACCAAGCAATGGTTTTACTAAGCAAGTCCTTACCACGCATGCCTTTACAGTGAAAATGTAAGTATACACCAGGCATGTGAAACCAATACATATATATATCCTATTGCCAGTCGCCAGCAGGTAGTTATAGTTAGGACCTAATTTCCATTAAAAAAAGGGGGTTTTGGTTTGCTTATAACTTTGGTGCCATTTGACGAATCTTCACAAAACTTTCCCAAAAAAGTGGCCCTCTTTGTCTAGTTCTGCATAGAAAGTTCCAGAGTAATCCGCCAAGCAGGGGCCAAGAAAAGGGGGTGGAAGTCAAATATTTGTGTTTCCCATGCAATTTCCTATTGGGATTTTGAACACCACTACAGCCCAAACTGCTGGATGGAATTACACCAAATTTGGCAGAGAGGTAGCTCTTGGTTCTGAAAGAGTCCTTTTAGTGATTTGGAGTGAATCCGTTCAGTAGCTGCAGAGTTATTATAGTAAAAACAAATTTGTATATCTAGGGACGCAGACCCTCTGTGGATCCAATACTGTGGATCCGCAAATTCATGCGCCACCAGCAATGCCATAATTGGCTGACCACAATCTCACTGGGAGGTTGCAGCCACCATTATAAGTATCAGGGAGCGGTCCAAGGGCCTTATAGTTTATCTGCAAAATAATTAAAGGGTAGGGTCGAGGTATCCTGACCCCCATGGGTGTGTTAGGGGAGTGTCAGGGGGATCTATGTTGGGTACGAAATTCCGTAACAATGTTTTTTTACCCCACTTTGGGAATTCACGGATCTTCTGCGAGGCTCAGTATGGCCCCCTTGTGTAAATCCGGATTCTCGAATCTTAATGCACTTTGAAAAAAGAAGATAAAACTTTCAGACCCACTCAGAAACCCACACAGGCACCAACACAACCATTTACAGACTCGCACAGGTGGTCACACACCCACTCACAGACTGACGCAGGCATTCACACGCCCACTCACAGAGCCATGCAGGCACTCACAGACCTACTTGTAGACTCACCCAGCCACACCCACACAGCCACTCACAAAAGTACTCAGACACCCACTCACATACCCATGCAGGCACTGACAGACACATTCAAAGACCTACACAGGCACGCACAGACCCATGTAGTCAATCACACACCCACTGACAGATCACACAGTCACTCACACACCCACTCACAGACCCAAACAGTAACTCACACACCCACGCATACAGCCACTCAGACACTCACTCACCAACCCATACAGGCACTCAGACACCCACTCACAGACCCATACAGCCATTCATCCATCCATACAGTCATTCAGATACCCACTCACACATCTATGCAGGCACTCACACTCACTCACAGTCCCATACAGCCACTCAAAGACCCATACAGCCACTCATACACCCACTCACAGACCTATGCAGCCACTTACACACCTATACAGCCACTCAATCACCCACTTGCAGACCCATACAGCCATTCATACACCCACTCACCCATCCACGCAGCCATTCATACACCCACTTACCGACCTATACTGCCACTTAGACACCCTCTCAGACCCATACACCCACTCACAGACCCACACAGCCACTCCCACTCACCCACCCTCAAGAAGCTTTGTGTTTATGATGTGTAGATGATAATTACACATAGATCAGGATGCAGTCTTCCAAGTTGTTGAGGAACACCCTGTTGCCTCCGTCTGTTAAATGGACTTTGTCTTTTCAATATATTCTGTCCAGATCGAAGCGTAAGTTGTTGTGCCCATGTTGTGGTCTTGGAGGAATGCAGAAACAGTTTTATTGGCATGTTTTATTTTTAAAATGTATAATATCAATAATTAAAAAAAAATAAAAAATTCTACAGTTGTAAAAAAATTATTACTAAATTAAATTTGTGGGTAAAATTGTAGTACAATTCTAAAAAACCCTAGAAATTCACTAAAAAAACAAAGGTTACAGGGACATTATAGTTAGAAAATACAATGTTAAAAACCATAGAAATTCACTGAAAAAAACAAAGGTCACAGGGACTTTATAGTTAGAAATAAAAAAAACCTTAGAAATTCACTGAAAAAAACAAAGGTTTATGGGATGTTATAGCTAGGCTATGATTTTACACGCACAAAACCATAGAAATTCAGCAGTTTTAGTTACCTTAGCTAGCTACAACTTATGTCCCCGCAATTCACTGCTTATGACCTCACATATTACATAACTCATGACATGGTCAGTGACATCACCGATTACATCTCATATGACATCACGGATGACTTCATCCACAGAACCACTCACACACCCATACAGGCACTCACACACCCACTCACACACTGATACAGTCACACAGCCACTCAGATTACATATGTCATAAATAGTATCACTCAGTAGCACAGAAAGAATAGTGATTTAACTTATGCAGTAACTTAGTATACATCTTTAAGTCTCAGAAACATTTACGAAATACTTATACTCACTGGATGATGTCATTTGAAATGTCATGAGTGATGTAATATGTGAGGTCATAAGCAGTGCACTACGGGGCCGCATGTTACAGTTAGCTCAGGTAACTATAACTACTGAATTTCTATAGCTTTGTGCGCGTACAATCTGAGCCTAACAACAACGTCCCTGTGACCTTTTGTTTTTTTCAGTGAAAATATATATAACTATATATATATATATATATATATATATATATATATATATATATATATATATATATATATCTACTGGCGGTCGCCAGTAGATAGTTATAGTTAGGACCTATTATCCATAGGAAATCCGCGACATTCTATTTGCAATAACGTTGGCGCCGGTTGACGAATCTTCGCGAAAGCTTCCAACTTGTTGGGGCGCTCCGGTCCGCTCCTACCCTGAAAGTCTCGGGGTGATACGTCAAGCAGGGGCCGAGAAAAAGGGGGTCCCAAAACGCGTTTTCCCCATTCATTTTTCCATAGGAACCTTTAGTCGCAGCTACAGCTCGAACTGCTGAACGGAATTACCCCAAATTTGGCAAAGAGGTAGCCCTTGGTTCAGACTGGTGCCTTTTGCTAAAATGGTGTAAATCCGTTCAGTAGTTCCTGAGAAATTCACAATTAAAATCACATATATATCTATGGGCGCGTCGGATCCGCGTACCCTCCCGATCACGAGCTGCATGCTAATTGGCTGTCAACACTCCAAATCAAGAAGTGTTGGCAGCCATTTTGTCCCTCGGTAGAACCGAGGGACAGAAACAAGTGCGCAAAGCGCAAAAGGGGGCAGGGTAGAAACACCCTGACCCCTAGGTCTGCTCAGGGGGTCCCACAAGGACCCCCTGGGCAGAAAAAGCATTTTTTTTTAATCGGCAGGATGCGCTTAGGGTGCGCGGATCCCGCCGAGAAAAAAAAAGAAACAAGTGCGCAAAACGCACAAAGGGGGCAGGGTAGAAACACCCTAACCCCTAGGCCTGCTCAGGGGTCCCACAAGGACCCCCTGGGCAAAAAAGCATTTTTTTATTTATTTATTTTTTTAAATCGGCAGGATGCGCTCAGGGTGCGCGGATCCTGCAAAAAAAATCGAAGCGCGGTCTCCGCGCTTTGATGTAAATTTGCCTCCGGGTGGGCCAAGTCCCGGGGGCATGCTGGGGGGGTTTATTTTATGTATGGGGGCCTCTAAGGGCCCCTAAGCCCCGGGGACTGCCACCCCCGGGGCTTTATTTGAAAAGTAGCGGGAGGGCTCTGAGCCTTCCGCAGCCCCGGGACCACCACCTCCCGGGGCTTCTTTATTTATTAAATTAACATGTGTGGGGGCTCCAGCCCCCACACGCCCGGGGACCACCACCTCCCGGGGCACTAACAAAATTGAAAATGGGGGTCCGTTAAGGACCCCGAGCCCCGAGGACCACCACCTCCCCGGGGCTGTGCATTTGAATGGGAGGGGCCGTGCGGCCCCCTCCTGGAGCCTGTGGTGGCCCTGGGGACCGCCACCCCCAGGGCCGGCTCCTGCAGTGTCCCGGGGTGCCTACCCCGGGACACTGCTGTTTGCAATGACAGGACGGGAGCCTCGCGGCTCCCGTCCTGTCATTAGCAAACTGCTTGGATATTGGAAGAGAGAGCAGGGAAACCTGCTCGCTCCAATATCCAAAGACAATAGCTTTCCACATGGGGAGCAGCATGTTAGCTGCTCCCCATGTGGAAAGCAATGCCCGGCTCGCGCAGGAGGCGAGGAGCCGGCGGGACTGTGGGGGTTTGGGGACCCCCCACAGTCCCCAACCAGAGGCCAGGCCCCGGGGGATGGGGTCCCGGGGCAAGTAGTGGCCCGGGAGGGGGCCACGCGGCCCCCTCCCCAGAAATAATTTTTTTTAAAATTAAAAAGGCCTGTCCCGGGGGATGGGGTCCCCGGGGCAAAAGGAGGCCTGAGGAGGGGGCCACGCAGCCCCCCTCCTTAAAAATTAATGAAAAAGTGTGGCCATGCCCCGGGGGATGGGGTCCCCGGGGTACGATTCGGCCAGGGGAGGGGGGCCACGCGGCCCCCTTCCTGTATAATTTAAAAAAAAAAAAAAAAAAGGGGATAAGGCCCTGGGGGATGGGGTCCCCAGGGCCCAAAAATAGGAAAAGGAAGGGGGCCACACAGCCCCCCTTCAGGGAAAAAAAAACAAACAAAAAAACGATCGGGCCGCAGGCCCCGCCCCCTTCCTTCACCACTCTGCAAACGCGCCCCCTGGCGCGTTTGCAGATGGGGAAGTAATTCCCCTTCAATACTGGGGGTCCCTGGGGGCCAACTAGTCCACCAGGAACCTCCAGTATGCGCCAGGGAGCTGCGTTGCAGAGAGGTGTAAAGAGGCCACGCCCTTTTTACACCTCTCTGCAACGCAGCTCTGTGGCGCTTTTTGGATATACCTGTTGGGCTAGTTGGCCCCCAGGGACCCTCAGGATTCAAGGGGAGTTAATCCCCGACTTAAAACGCGCCACGGGCGCGTTTGCACAGTGGTGAAGGGAGGGCGGGGCTTCAGGTGACATGTGTGCAAACAGGCCCCGTGGCGTGTTTTAAGATGGGGGATTAAGTCCCCTTGAATCCTGAGGGTCCCTGGAGTCCAACTAGCCCACCATGTACTTCCAAAAGCGCCACAGAGCTGCCTTGCAGAGAGGTGTAAAAAGGGGTGTGGCCTCTGTACACGTCTCTGCAACGCAGCCCCTAGCGCATACTGGAGGTTCCTGGTGGGCTAGTTGGCCCCCAGGGACCCTCATGATTAAAGGGGACTTAATCCTCCAACTTAAAACGCGCCACGGGGCGCGTTTGCACAGATGTCACCTCAGGCCCCGCCCCTCCCTTCACCATTGTGCAAATATTCCGCTAAAATCAGCCGAAATACGAATTCCGATTTACTCACCTGTTATCAGGAGAGACCTCAGTGCTGCATCTTTCAGTCCAGTACTGATCCTGAAAAGTAATTTTAACCGTACTTACCAGTAACTTGAATTTCCTTCCATAGGATATCATTGCCTGCTTTTTGCTGAAAAAGTTTCTAAGTGTCGATTTTTGAAACATACAAATATTCCTCTAAAATCAGCCGAAATACGAATTCCGATTTACTCACCTGTTATCAGGAGAGATCTCAGTGCTGCATCTTTCAGCCCAGTACTGATCCTGAAAAGTAATTTTAACCGTACTTACCAGTAACTTGAATTTCCTTCCATAGGATATCATTGCCTGCTTTTTGCTGAAAAAGTTTCTAAGTGTCGATTTTTGAAACATACAAATATTCCTCTAAAATCAGCCGAAATACGAATTCCGATTTACTCACCTGTTATCAGGAGAGATCTCAGTGCTGCATCTTTCAGCCCAGTACTGATCCTGAAAAGTAATTTTAACCGCACTTACCAGTAACTTGTATTTCCTTCCATAGGAATCCATTGTCTGGTTTTCAGCAGAAAAGTTTCAAAGTGTCGATTTTCACAAACTACAAATATTCCTTAAAAATCGCCTGTATGACTTAAACGCATTCTTTCAACTGTTTACAGGAGATGCACCAGTGCTGGATCCAGGATCCACCACTGAGTGAGAAAAAGTCACGATAACACTACTTACCTGCTAAGTGAATTTCCTCCCATAGGATAACATTGGTGATTCTATGTGAAAAAGTTTCTAAGCGTCAACTTTTAAAATACAATAATATTCCTTAAAAATCACTACTGTAACCAAAACGCTTTTACTCAACTGTTTACAGGAGATGTCCCAGGACTGAATCTAGGATCCAGTCCTGTGGTTAGAAAAGTAATCCATAAAGTAACTAATTGCATTTAGCTAGAAATTCACATTGAGCTCAATGTTGCATTGTGTTTGAAATTGTGTTGCCCATTGCAACAACTGTAACTACTGTACTTAAAAGTCTATTGCCTATTTGCAAAGTATTTAAAGTAAATTAATTCATTCTGAGAAAGTATATTTTGTAATGTAATGTATAATGTAATTACAATGTAATTTAAAAAATAAAATATCTAAAAATAAATAGTTTAAAAAAATGTAGTAAATCAGTATGAAAAAAATAAAAATAACAATTAATACATTTAAAAATTTGCATTTACAAAACCTTTGAAATTCACTGAAAAAAACCATAGGTTTCAGACATATTATAGTTAGGAATTAGCATTTAAAAAACCTTTGAAATTCACTGAAAAAACCATAGGTTTCAGACATGTTATAGTTAGAAATTAGCATTTAAAAAACCTTTGAAATTCACTGAAAAAACCATAGGTTTCAGGCACGTTATAGTTAGAAATTAGCATTTAAAAAACCTTTGAAATTCACTGAAAAAACCATAGGTTTTAGGGACAGTTATAGTTACTTGGACATTGCAGTCGTACAAAACCCGTGAAATTCCCCGTTATAGTTAGTTCAGCTAACTATAACTCGCGCCCCGCAATGCACTGCTGATGACGTCACATATTACATCACTCATGACATGGTCAGTGACATCACTGATGACATCACTGATGACATCTCAAATGACATCACTGATGACATCAACCATGTGATAATTTCATGCATCTTCTCACACCCTAATATAACTTTTGATACACCCACTCTAAATTACAGACTGCCATTCTCAAAAACAAAGACACTCCAACACCAATAACTACATACCCACTCACTGATTCTTAGGTCTACACACACATCCACTCACTCACCCGTACAGTCACTCATACTTACGGTCACTCAGTACAGGACTATCATATGCACTCATACACCTATATAAACACTGACACACCGCCACTCATCCATAGAGGTACTCACACACCTAGTCAGTCATGCAAAAATGTAATCACACACCCATTTACTCACCTATACAGTTATACACACACCAGCTCACTTACTCATACAAATACTAGCACATTCTTACGCTCTTATACAATAACTGATACAAGCACACACGCATCCATACAGCCACTCTCACAATCACACACTCTCACGTATAGCCTTTTAAATACTCTAACACATATATATACTTCCTTTTACATATGTAGTTACTCGCACATGTACCACTGAGATATACATTCACTCACTAACACACCCATACACACACTCACCCACCCAAGCAGTCCATCACAGACGCACTCTTCAAATCATGCACCCAGTGAATCACCCACTCACACATCTATGTACAGAGTCGCACACACCCCACCCACACAAACACTCAGGCACCCATACAGATACTCAGACAACCAATCAATAACTCATATAGACACTCATGTAGCTATTCACAAACCCATGCAGCCACTTACACAGCAACAGACAGACGGATACAGACATTCACCCAGTTTAGTCACTAACCCATGCATTCAGTAAGATAAGTTTAATCACTCACTTATACAGTTAGTCACGCACCTACTAAATCATCCATTCAGACACTTATACACCCACTCACTCTTCAATACGCCTTTCCCTATATATATTAAACATATTTAAACTTTACAGAAACACACAGTCACTGGATGATGTCATCAGTGATGTCATTTGAGATGTCATCAGTGATGTCATCAGTGATGTCACTGACCATGTCATGAGTGATGTAATATGTGACGTCATCAGCAGTGCATTGCGGGGGCGCGAGTTATAGTTAGCTGAACTAACTATAACGGGGGAATTTCACGGGTTTTGTACGAGTGCAATGTCCAAGTAACTATAACTGTCCCTAAAACCTATGGTTTTTTCAGTGAATATATATATATATACACATACATACATACATACATACATGCAAGTAATGAATACCCACCGCGCTGCTTCACAGGAAACGGGGACACGGACTCCACTTCGTGCTGTTAGAATTGCTTTATTAAAGATAGTATGGTAGGATGACGCGTTTCGCCCACCTCGCTGGGCTTGCTCACATAACGAGGTACACTTCAGTTCTAACATTTAAAGTGCAATATACACCACATGATAGAAAACAGCCATAGTCAAGAAAAACAGACTGTCGTGGTCGTTTAGCTTAAAAATGCATGTCAGTATAAAACACTGCATAGTTTGGCATGAAATACATTTTACTTGATTCGACATAAAACACATATATGAATTGTTCAAAAAGTATCATTGAAGAAAACACATCCTGATGTAAAATTCGAGCAGCTGTTGGTTAAGTACAAATTTCATAAAACCTTGAATACTTGCTTAAATGCATTTATCATGTTCATCTCAACCTTATTTTATCTTGACACGCCATATAGCTGTACAGTGGCTACTATTGCTATAGTACACATCACCTCATCGGATCCTATATTAGTGCAGAAATACATATAGTACCTGAGTGAATGTTGTACCTCTCTCATATTAGAGAAATATTAAAGTGCTTTAGTGCAGGTATACCGTGTCTGTGTTTTGAATAATAATCTATTATTCCTTCATTGATGTCGAATCTGAATCTATTCAATATGCTGTAGTCGATAACATTCATCTTGTATTCGAAGCTGATGAGACCAGTCTGAAATATGATGATTTGACCTGTGTGCTCCTGACCCATAGTGCCAGTGAGAGTAACAAAAAGTGCCTTAGTGTTCCAAAAAGTGCTGAAGTGCTAAGTATAAAAACCCATATTGACAAGGGCCCGGGAAGGGTAGCAGCGATAATGTTTAACTAGGGGTGAGCCTAGTCTATAATGTAACTCCCTGCTAACTCTATTCGACTAGTGGAATTCTAGATGACTGAAATTCTATTGAGCCCATGCATCAACAAGGGAGTGGAATGTAGAGCTTGTGGTGGATATATACTTAAAAGATGTAAATAGAGAGCCTCTTTCCTGATGTTGGAAAGATCTAATATGAAATTGACTTAAGTTGTGCAATGAATTCAATGTAACTGCAATGGGGAACAAGGAGCAAATGCTCCGCTCCCACAGTTTTAAAGATAATTATGTAACTCCTCCCCATTGTTGAGTCCATTAGGGGTACGTGTGTCCAGCTCCAAGATGAATTTGGACTCCAGCCTCCTCAAGAGGCTCTCTTCTGAGAGGGGGGATTGCCCCTATGACGAAGAACCTAAGACTGCTCAGGTCCTTGTTGTGGACTGTCTTGTAGTGCCTAGCCACTGGGTAGGACATGTCGGAATTCACAATGGCCCTAAGATGTTGCAGAATTCGCATATGTACCTGCAATTTAGTACTGCCTACATATTGTAGACCACAGGCACATGTTAAAACGTATACTGCGAATTCGGTGCGGCAGTTGTATATCCCTTTGAGTTGGTTGATGGTTGGACCGTATATGGAGGAATACTGGGTTGTATTTATGCCGAACTTGCACGCTCGGCAAGAACTGCACTTGTGAAATCCATTTTTCAAGGCTAGCCAGGTTTTTGGGGATTTACTGTCCCCGAATGGTAATTCCGGACTGCTCCTGACCAATGAATTGTGCATAGATTTAGCTTTCCTAAAAGTCAAAGAAGGCTCACGTGGAATAAGATCTCCTAAAATTACGTCAGTTCTAATGATAGGCCAGTTGGAATTGATAATGGCTCTTATTCGTTTGTGCTGACTGCTGTAAGTTGTTATAAGTCTGGTTTCCTGACTGGGAAACTTGGTGGTTTTCTCATTGTTAGTTTGCCTCTGAGGTCTAGAATCGCTGGTATATAGTGTGTTTTCTCGTGGGACTTTGCTGACTTTCTCTAGAGCTGTCTGTATGATCTGTTTGCTATAACCCCTTTCTGTTAATCTGCTGGTTGCTTCTCTAACACAGTCCTCAAATGCCTGATCAGTGCTGCAGATTTTCCGGAGTCTGAGAAACTCCCTATAGGGGATGCTTTTAATCAAATGGTGGGGATGGAAGCTGGAGGCATGGAGGGTGGAATTACCTGCAGTACTCTTTCTATGTAGTATTGTTTCCAGTTTGTTGTTGATAACCTGGCCATGTACAATCCAGAAAATTGATAGCTTTATTGTCTATCTCTGCAGTAGATTGCAAATTTAAAACATTGTGATTGATATCAATGAAGGTGATAGCTTGTTCTTTCGATCCATTCCATACCATAAAGACATCGTCTATAAAACACAACCAGCAAATTATATGCTTGTCCCACACCTCTTTGTGTGTGACCCTGAGTACCTGCTCCTCCCACCAACCTACGTGTAAACACGCATAGCTGGGGGAGAAGCAGGCTCCCATGGCAACACCTCTTGTCTGTTGATAGACCTCTTTGTTGTTTATGCAAGCAGAAGTCAATCATCTCCAAGATCATTTTCCCATGTCTATACCTTTCAATGGCTTCTCTTTCCAAAAAGAAATCTACTGCTTTAACCCCATTGACATGGTTAATACTGGTATATAAAGCACTGATATCGAGCGTTACCAGATGGTATTGGTCTGACGAGGGCACATCTTTAATTTTTTCAGAAAAATCATTAGTGTCCCTTATGTAGGACGGTAGTGCTGTGACAAACTCCTGGAGGTAAAAATCCACATACTGTGACAACTTTTCCAATAGTCCACCTCTAGCTGATAATATTGGCCTTCCAGGAACTGGCGAGATCTTCTTATGAATTTTAGGTATAAAATATAATATTGGAGTGATAGGGAAATCCGTTTTCAATAAACCTTCCCTTTGCCATCTGTTGAGGTGTTGCTTGACTTGTTCCTGTACCTCTTTAAGTTTATGGTGGTTGGATTTGATGTAACATGATTGATCGTCCAGATGTTTGTGAGCCTCCACTAAATATTCGTCCTTTGGCCATAGAACAATGTTGCCCCCTTTGTCCGATTTATTAATAATTACATCATTCTGTTCCTGCAATTTCTTAATGAGATCATGATACTTTTTTGTTTGAATCCCATTTTCTTCTTTTTGCGTTGAACATTTAACTTTAGTTCCTCCACTACTACATCCTGAAAAATGTCAATAGCATCACAGGGCATGATGGGCATAAATGACGAGGGTGGTTTAAAAGGACTTGGTTCCAATTTTCTTAAACAGATACCCACGTTGTGCAACATCTCCTGTGTATTGGGCGTATGAACTCTCTCGTTGCTTTCTGATGCCTAAGTTTCCAAAGTGTGTAGAACTGGAATGTCTGATACTAATAATAAGGATTGTTGCATTGTACCACCTGCTTCGTTGTTCATGTTGGCTTCTGAATTGTTTTTGGATTGTTTGATAGCAAAATACTTAGTGAGTTTCATCTTACGGATAAATTTGAAAATGTCCACGCGTGTTTGCATGTAATTGAAATGACTCTCGGGGCAGAAGGACAAACCTAGCGATAAGAGTTGTAATTCTGCGTGGTCTAATTGAGTCTGGGACACATTGATGATGGTATTGGTGTTGGTATTTATTGTTGTTTCCTTCTGTTGTTCTGCTGTTTTCTGTTTCTTGCATTGCCTGCATTTCCTTCTTGCCCTCCTCCTTTGGTTCCGTCTTTGCCTTGTGTTGGCATTGGCTTCCGCGGTCTGAGTGTTTGACGTCTTGCTCGTTGTAAAAAATCCAGCACTTCTGCAGGAGTCAGGGTACCAAAATCCTCACCCCCGTAAACTCTTCCTTGTAAGCTTTCATCAGATTCCGTTTCACTTTGTAAGGAACTCACGTCAGACTCGAACGCTGTTTGGGGCCCTCTGGTAGCTGCTTCTTGTCGCTGTTATCTTTGCTTTGATTGGTTTGTGAGAAATGCTTTCGTTTAATGACATATTTACGAGCAAATGTGAAAATCTGTCCTGATTCATAATCTTGTCACTGGAAAATGTATAAGCTTTTCTGGACTTAATTGTATCCTCATGTTTCTTCAATCTATTGGTGATTTCACTCTTGGTTTTAATAATTAACTCCTTTTACTCTGATTTGTCCAGTTCTGCATCGATTTTCTCTATTTCTTTGAGAACTGTCTCGCGATCAATGCGGGCATATTATATCAAGATATGGACCAAACGCATAGAGGCTTTAAGATTACTGTCCGCCCACTCTCAACATATCTGGATTCGGGTTATCGAAACTGGGGGCGATCATAATGCGCAATCCTCGAGGGATCCAACCCGCCTCCACATATTTTTCCAAGGATCTTTGTTCCCATCATTTTGTAATTTCTGATTTTCTCTGTTTTTCCAATGACCTATGTAATACTTCGATTTCTCCCTCCGGTGATGCCGTTGATGCTCCTTTATTGCGCCTGATATCAGTGGCTGCTGGGAGATTTGCAAATAACTCCAAAGCCTCTGCTTCCCTTTCCTTAAGTTCCTCGTCTGCCATCATCAATATCTTTTTGAATTAAAAATTTGAAGAAAATCAGGCACTGAAGGATCTAAGATCTGATCCCTCCATTGTCATCAGAGAGGCTGACAAGGGGGGGAATGTGGTGATAATGGACAGGGAGAGCTACATGAAGGAAATTGACCGTCAGTTGACGGATACCAGGTGCTACAGGAAGGTCCCGGGGAATCCCATTAAAACATTGAGTACCCATATCAATATGAGATTAGCGGAATGGCGGGAGATTGGCCTACTAAGTGATGAAGAGTACAAATATCTGATGGTCAGTGAGCCTTCCTTCCCCTGCATATATGTGCTCCCAAAAATACATAAGGGGGGCCCATTTCCACCTGGACGCCCGATAATTTCTGGGGTCAACTCCCCGACAGAGAAGCTGTCTGAATATGTAGATCAATTTCTGCAACCGCTAGTTCGGAATTTGCCAGCTTATATCAAAGACAGCATGGACATCTTAAATAAATTCGACGGTCTCACATGGTCTGAAAACCTTCTTTTTGTCACTATGGATGTGGCCAGTTTATATACTTGTATCAGGAAGGAATTTAGGGTGAAAGCTCTGGAACTCTTCCTGGGACAAAGAACTGCAGACCACTATATGCATAACAAAGTTCTACTGGAAATGATAGATATCATCTTGTCTAAAAATAAAATTCTGCATGATGCCCAATGGTATCACCAAATACAGGGCACGGCGATGGGCTCCAGGTTCGCTCCTGCTTACGCCGGACTCTTCATGGGTTGATACGAGCGGGAGCATGCCTGGGGCCGTCGCGCGGCGAAGTGGACAGACCATATTATATTCTGGGGCAGATACATCGATGATGTGATCATGCTTTGGGATGGACCTGCCTCAGATTTGCTGGAGTACCACACTTTCCTCAATGAGAACCCCTTTAACATACGACTCACGATCAACTTTAGTGGGGAACGAATTGACTTTCTGGATATTACATTCTTTGTCCAGAACAACTGCATACAAAGTTCACTTCATCAAAAAGGTACAGCATGTAACAGCACCTTCCACTCAAGCAGCGCACACCCCCGACATGTGATTAACAACATCCCATACGGGGAGATGATACGCATGAGGAGGAACTGCAGTACGGAGGAGACTTTCTCCGAAAACATTAAACAGACCAAACAGCGATTCCTCGCACGTGGTTATCCCCCTGGTAAATTAGAAGAGGCAGAGAAAAGAATCTCTAAGATATCTAGAGATACCACCTTGAGACCTAAGGACCCAGCTAAATCCAAGAAGGCCCCATTCTCCTTTAACACACAATTTAATAATCACAGTGATAGGGTCTACAACGTGCTACACAAACATTGGCATCTACTCACCAATGTACCCAGTCTAAAAACATATGCTAGCCTCCAGACCGAAAATAACATATAGGAGGGGTAGGAATTTGAGAGATTTACTGCGCCCCAGTTACATTACCACGCCATAGACGACTACTTGGTTATCTCATACGACCAAGGGCTTCTATACCTGTAAGAATTGTAACATCTGCACAATAGGGAAAGATAAAACTAAATCTTTCAATTTCAATACCAGCCGGGTTCATCACATCAATCATTTAATCAATTGCAATACGAAGTATGTGACCTATGTCCTGGGCTGCCCATGTAATAAGATCTACGTAGGCAGCACCATAAGATCTCTAAAAATGAGAATTCAGGAACACTTACGTGCCATACGCAATTGTGATCATAAATATCCTATTACTTTTCATATGCAAGAGAACCACCATACTGACAATAATGTATAGTTTCTGGGTATTGATCACATACCGGCCAACCCGAGAGGAGGAGATAGGGAACTAGCCCTAAGGAAAAACGAAGCAGGCTGGATATGCAAACTACGTAGTGTTGAATTGGGGCATAACAGTGATGAGGAAATGCATTACTTCCTCTAAAATGGGAAGGCTGTGAAATGGTTGTGTCGTCTGGGATCAGACTGTATGCCATGTATTAGGATCCTTAGGGTACGCACGATGATGCCTTTACCAATGTGATGCCGTGGGATCTAGGCTGGGGGTCTAGTTGTTTTGTAACTTGACATCTGATTGTGAAATGAAGTGTTATTTATATATGTAATTCGCTGCTTGGATCTGTTCCTCCCCTATTCTGTCCCCCCTGTTTACTATTGCTTTATCTTCTATGGTCACTCATACTATGTATTAGTTCATTGCATCGTGGAATTGTTCAGCACATTCCTTCTTGATATTTGGATGCTTGCTGTATGGAATGGTTCACCTATGCGCTGGCGAGCCGTAGGTGCTGCAACCGTTGGATGCTCCTTCAAATTGCGATTCCACTGTATTTTGGATCTGCTCCTCTCCCATTTTATCCCTCCTTACTATGGCCTCATCCTGTATGGTCACTTTTATTATGTATTAGCTCATTCCATTGTGGAAGTGCTCAGCATAATTCTTTGCAACACTTAAACATCTGTTTATATTGCAATGGCCCTTATGAGCGTTGGCGAGCCTTGGGTGCTGCAAACGATGGATGCCCCTCTAATGTAGGGTTTTATTGTGTTCATCATAATAAATTATACTTGGTAGCTGCAAATACAGCAACACACTTTTTCGGTGTGACACATAATCTTTGACACTAGTTTTTGGGAGTGTTAATATATATACCAGGCAATTACATGAACACATTGACATATTGTCAGAGGTGTAAATTCTAACCTCTGATATATTGCCTCCTCAGTTATGATTAGGGCTCCCGGTTTTATGGTATTTATTTTATTGACCTTTCCGTCTGTATTTATCCATATTTATTTTTTGTCAACTTTATCTGTATTTATCCATATTTATTATAGGTTTTGTGACAAAAATAAGGCTGAAACTGGTATATTTCCACATTTACTTTAACCAATAAATATGCAGTCATGCATGAATGCCTGCCAGGTTTCAGTGATATGAACACCCGCAGCAGATAAATCAATGCACTTAAATGAAAATATGCATACTTCAGTATCAGCCTTGTGCATATCTACTGCTGTTCAAGCCTCTTTACTAAAATTCCTTTTTTTTTTAACCCCCTTACCTATCAATCCACACAGTTATTGGCCTGGCAGTCATGGCAAAGTGTATTTAGTATCACTCAAAAAGCACCTAATTTCCGTTTTTCTCCACATTTAAAAATAAATGCAGACAAGAAAATAAATTGTTTTCTGTCTGTATTTATCTGTAAAAATCAGTAAAAGCGGAAAACAGGGAGCCTTAGTTATGATATATATACTGGGTAATTACATGAATATTTCTACATATTGCTTTACTATTATAATTTTACATTTTTGGCATAATGGTCAGGTTTATTACACATGCCATGCTTATCCTATCTATGCAACCAGCTGGGTACCATGGAAGTGAATGAGCTTCCGTACCGATTATGTCACACAGGGTTTTGACCGGCGAACGTTTGATAGTTCCAATATGGCGGCCGCGGTACATATCCCGGCTAGTTATTTCATTGCTACACGGGAGCGGGACATCCCGAGTTATCTTTGTCGCCCCACAAGTGAAGCCTCCTTTTCTTTTATAAGGACAACCTATATCGGGCTTGGGCATTATGGCGACTCTGTGGACTTAATTATCCGTTTATGCCGAACAGACATATATACACGTTCCGCCCTTAAGAACTTAGACAAATGCCACATAATTATGCACACATAGATTTTTTCAGATCTTTAAGGCTTGGGATATACACACACTTCATTTGTGTGTTTTTGAAGCATTAAATTTCACTCTGATCAATTGTTATTATTGAGTTTTTATTATCTATCCGCCACCTCAAGATGGCAGCCATATTCAACAGCATGTGGGTTCTGTGACATCATTTCCTGTCTTTGGCACACAACGAGCTCAGCTGTGCCATGTCAGGATGATATCGCAGGCTATTTAAACGAGGCGGTCATGGATACTCTCCATACCGTCTTTGCCTTGCGGGAGGTGCTTAGGACTGGACCGTAGCCGGATCAAGGTAAGGTGTCACTTCGTATGAGGAACCTCAGCCGTAGGCCATATATACCGCACAAATCTTACAACTGCCCATGCCCTAGGGACTCATACTGCGTAACGCATGCTGCTTAATCACTCTGATGCTCCGAGGGGGGATTGGCTTACTCCTTTTTAAATTGATTCCCCCGGTAACTTTTAACAAAGACTGAGCATGTCATCGTTTGGGGGTGTTCCCCTATATATATTGGATACGGGACTGGCTTAGTGTTGGTTTATAATTTGGGTATCCTCACTCCTGATATGAACATCGCACGACAACGGCACATATTTTCATATCGGGGGCATCAGAGTGTATTCGTGTTTGCATCAGGAATTTTTGTGCCGGACACAAATCTTGTTTGCATGACCCCCTCTGTATTTAAATGGCTACAACATGCTGTACGAGATAGATGTTTGTGCCTTTTGTACATGTGACTGTGTGGGGATACAGTCATTTAATACCGCGGCTTCTAAGACTTTATGATGACTGATATATGCCGTCTGTGTGTTCTCCTATCGTAGGGACAGCAGGGGCGATGGTTTTTAATTATTAAATGTTGTTGTTAGCCATCAAATCAGCTGCCCTGACATGCATACTCTTAATTCTTTCACAGGCTATATTGGGTGATTGCCCCATTACTCCTGGCCCACCTTATCGTGGTGAGGCCCCTGAAATATTTCAGAAAGTTGCTATTACACCCTGGATTATCCTTCTCTCCTCAAGAGAAGTGTCTATCTTCATTATATTTAGTAAGTTAAAATATTTTTACTTGGTACAGTTAAACACTCTCTTTCTTTGAGCTCACATGGTTACAGCTCTTGATTATACTTCTTTGTTTTGGCACAGTTCCTGTTGATACTAGTTTTGCATAAACTCGACTTGTGAAGTTTACCTACCGTGGACACCCCACCATTGATACGCTTTAGGAGTGCCCGGCTCCTTGATTTCATGGTGGGTATCTTGGATGGAACGTGGCTAATAAATCTAGTGTCTCCTGTATGTACCATTAAGTCATAATCTTCTCTCTCTCCTTGCTCTTTGGGGATGGATTGTATGGCTGGTCATTTATGCCAGGCAACTATATCTCTGATATCCTTGCCACACTTATTCCTCTAAATTCTTGACATGTTAATGAGGAGGTGGTTTTCACGGTACCTCATATACTCAACTTAGGCTCGTCTTACATATTTCTCTGCGGCGTGTTCTTTCTTCCGTCCTTCCTTCCCCTCCCCTCTCTTTTTTACTTCCTTTCATTTTCCATGCCCTCTCTTTCTATATATACTTATTGCATATATAGAATGGTATACCCTGTGTAGTGATGTATATAATTTTAGAAAGGAAAATGTTTTAAAATATGATGGCAGTCAAGCTGTCATGTTTTGTGGATTTAGTCGATGTGTGGATAGTTAGTAAGAGAAATGTGATGTACATAGCAGTCCTGTTTTAATAGTCATATATGTTTGTTCTTTTTAGTGTGTTAAATGTAAGTTGGTATTTGTATTATGTTTATGTGTCTTTATATTTATGTGTGTATATATGTTTGTTAAATTTACAGCCCTGAAGAAGTCCATCACTGGACGAAACGCGTCGGCTGTGCTGTGTTTTTTTTACAAAAAGAATATTGTGAATAAGAGAAGAGACTTAAAGAAAAACACTATGGACATGGACCAGTGATTTCTTGTCTTATTTTCTAGTGGTGCACCTTTGCATTTTGTTTTGAAATCTTTTTGAATTAGCTGCACTCGTGCTCATCTAAACCATTCAATTCTCGGTGACGAATGTTTGCTGAATAGGATAGGTTTAGTGATAATATATATATGTATATATATATTCACTTAATAAACCAAAGGTTATAGGGATGTTATTGTTAGGAAACAACATTAGAAAAACCTAATAAAATTCACTGGAAAAAACAAAGGTTACAGGGGTGTTATAATTAGGGAATAGAATTTTAAAAAAACCTTAGAAATTCACTGAAATAACCAAAGGTTACAAGGACATTATAGTTGGGCTCAGATTTCACTTGTACAAAACCAGTAAAATTCTGCAGGTGTAGTTACCTGAGCTAACTATAACTTATGCCCCCGCAAAGCACTGCTTATGGCCTCACATATTTCATCACTCATGATATGGTCAGTGACATCACTGATGACATCACTCATGACATAAGCCAGTGATTGTGACTGTTTTCTAAAAGGTTTTGTGTTAAAAGTATATACTAAGATACCACAAAAGTTAAATTAGTATACTTTGTGTACTACTGAGTGATTCCTTTTTTTAACATAGTTTATGTGAGTTGCTGTGTGACTGTGTATTTGTGTGTGAATGGGTGTCTGAGTGACAGTACAGGTGTGTGAGTAGGTGTGTAAGAGGCTGTATGGGTGTATAAGTGGATATCTGAGTAGCTGTGTGGGTGACAGTGGCTGTGTGAGTGAGTGTGTCAGTGACTGGGTGGGTGGGAGTCTGAGTGAGTGTTTGGTTATGTGAGTTGGAGTGTGAGTGAGTGTCGGTGCTATTGGCTGTATGGGTGAGTGGCAGTGTGAGTGGTTGTATGGATGTGTGAATGTGGGTGTGTGAGTGAGTGAGTGAGTGTGTGTGAGTGGTTGTATAGGTGAATAACTGGGTGTGTCAGTAGCTGTATGGGTGAGTGTGGGGCGGTGTGAGTGGCTGCATGGGTGAGTGACTAGTTATATGATCATGCTCTGTGAGTGAGTGAGTGGCTCTATGGATAAGTAAGTGGTTGTGTGAGTACTTGTATGGGTCTGTGAATGGGTTTGTGAGTGGTTGTGTGAGTGGGCATATGAGAGGTTTTATGGGGGTGTGAGTGGGTGTGTGTTTGATGTCATCAGTGATGACATCAGTGATGTCATTTGAGATGTCATCAGTGATGTCACTGACCATGTCATGAGTGATGTAATATGTGAGGTCATAAGCAGTGCATTGCAGGGGCGTAAGTTATAGTCAGCTCTGCTGAATTTCACTGGGTATGTACAAGTGAAATCTGAGCCAAACTATAACATCCTTGCAACCTTTGGTTTTTTTCAGTGGAAAAATATGTGTGTGTGTATATATATATTTGCATCACTCCATTTCTTCACTTGGCCAAGCAAAACACAGGAGCACGGACCACAGATAGGTGCAGATTTTCTTTTTATTTGATCACACAAGCACCAGCAGCATAACGCGTTTCAGCTCCGAAGAGCCTTGATTTATATATATATATATATATATATATATATATATATATATATATATATATATATATATATATCCTACAGGCGGCAGTCAGTAGGTAGTTATAGTTAGGACCATGTTTCCATAGGAAAAGCATTTTTTGACTTGCCTATATCTGTGGTGCAGTTTGCCAAATCTTCACGAAAATTTCCCAAAAAAGTGCCCTGGTGAATATTGTTGTGCAAGGTAAGTTTCAGGGCGATCCGTCAAGCTGGGGCAGAGAAAAAGGTGGGGGGCCAAAAAAGTGTATTTCCCATGCTAATTCAAATAGGACCATAAGTCGAAGCTGCAGCCCACGCAGTGGAAAGAACACCACCAAATTTGGCAGCAAGGAAGATTTGGTTACGCAGATCACGCTTCAGTTATATGGTGTGAATATGTTCAGTAGTTGTTGAGAAATGTAAGAAAATAAAGTTTGTAATATCTGTGGCCGCGGAGACTTCGTGAAAAATAATGAGCTTATGCGGGGAAATGCAGGGCTCTGATTGGCTGCCAACACTTCAAACAGGAAGTGTTGGCAGCCATCCTGGGACTAGACATCAGCTGAGTCCCACAAAAAAGTTTTTAAAAAGAAAGAAAAGGGGGCAGGGTAGGAATACCCTGACCCCAAAGCTTTGGTCTTGGGGTCCCCTGGGAACCCGCCAGGCCAAAAAAGCCTTTTTTTAATTGCTGAGAAATTGCGATATTCACATATTTTTTAAAAACCAAGTGCAGGCTTCCGCGCTTGCTTTTAAATGACCCCCGGGTGGGCCAGGTCTCGGGGGCATCACATAAAAATAAGAGGGGGCGCACGCACAGGGTCCTCCACCTCTGGCTTTTAAAAGCCCCGGGGCAGTGCTTTTCATTTATGCGGGGAGCCCGCGCGGTAACCCCGCACCCTGGGGACCACCACAGCCCCAGGGCAAATGTCAAATAAATGCACAGGGCCCACACGCCCCTCCCCCGCAGACCCAGGGACAGCCACATCCCGGGGCATTTAAAAATATGTATGCAGGCGGGCCCGCTAGGCCTGCCCGCGCCCCGGGGACTGCCATCTCCCTGGGGCTAAAGATATAAAATTAATGCAGGGGGGCCCACGCGCCCCGCACAGCCCCGGGGACCACCACCTCCCTGGGGCTATTTTAAAAATGAGGTGAGGGCGCGCGTACCCCTAGCCCCAGGGACCGCCACCTCCCTGGGACTATTTGTTAAATTTAGCAGGGGCCGCGTGGATCCCACCGTGCCCTGGGTTCCACCACCTCCCTGTGGCTTTCTGTATTTTAAAAAGGAGGGGGGCTGGGCGGCCCCCCCCCTCCCGGGCTGTTCTCGGCCCCGGGGACCGCCACCTCCCTGGGGCAGGCCCTACTGAATTAAAGGAGGGGGGCTGTGCGGCCCCCCACCAAGAGCCATAGATGGCCCTGGGGACTGCCACCCCCCAGGGCCGGCTCCTGCTATGTCCCGGGGTGCCCTCTCCTGGGACATAGCTGTTTGCTGTGGCTTGGCAGGAGCTTTGACAGCTCTTGCCAAGTCAAAGCAAACACTCAGCTTCCAGCAAGCGAGAACGGAGAAATGCTCTTGCTTGCTGGAAGCGGGCCTTTCGTCTGTTTCCCTGCCCACTGTCAAGCAAGTAGGAAAACAGAGGAAAGGATTGCTCTGCCAGACAGGGAGCTCTTTTTCTGCAGCTCCCTGTCTGTCAGAGCAATGCAGGCTCCGGCAGGAGGCGGGGAGCCGGCGTGGGCGCCTTTAGGCTCTCCCCGTGTTCCCCAATGGATGTCACTGGGTGCCCTGAGTAGGACCAGGGCCCCCACAATGGAGGCCGGGCCCTGGGTGAAGGGGTCCCCAGGGCTGAGATCGGCCCAGGGGGGGCCCACGCAGCCCCCAACCTCCATTTCTAAATGGCTGGGTCCCGGGGGATGGGGTCCCCGGGCTGAAATTGGCCGGGGGAGGGAGGGCCACACAAAACGGTGGACTGTTCTTGGATAAATCTTGGGCAGGATTCATTCTGGTACGATGCTCATTTCACAAAGATTAAACCTCAACAGGTTACAGCTAGGATATAAAATTTAAAAAATCATTGAAATTCACTGAAAAAAACAAAGGTTACAGGGACATTAAAGTCAGAAAATAGAATTTAAAGAAGCTTAGAAATTCACTGACAAAACCAAAGGTTACAGGAACGTTATAGTTAGGCTCATATTTCACTCATACAAAACCAGAGAAATTCAGCAGTTATAATTAGCTGAGCTAACTATAACTTACGCCCCCACAATGCACTTCTTATGACCTCACATATTACATCATTCATGACATGGTCAGTGACATCACTGATTACATCTCAAATGACATCACTGATGACATCATCCACAGAACCACTCACACACCTACTTACACCCAGCCACTCACACACCCATACATCCACTTACACATCCACTTACACACCCATTCATGCACCCATACAGCCACTCATGTACCTAGTCACTCACCCATACAGACACTTATGTACCTTCTCAGTCACCCATTCAGCCACTCATTTACCCACTCATTCAACCATTACAGCCACTTACACACCGACTCACCCATACAGATACCCATAGTCACTCACTCACACCCACTAACACACCCGCTTGCTCACCAATATAAAAACTCACACACCCACTCACTCATGTATAGTCTCTCACATACCCACTCACTATTCTATACACCACTTACACACCCACTTACTCACCCATACAGGCGCTCCCACAGTCACTTACCTTAGTATATATGTTTAACACTTTTAGAAAATACTCACAATCACTTGATGATGTAATCAGTTGTCATTTGATATGTCATCAGTGATGTCACTGACCATGTCATGAGTGATGTAATATGTGAAGTCATAAGCAGTGCATTGTGGGGGCGTAAATTATAGTTAGTTCAGCTAACTATAACTGCTGAATGTCTCTGGTTTTGGACAAGTGAAATGTGAGCCTAACTATAACGTCCCTGTAACCTTTGTTTTTTTCAGTGAATATATCTATATATACATACATATATATATATACACACATATATATATATATATATATATATATATATATATATATATATATATATATATATAGTTTTCACCTACATGATATATACTTTCATTTTCGGTGTAAAGATATGCATGGTAAAGGAATGTGTGTGGTAAATACTTGCGTGGTAAAGGCATTGTGTGGTAATGGCGTGCGTAGTACTGGCATGCGTGGTTCTGTCATACATCCGTTATATCAGGCTTAGCACAAAATCCATGGAAGGGGACTGTGTGATTGTTAATTTCGACCAGCTGGCTCTGGCCAAAAGACATTGGTGGAATTGAGACAGTCTCACCAGCTCTTCACAATGATACAGGCCCTAATGCTGGGTTTCTTTTACCCTTCATGCCACCCCCAGCACCCTGTGGTTTTGATCCAAGTTCATGTGAGAGATAGTTGAGGTATATCAATTACCACAATAAGCTTGTCCAGCAGGTTTGAGGCATTAAGCACTCTAGAGGGCAATAGCTTAACTGACTGTCATCAGACATAAATGTGTCACCTGCTGAATGCCCTGTAGTTGTAAGAGATCCTGTACATCTGAGGCCAATCCCCAACTACCTGGAGATTTTAAGCTGGAAAATAGTCGACTTGGTCAACAGAAAAATGATATATCCTGGTTCGGCATTGTGATGAATTTTAAGATAATTGGTCTCCAAAAAACATGGGAGGTTTCTAGTTCCTTTTATGGACAAGTTTAAATCTTTCTTCTCACCGGCATTCCTGCAGTTCTGGGCAGGGCAAAAGGTGGTCTTCTCGTGCTAGTCTCACTGTAATTAAACTGTAAATACACACTTCCTTGATGCTCAATCCCCTTACCTACTCGTGGTGAAGTTAGTTTTTCATAATCATAGAGAAAAATCTTTGTTTAATTTTTAGAAATTCATCACAAAGAAATTGGGATAATTCTCATCATTGACAGGCTTTCTCAAACGATGCAGGGGAGGGACATATTCCTTTGTTCCATCAGTATTTCTGGGTGATTTTAACACATGTGTGCTGATCCTTGCAAGGTTCACAATATTAAAGATGATCATGACAGAGAGACACAATTTGCACCTGGAACATTTGTCACTAGGGGAGCTGCTTAAATTCATCATTTTTCATTATAATTTGGATTTCACCACGAATTTGGGGCAGGAGGTTAACTGTTTGGCCACTATTCAAACTTTCATTGAAAGATGGCTGGAAACAACCATAGATTTCATTTTCATCTCTGCTCCTTTAGTCAAATTAATAACAAATGTTCAGATCTTTTTGAACCAACATAGTATCACAATCCACTAGATCCTGGGACTGCTGCAACAGGGACATTTTTCATGGGCAAGTAGCTGGTAACTTGGTGAAGGCTGTAGAACAAGGGTGCAGACTGAGATGGAACAAGGTAGTGCCAGAGATTTTTCTTTCAGAATTGTTATTCTCCTGCTGTCAGGATTTTTATATTTGTCTCCATGAGACCTCAAACCCCACTGCTATTCTTGTTTTCTTTAAGAGGATTTGTGGCTATGTCCTGGCAGCTCTAACACTTCATGATTCACATAACCACAAGCTGCATTTTAGATGGTTCAATCGCAAGTGCTCAAGAATGCACAGCAATCTGATGAAAGCCTTGCAGAAATCACCAAGATCCAGGATTGAGGTTATGGCTTGCCAACAAAGATACAAAGAGGCGATCAAAGAGCGGAAAGCAGAATTAAAGCATGAGGCCTGGGATCAGCTTTTACAAGCTAGTACACTCAGAAAAAAAACCCTTTTCAGGGAAACTGAGAATCTCTCAGTTTTGGCCTTTGAGGATTAGGTAATTGTTTGCTCACATATAACCACAAAGAGCTGGATTACAAACTTTGAAGGGATCTGTGGGTTGATCGGAAATGAAACGCCCGGGATTGAGCTCTCACTCACCCTGGGTTCAACTATCATCGAGTTCCCGCCAGAAAAGGTCAGTAGATCTATCAAATGCCTTCCTAAGAACAAAGTACCAGACTTGGATGGCATGCCCTCAGGCCTTTACAAACTAGACCCTATCAGATGTGCTACTCTTACTCATACTGTTAATACAGCCACCAGAGAATGCAATGTTACCTCCTGAACTCAGTCTTTAATAATTCCTGTTTTTAAGAAAGGCGAGAAGGATGACCCCCGCAGCCACAGGCAGATTTCTCTTATTGACTATGTGGTTAAGGCAATAAGGATGGTGTTGCTGTCAACGCTTATGTCCTGGCCTGAAGATAAGAACATCTTAACCAAACTTCAGTGCCATTTTAGGCCAGTGTGAAGCACACTAGATCAGTGCTTAAACCTACACTTTATTGTGGACAAATGCAAAGTGGCCCAGCAGGGTCCCCTCCACATGGCCGTTTGGACTTAACATCCACTTTAGACAGGATCAATAGTGACAAGTTATGGAAAATCATGCCTGACATGGGGACTGATAAGAACATAATTTAGTTCCTCATGATCTGCATAAGGATTGGTCGACGGTAGTGAGATACGGAACAGATGGCAGATATACTGACCCTTTCAAGGTTAATCGTTGGGTGAGGAAAGGGTGTATCCAAGCCCCATTTTTATCCATTTCAAACTGAGAGGGCATGGAAAAGTAATGATGAACTGGGATGCGGCCTGAATAATTACCAGTGGCTGAGATTCAAGCATTCAATCCATCACTTTTTTATATACTTTAGTATGTCACCCTTAGTGTAAAGGGTATGTCCAGATGTGGGTCCAGTGCACACTGTGTCACTTGAACCAAGTTATACCCATCTGACGAGACAATAACAAGGGCAAAACTGGTCCTTGGTTGCTTGTGTTCCGGATCTGGCTTGGCAGTGAATGCTGGACTGTTGCCATTGGAGCAGAGTCAAGACTGATTTGCATATCGCTGGGTTCCAATTGAGGTGGCATGGTGTGCAAAATAACTATGGACTGGTATGCAGCCCCGAATAATAACCAGTGGCTGAGATTAATTCAAGCATTCCATCCATCATTTTTTGTATACTTTAGTATGTTGCCCTAAGTGGGACCGGTGTGCCAAGATGTGGGACCTTTGCACACTGTGTCACTGGAACCAAGCTACCCTTGGCTGATGAGCCCATAACAAGGGTGAGGTCGGTCCTGGGTTGTTTGTGTTACAGTTCAGGGAGGATCTGGCTTGGCAGTTCGGGCTGGACTGTTCCCATTAGAACAGGGTCAAGACTGATTTGAATATTGCTGGGTCCAAACTGATGTGGCATGGTGTGCAAAATAACGATGGACTGGGATGCGTCCCCAAGTAATTTCAAGTGGCTGAGATTAATTCAAGCATTTCGTCCATCACTTTTTGCATACTTTAGTATGTAGCCCCAGGGATTGGCATCTGGTAAAACAATCTGGGCCCATGTGATTGTGATTCATTTTCCTACCAAAATTATATGCACTTTATTATATTTTGTGACTTTTATCATGATTTGCATATTTAAGTATATGTTACCATTGTTGAAGGGCATGAATTTTCTGAGACCAGGTCGACACCGTACTATACAAGTGCTACAAAATTAATGTCTGTTTTAATAGTGCTTGTTTTTTTAAAGGTGCTGTAAGGAAGAGATCTATGTTGAGTTTTTAATGATAATTGTTTGATATTTCATGCATGTTCTTTTTTTGTTTTAACATAAAACTAAATAGAGATTATTATGATGATGACTTCAGTGGCCTCGCAGTAGTATTTGGTTCCCATGTTTCCAGAGGCAACGGGCAATACTTTTTACAAGGATTGCCCAACGGCGCCAGAGTTACCAAGGCACTTGAGAACTGGACTGACGCTTGTAGTACAAGCTAAATCATCAAAAAGTACAGAAAATCAAGTAACAATGAGCGTACGATTGACAAGGAAGAAATAAGCCTATTCCCCTGTCTACTTTAAATTTGCAGAGTACTGACCTTTGTTTGCCTTGAGCATCACATTTTGATTGTTTCCTTGGTTTGCCTTAAGCGTGGACAGGAAGTAAGATAACAAATAAACATACCAAAAACAATTTTTGACCAACTTAAAAACTTAATTATGACCTTACACGTTTATTAGATTAGAAGCAATATCCAACCGCACTTAAGAAATCTTTTTGTGTCATTAAGTGCCTAACTTTCTAAGTGGGTGAGAATAAATATTTGAGATTAAGCCGCAAGAGTAGTATAAATGCAAATTAATTTTGAGTTCAAGTCACTAGTTTAATGAAATAGGGGCTGTAATTTACCTAATTAGCCAACAAAAATTCTAAACCATTAAAATTTCAACTCCTAAATGATGAGTGATAATCAGTGTTGTTTGAGAGACCCCCCTCCCCATTCTGAAAACAAGTTCTTTAACCCTTCCATGTCCAGCAACATCGAGATTCCACATGAACATAACATGATTTCATCACTTCGAAAGCGCCTTCAGACTTCAAGAAGAATTTAATGAAAAATTGCGGTAAAATGCCATTGTACAAATAAGGGGCTGTCCATTATATAAAAAAAGTGTGCAAATACTTTGTATATCGGTGTGCCACAGTTGTTGCATTTATCCATCGGCACCGAAAAACATCTGGGACAGTATCTTAAAAGTAAACAATGTTCAGACAGCCATCTGGACAAAACTGCGGGCAAAACATAAAGCATAACCATATGGAAAAACAGATTTTTATCTCCCCTTCAGCAGTACAGGATGACAAATGTCATCCCCGGATCTGCCCACGCTTCACTGTGCTGTGCTTCGCAGCACCACCTGGCTCTCCTTGCACAGCCACCAAATATGGGCAGCGCTGCCACGGCGGACCATGCCTGCAGGGCAAACTCAATAAAGCTTTCCACTGCGTGGGTAAATGGCAGCTTCACACAAGTAGCGAGGAGGACCCGTTTGTCTTGTCTGACATGAAAACAACTGAAACACAAAGCAAATGCTAACAAAAGCTCATTTTGTTCTTGAGCCTGGAGAAAACTTACCTTGATGAATGAAATATTTCAAAAATAAAAACAATAGAATGACAAGCAAAAGGACAAGTAATGATGTCCCCACTAGAAATTAATTGCTGACATTTTATAACGAGGGAAACGACCCCCAAAAATATTTTGCCTAAGTAAGGTCAAGCTTTGCAAATATTTTACGTATTTTTATTAGTTTTGTTGCTTTCATTGCAGTTCTCCTAGCCTCAAAACATACAAATCACTGCTAAACAGACAACAACGGCACGTATAGCTACCACTCTCTATTCGAAGAGTGCTTTGTTCCCTGACAATACTGAAGTAGTGTCGTATGTTGGAAATACACAGCCAGATCAAAAAGCAATTAGCAAGATCGTCCGTAAAAAGACCAAGGTACACAGTTGATTCAAGTTAGATAATAGATCGGTGCAGATAGGCAAGCAGGGCTGTCTGGAGGGCAGGAGACCAGCTGGCCCGTAAGCAAGCCTTCCGTAACAAAGAAACGGGCTCGGGGGATTTCTACCTGCAGGCTTGGGGCCCAGTCTAGTGTAGAGGACTCAATTGTGATGGGTTTGGGTTGATAAAGAAGCCGTCAATCAGTGGACCTCACTGTAAGTGCGCCACGAGACGTATAATTTACACGTTTTTATATTTTCCAAAGCGAATACATCTTATATAATAATTATGAAATTCTGGAAAAAAAATAAAAAACATATCAGCCAAACCTGCTCTCTCTTGTTTAAAAGTGTATGCCTCCCTAGTGAGCGCTTTCTTGTCATTTTCAGGTGTTTTACTTTTGTCAAACATCATCAGAAGTCCGCAAACAGCACTTTTAGGGCGTTTTAGCTCTGCATGGAGCTGTTGGAGTGCACCTACCCAGAAATTGACTGCTCGGCAGGAAGTAATGGCAGGTTGATCATGAATTTCATGTTACATTTCGTCAGATATGCTTACGCTTCCGAAGAAGTGCTATATGTTGCTGTACGCACTGATCATTATTATACAAATGGTCGCTTCACCATCTTGTCGCGTAGACACTAAACAAACGACTTGCTTTGTCAGAAGTGATGCTGCATGAATTACTTACCGGTAATTGCATTACTCTGAGTCCTACTCCCTCGCTTCCATTCATGACATAAATGAGACACCCCTGCCTCACCAGACACCCATACCACGTGACCTTAAACGTGGAGCATATAACGCCCCCATCCCCCTACAACCTTCTGTAATACCACATAATCCGAAACCATACCAAAAGGTTGGCCTGGATCACCACGAAGGGAGGGATGTAATGAATGGAAGCGAGGGAGTAGGACTCAGGGTAATGCAATTACCGGTAAGTAATTGATGCATTACCCCCTCGTCCCTCCCTCGCTTCCCTTCATGACAATAATGAGATGTACAAAGCCAAACAGGACAACCAAAAGAGGTATGACCAAAAACAGGTTTATTAAACAAACACAGTCAACAAGGAAGCACAGCTATTCAGGAACCATAGCGGAAAGGACCTTGGAACCAAAAACCTCAGCACGGTCAACCTCCTGGCCAATCCTGTAATGAGAGGCAAAGGTCAACGGTGAAGACCAGGTGGCAGAACGGCAAATCTCGGAAATAGACGCCCCTTGGATCTGCGCACAAGATGCCGCCATGGACCAAGTGGAACAACCCTGAACCCCCAAGGGAGAAAGGCGCCCAGCAGCCTTGTAAGCCAGAGAAATCAGAGACCGAACCCAACGACTCAAAGAAGAAGTGGAAGGACAAAGACCCCAATTCACAAACCCAAAATTCACAAAAAGGGAATCAGAAAGACGAAAGGGAGCGACCCACTCCAAATAGATCAGAAGAGCCCTCCTGACATCCAACGAGTGCAGCCACACCTCAGAGTCCGAGGAAGGGGAATCAAAAAAGGAAGGGAGGATAAATACCCGATCCCGATGGAACTGAGAATCCACCTTAGGACGAAAGGAAAGGACCGGTCGCAAATTGTTCCTGTCCTTAAAAACCCTACAAAAAGGATGTTTGGAAGACAGAGCACCCAGTTCAATCAGGAGGCGAACAGAGGAAATAGCCACCAAAAAGAATGTCTTCAAGGACAAGAGACGGAAGTCCACAGAGACCAGAGGCTCAAAAGGAGGCGACATCAAAGCCTCCAACACCAGAGACAGATCCTAAGATGGAAAGTGCTGCCAAGGGGCAGGGAGAACATTAGGCGACCCCTTGAAGAGGTGCCCAATCAAACCATCAGGATCCGAGAGATTGTCCCAAGAACTTAATCGCAGCCCACTGCAGACGAAAGGAGGAAACCTTCAAACCCAACACAGCCCCATCCTGGAGAAAGAACATCACCTCAAACAAAGAAGAGGAAGCAGGGTCCAAACCCTTATCACGACACCACCTACCGAAAGAACGCCAGTGCCGTAGGTCGATTTGTTGGTAGAAGAGCGCCTAGCCGCCTGCAGAGTTGTAGTCAAACCAGCTGGAACCCCGTTACGCAGCAGCCCTAAGCATTCAACCTCCAGGCTGCCAAGCGCATCCGGGACAGAACATCCTGCTGCAACACAGGGAACATCAACGGGGACGGAGTCAGAGGCAGCAACCACTCCACCTCCGACCGCATCTCCACCAAGAGAGGAAACCAGGAGGCACGAGGCCAAGCCGGAGCCACTAGAATCACAGGCGCCCGCAAGGACCGGACCCGCAGAAGGAACCGGAGAAGAAGGGGATAGGGAGGAAAAGCATACAGAAGACCGCGAGGCCACGGGCAGGAGAGAGTGTACACCGCCCAAGCCGAACTCTCCCGACTGCGGGAGCAAAACCTGGCCACCTTGGCAGCACCCACACTTGCAAAAAGGTCCACCACAGGAACACCCCAGCGCACTGTCCCGTCCACAAACAACTCCTGACGGAGGCAAAAATCCACTGAGGACGGGATGGCCATGCTGACAGCATCCGCCAGGGAATTGGACACCCCTAAATATGAATCGCCGAGAGTGCCAAAAGACGGGATTCCGCCCAACTGAACAACTTCTCCGCCGCCAGAGACGAGGACCTGGTCCCCCCCTGCCTGTTCACATAAGCCATGGCCGTGACGTTGTCCGTCCTGATCAGAACAACCGAACCCCGCAGAAACTGGGAGAAGGCCCTCAGAGCCAAACTTACCTCCAACTCCCTCCAATTCGAAGACCTCCCGCTATGTGAGAGGGACCAGAAGCCCTTGGCCTGATGATCCCCCAACCAGGCCCCCCACCCCGAGAGGCTGGCATCCGTGGCGACCACCAAAGTTGCCGGAGGAGAGAGAGAGACTCCCCCCCCGTAGCAGGTGACCCCGAACCAGCCACCAACCCAGATCCTCCCTGATCTAAGGGGTCACCGGATTCGGAGAAGAGAGGGGGAGACAATGGGGAGACCAATGCGCCAGAATGTGAACCATCAGTTTGTGCAAATGAAAACGGGCCCATGGAACCAGAAAAACCGTGGCTGCCAGATCCCGTTGGACCTGGAGCCAACGAGCCGCCACATGGACCTGGTTGGACAGAAGAGACAGAATGTGAGAATGGATTTTGGACACCCGAACCTGGGGCATTGTGACCACCCCCAAATCTGCACGAAATCTACTCCCAATAAAGAGACGATCTTGGGACGGAACAAGGCAGAATTTTCCCACACTGACAAGAAAACCGTGTCCCCTCAAAAGTCCAGAACCACCCCCGTGTGACTGAGAGCCAACTGGAACGAGGGAGCGTGAACCAACCAATCGTCCAAGTAGGGATGGAGAAAAATCCCCCGATTGTGAATCAATGCCACCACCGGAGCCAAAAGCTTGGTGAAGACCCGTGGAGCAGACTTCAGCCCGAATGGCAAAACTGCAAACTGGAAGTGGCAATCGCCTATCGCAAAACACAGAAACCTCTGATGCTCCCGAGCCATGGGAACATGCAGTTAAGCGTCTTGAAGATCTATAGAAGTCAGGAAGACCCGGACCCCCACCAACAGAATTATGGACTGAAAAGTCACCATCTTGAAGTGAACGGTCCGGACCCAAACATTCACCCTCTTGAGGTCCAGAACCGGCCGGAACCCCCCTGACACCTTTTGAACCAGAAACAGAATGGAATAACAACCCATTCCTTGCTCCGCCAGGGGGACCGGCACAATCGCTTTCTTCTCCAGAAGATCCTGATCCCCCTCCAGAAGCGCCCTCCTCTTCTCAGGATCCCTGGGGAAAGGAGTACGGATGGTGCCCCAGCCAGGCAGAAGAGCGACAAAGTCGATAAGATAACCGCTACTGACAATGCTCAAAGCCCAATGGTCTCTCACATCCAGTCTCCAAGCCTTCAGAAAATACAACAGCGACCCGCCCACAGGCCTCGAAGCTGTCTTGCCACCGTTGTCAGGACTTCCGCTTGAAGGAATCTGACTGACCCTTGGGCTGGAACTTACGCGGACGGTCCGAAAAGGGCTTGGAGGACTGACGGGAAGAATGAAAAGAAGAAGTGGAAGAAGGAGGATTCCAGAAACGACGGGAGTGGGAAGACAAATACTTCCCCTTGTATGGCAGAGCATGCTTTTGATCCTTGAATGCCTTCGTGATCATGCTGTCCAGCTGCTCACCAAACAGCATTTTGCCATCAAAAGGAATTTTAAGGAGAGAAGACTTCTCTGAGAAATCCACCTTCCAGTCCCTCATCCACAGGTTCCTACGAGCCAGGATCATGGAACCAGAAGCCATGGCAGAAGATTTAAGAACATCAGAAGAGACGTCAGCCAATAACTTCACCTGTTGTTCCATTTGGACAAGTAAGTCAGAGCAGTCCGTCTCCTCCTGAATAGCCGTGGCAAGTTTTTCAAAGTCAGACACCAAGGACTGCGCAGCATAAGCAGAGTAAATGTCAGCCCTCAATGTCAAATTTTCAGCAGAGAAAGCCTTCTTCAGAGCCCCATCCACTTTCTTGTCAGTTGCATCCGCAGGGGAACAATCCTCCGGATTGATCGCCGTACGACCAATCAGAGTGGCCAACATGGCATCCACCTTCACAGAGTGCGGAAGAGAGACCTCCCCCTCCTCCAGAGTGTACAGCTTCTGCAAAAAGCGTGGAACCGAGGAGCGCTCCAGATCGCGCCATTCCCCAGAAATCAAGTCTTTGATGCGACCATGAAAAGGCATCGCAAAAACAGGGGACTTAACATATTGAGGAAAAATGTCCTCCGACCCCTCGGGAGAAGAGAAAGGTGAAAATCCCAAGTTCTCCCAGATGTGTTGAAGATTAACAGGAACCTCCTCTCTACGAACAAACTTCTCCGAAGAGGTAGAAGGCCAGCTATTGTCCGATGCCGAGGAATCCTCAAGGGGTGAATCCACCGGACCCACCGCAGAACGAGAAACCCTGCATTTAGCCAGAACCCTGGCGTCCAGAGCACGAGCCACAGCAGCCTCAATCATATCTTGCACCTCAGAAGCCGACAGTAGGGCAGAAGAGTCCCCCGGACATGCTTGTGCTTGGTAGTACGCTTTCCCACCATAACGACACACAGACAGAAGTACAGCAGACAGACACCCATAAATAGGTGCCCCTCCCAACAACAAGGACCAACCAGGATCGTTCACAAAAACTGGGAGGAAACCCCCGACTCCCAATCAAAAATGAGCCAAAGCAGAGCACAAATGCAAACCCAATGAGAAAAGAACAAGTCAGAGTCGAGAAAATGATTTTTAAAAAACTGCCTTTTTCAAGGCCCTTACTGTGTACAGGAACCTAAAACAGCCAGCTAGGAGCCCTACAATCCCCAATGCTGCCGCTTCCCTTTCCGGCCTCCAATCCGGAAAGACAGCCCCAGCCACGCAGGGCCGGTGACTCCGTCAGCCCGATCCCGCCTGCTCTGCCGCCAAGAGCGCACTGTGACTCCAGACACGGTGAGGGAAGGCACTGCGCTGCCCAGGCCGCCCGCCACGCCCAGCAGGCAGACGTCCAAAAGAACCAACGAAGGGAAGAAGAAGACCGCAGCACTGCAAACGGCCAGCGCATGGTACACGCGTCTCATCAGGTGAGACACAGAAAAAACAGGAGGTTGGAGGGGGGTGGGGGCGTTATATGCTCCATGTTTAAGGTCCTGTGGTATGGGTGTCTGGTGAGGCAGGGATGCCTCATTTATGTCATGAAGGGAAGCGAGGGAGGGATGAGGAGGTAATGTCAGTACCCCCTGCATCACACCCAGACACCTGCACAGTGAAGATGCAGATGGAGTTTGATGGTGCCCTGTTCCCTCTCCACTGCACCGTTGTTTGTGTCCCACCCTGCATCCAAGGTGCTTGGACAGTGGCGGCTCCTCCACTAATGCGGAGGAGCATTGCCCCACTGCGCAAAAAGGAAAAATAAAATGACAATAACGTATGGTTATTGTCATTTTTTTTTTTTTCCTATTGCATGCAGTCAGCGGCCTGTGTGCAGTGTGAGGCGGGGCTGGCCAGAGCAGTGGAGGAGTGGTTTGCACTCCCAAAGTGCGCACTTTGCATGTTCCTACCAGGCTGCATTACACAGCCTGGTCAGGAACATGCAGAGGCTTCCTGTTCCAGTCTCGCTCAGACCAATTGCGTTGTGATTGGCTCAGGGGAGCCTATGTGCCTGTCCTTCCTGCTGGCCCTGAGGCAAGGGAGGCGGCGGCCGGCCGTTAAAGGCAAGTGTTTTGTTTTTTTTTGGGGTATTTAAACCCCCTATTGTGCTTGGTGTGAACTCTTCAGTAACGCCACTTGCTGCCTGCCATCTCACTACACCAAAGAGCCGCTCCTAGTATGGTGACCTTAGTGCTAGTGTTATTTTTGTGAGTGCAGGCATCTCACAAAAAGTAAAAGACTGGTCTCACACACCACCTGGTGTCATGCTTCATCATTGACCAGTCCTCGCCCTCTAAAAACTTGGTTTGATAGAGGGCGGGCATACACCTGAAGACAGGGATGCACTTCTAAAGCTAAGTGGGGGCCCTTACAAAAAAGTGAAGTTAAAAGGCCATTACAGATGTCAAACTCGTTTTAATGTAACTGGCATCTGTGTGGTGTTTAAAATAAATGATCGGTGTGTTGGGGATTTTATTGTCCCCCCACCGCGATTTGAGTGGTCGACATGTTTCTGCCTAATGGCCCCGAAGGGTCCGTGGCATTCATCAGGACCTATATTACACAATCGGGCTCCACCCTTACCGTGCTATGATGATGAGGATTTCACTCGGTGGGGTGATCAATATCACACTCCACCGTTATGCGGCTAAAATATTCAAGCCTGTATGGAAAGAAATCAGAACAAAGTGAAATCCAGAAAGTAGCGACATTGTCACAAGTGTTGTGAAGGTCATCCATTCAGCCACATACACATGCAAAACATAGTGAGTGGCTATAAGTGCAACAAACTGTGTCATTCATCTGTACACTTAGTAATTAGTGGGGAACGTAATCCCCAATGCTTACCCTAACCGATGGGACCTACTAGCCCCTTAGGAGAGTGAGGAAGGAAGACCCCTTAGGTCACGCGCTGTATTTTGAGGAGAAAAAGGAAAAAATCCAGGAGAATCAGAGCATGTCCAGAAAAATACTCTGGATATTTTGGTGAGCCTTAAAACGCTGTGGTCAACAGGGAAAATTCCAAAGGTGCACTACCATCATGGACAAACACACTCATCCATCCAAATCATTCATACTCTTACTGTTTGAAGGAGAGTCTCCCGCCTCTGCACCTACATCTGTGTTCCTCACCTCCTCGCTGGTGAATGAGGAGAGTCAATACGTGCTTTTTATAGTGTTCGCGCCGGTGGGCGAGTAATAATAAGTAGGTTAATTGGGTCTAATTAGCGGCACTGTGCGCTGTTTAAATAGTGCCTGACTTGCCTGGTTGCTTTTAGGAAGCGTGTCCAGGCCTTGTAAGGAGCTTCCGGTGTCGAATTCGTAACCTGCCTGACAAACGCGGCAGTGCAGAAAGCGGCGGCTGCCACCGATGTCCGAGATAGAGCACAGCAATGTGTCGCATGCGCACAAACGCCCTGAATGATGGGCGTGGTCCCATGTTGTCAAAGGGCAACATCCGGATACGGCGCCTACGTTTGGCATTTTTGAGGTGGCGCTTCTATCAATAAGCGCTGGACTATGCTTTAAAAAGTGCAGAATAGGGCTAGGTAAGAGCCCTGTGTTTGCGCAGTAACGTGTATGTATTAAACAACTGCTTCACACAAAAGGTATAATTCCAATTCTTGCTACAGACACTAAATGAGGGCTATAATAGCCCTGGCTGCCTTGATGACAATGCGGCCGTATTTACATATAATTTCAATAATGGGCACTTATATTGCGATGGTGGGCACTGTGGTGTGCTCATGTTGCGCCTCATGTAAATGGTGTTCAAGCTGTATGATAAGTACTTTCAATCTCATAAGAGCCACATCAATAATGCAAAGGCACTCACACCTTAGTGGCAGCCTGCCCTGATTTATATTATCATGCTTGGGACTATGTGTAAGTTCTATCTTTGTTGGTGACCGTATTTTTCGATTTTGTTTTAAAAAGGGTGAAACAAAGGCAGTCCCATAATAATTTTCTTATGGCAGGAAAGTGTGGAGGGCACACTAGTGAGAAGGATTGATAGATTCTGTGCTTCTGTATTTACCGAATAGGAGTCAGCCAGAGCTTAATAGACCACAGTGGGGTTTCACGGATTACTGTGCCACTTGTAGCCAAGGGATTTCGTCATTAAGTCCCTTTTCCCATGTACGTAGTCGATACACCCACCTCTGTTCTCTGATGTGAAGTGGTCTGGTAAGGTCCACTTTGTGTTTTTTCATAACTTCCAAGACCACCCATCTCAGGTCACTGTCCTTATGATTGAGTTCCAAGAAGTGCCTTGTGAGTTTAGTGTTTGTCTTTTTACATCGTATAGTGCTGCGATGTTCGTTAATGCGAATCTTAATCTTCCTGGTGGTCATGCCCACATACATGAGACTGCAGGGGCATATAAGAAGATAGACCACATTTTCAGTGTTACAATTACTGAAACTGTTAAGTTTCCATGGGTTCCCAGTGCCTATGTCCACTTCTTTGGTGATTATGGTGAGTGGGCATGCGACTCATACTCCACAAGCAAAGTGTCCAGTAGGTCTCTGTGTGTTTCATAGGGTGACCTGGTTTTCCTTCAGTTTTGGAGGGTCTTTGGCATGTACTAGTACATCTCGGATGTTCTTACTCCTTTTAAAAGCGAACAATGGGGGCTCCCAGTGTTGTTCAGCTCCGTCAAGAATGTGCCAATTCTTCTTTATAATCTTCTGTACAGCGTTTGAGACAGGTGTGTACGTGGTAACACAAACGATGCGGTCTGGTTTTTCTCTGTTAGTATCCTCTAAAAGAGCCTCGCGGTTATTATTTCTGGCTCTCTTTTTGGCTTTCTTTATCATTTTTTTAGGGTAGTGTCGGTCCAGTAGTTTTTTTTCAAGTTCTTCCGGCTGTATTGTAAAGTTCTCTGTTTCTGAGCAGTTCCTGCGTACCCGTAAGAATTGACCAACTGGCAAGTTATCACGCAGTGCTTTTGGGTGGTAGCTCTCATATAACAAGAGACTATTCTTGTCCGTGGGTTTGTTATGTACTTTCGTACTGATGCCCTCTTCTGTCATGCTGATATCCAGGTCCAGAAAGACGGCATGGTTCTTACTGATGGAATGGGTGAACCTAAGGTGACGGTCTTTTGTATTCACCCAGTCTACAAAGGTTTTAGCTGTGTTCTCATCCCCTCGCCATACGACGACCACGTCGTCGATATAGCGTTTCCACGTTTTCATTTGTTCAGTGAAAGGGTTGTTGGCATTGAAAATGTAGTCCTCCTCAAATTGGTGGACGTACAGGCATGCCAAACTAGGGGCGAAGGTACTGCCCATTGATGTACCCGTGATCTGATGGTAAATCACTTCTTCAAATTCGAAAAAATTCTCGGTAAGGGCAATCTCTGCACATTCCATGATGAAATGTCGGGGAGTGAGGAAATCCCATTCCAGGTTCAGCAAAATTTCTTCAACGACTGCCAGTGTACGCCTTTGTGGGATACTCGTGTACAGGGCCTCTATTATGTCCATGGTTATGAAGATATCCTCTGTGGTGTTGATTTGTAGATCTCGTAGTAGGCGCAATACATCTTTAGTGTCTCTAAGATAGGATGGAGATTTCTGTACTATTGATTTTAAAAACCAGTCGCAAAACTGCGAAAGGGGCTCCAAGATAGATCCAATGCCGGAGACTATCGGCCTGCCCGGGGGTGGCATTCTTCCTTTGTGAATTTTAGGGAGGGTGTAAAACCTCGGTGTTCTTGGGTTATCACTGATGAGGAAATCAGCTTTGTGCTTTGTAATCCAGTCATGGCAAAGGAAGAATGCCACCCCCGGGCAGGCCGATTGTCTCCGGCATTGGATCTATCTTGGAGACCCTTTCGCAGTTTTGCGACTGGTTTTTAAAACCAATAGTACAGAAATCTCCATCCTATCTTAGAGACACTAAAGATGTATTGTGCCTACTACGAGATCTACAAATCAACACCACAGAGGATATCTTCATAACCATGGACATAGAGGCCCTGTACACGAGTATCCCACAAAGGCATACACTGGCAGTCGTTGAAGAAATTTTGCTGAACCTGGAATGGGATTTCCTCACTCCCCGTCATTTCATCATGGAATGTGCTGAGATTGCCCTCACCGAGAATTTTTTCGAATTTGAAGAAGTGATTTACCATCAGATCACGGGTACATCAATGGGCAGTACCTTCGCCCCTAGTTTGGCATGCCTGTACGTCCACCAATTTGAGGAGGACTACATTTTCAATGCCAACAACCCTTTCACGGAACAAATGAAAACGTGGAAACGCTATATCGACGACGTGGTCGTCGCATGGCGAGGGGATGAGAACACAGCTAAAATCTTTGTAGACTGGGTAAATACAAAAGACCGTCACCTTAGGTTCACCCATTCCATCAGTAAGAACCATGCCGTCTTTCTGGACCTGGATATCAGCATGACAGAAGAGGGCATCAGTACGAAAGTACATAACAAACCCACGGACAAGAATAGTCTCTTGTTATATGAGAGCTACCACCCAAAAGCACTGCGTGATAACTTGCCAGTTGGTCAATTCTTACGGGTACGCAGGAACTGCTCAGAAACAGAGAACTTTACAATACAGGTGGAAGAACTTGAAAAAAAACTACTGGACCGACACTACCCTAAAAAAATGATAAAGAAAGCCAAAAAGAGAGCCAGAAATAATAACTGCGAGGCTCTTTTAGAGGATACTAACAGAGAAAAACCAGACCGCATCGTGTGTGTTACCACGTACACACCTGTCTCAAACGCTGTACAGAAGATTATAAAGAAGAATTGGCACATTCTTGACGGAGCTGAACAACACTGGGTGCCCCCATTGTTTGCTTTTAAAAGGAGTAAGAACATCCGAGATGTACTAGTACATGCCAAAGACCCTCCAAAACTGAAGGAAAACCAGGTCACCCTATGGAACACACAGAGACCTACTGGACACTTTGCTTGTGGAGGATGCGTTGCATGCCCACTCATCATAACCACCAAAGAAGTGGACATAGGGACTGGGAACCCTTGGAAACTTAACAGTTTCAGTAATTGTAACACTGAAAATGTGGTCTATCTTCTTATATGCCCCTGCAGTCTCATGTATGTGGGCATGACCACCAGGAAGATTAAGATTCGCATTAACGAACATCGCAGCACTATACGATGTAAAAAGACAAACACTAAACTCACAAGGCACTTCTTGGAACTCAATCATAAGGACAGTGACCTGAGATGGGTGGTCTTGGAAGTTATGAAAAAACACAAAGTGGACCTTACCAGACCACTTCACATCAGAGAACAGAGGTGGGTGTATCGACTACGTACATGGGAAAAGGGACTTAATGACGAAATCCCTTGGCTACAATTCGCACAGTAATCCGTGAAACCCCACTGTGGTCTATTAACCTCTGGCTGACTCCTATTCAGTAAATACAGAAGCACAGAATCTATCAATCCTTCTCACTAGTGTGCCCTCCATACTTTCCTGCCATAAGAAAATTATTATGGGACTGCCTTTGTTTCACCCTTTTTTTAAAAAAATCGAAAAATACGGTCACCAACAAAGATAGAACTTACACATAGTCCCAAGCATGATAATATAAATCAGGGCAGGCTGCCACTAAGGTGTGAGTGCCTTTGCATTATTGATGTGGCTCTTATGAGATTGAAAGTACTTATCATACAGCTTGAACACCATTTACATGAGGCGCAACATGAGCACACCACAGCGCCCACCATCGCAATATAAGTGCCCATTATTAAAATTATATGTAAATACGGCCGCATTGTCATCAAGGCAGCCAGGGCTATTATAGCCCTCATTTAGTGTCTGTAGCAAGAATTGGAATTATACCTTTTGTGTGAAGCAGTTGTTTAATACATACATGTTACTGCGCAAACACAGGGCTCTTACCTAGCCCTATTCTGCACTTTTTAAAGCATAGTCCAGCGCTTATTGATAGAAGCGCCACCTCAAAAATGCCAAACGTAGGCGCCATATACCGATGTTGCCCTTTGACAACATGGGACCACGCCCATCATTCAGGGCGTTTGTGCGCATGCAACACATTGCTGTGCTCTATTTCGGACATCGGCGGCGGCGGCCGCTTTCTGCACTGCCGCGTTTGTCAGGCAGGTTACGAATTCGACACCGGAAGCTCCTTACAAGGCCTGGACACGCTTCCTAAAAGCAACCAGGCAAGTCAGGCACTATTTAAACAGTGCACAGTGCCGCTAATTAGACCCAATTAACCTACTTATTATTACTCGCGCGCCGGCGCGAACACTATAAAAAGCACGTATTGACTTCTCATTCACCAGCGAGGAGGCGACGAACACAGACGTGGGTGCAGAGGCGGGAGACTCTCCTTCAAACAGTAAGAGTATGAATGATTTGGATGGATGAGTGTGTTTGTCCATGATGGTAGTGCACCTTTGGAATTTTCCCTGTTGACCACAGCGTTTTAAGGCTCACCAAAATATCCAGAGTATTTTTCTGGACATGCTCTGATTCTCCTGGATTTTTTCCTTTTCTCCTCAAAATACAGCGCGTGACCTAAGGGGTCTTTCTTCCTCACTCTCCTAAGGGGCTAGTAGGTCCCATCGGTTAGGGTAAGCATTGGGGATTACGTTCCCCACTAATTACTAAGTGCACAGATGAATGACACAGTTTGTTGCACTTATAGCCACTCACTATGTTTTGCATGTGTATGTGGCTGACTGGATGACCTTCACAACACTTGTGACAATGTCGCTACTTTCTGGATTTCATTTTGTTCTGATTTCTTTCCATACATGCTTGAATATTTTAGCCGCATAACGGTGGAGTGTGATATTGATCACCCCACCGAGTGGAACCCTCACCATCATAGCACGGTAAGGGTGGAGCCCGATTGTGTAATATAGGTCCTGATGAATGCCACGGACCCTTCGGGCCATTAGGCAGAAACATGTCGACCACTCAAATCGCGGTGGGGGGACAATAAAATCCCCAACACACCGATCATTTATTTTAAACACCATACAGATGCTAGTTACATTAAAACGAGTTTGACATCTGTAATGGCCTTTTAACTTCACTTTTTTGTAAGGGCCCCCACTTAGCTTTAGAAGTGCATCCCTGTCTTCAGGTATGCCCGCCCTCTATCAAACCAAGTTTTTAGAGGGCGAGGACTGGTCAATGATGAAGCATGACACCAGGTGGTGTGTGAGACCGGTCTTTTACTTTTTGTGAGATGCCTGCACTCACAAAAATAACACTGTAGCACTAAGGTCACCATACTAGGAGCGGCTCTTTTGTGTTTAACATTATTGATTGGAGGCTGCCTACTCCTAGTACCCCATGCCTCTAGTTCCCTTCCCTAGGTCTCCTCTGGGGTTCTTGTGGTTAAACATCTCACTACACCACCCAGTCAGGGTCCCACTTGTCTCACACTTGCGTCCCTTTCTGCTACTCCTTTGCCTCATGCGTTCCTAGCACCTGCGCCTTGCCAGCATCTCCGCTGACCCCTGTCACACTCCTTCCTTTGTCAGGAGTTGGGAGAGTTGTGGGTCTTTTTCAGAGATGTCTTTTATGCTCTCTTCACTGTTCCGAGTCTCCACACTACCAGCCTGCTGCCGCCCTGCCAGTGCACCACAGTTTGTGGCGCGTTTCTGTAGGTCACGGGCTGGCCACCCTGCAGCACAGATGCAGGTCCAATCACTTACTACACAAACTGCACGAGACAGAATGGTAGAGAAAGGGGGGGAAAGACAGGTGGGAGAGCTCGAGAGGGTGGACACACACACACGGAAAAAGAGTGGCCAACAGCCCCCCACATGTCCCCAACATGGCGTAAGAATAGGGGTGTCAGGTGATGGGTGTGTGGAGATGCGTGTGAGTGACAATGCATGTATGTGGAGATGCGTTCGGTTACTGTTCCAAAGGTGCAAGAGAAGCTTGCAATGCTGATACATACCCCACGCCTGCAATACGCTATGCGCTATACAAGAAAAAATAGTGGTTCTTAAATTATTTCAACACCTCCTCAGGGGTAGTAAGCGCTATATGAATTACATTTATTTTGTGTAAATACTGGGAGAGACCAACACATCTGACATTCTTACAGTGCATGCATATCTAGAAACAGAGCCTGAACAAAGTGAAAAGCTGCCTCTCTTAAGTATATGTGAAGTGCTAACCTTTGTTTCTCCTCTGCTTCATTTACATCAGGTGTGACGCTCCTGACTGCTTCCAGCCAGGAGACTCGAACAAAAGGAGGCCTGATGACCCCTCAAATTCGGACTTTGTTATGGGCCCAGCAGGAGTCTAAAATAAGAAAGCCCCGCCCTCGCCTGCACGTTGTTGCTTGTTGCAGATGGAAAGCAGACAACGTGCAGGCGCTGCTAAAAGTGTCCCGGTGTTTGGAAATTACACCGGGACAAGTTCAGCACATTATTCAGTGGGGCCCAAATTCTTGGCAGGGTGGACGGCGTTCACCCTGTGAAAATAGTGGGTGGGCGCCGTCCACCCGAGTTTACCCCCCGACTGGTGCCCTGCTTGCACCACAGGAGATGCTGATGCCATGCTGCCTTGGACGTTGGTTACAGTTTCCTCTTGTGGTGTCTCACAGGTCTGCACTTTCTCTGGCTCTGTTTATTTTCTGCTTGAACTCCCTGGCAGTGATCTTCGCTGCTTGCCTGGCTGCCTCACACTTACACTGTGCAGGTGATGAGGTGGTAGTTGTCTGGCGTAGAGGTTCAGAAAACGCAATCCTCTTAAGCCATATGAATTGCCTTTTATTAAACAGCCACCAGCCAGCCGTACTACGAGGCAACAGGAAGAACTAGGTGATCCTGGACCGGCTATCTAAATCTGACCCTTACTGTTTTCGGTTAGTATCCAATTACCACTGAAAGTCTTAAATGCCACGCCCACTACAAACATAACAATCCAATACAAACTAATTTCCTCCACTTTGGCTACACTGAAAATCTCCCAGAGTGAAGCAGCCCACTTTAAGACTGACAACTGTAGAGAAGGCAACCAGAGCGTAGTTATTTTGCACTGGCGTCTGCCCTCCAAACTGATGTTCTTAATCTGTTATTCAGGTATCAGTCCTGGGATTGTCAAACGTAATCTCCACACTAAAACAAAAAAATATAAACTAGATTAATGCAGGCTAACTAAATGTATGACTCACCAATGAAAGCTAATTTACCACTGCAAAACACCTCTTTCGTACACACAGCTGTCGCATGATTCTCTAGAAAGTCAGCAGTCTTGTAATGGAATTTACTTTACTGCAAAAGCAGCCACTTAAAGTTTACAATTCCAAGTGGAGCCACCCAAATTTTTCAGACACATTCTTCTTGACGCCTGTTACTTACTGGTAGCACCCCCAAACCCCATTCACTGAAGGGTATAATTAATCAGCCCCCTCCCTCGCTGCTGTTCAACACTATAAATCTGCAAAAAAGCAAAAAGCAACACGCACAGACACCTCTGTGAATGGGTGCCTTGCGACTGTGTGCATTGTATCTTTCCCTGCAAAGGCCTAGGATTGGAAATCTGGGCAGAAAATGGCCAGGCATCATTAAACAAAAGGGGGCGGCCTCTTATCTCTCACAACTGTGCCACCTCTTATTACTTTTTCAGCTGACAAATCAAGGCTGGGGCTGGGTCGGTGACAGAAGGGTGGGTGCAAGTGAGGGGATAAAAAGGATGAGCGGCTTGCTTGCTTTCCCATGTGTTTAAAGCCCTCGCATGCTTAACTCCGAACTCCTGCGCTGTTCTTTTTACTTGTTGCACAGCAGCCAGGGTCGGATTGAGAATGCGAGCAGTCGGGCATTGGGCGATGTGCCGTGCCTCCTGGTCATCTGTGGGCTGGGTTTTTAGGGCCTCTGTAAACCGGCCCACAGAAACGTACTGTCTTCCCCGGTCCCCACCAGACCACTGTAAAGTGTCGCCAGTCTCATGGGCACTGCCCTGTCATGCTGTCAAACTGAGGCTGGGGACCAGATGTTGTTCTGGCCCTTAGGGCATTCTTACTTCGACCCCCTGTTTCGTGTGGCCGGCCTGGCCCAGAATCAGTGTCATTCCCCTGCTGGGCCATCACTTTCAAGCCATGGGGGGTGGGATGGGGCTCGCAAGGGGGGCCATTCTCACCTAAGCCCCCCTGGTGTAGCAGCATCAGCCATGTGCTTTTCTTGACCCCCCTGTCAGGTCATACCCTGAGGCTATAATGGGACAGGATGGGGTTAGTAAGAGAGGATGTGGCGTAACGGCCAGAGCTGCCGACTTTGGAGCTGGGGAACCAGGTTCGTGTCTCGGCGTCGGCTCAACATCCTGTGATTCTGGGGAAATCACTTAATCTCCCCGTGCCTACCAAAAATGAATGTGTCCTTGTGTAACGTAACTGATACTCATGTAAAGCGCTCCAATACCTTCGGATTGAGTTCGCGCTATATAAAGCTGCAAAAAAAAAAAAAAAAAGTGGCCTTGTTAGGGGCCAGGTGTTGTCACCTCGGTCCCAATGTCTTTTAGGCCTTGATGGAGGGGTGGGGGAGTGTTTGCGTAGGCCTTGCTGTGAGGTCACCTTTCCCAGAGGAAAAGAAAAACCACAGGATGTAGCGTTATGGTTTAAGAGCAGCTGAAGTTGGAAGTGGGGAAGTACTTTGAGTTCTGGCGTCAGCTCAACATCCAGTGATTTTGAGCAAGTAACTTAATCTCCCTACCTGAAATAAAAATGAATTTGACTATGTGCAATGCAGCTGTGCTCATGGTAATTGCTCCAATGCCTTTTAGTTCAAGCTATAAAAAGCTACAAAAAATACTAACCTTTTGGGAATGTGGCCCACTTTTTTTGGGAGTGCCCGGACCAAATTATGATCACAATCCGACCCTGACAGCAGCGCAGGCTGCCGTGCAACATGGCTCAAAGGGAAACAAGCATTGGCATAGCCAATAGGTCTCGCCTTTGGGGCCTTATAAGTGTTTAGCCAGAGCTATTGACTTTGCCAATGTCTTCAAGCTGTGCTGTAGAGAAGTGTGGCTGCTGTGCAGCATGCTGAAAAGTTATAATAAAAAAGTGTCAGAAGCATTTTTGTTACTTTATATATGACCAAGAAGGCATTATGTAAAACTGAACGACCATATTAAAAAAGTATTTACAATAAAAAATTTCCTCAGTTTTCTTTTGTTCTTGCAATGCTGGCAACTTGTTTCTGCCTATTGCAATGGTTGTTTGTTAAAGCTTTTTTTTGAGGGGGCATAAACAATCGGAGGGTGAAGGTTGGGAACTAGTACCTGTATTATAACACTAGCAGCGGCCAGACGCTAGGGGAGAATCAACAGATGCCAGATTCCGAGAGCAGGCTGAGGTGGTGCTGAGTGATGCTGAGGTGGTAGTGGTGGTGGTGGTGACTGTTGCGGAGACGATGCTGAGGTGATGCTGAATGATACTCAGGTCTTGCTGAGTGATACTGCTGTGGTGCTGAGTGATGCTGTGGTGGTGCTGAGTGATATTGTCTTGGCGCTGAGTGATGCTGTGGTGGTGCTGAGTGATATTGTCTTGGCGCTGAGTGATGCTGTGGTGGCCCTGAGTGATGCTGTGGTGGCCATGAGTGATGCTGTGGTGGCCCTGAGTGATGCTGTGGTGGCCCTGAGTGATGCTGTGGTGGCCCTGAGTGATGCTGTGGTGGCCCTGAGTGATGCTGTGTTGGTGCTGAGCGATGCTGTGGTGGTGCTGAGCGATGCTGTGGTGGTGCTGAGCGATGCTGTGGTGACGCTGAGTGATGCTGTGGTGGCCCTGAGTGATGCTGTGGTGGCGCTGAGTGATGCTGTGGTGGCGCTGAGTGATGCTGTGGTGGCGCTGAGTGATGCTGTGGTAGCGCTGAGCGATGCTGTGGCGGCGCTGAGCGATGCAGTGGCGGCGCTGAGCGATGCAGTGGCGGTGCTGAGCGATGCAGTGGCGGTGCTGAGCGATGCAGTGGCGGTGCTGAGCGATGCAGTGGCGGTGCTGAGCGATGCTGTGGCGGTGCTGAGCGATGCTGTGGTGGCGCTGAGCGATGCTGTGGCGCTGCTGAGCGATGCTGTGGCGGCCCTGAGTGATGCTGTGGTGGCCCTGAGCGATGCTGTGGTGGCCCTGAGCGATGCTGTGGTGGCCCTGAGCGATGCTGTGATGGCGCTGAGTGATGCTGTGGTGGCGCTGAGTGATGCTGTGGTGGCGCTGAGTGATGCTGTGGTGGCGCTGAGTGATGCTGTGGTGGTGCTGAGCGATGCTGTGGTGGTGCTGAGCGATGCTGTGGTGGTGCTGAGCGATGCTGTGGTGGTGCTGAGTCATCCTGTGGTGGTGCTGAGTCATCCTGTGGTGGTGCTGAGTCATCCTGTGGTGGTGCTGAGTGATGCAGTGTTGGCCCTGAGTGATGATGTGGTGTCGCTGAGTGAAGCTATGGTGGTGCTGAGTGATGCTGTGGTGGCGCGGAGTGATGTTGTGGTGCTGCTGAGTAATGCTGTGGTGGCGCTGAGTGATGCTGTGGTTGCACTGAGTGATGCTGTGATGGCGTTGAGTGATGCTGTGATGGCGTTGAGTGATGCTGTGATGGCGTTGAGAGATGTTGTGTTGGTGCTGAGTGATGCTGTGCTGGCTCTGATTGATGCTGTGCTGGCTCTGATTGATGCTGTGGTTGCGCTCAGTGATGCTGTGGTAATGCTGTGGTGTTGCCGAGTGAGAGATAGAGTGAAGATATAATGCCCAATTAGAGAGGGTGGTGAGAGAGAAAGGGTGTACATAGAATAAAGAGTGGAGCGGGATAGAGAGAGAGAAAGAAGGGGAGAGAGAGTGAATGAAGGAGTTTGAAAGAGAAACAGATAAAGGGGTGAGAGAGAATGAAAGGCTAAAAAAGATAGAGAGGGGAGAGTTAATTAAGTAGAGAGAGAATTAGAGAGGGGAGAGAGAAGGAGAGAGACAATAAGAGTGGGGGTGTGGAGTTTAAATAGAGTGAAGAAGTGACGCGGAAAAAGTAACCTTAAATATAGCTTTGTGCTTTGCGCGAATAAATATTTTTAAAAAAACAGAGTGAGACAAAAATACTGGTAATTAGGCTGTGACTCCCAATATAAAACAAATAGCGATATAAGGTGAAATCAACCCACCGAAGCAATATTTCTAACTAGACAAAAAAAGCTTGCATTTCAATGCTAATCGCTGTTGTTTTTCATGTGACTGTAGTCCAGGGCCGTCAGTTGGTAATGTGAGCTACTGCTGCGATTGAAACATCAGAGTCCAGAGAGTTAATGAGCCATGACGAGGAAATGAGGAAGAGATAGGAACCCAGATGGCAGCTGCGCGTGCACGCTATCGTGAACGCAAGCTGGTCGCCAGCCGAAAGCCAGTGGGTTTGCACTTCCAAAACCCGCTTACTAAAACTCTCGGCCAGACCAGCGCAAGCGCTGGTGCAGGCCGAGACCTAAAAAGAGCACTGATGCAGTCAAAACTGGCAGTCATAGTGCTTTTAAAAAAAAGTTTTTTTTAATTCAAGCTGCACAGCAGCTCTCACTGCTGTGCAGCATGTAACAAAGAGATTGACAAAGCCAACAGAATTCGTATAAGCGAAACATATTGGCTTTGCCAATGCTTGTTCTACTTCTCTTACAGTCTTTTAAGGTTAACATTACAAAGTGAACTCTGTGGAGAACATGTCAAATTTGAATTTTACATTAAAATAAGAAAGAGGGGTACAATAGGGGTGAGAAAGTCCTATTAAAAAAGTTACATGATTAACATGTTCAGAAGTTTTTGACTATACTAGTTGGGTGTGTGTTCTTGCCTCACTTAAGCTCCCATATTTTTCACCCTGTCTCTTATGATATGGCGAGTTTAAATTTCGACGCTTAGCCCAGATCGTCATTAGCCAACCAATGCATTTTCTATCACCTCACCTGGTCATTGGAGCTCTGATGATGGGAGGAGGAGTTTGCCATAGTGAGGTGATCAAAAATGCAAAATCTGGGCCAAAACAGGGAAGGAGCAGACAGGCCTTAATTGTGGTTTTGGTAAAAGTGTTTCAAATGCGATGAAAATTTCCAAAGTCAGACGAACTGCATCAATATTAGGTGTCTTAGCTTCTCTATTTCTGAACTTATAGAACGACACTATGTCCTCTACTAGATATATCTGAGACGGAATTGTGTCTGGTGCCTAGCATTGAATATGTACCACAAGTCAAACTTGTACGATCTTGGCAAAGGCGTGGCTTCGTCAGCCAACAATGTCGGACGCAGCTTAAACAAGCTCCGTGAGTCCACCTCGTAGTCGTAAATCTTACATAATCCTTCTGAAATCTACTTGCTGCAGCCCATCCGCAGTCCTGGGACGATCGTCCTACCTGGTGCGCTTGGCGAGGGGTCGTCATCCGTCGGCTGGTGCAGGAACAAGGAGACGCCGGAGCGTTGTCGGGCGCAGTGCGGCCTGGGCCGGAAGACGCAGGCCTGCTGTCCGATCCCTGAGGTGGTGCAGTCGGGATCCGAGCCGCGGACCGCAGCCGGCGGTGAGGAGTGCGGGGACATGGGGGTCTGGGGCGGGTGCGGGGGCTGTGCTAGTCTTTCGCCCTGCTGGGGCCTGTTGTGTGGCGGCTGCTCCGCCCTCGTCTGTAATCCGGGTCGCGGGGGAGTCCTGGCGGCCTCCTCCTGTCCCCTGCGGGGCTCGCCCGGGTCCCGGTTCCGGTATTTGGGGGTGTGGCCGTCCACGGTGGGGGCGGATTGGCGTGGCCCGCCGGGCTCGCGACGGTCCCCCTGGCGCTTTCGGCTCCTGGTGCCTCTCTGGGTGAAGTACGCGAGGTCTGGGTGCGGAGGGTCCGCCGTCTGGACCAGCGGCAGGGTAGCCCCGAGGATCCCACCTTGGCCATACTGCACGCTCCTCGTGGCTGGAGAGCCCACAGTGGACCTGTTCTTCGCACGCGAGGCCGGACCTGGTAGCGGGAGGCACCGCAACACCCCCTCGATACCTCGTGGGTCACTGTGTGCAGGTATTGGGCTTCATCCAGGCTCCCTCGAGCGTCCAGACCGCTGAAGTGGGGATGCGCGGCTGGGGCCCGAGGTGTGGAATTGGGCCCTCTGGCTGAATGCTGCTGAGACGCGTTGGGACCTCATAACGTGCTCTGCCAACGTTGGCTCATTATATCTTCTCTGCCGAACCGTGATCTCAGAGGCTGTGGGTTCGGGGCCTTGGAGTGGATTACGTGTGAGATGCCATCTTAGCTTTCCTTACAGCCCTCTGTGAACGGGCTTGAGCCCAACTCGGCCTTTCCACCAATTCCGCACTGCTGGTTCGCGCTCCGTGGCTTGAGTCCAGGAAGTGGTGTGCTCCTGTGCGTTGCCCCGTGGACCTAGGGGACGGAAGGGGCTTCTGAATTCTGCATGATTGGAGGGGACGCTGTCCCGTGGTGCGGGGGTCTCGGGGGTGTACCGTGTGCTGGTGGTCCGGCGAGCTAGGTTCCATTAGAGGGGCCTGCTTGGCTGCTCGCAGCTGGTTGTGGAGGCGGCTGGATTAGATCCAGTGCGGCTTGTGGCCTAGTGGTGGACGGATTCCGAGAGGACCGGCCGCGGTGCGCTCCCTGGAGAGTTCCCCGGGTGGCGATTGGCGTTCCTGCGACCTTGTGCGCCTCGCCAGGCCTGGACCTGCACCCGGATATAACCGGAGTCACTCATTGGCAGCGCCATAATGGGGAAAGACAAACCTGGTGCCACAGGTCCGAAACAGAGCACTCTGGACCAGTTTGCAACGTCTACAAGTGGGGGCTCCCCGCCTGGCCCCATTCTGGATAATGCGGCTCTGCTAGCGGCCATTACAGATGCAAGGGACACGCTGGAGGCCAAAATCGGCACAGTGGGTACTGAAGTCTCCTTTCTGCAGCAAGACCTGCGAAAGGCTGTGGACTGCATTACCGAAGCCGAGACACAGGTGTCGTCTGTGGAAGATAATGTGACGACCCTCCAACAGCAGGTCAATAAATTGACTGTGATTTCTCAGGAGCTTGCTGCCCGAGCAGAACACGCGGAGGGCCGCGCCAGGCGCAATAACCTCCGTTTTGTTGGTTTTCCGGAGGGCTGCGAGGGCAGCTCCATGAATCGCTTCCTTACCTCACGGTTTAAAGATCTGCTGCCGGCAGACAAGATCTCGACGTGCTTTGTGTCGAGAGGGCCCACCGGGCACTTACAAGAAAGCCACCCCCTGGAGAGAATCCACGGCCGGTCATCGCCAAGCTGCTAAATTATGCTGACAGAGACGCTGTGTTGCAGTATGCCAGGTTGAATAAGGATAAACTTGTCTTCGACTCCAGGCCCATCATGATTTTTCCGGACTATACCCGTCTGGTGCAACAACAAAGACAGTCCTTCACAGCAGCAAAACGGAGGCTACGAGAACTCAACATCTCTTACATGCTGCTTTATCCTGCCAGGCGCCGAGTGATCTACAATTCCAAAATGTTCTTTTTTTGATTCGCCTGAAGCAGTTTTTGCCTGGTCTGACGAACGGGCCCACATGAAACTACACTCCCCGCCACCACTGGAGTCTGACTCTTCAAGGGGCTCGCAGCGGAACAGATCACGCAGGACAAAATCAAAACGGCGGCACCGCTCCAGTTCGGACCGACGCTCATCTACCCCTGAGCGTGCATCTTGACTGACCCATGGCCTGTGATGTTCCCATAAACACATAATTGTATATCCCTGGGTTGGACTTACCCCGATTATTCTGCATCAAGGAGAGGTGGACGCTATACACGGTGGCTGACCTGCAAGGTCACTAGTTCCCCACGGTTAATGTTGGTGGGGGGTGGTTGGGATCCATTGGAGGGGGGACCCTGGGATCCGAGGTTGGGGTCCTGGGGTGCTCCTCACCGCGACAGATGCTCCTAGTTCTTGGCAGTATCGGGAGGGGGGTTCTGGAAGGAGGGGGGGTGTTTCCTGAAATACAGAGTTATGTTATTTGTTGTTTACATGCGCAGTCACACATCCCATTCCTCATTTGGCAGACCATTACTCTTAGACCCAAACTAGATATATGGCCACTCAATCAATCAATCAATCAATCAATCAGGAGTTTGTTAAAGCGCGACTACTCACCCGTAAGGGTCTCAAGGCGCTAGGGGAGGGGGTGCAGGTTCCATTCCATCAAGGAGGGGGTCTGTCGAAGAGCCAGGTTTTGAGGTTTCTTGCGAAGATGGGGAGCGATGTTGTCTGTCTGAGGTGGAGCGGAAGGGCGTTCCATGCTTTGGCCGCGAGGAAGAAGGAGCGGCCTCCCGATCTGGTCTTTCTGGTGCGGGGGACCACGGCGTAGGAGAGCTGGGCTGATCGTAGGGTCCTTTGGGGTGCGTGGAATTTGAGTCGGCTGTTCAGGTATGCTGGTCCGGTGCCGTGGAGGGCCTTGTGTGCATGGGTGAGTATCTTAAAGGTGATTCTCGCCTCGACGGGGAGCCAGTGGAGTGTGCGCAGGTGCTGGGAGATGTGGCAGTGTTTTGGCAGGTTGAGGACCAGTCTTGCGGCGGCGTTCTGGATGTTCTGTAGCTTGTGGATGAGGTTTTTGTTTATTCCGGCGTAGAGTGCGTTGCCGTAGTCGAGTCTGCTGGTGATCAGGCCGCAGTCTCCCATATTGGTGAACTGACGCCGGTGACGTGGAATGTCCGGGGGCTGCTCAACAAGGTCAAACGGAGGACTGTCCTTAGGCAAGCTAAACGATATGGGGCTGACATCCTTCTCCTGCAGAAGACCCATCTCCTGGGCAATAAGGCTCCCTGTCTAGCTAGGTTCGGGTACCAACAGGTATATCACGCAGGTTTCACCAGGGGCTCCCGTGGAACTGCCGTTCTTATCCATGGTGGTGTTCCCTTCATCCTTACTAAACACTGGATGGATCCTGGGGGCAGATAGGTCATCCTTGCGGGAACACTTTATGGTGAACCACTCAATCTGGGCAGTGTGTATGCTCCTCCGCCTCTTGGGACCACGTTTGTAGAAGGTATAACTCGTCTGTGGGGCGAGCTTCCGGAGGGTCTGTCCCTCCTGGGTGGCGACTGGAATGACACCATGACACCACTAGATAGGAGACGGGGATCGGGGTAGACCTCCCCGTTGGTACCTCTAAATTATCGTCGCTTGCAGGGGCGCTGGGTTGGGCTGATGTATGGCGGGAATATCATCCCGCTGAGATAGGCTACACATACACGTCAGCGGCACATGGTTCCATGTCTCGACTAGATTACTTGTTCACACCACGGAGCTATATCCACAGGTTTGCCCAGGTCTCACATCTTCCGAGAGGGTTGTCGGATCACTCTCCAGTCACGGTGACACTCCTCTTGAATTTTCAGAGGCCCCCTTTTAGATGGCGGATGTCCCCGTGGCACCTGCGTGATCCTGATTACCAGGAGTGTCTGTGCACTGCGATTCAAGATTATCTTACCTTAAATACCGACTCAGCACCCTCTAAAGTAACCCTATGGGAGGCCCTTAAACCTACCATTAGAGGGGTGGACATTAGTTTTAGGACAAACGCAAGGGCTCCGCTCAGTGGACCGAGTTAGAGACTCAGTGCATTTCCTTGGAGACGCAATACACGCCAGAGCCCACCCCAACCCTGCGGCGAAACCTGTCCCTTGCGCAGCAACAGCTACACCATCACCTTACAGAGGAGGCGAAAGAAATCTGGTTGGCGTCTCAGTATCGAATATACCAGTGGGGGGACAAATCCAGTAAAATGTTGCATAGACTCTGTCAAGCTCGGCAGGCCCCAGCCACGGTTCCAATTATCAGGGGAGGGGATGGTGCCCTACGTACATCCCTGCAGAAGTAGTGGAGGAATTTGCACAGCATTTCTCCATGCTATACGCACGGAAGGAACAGATCTCGGGAGATCTCATCGCAGAGTTCCTACGGGATATTCCCCCTCAGCGATTATTGGATCAGGTAAGAGACTAATTAGACCTCCCCATTACAATAGACGAATTAACAGCCGCACTAAACGCGATGCGTCCAGGTCGAGCTCCGGGTCCTAAGGGGTTCCCTATGGAGTTCCTTCGCTCCCATATGGCCATGCTGGGCCCGTATTTATTGGAAACAATTCACGAAACCCTTGAGAAGCGACTATTGCCCCGGGACTGGCGTCAAGCTGAAATCGTCCTCTTTTTAAAGCCCGGCCGCCCACCAGAGGACCCGTCCTCATTTTTTTTTTTTGTGTTAAATATCTTTATTGGCATTTTACTTTTTTAACATGACTGACATCACGGATCCATCACGGAAACAAAAATGTTTTGATGTGAATATCAGAAATGCAAATCCCATGTGAAGAATAGCTTTAACCATCGCAGCAGTATAGAAACAACACAGTCATGCTATTCCCTAGTACTGACATGTATATCATACTTGAACATATGTACGAGCACCTCAGTATGCTATTGCCCACAGTCAAGCTACATCGTAAATTACCAATTAATGTCATTGCTATCTATTGCATACTCATAACACATCTTATCGAAGCAGTCCTAACAGGAACTTGCGTGTGCACACCAGGTACATCCAGTGTATAGCCGGTCGGGTCTTATCGGCAAATCACTGTTTAATAGGAGAAAGGACTTAAATAATGATAGAACACATATATCGATCACTAGTGAGTACCAATAAAGCACATTGACCAGAGGACCCGTCCTCATACCGTCCTATCTCCCTAATCAACTTTGAATCCAAGCTACTGGGGAAAGTTCTTGCGGATCGCTTGCGGTCCTGCATTCAGGATTTGGTCCATTTGGACCAATCCGGCTTTATGCCGCATCGGGCCACTCGACATAACATTCGTCGGGTTCACAACGCCATGGCTCTTGCCCCGGAGCTGTGTCGCTCCGCGGCCTTACTCTTGGCAGATACAGATAAGGCCTTCGACTCCCTCAGCTGGGAGTACCTATTCCAACTCTTAGAGGCGATCAATTTCGGCCCACGTTTTCTAGCGTACGTGCGCCTACTCTATACAGAACCTATGGCCTCAGTGCGCATTACTGGTCACCGTTCTCCCTTCGTCTCCATTGGTCGAGGCGCAGGGCTGCCCCCTGTCCCCTTTCCTTTTTGCCTTGGCGGTGGAACCTTTGGCGGCGTGGGTTCGTAGTGATCCGGTGCTCAGAGGCTTCGACTGGCCACGATCACAGCCAGACCGTATTGCGTTATACGCAGACTATGTCTTGTTTTTTATGACCGACCCGTGGGTCTCCGGCCCACGTATTCTCCAGATTCTCCTGGTCTTTGGCCAGACTTCTGGGCTTCATACTAACCCTGCTAAATCAGTACTGTTCCCAGTATGCGGCCAGCAGGGCAGAGGCACGTGGGCATCCCAGCTGAAACACGCCACGGAGGGTTTCCAATATCTGGGAGTGTTTGTGTCTCCCTGTCCAAAGATTTCTTGGGCACGTAACATAAATCCGCTCCTCGCCAATCTTCGTGACGAGACTACTATTTGGTCTTCCCTACCTCTCTCGCTATATGGACGGTCTGCCATTTTTAAAATGGTCTCCATCCCCAGAGTGCTCTACTGCCTTCAAAATTTCCCTTATCATATACTGCGAGAGTGGTTCGTGCAAATGCCATACATAATACATTTTTATGGGGGGGAGGGGCGATTAGAGTTGCACTACAGACCTGTGCGCAATCCACCTATTGTGGAGGCATCGCTGCTGCTGACGTCTACTCCTATTACGTGGCGGCTCACCTTTTAGTCATTAATGACTGGTGGTATAATTCACTTACAGACCCGGCGTTCGCACTAGAACACACAGTCATGGAAAGGACTCCCCTCCTATGGTTACTGCATAGTGCGCAGAAACTCGACTTCTTACCACACGCCAGCCAAACAATGATCAGACTATGGCAGTATACCGTCCGGCGACTGGGATGGCACATGCGGCTGACGCAGGCAACGCCCCTATGGCAAGGTAACTATCTATGTCAGGTGGCCGCACTGAAGGGGTTCCGCCAGTGGGACCAAATTGGTATTTCCACATTGGGAGACATTATGCGGGGCACCGTCCTCAAATCCTTTCAGCGCTTGCAGGAGGAGTTCCATCTCCATAAAACCCAGTTCTATAGGTACCTCCAATTACGCCATGCCTTGACTCCCTCGCTCACAAATCTAACCGACCTCCCTGAATTCCATCCACTAGAAGGCCGCCTCCTCATGGCGATCTAGGCGCACACAAAATCAGACAGATATACCAGACACCGACTAAACACTCCAACACAACTCTACATAAAACGAGGAAGGCGTGGCAGGATGACATCCCCGATCTGACAGACGATGACTGGGCGGAGGCGATAGCTAGTTCTCGGGGCGCCGCGGTTGCCTCCAGATACCGTCTTATTCAGTTTAAGTACGTTCATCGCGTGTATTACACACGTCTTCGTCTCTGGAGGATGGGAGTTGTGGCATCCCCTCAGTGTTTACGCTGCGACAGGGAGGAGGGGACTTTTCTCCATACGGTATTAAGTTGCATGGCATTACAACCTTTCTGGCGTAGGGTATCGACATGCCTTAAAGAGGTGCTGTCCTGGGACCTTCCACACGATCCCCGACTGTTTCTGCTTCATAGCACAGAGGACATAGGTGGGAACCAATATAAGCAACACCTACTTTTACTTGCCCTTACAATCGCCAAACGGGATATTGCACAGTTATGGAAGGGAACTTCCCCACCAACAATAGGAAAGTGGCGAAGAGAGCTAGACAAATGCATGGGCGCGGAGATGGCGGTTTTTCAAGCGAGGGGCTGCCCCCAAAAACATAGAAAAATATGGTCCCGATGGGCTACATACCGGGGCATCGACCTCCCTCCTCTTCCTTCACAATCCCCATAAATGTGGCTCCATGGGAGGTTTGGCGGGCCACAATGTATGATGAATTGTTTTATCTCTTTGGGTATTTGTGTGTATTGCAATTTGCTTGCCAATGCGGGTGGGGTGGGAAAGTCTGCGTAAAGTTTTCAGTTCTTTCACTGTTGTCATATACACAAATTGTAACCACTGCTATTTCCGCGTCAGGTAACTGTTTAATATTCTGTCCTCATGTGGACTATGTCGGGCTCTCACCCCAGTGGTACTATAAAAACCTAATAAAATATGTTTTAAAAAAAAAAACTTGTACGATCTTCCCTAGGGCAAGAATCCCTAAAGCAGTCCTCCCTGAGGGAGCTGCTATGGTTTGATCTTGAATGGGCTGTCACTTTCTGGGACATTCTCCCTTAGCAAATTTGTTTCTGGAACATTTCGTCTTCGGTCATTACTCAAATGACTCATTTGTTTTTCTAAACCTCTTGCTCTTTGGTATTTTAGGGAAGTAGCATGTAGCAGGTGATAGAAGGTTAGGCATCATGAGTCATTTGTACTGCCTCAGGGGTACATTGTCAAGTTGCTAGCTGCTAAATAGGTGCTGGATGAACTTCCGGAGCAAGAAGGGGCACAGGCTACTCAGTCAAGGGTTTTGTTGGGTCCGAAGAGTGACAGTGTCTTGATTTTTTTATTAGGAACCTAATGCTTGACACTGGAGTGTGGACCTGTTTGACAGCAAAATCCTGATTAATGGGTATGGTGACTCCGCTTTATCCAATTCACCACCAAAAGCCTCAGGTTACATGGCACAACCTTGTTCACCTCAACAACAACCACCACAAACAGGAGTGGTGGTGATGCAGAGTTTGGTTGGAGGAATCTTGCAAGGGAATCTGACCAGGTCCGCTCAAAGAGTAGAGAAATCAAGCTCCCTTGTCCTGTCGGAAAAGGAGGTGTCACCTTAAGTCTTTTATTGGTACATGTCAAACACCCTCATTTAATTTCTAAGGTGTACACCCTTCTTGTCCTCTTGCAAGGCATCTTCAAAAAGATTTTACCATTTACAACAGCATATGACTTGCACTCATCTGCGGCTGCAGGATCCGAGAACTGGCCAGCGGACAACGTGAGTAAGCCCTGAGAGACCGTAGTGCCCGTGAGGGTAGCCTGCTCTGCCCATCTGCCGCGATCCCCTCTGTCTTGATGGCACTGGTCCAGGGGGGAACTTCCACCCTCCCTCTCCCTAACACCCTCTGGTCCTGAAGAATTTGGTTGGTGGCCTGACTTGGCCATGTTGGAGAGGCAGTGGAGCTCGCGGAGTTCAAGACGCGGCCGGAGACGGCCTACGCTGTGGACGACATGGCAGCGGGAGTAAATTGCTGTGGATGGCGGAGGTGCTTCGCTACCTGATCAACAGCCGAAGAGCCGTGTGAAGCAAGTGCATTTCCCCCCAGAGATGGCGTGCCTTCCCTTACATGGGGGGCTTGATGAGAAATGGTTCACCCCCCCCCATTTTGACAGGTGAGAAGATCCCTGCCCCCATTTCTCTTTTGGGGGTGGATGTTTGGGGGTGTTAAAGGACCTAGACTGCTTGTACCCCCCTCATTACACTGTGACAAGGCCTGAGGGGAGAGGGCGGAGTGGTCCGGCAGCTGGGACGCAGACAGTGAGCCGCAGAAGATACCTACAGAGGCTAGGTAAATGCCTGGCGAAAGCAGCTGGTGGCTCCAGTCCGGCCTTATGATTAGGGCTATGCAGTGACCATTGATGCTGGCCATGTCTCTGGGGCTGCTGTCTTCATGAGCCTAGGAAGATGAAGGGTACCAATACAGCATAAACATGACCCTCTCTGCTGGAAAGTGCTTCTCCCACCGGTGAGGGCCCCATTCAGGAATTGCCAATGGTGGGGATCTTTGACGGCTGGACTGCAAGTGCCGCGCTGGCGTAAGGCCCCTGAGTGGAGGCCAGGGGACAGGTGGGTTCCACAGGAAGCGGATGCCAGTGACATTGCTCTAACTCTGCCCCCACGTTCTGCCTGTCCTGAACCCCTGCGGACCGCTCCGTGGAGGACTACACATACACATTTAGTATGGGGCAAAATGGGGTAGGGGGCTCCCAGAGGGTGGGGTGCCCTGTTGCTAGGACTAATGATCTGGTTGATCAGGCGGCATCACAGGAGGGACTGCTATCAGTGCTAGCAGACGCTAAGTTGGACAAAATTCTGGCCGCTGTTGCAGAGACTAGACAAGATTTGCGGGCCCCGCCGATCAGTTTGCCAGGGCCGGTTTCGGGTTCCCAGTCCAGCCCTGAGGTCAAGAGCTGCATGGCTAAAGTCCACAAACTTGAGAGCAGGCACAGGACTCTGAGGGACTGTCCAGTTGCAATAATCTCTGTGTCGTTGGCTCTCCTGAGGGCAATGAAGGCTTGGACCCGGAGGCGTTCTTTGAAACATGGCTGGCATGCGTGGTGGCGCCTGCGGAGCTGTCGCCTCATTATCTGGTGGAAAGTGCCCATCGAGTGCCGGCGAGGCAGCCACCTAGGCCGGTTGTGGCCAGACTGATAAACTACAGAGATAAGACAGCCAGCCTACGGTCGGTCCGTACCTCAGGGTCGATCATGCATGAGAAAGCATGCGTATTCTTGTCCTGGACTACACCCTGGTGTACAATGCCGTGGAGCCTATTCCTGGGTGTGAAGAAGTGACTACGGTCAGTAGGCATGACTTACTCGTTGCTGTTCCCAGCCAAGTTAAAAGTCATGGTGAACAGATCTAGCCATTTCTTCACTGAATCAGCGGATGCCTGGGATTGGACGGAGCAGCAGCGATACGAATCCTCGGCATCGACCATGCCGACATCATGAACACAGACGATCACGGCTCAGCGGGGTCACAGGTGCCGCAATCGCAAAAATGGAGATGTAGGAGTCAGTGGCATCCCCACCATGGCCCTGGCCCAGGAAGAACAGATCCAAGCACTGTCGACTGACACCAATTTGTGGGCGGAGAGGCGCTCCCACGTCAGTCCAGACCCTTGTGATATGCTCTCTGAGATGGGTTCCAGCGCCTCAGCAGGAAGTGCTGCATTGGTTGTCATGAAGGAAGTCACGCCGCAAACTGCAGACACTATGGTTTGAACTTGCTAAATGTAAGATGTGGGGCCGCACACGAAGGTTGCCCGCCGACACTGTTGATGAGTGGGCACACACACCTGACTGCCTTCCGGCAGATGGGGGACGAGGATGGCCACTTGTCCCTCCCCATGCCTGGCTGCTGCTGGAACCGGTTTTGCCTCACCACCAGGACTAGCAGGACTCTTCCAGATGACTTTCAGTCCTGACCTTGATCGAGACGAAATGGGTAGAACGCCCTACCCCTCTTCCTGCTTTCTAATTAACAGCCAAAATGTTACATGGCCGCGTGGCAGCCGCCTGCAGCAGGTTGGCCACCTCCGATAATCTCCCTGAAGGATGATCTATGTACTGATACACAACTCGGAGAACCCCACCAATAGGACTGTTGGTTGCTTGTTTGGGTAGTTGGAGGTTGCTCTGCCACCCTGGGTTGGGAGTTCTGTTTTTCTTGTTTGCACAGCCATGCAGTGAGACTTTAGCTAGCCCTGCGTCTTGCCTACCCCCGCTCTAGTGACCATGGGCAGTGTATCTTTGACCCGACTGATCCCACTACCCCTTTTGCAAAGCAGACACTATGGCTAAGTTGTGTTTCATATCATTGAACATCCGGGGTTTGGGGACAGCGCGCAAAAGATATGCAGTACAACAATATATTAAGAGGCGAGATGACCAGATCGCATTTATCCATTAAACCCACCTATCTAAAGGGGAAGATGCACACCTACAAAAGTGCTGGCTTGTTCAATGCTAGAGCAACACATCTTCGGGCTTTGCTAGGGGGGCCCTTTTATGGGGTAGGCCCTCAGTGCCCTTCAAATGCATAACCATGGAAATAGATCCTGAAGGGTGTTACGTCCTAGTGGCAGAGCAACTAGATGGCAGACCGGTTTACATAGGGAACATATACTTGCCAAATGTGGAGTAGCAGGCCTTCCTAGCACACCTCTCGATCATCCTAACAAGATGGGCACATATCCCTTGGAATACACCCACAGCTCGAGCGCTCACATCCTCGTTTGCAGAACCCTCCTGTGGTGGCTGCTGCAGCTTTTTTATCCCAATGACTCATACATTGGTTCCTGATGGATAATTTGCGTGACCTAAACCCAGGTGCCAGAGAATATTCATGTAACTCACCACCAAACGACCTTCATGTGCACCTGAACCACATTCTTTGCCACAATACCACTCAGTTGCAGCTTGTGAACGCTGAATATCTGGGGAAGATGTTCTCAGAGATGCACAAAAATGGAAACTAGAGCAAGCAACCTTACTCTACTTACCACGGGCCAAGAGGAACTCATATGAAGGAGTACACCCTCCTGTGTAATAACACTCAACCACTGTAAGTACCCCTACAGAATGTAAATCGTGTCCACGATTTACTTCAGGACGACCCTATTACATCAATCATGGGGAATCCCTATGTGAAGCTGTGGGCGATAACCCACTAAGAAGTGGGAAAGGAACTCAATCCTTTTGATTTAATTACCTTCACACACCCTAGTGGTGTCATGCTTCATCATCGGGTCACCCTGACGCCTACAAGTCAGGGTGGGCTCGACCATATTTCAGGGAGCGCTTAGTGATACAATTGGTCAGGGGATATAAAAATTAAAAATCCTCGGACAGATCCCAGTTTCCCTTTATTATTGGATCTGTGCGGGAAATTAAAAATGAATCAGTAGGGTCAATCAGGGTATTATGGTCCTAAGACCCTAGTGCCAACATGTTTCAGTCCGTTTATGCCCCAACAAGGTGCTGGACTTTCTTCAGGGCAAAGGAAATTCCTCCCTGGACCAAAAGAGTGAAACAATATATATACGGGGATTACCCTATACTATTATTAAAAGGGCAGATAGCTGCTCCTTTTCCCGACACGCTGATTTTTAGAATGTCAGATGCTCCATCTATAAGAGAAAGAGAAAAACAAAACAAAGACACAACTTAGTGTATCAAAAAGGACACACGCTGTGAAGTTTTTTCTTCCCATGTGTGATGTGCTTCATGAGATACCTGTGAAATTCACGTAGGTGGGTCAATACAACCTGTCAACCAGCATACCTATTCGGTGTGTGCGGGATAAGTTGTAACAATTATAAAAACACTTCTCTAGGTGGCTACAGCTAGTGATGTGGCGACATCTGTCGTATACTATCCGTATCCAACTTAGAGTGATCAAACAATCATTGTGAAAACCCAGTGTCACTCATCTCAAACTGCTTATTATACACACACAGCTTGTTATACACAATCGCTCGTAATACTCACAAACATTCATTCGCCATGATATCTTACCCCAATTTGGGAGGAGGCGTGTCTCACGTGAGACCACACTCGGATAGGGGTAGCTCTGTTGTCAAACTCTCACCCTTGCAATCCTCAACTCCCTTTAAAACAAACTTGGAACTGTCTATCTCTCGAGAGAGAGAACCAATAGATTAAGGTATGTAACAAAACAGAATAATCTTATCACCTTTCCCTAGGACTGTGGGTTCACTTCCACTCCTGTATGGTACCCCAGTGTAACTCGGTTAGAAAAAACTTCACAGCGTGTGTCCTTTTTGATACACTAAGTTGTGTCTTTGTTTTGTTTTTCTCTTTCTCTTATAGATGGAGCATCTGACATTCTAAAAATCAGCGTGTCGGGAAAAGGAGCAGTTATCTGCCCTTTTAATAATAGTATAGGGTAATCCCCGTATATATATTGTTTCACTCTTTTGGTCCAGGGAGGAATTTCCTTTGCCCTGAAGAAAGTCCAGCACCTTGTTGGGGCATAAACGGACTGAAACATGTTGGCACTAGGGTCTTAGGACCATACTACCCTGATTGACCCTACTGATTCATTTTTAATTTCCCGCACAGATCCAATAATAAAGGGAAACTGGGATCTGTCCGAGGATTTTTAATTTTTATATCCCCCTGACCAATTGTATCACTAAGCGCTCCCTGAAATATGGTCGAGCCCACCCTGACTTGTAGGCGTCAGGGTGACCCGATGATGAAGCATGACACCACTAGGGTGTGTGAGGGTAATTAAATCAAAAGGATTGAGTTCCTTTCCCACTTCTTAGTGGGTTATCGCCCACAGCTTCACATAGGGATTCCCCATGATTGATGTAATAGGGTCGTCCTGAAGTAAATCGTGGTCACGATTTACATTCTGTAGGGGTACTTACAGTGGTTGAGAAGATGTTCTCAGACCATAACCTGCTCCAACTACACTTCGAGGGGGGGGGCCGGCGCGTCCTCCGGTCCCTTCGAGGCAATTACAGCCGACCATGTTAGAAGATCAGGTATTCAGGGACACGACAAGTACTGCTCTATCCAACTACCCGACAGTGTACTGGGGTACTGGTACCTCTAGACTAACGGAGTAGGAGGCGATGAAGGTGGTGCTCCGTGGCCATTGCATACACGCAGTGGTAGTGTGAAGGCTAACCTACACCAAGACCTGGTTCGGGTGGTGGCATCCCATGGGACCCTAGAAATGGTGGCGCGAACTATTCCCACAGAGAGACCGGCTCTAACGGCAGCGAAGGAGCGCCATGCCCGCCTCTAAAGTCTAGGCTGCGATGCCTAGGCTATAGAGCAAATAAGGCAAAGATGCACGCAGAAGGTGATAAATCTGGCCGGCTGTTGGCATGGCTGCTGAGAAGTGCTGTACCTACTGTCCCTATTACCATGATAACAGTGTCCCCGACTCGCCTAACCACCAGTCAGACATGCATGCAGCATTTATAGCCCATTATCAAATTCTCTATGAACCCACCCATGGACTGTCAAGCCCAGATCCGGGAGTTCCTCAGCAAGGTCACATTACCCATTATTGAGCCAGCAAATAGAGAGGAGCTCAACACCTCCATTACAGAGCAGGAGATTTGGGGAGCTATTAGGAGCGCAGCCACTAGTAAGACCCCGGGTTTAGACGGATTGCCAGTTGAATATTATAAAGCATACGAACGGCTCTTGATTCCCAAGTTGTTGGAGTTATACAAGGCTGCGCTTTCAGACAGTCGACTTCCGACTCTTCCCGAGGCATTGATGCCTCAAGCCTGGCAGGGGCCTTGGAGATGATGTCATACCGTCCCATGTCCATGCTCAGGACGGGCTTCAAAATACTGCGCAAAATCACTGCAGTGCGGCTGTTCAAGCATCTCCTTCGCCTGGTCCATCCGGACCAAAATAATTTCATACTGGGCAGATCTACCACCCTTAATATTTGCAGACTCCACAGGGTGTTGGAGTTGGCTCCTGCCCAATTGACTTTTGCGGCATGCTAGTGTTGAACTTCGAGAAGGCGTTCAACACCGTTGATTGGGAATATGTGTTCTCGACGTTAATGTCTGTGGGCATAGATGGCAGAATGCAGAGACTCATCCGGCTCTACTGGGAACCAACAGCTCGGATGGAGATAGGCCAGTATATTTCAGCCCCATTCCCAGTGAACAGGGGTATGCGCCAAGGGTGCCCTCTCTCCCCGCTCCTTTTCACTATAGCGATGGAGCCACTGGTACAGAGACTCAGACAACAGGGCCAGGTATAGGGCATACCACTGGAGGGGGGATACAAGTTGTCTCCCTATAAGCAGATGACTTTTTAATATACTTCTGTGATAAACGAGAGGGTATTACTGACATAACGAACATCTTATCGGAGTTCCGGGTCGCCTCGGGGTTAGGGTCGAACTGGTCGAAGACTTGCCTGTTCCCAATCCACCCAGAATGCCCGCCACAGCAATTTATGGTGGACACACATCTAATCCACTGTAAGCCGCACACCTTCCGATACTTGGGTATCAACATATACTATGCCTCCTAGGACATTATAGATGGCAACCTTACAAGAGCCATTGCCACCCTTCATCCCCAACTGGCATTCTGGAACACACTCCCACTCTCAGTACAAGGCAGGGTATCACTGTCAAAAATGGTGATACTCCCTCGCCTGCTGTACTTCTTCCACAACCTCCCGGTGGGCATACCACAGGGCACTTTTCGCACCTTACATACCATATTGGGGGGCTTCCTCTGGAACAAGGGTAGACGCTAAATTGCACTGTATAAAATGCAGTTGCGAGTGGAGCGAGGGGGCCTTAGGGCCCCTAACTTCGAACATTATCTGGCAGCACAGCTGCAGTGGCCTGCCAGTTGGCTGGATGGGTGACTTATGGAGGAAATGGGCATGCTCTCCAAGGACCACACACAGGGGGTGGTGCGGGAGGCCTTTCTACCACGTGGCACATGTCCGCTTCCATAGAAGCGTACGTCTAATGCCGACTATGCCCCTATACGCCCCTGATATCAACATTGGATCCATCCGACAATACAGGGATCTCGTCGGGACAAGGTTTGACGACATGTGAGGCAGCTGGTGTGGGGAATCTGGGCGCATTGTTCCAGAACGGCATGCTCATCCCCTTTGAGCAACTACAGACTGACTATGATCTCCCAGGCGCCACTCCCAGGCCTATGGCCGAGATGAGCCGACTGTGGCAGATCACTGACACCGACACTGAGCCTGATTAGCACCCACTGGTGCACACCTTGAATACCACAGGAGAGGGCACCCTTTTGATAACTTGCCTCACACTTTACAGGACCCCCTATTGGCGAGCCGCAGGAGCTGGCAAAGGGATATAGGCCGGGATATGACAGAAAAGGAATGGGATAGGGCGCTTCGTCACCCGCGTAAAGTTTGCCGCAATGCCAAATTTCAATACATCCAACACAACATCCTATAGAGGGCCTACCTTACCCCGTCGAGGCTTCACAGAATATTTGTCTCTGCCTCTAATTTTCTGCAGTGTCAAGAACCCGATTCCAATACGGCACATATGTTCTGGAACTGCCTCGCGGCAGCCTAGTTTTGGCATGAGGTCACGGACACACTGACTGGCATCACAGGCCGTGATGACCTCTATACCATGGCAAGCGGAGTCTTGGGACTGTTTAGGCACAGAAACGCAGGAAGCGCTGCAACCCCCTTCATAGACCTGGCAATGCTGATGGTTCGTAGGTTGTTTGCCATGCAGTGGAAGGCCACCACCCTGCCTGGGTTGGGACATGGACACGCGGCAACACTTAAGTGGGTCAGGGCTGACTCAGTAGTGCTGAGGCGGGAAGCAGTTCCCACGAGACAGCAAACCAAGATACGTTCCAGAAGTCTGGAAATGAAACCTGTCACTGACAGCATAAATGAGAAGAAAAGTACCTGAAGAAGGCAGGAACACCACAACGGGTGTAACCCTGGAAGGGAGAGAGTACTCCGCCCTTTGAAGGCGCACAAGAGTCAGAGCAAGGGGAAAACAAACTGTCCCCGACAACCTAGTACAACAACAGAGTTAAGACTCCATACCACCATGTTTATCTCTGAACTGGCATAGAGCCGAGTCTGCATGTGCACCAAAAAGGGAGGCGCCATCAAAAGGCATGTCAATTAATGTAGTTTGCACAGCCTCCGAAAACCTGGAAGTACGCAACCATTCACGCCGATGTAGAGCTATGGAAGAGGCCATAGTCTGACCAACAGAATAAGTAGTATCCATACCCAGCGGATGTAAAGAGTGGCATCTTGTTGCCCATCACGTACCAGGAGAACAAGAGCATTTCAGGCTTCCTCCGGAAGGGCGGGCAAGAGGCGTTCCACTGAGTCCCACATGGCGTGGGAGAAGCGGGCAAGAACACGAGAAGTGTTCAGACAATGCAGAGAAAGCAGAGAAGAGCTAGAGAAAATACACCTACTACAAGCACCAAATTTTCTGGCCTCTCTTTCTGGAGGGACAGGAGGGAGAAAGTCAATATTTTGGGTGGCTAAAGCAGCCTGAACCACAAAACTCCTGGTAGAGGGATGTCTAAGGAGACAGGAGGTATCCCCCAGGGCCAGGTAATGTCTGTGAGAAATAGAGCGATCCAAAGGGATCCCTGTTCCAGGGTTTAGCCCAAGCACCCAGCAGGATATCGAAAAGACAGTCACTATAAGGAACTACAAGCTCAATGTTAGACTTGTCAGGCTGAAGAACGCCAATTAAAGGGTCTGTTAACAATTCCACAGAAGGAAGTTGTAAATCCAGTATGATCAAAACTCGATTGAGCATGTCCGCCAGAGCAGAACTCGCTTCTGTAGCCAAACCAGGAGGAGACAGGAGGCGATTCTAGGCCACTGGTGTCACCCAAGTCAAGAACCCAGCTTAACTGCATAAGGGGTGAAGTGTGGAAAAACCAGAGGAAGGGAGTCAGAGACAATCAGCTCCATCTGCGCCGCATCCGACGCCGAGAAGGCGATGCCTCAACATCAGAGGGAGAGTCAATTGGCATTGACAGTAGCACTATGGAAGCCGGCAGACAAGAGCCCGACGCCAACACTGAAGTCGGCATACCAGAAGTAGGAGCCAAAGGTGATAGCCTCGACGGGCTGTGAACCAGTGTCAGACACAGGAGGTCAAACGGAAGCTGAGGAAGAACCCGTCTGCAGCCTCATAGACATGACCTCATGCACTTCTGTTGAGCCCGAGGGCACTCCAGAGGGAGGTGGCGACCCAATAATAGAATGAAGAGATCAAGAATATTGTCTCATCTGGATCAAAGACGCCCTGGCCCCAGGATAGGTGGGGAGACGCGGGGCAGGCTCATGCCCTGAGACTTCAACAGAAAAGCGGGGGCAGGCAGTAGGCGACGAAGGCGGGAGATGCCGTGACTTCGACCGACAACGTCGAGACCTACCTTCAGACATCAAAGAAGAATTACGTCTGTGAGAACGGCTCCCAACGCGGGTGCGCGGATGGCCTGTAGAGCACGTAGCTAGGAGAATCCTTTCATGACTGTGACATTGGCGCTGCAAGGAGCTTCATGCGACGTTCCCTGCAAGTCTCCGGTTGGAGCTGGCGACATGAGTCGCACCCTTTGGAGTCTTGGTGCTCACCCAGGCACCACATGCAAACCAAGTGCGGGTCCGTGGCAGACATTTGTCGCCCACAGGACTCACAGGGCCCGAGGACATGGAAGAAGGGTAAAAAAAGGGCACACGGCTCCATCAACAAAAAAAACGTCAATTAGGCTGAAAAAAAACAGCTGGGGGAACTGCAAGGCGGATCCACGCTGCTAGCGAGGGAGGGCTTATATGGACTCTGTCGACGTCACATTCAAGAGACTGCGTCGCTGAGGAGTCGTTTGACACCCTCTACTGACGAGCAAAGGTACTGCTGGAAAAATGTCCGGTTCCAGTTGCCTGGGGAGGAGTCTAAGATAAGGAATCTGCAGCTAGAGGACTCTAGCAGATTGTCAATGCAATTTGGAAACAAAGAAAGCTTATGCCACATATTTCTGGTATGTCCTTGCTATACAAAATTAACAAATGTTTACAAAAAACAATGCTACACTCTGGCTTCAGGAAAAACAAGGACATTACAGTATACGTCCTTGAAAGTGAGAACCATAAGGTGACAAGGCAGTTTTACTCTTTATCCCACAGGTCTGGTGATGAGGAACAGGAATCTTTTATACAATAAGTCAGGGCATTCCAGAAGTTATAGAGAGCGATGCACAGGGCTGACAGCCTGGGCTACATGTGAAAGTAACTATGGTTCTCGAGGTGGGTGCAGCTGGAGTAGATTAATGGAGGGTGAAGTTCTTTAGCAGAAGACATCAAAAGTAAGGCCACTCTGTCAAGACCCACTAACCCAAAGAGTCTGATTACAAGTTTGGCGTTGCAGTGCTGGGTTCGGGCCGCCCGCCAGATTACGAGTGTTTCTCGAGTCTAGTGGGTTTTTTTTACATTCCCACGGCGGTGCCTCAGAAAATGGGCACCGCCAAAACCAGTTCCTGCACGTGTGCATGCACACAGGGGGGCACATGTTGTGCCCACCTGTGTGCATCCACATGGCATGAGGCACCTCCTTCACAGTTTTCATGGAGGAGAAACCACCATGAAAACTGTGGCAGAGAGGAAACTTGTAAAATGCTTGGCGGGATCCCGGCGGTAGGGCTAAGCATTTTACTACCTCTACACCACGGCCAGGTAATGGCGATTCCCTGGCGGCTGCAGCCCCACCCACCAGACTCGTAATCAAGCCCTTAGTAGACATGGATTCTACTACTGGTATCTCCGGTTGATGACATGGCATCACAGAGTATCTTGGCCCCATCTTGTTAACCCTTTCCATGCGTAGGAAGGCCGGGACGGGCCTGGCCTTTTGTGTCGGGGAGCGGCCCCTTGGGCAAGCGTCGCTCCCCTTGGGGGAGCAATCTGTTTAGTTGGTTCTGCCCCCCTTGGTGGGGGGGCAGATCGGATAAATAAAAAAAATTAAAAAAGTAGGTGTGTGCCCACAGGGCCACCAGGGATTTTTTTTTTTTTAAATGCCCTTTTTGTGTCTGGGAGCGGCCCCTTGGGCAAGGGTCGCTCCCCTTGGGAGAGCAATTTGTTTAGTTGGTTCTGCTCCCCTTGGGGGAGCAATTTGTTTATCGGATTAAAAATTTTTTTTTTTAAAGTAGGTGTGTGCCCACTAGGCCACCAGGGATTTTTTTTAAATGCCCTTTTGTGTCGGGGATCGACCCCTCGCCCAATTTGCTTAGCTGGGTCTGCCCCCCTTGTGGGGGGTGGGGGGGAGGGAGGAGGCAGATCGGATTTAAAATAAATAAAAAAGTAGCTGTGTGACCACTAGGCCACCAGGGATTTTTTTAAATTATGCTTTTGGGGAGCGGCCCCTTAGGTAAGGGCTGCTCCCCTTTAGGGAGCATTTATTTGGGCCGTTTCTGCAACCCTGGGAGGGCAGATCGGCCCAAGTAAAATATTAATTTTATTTTGTGCCCACTAGGCCACCAGGGATTATTTCTTTCTTTTTAAATATGTTTGTGGGGAGCAGCCCCTTAGGCAAGGGTCGCTCCCCTTTGGGAATCATTTATTTTGGCTGTTTCTGCTCCCTTGGGGGCAGATCGGCCTTGTGAGTCTAGGCCAAGGTGGGCAGAAGCCATTAGACACCAGGGATTGTTTTAGTGTTGTTGGGGAGCGGCCCCTTAGGCAAGGGTCGCTCCCCTTGGGGGAGCAATATGTTTTTGGGGAGTGGCCCCTTCGGCAAGGGTCGCTCCCCTTTGGGGAGCATTTATTTGGGCCGTTTCTGACCCCCTAGAAGGGCAGATCGACCCAAATAAACAATTAATTTTACTGTATGCCCACTAGGCCACCAGGGATTGTTTTAGTGTTGTTGGGAGCGGCCCCTTGGGCAAGGGCCGCTCCCCTTTATGGGGTGAATATTGTTGCCGTTTGGGGGCAGATCGGCCATATGTTTTCAGGCCCATCTGTCCCCTAGGGGGGCAGAAGCCACTAGACACCAGGGCTTTTTAAATGTTGGTGTTGAGGAGTGACCCCTTGGGCAAGGGTCGCTCCCCCTTTATGAGGGTGAATGTTTTGGCTGTTTCTGCTCCCCGTGGGGGGAGATCGGCATTGTGCTTTTAGGCCCACCTACCACCTTTGCTTGGCTGGTGGATAGTGTGTGGACTAGTGCATTATTTGCATATGTGATTTTAATGTTTTATTTCTCCTTTTTATTCTAGTGCAAAGCTTTTGATTCTTGTTTGCGGTTTCGGCAGTGGTTGATCTGCAGTTTTGCGTAGTTGCATTTTTTGGGTAAGAAAAACTTTTTTGTTGTGCTTACTCCAAATGAGTATTAATGTCATGCATGAATGAATTTTTGTAAGTGGTGTCATAATAGCAGCATATTTAGTTAATGTTTTGAGCATGAAATTCTTTGCGATGTGTTTTGCGTTGTCTTATGTGTAATTTTCTTTTTTAGTGGGATACTGTTCGTCCTTACTGGGTCTGTGCAGAGTAGGTGGTGGTGAGTCTAGCTGCTTCTGGCAAGTGAGTGGTATAGTGTTGGAGTATATAGGTCTTTGTGATAAAGCCACATTTTGTTTATTACTTATTTTTACAAAGTGTTTGTTGTTGTTGACTTGTTTGACAAGTTACCTCTATTAGTAAGGATTATGGCTAGCCGTAGAATTACTGCTCAGCAGGTGGTTGGTATACTTTTTGAATCTTCCTCTGAGCAGGATTATGAGACTGACAGTGCGTCTGAGGGAGAGGAGGGAGTGCAAGATTCTGGCAGTGAGTTTTCTGTCCACGAGGAATCATCTGATGATGAAGCTACTCTCAGTGCGGATGAAGCTACTCTCAGTGCGGATGAAGTGCCTGTTTTAGAGGAGGACACTGATGTGTCGATGGTGCAGCAAGAGACATTTGGATTGCAGCCTGAGGCTGCAAGGCTTCCTACTGGAAGGGCTGGACTCTGGGTTGATCCAAACATGGTGGCGCCGGTGTTGCCTGCCTTTAGTGGTGATGCAGGGTGTAGAGTGGATTGTGACTTTTTTTTGCCTATACAGTTTTTTCATTTGTTTATGGATGATGTATTTTTGGCTGAGATTGTTGAGCAGACTAATTTGTATGCTGAACAGTTTTTGAGGGACAACAGTGCCAGACTTAGGCCCCGCTATAGAGCTACCCGGTGGACTCCCACAAATCTGGATGAGATTAAGAAGTTTTTGGGTTTGACTTTTTTGATGGGCTTGATAAGGAAGCCGTCCCTGGCTTCATATTGGTCTACCAGTCCCTTGATGGCAACTGCCATATTTCCTGCAATTATGAGTCGTGATCAGTATTTACTTTTGCTTCGGATGCTGCATTTTGTTGATAATGCTTTGGCGTTGCCACGAGATCACCCTTTTTAAGATTTGTCCTGTTCTTGATCACTTTGTAGATTGATTTTCAGAGATCTATACTCCAGGGAAAGAAATAGCTGTTGATGAGTCTTTGGTCCTGTTCAAGGGCCGTTTGGTTTTAAGGCAGTACATTCCTAGCAAGAGGGCACGTTATGGAATTAAGATGTATATGTTGTCTGAGAGTAGGACAGGATATGTCTATAATTTCGGGGTGTACACTTGTAGGAATTCCACTATTGACCCCCCTGGTTGTCCGTCCACTTTTGGAGTTTCAGAGAAAATTGTGTGGGATCTTGCTAGAGGACTGTTTAACAGTGGTCACCATTTGTACCTTGATAACTTCGACACTGCTGTGCAATTGTTTAAGGAATTGCTCAAAGTGGACACTTTTGCTTATGGCACAATCCGCTCTAACCGTAAAGGTTACCCAAAAGAGCTTGTTTGCAAAAAGCTTCAGAGGGGACAGTGCAGTGCCTTGCGTAGTGAGGAACTGCTAGCTGTGAAATTTGTGGACAGGAGGAATGTGTACATGCTGACTACCATTCATGATGAGAGTACTTCACCTGTGACTGTTTGGGGTCAGGTTGCTGAAGTGCGCAAACCTGTGTGCATTGTAGACTACAATAAGCACATGGGTGGTGTCGATAAGAGTAGATCAGAGGTTGGAACCTTACACTGCTGTTCGTAAGGCTTACATTTGGTATAAGAAGTTGGCCATCCATCTCTTCAATTTAGCAACTTTTAATGCTTTTGTTGTGTTCAAGGAGTGTTCTCCTGCGTCAAAGATGACTTTTGTTCAGTTTCAGGAGTCTGTGATAGGCAGCCTTGTTGTAGTGGAGCAGGCAAGTGTTCCTAGAGTTGGAGTGGTGGAGGATGTGGCTAGGTTGAAAAATCGCCACTTTCCTGATTTAATTCCTCCCACGCCCAAAAAAAACAATCCCTGTAAGAGGTGTAGAGTCTGCTTGCGAAGAGGTATCCGGAAGGAGAGTCGTATGCACTGTGCCGATTGTCCTTCTAATCCTGGGCTGTGTGTGCCCACATGTTTCAGATTGTATCACACTCAAAAGAGTTTTTGGGAGCAACCGTGAGTCTAATAGTGTACAGCCTGGTCTGTATGGTTTTATATAGTTGTTTGGCAATACAATGATGTCTTTAGTTACTGCTGTTGTTTTTGTAGTTATAGTTTTGTATCTAGTTGCAACTGGTTTGTGTTTTCTTTCTTGTTAAAAAAAAAATTTATGACGGTGTGCGTGGACTGGCGCTTGGCTGGCGTGTGCGTGGACTGGCGCTTGGCTGGCGGTGTGCGTGGACTGGCGCTTGGCTGGCGGTGTGCGTGGACTGGCACTTGGCTGGCGGTGTGCGTGGACTGGGGCTTGGCTGGCGGTGTGCATGGGCTGGTGCTTGGCTGGCAGTGTGCGTGGACTGGCGTTTGGCTGGCGGTGTGCGTGGACTGGCTGTTGGCTGGCAGTGTGCGTGGACTGGCGCTTGGCTGGCAGTGTGCGTGGACTGGCGCTTGGCTGGCGGTGTGCGTGGGCTGGCACTTGGCTGGCAGTGTGGGTGGGATGGTGCTTGGCTGGCGGTGTGCGTGGGCTGGCATTTGGCTGCAGTGAGTGAGTAGTGACTTGCTGCTGGTCATTACACACTCTGCTAGTCAAACGCCACTGCAGACACTATGTCAACCACCAGCCGGTGTGATTGCTGTGTCAGTCATGTGGGCGTATGAAAGTGATGGGCCCTTTATTGGCGCTGTCTGTTGATGTGAATGTTGTAATGTGCTGGGCCCGCAGCTGGCGGTGTCCAGGAAGGTATGGCTTGCGTGGATCCCCCAACGTTTCCCTACCCAGAATCCCCTGCAAACCTCAAATTTTGCTGGAAAAATCAAATTTTTCACACATTTCTGTGTGGGAAAGTTCTGGAATCTGCGTGGATCCACAAATTTCCTACCACCCAGCGTTCCTCCAGGTCTCCCGATAAAAATGGTACCTCACTCACGTGGGTGGGTCAAGTATCCGCGACATGCAAGGGCCCAAAACCTATTGAGGCGATATCAAAATTACCTATCTCAAAACAGGGGATTCTGGGTAGAAAAACATTGGGGAGCCCACGCAAGCCATACCTCGCTGGACTCCCCCGGGTGTGTTGTTTTTGGAAATGTGTGGGTTTGGTAGGTTTCCCTAGATGGCCGCCGAGCCCGGGGCCAAAAACCCAGGGGACCCCCCTTGCAAAACCAGGTTGTTTTGAGATAGGGAATTTTGATGTCGCCTCAATAGGTTTTGGGCCCTTGCCTGTCGTGGGTACTTGACCCACCCACGCGAGTGAGGTACCATTTTTATCGGGAGACCTGGGGGAACGCTGGGTGGTAGGAAATGTGTGCATCCACGCAGATTCCAGAACTTTCCCACACAGAAATTTGAGACAAAAGTGATTTTTTTCAGCTAAATTTGAGGTTTGCAGGGGATTCTGGGTGGAAAACGTTGGGGGGCTCACGCAAGCCATACCTCGCTGGACTCCCCGGGTGTCTAGTTTTCAAAAATGTATAGGTTTTCTAGGTTTCCCTAGGTGCCGGCAGAGCTAGGGTTCAAAATCTACAGCTAGGCACTTTGCAAAAAAAGGGTCAGTTTTCACTGTGAAAATGTGGTGCGTCCATGTTGTGTTTTGGGCCGTTTCCTGTCGCGGGCGCTATGCCTACCCACACAAGTGAGGTACCATTTTTCTCGGAAGACTTTGGGAGACGCCGGGTGGGTGGAATTTTGTGGATCCACGCAGATTCCAGAACTTTCCACCACAGAAATGTGAGGAACATGTGGGTTTTTTTGGGCAAAGTTTTAGGTTTGCAAGGGATTCTGGGTAACAGAACCTGGTGAGAGCCAGTCAAGTCACCCCATCCTGGATTCCCCTGGGTGTCTAGTTTTCAAAAATGTATAGGTTTGCTAGGTTTCCCTAGGTGCCGGTAGAGCTAGGGTTCAAAATCTACAGCTAGGCACTTTGCAAAAAAAGGGTCAGTTTTCACTGTACAAATAAAGTGTGTCCACGTTGCGTTTTGAGCCGTTTCCTGTCGCGGGCACTAGGCCTACCCACACAAGTGAGGTACCATTTTTATCGGGAGACTTAGGGTAACACAGAATTGTAGAGCAACTGTTATTACCTATTGACTTTAGATGCATTTCTGCCTTCCAAATGAAAGATAATGTGTAAAAAAGAAGTAATTTTGAAAAATGACCTATAATTCTCATGCTAGTATGGGTACTCACAATTTCGGAAATGTGCAAATATCTACTGTTTCTAAACTCTATATTTTGTTCCAATTTCAGAAATACATAGGTGTCTTTCATACCGATTTTTCCATGTATATATTTTCCCAAATTAATTGCTATATACCCGTACATAATAAAAAACCATTTCAAGACGCTGCTCAGTTATTGGCTCTGGGTTCGTCGGGTTCTTGGTGAACCTACAAGTCCTATATATCTCCACTACCAGAAAGGTCCAGCGGATGTAACGGTATATTGCTTTCAAACAGCTGTCACAATTAGAAGAAGTTACAGGTGAAAACGTTGGCACAAATGGCTGTTTTTTTCAACTAATTTTCAATTTTTCCTATATTCAACTGTTAGTTTCTATAAAGAAACCTTGAAGGATCTACACAAATGACCCCTTGCTGAATTCAGAATTTTGTCTACTTTTCTAAAATGTATAGCTTTCCAGGATCCATTATTGCTTTCATACCAATTTCTACCATTAATTGGAAGAAGGTTGAAAGCACAAAAAATAGCAAAAATAGGCAATATCCCAGTTAAATGCCAAAACTGTGTAAAAAATGTTGGTTTTCTGACAAAAGTCTGTCAGTCCCTAAAAGCTGGGAAAATGGTGATTTCAGCCCCACAAACCCTTTGTTGATACCATTTGCAGGGAAAAAACCAGACGCTTTCATTTGCAGCACTTTTTTCCCATTTAAAAAAAAAAAAATCTGGGTCCCCTCCAGGGGAATCCACAAACCCTGGGTACCTTTAGAATCCCCATGATGTTGGAAGAAAAGGACACAAATTTGGCGTGGATACCTTATGTGGTCAAAAAGTTACAGGGGCCTAAGCGCAAAGTACCCCAAATAGCCAAAAAAAGGCTTAGCACGGGGGAAAAGGCATAGCAGCAAAGGGGTAAAACCAAAATCATTGTGATGTTTTCTATGTCTCTGTTCTGTAGGCGTTCAGAAGTATTGAACCTCAAGGAGAGACTTCCTAATGCGTCTCGTCTGTCAGTCCTAACACTGCTTTCTATTTCAGTATTCCGCAGTCGACCAGACATAATGCACCTAAAGTTAAGGCTTTCCAAAGTATCTCATGCTCAAAATCTAATTTCCCACCTTTATTGCTCGTATTATGGGATATTAGGTATTCTTACAACGCTTCTAGACATCGCCAGTTATAGAGATAATGTTTCATTTCTAGCACTCTGATATAGTTGAGCTTTATTATGCCGCCTTGTCTATGCGTGGGTAGTGCCGTATAAAGGCCACTCAATAATTTTTCCATATTTTGTAGTGTTTATTAGCATTCACTTGTTTTCTAAACAAAGACTGAATAGTGATTGCGAAGTTACTAAGTGATACCTATCGGTTCTTTTGTAGCAGATCCCTTGATCGATCTTAATGCTTCAGTTTTATCAATTTTCACCCATAATGGGATGGTGTACGAGGAGGCCTCTTATAATGTTTGCATAGTCTATGCAATTGAGACAGGGATATGTCCCCATTTTTGTTGCAGTTGAAGATAGTTGTTGGTTTCTTAGCTTACTGTTTGCCTTTATGATGATGTCTCTGTTTGTATCCCTTCAGTAGGTAAACATCGATTTATCATGAAATAAGCGGTTCAGATCTGGGTATTTTCTGACTTTCTATCAAATACTTGTTCACAAAATGGGCCCCTCTCCTTTGGGTTTGGCTCCAGCCTGGCCAGTGAAATAAAGGTAGGGGCAGGCCTGGCGTCAGGTTCTCCTGTGCATGCCAAGGCAGGCCCCTTTGAAATATATTGAGGGTAGTGGTATTGCTCCTCCAGATACAGGAGTAATTAGCACCAAATGCACCAATATTTTTTATACATCTCTGGGGCCCTCCTGACAATAAAGGAAATTAACTGTGAAAGTGCCAGAGATTTTGATATACTTACATACTGGATCCAACATTCCAATATTGCAACAACGTACTCCATGGTTCCTGCAGGGAGCCCACTCACCACCAGTACATTCTCTGGTGAGTGTGGCTGATAGATAGTGAATCATGACACCCAGGGTGGTGTGTGAGACCATGACCTACATTTCTGATGAATCCCTGGTCCATACACATAGAGAAACATACAGGACTCTAGGTCTCCCTGAAAGAAGTAGGAGAAAAGTCCCAAGTGGATAACCACTGACATATTGGTCTTGTCTGGTCTTGTGTTAGTATTTACTGTGGTTATGGAGGGTGCAGATGAGACCAGCCCAAACTTAGTCTTTCATTCCCCCGACCCCACCAAGGAGGTCATAGTGTTTATGAATGCTCTTTCCCAGCCATCCTGTCAAGAAGACCCACATCTCTCCATACCCACACCCTTTGCCCACTGTCTGGGATCAATACACATCTCATTCCAGGGAGTCAGCAGGGGACGGGTAAAACCTAGACACTGGTAGCTTGACAATTTTTGGCGGAGAAATGGAAATAACTTTCTAAAAGTGTAATGTACAAAAAAGTAAATTAAAATCGGACTTTACCACTAAGTCGGATTTTAAATTACTATTAAAAGAAGTTTTGGAAACATTTTTCTAGCTGGTCCCAAGCTGAACTTAGCCTTTAGTAAATGTAATAGGGTAAACCAGTGTTAGCCTGTGGGAGGCCAGCCTTGCCACAGTAAAAAAGAACTTTGACGATTTTTCCAAACATTAAATATACATGTCCCATTGTTTAAATACTGTACACATTGCCCTATGTGCATTTAGGGCCTACTTTAGGGGTGGCCTTTATGTATTAAAAAAGAAGGTTTAGCTCTAATAAAAGTTTTATTTTGCCACATTGAAATAGTGGCTTTAAACTGCACTACAGGATACAGTGGCAGGCCTTAGACATGTTTTAAGGTGCCTCTTTAATGGGTAGGCACAATGAGTGTTGCAGCCCTCTAGCAGAATTTAATTTACAGGCTCTGGGAACAAACTAGGGACGTACATGTAAATTTAATGTGCCAATCAGGGATATGCCAATTTTATCATGTTTAAAAGGGAGAGCACAAGCACTTTTACCTCTGGTTGGCATGAGTAAAGTTCACAGAGTCCTAGGGCTAGTAAAAACAGGTTAAGCAAAAGGAAGGCAAAATCTGGGGTGACGCTGCAGAAAGGGCAAATCAACACACACACACACACACATGTACATCTACATAGTATTCAATACACGTTATTTCTGAAGGCGTCTGCAACGGTGCTACTCTGGCTCCTTCATCTCTCTCCATTTGGAAGACTCCAATACTCATCATCTACTCATCACTCACAGAGTCACATTTTATGCTACAAGACGCCCATCATCACACAGAGTGTGACTGACATTGCAGGGCCTTGTTGGGCTCTGTGGTCTGAAACACACTGCAAGTGTTACCAAGTCTGACAATGGTAAAAAAAAATGGTGACATCAAGTGCTCCCATACATAACTATGGAAGCTATCTGCAGGCCCTTGCTCTTTAAAAAGAGGTCTGCGGTTCCACACTCTAACCACCCAAATGCATGTGTGTGCTTGCCTCATCCTGCAATACAGGACGACTGGAGATGCACTGTTTGGTTACTTTCCAGTCTTATCATACAAACGATCTGAATCCGTACACTGCGCAATGTAAGATCACCTGAGCAATGGAGGGGAGTAAAAAGATGGAGTAGAGCCCAAATGTCATAATGGCTGAGCTACACTGCCTAAGTGCCAGAAATTGTTTGTATATGTTTCTTCAGGGCTGATCTCTTGTAACTAAAAACTGGATAAAAGAGTCCCCACTGGGTCAACAATGCTGGGGAAAGTGACACTTATTGGCGCTGCCCCTAAAATCAGTAATGTTTTGGGATACCTCTTTTTTGGCAAACTGGACATGGTCAAGAGATATGACAGAACCTAATGGAGAATTTAGAGAAAAGCGAAGCTGAACACCAAGCATTAATCAATAAAAGAAAGTTCTATGAAAAACAGATGAATGATTTTTCAGTACCCGATGACAGCATGTGCTGCAGAGACCCATTAAATTGGCGTAGATGTACATGGAAGGTCAAAGTGGCGACTGCTGGTGCCCTCTTGCATTATTCAGTAAGGAAATGCATTTTGAAAGAAAATAAAAAATAAAAAGTTTAATATTCTGGAATAAAGTAAGCAGTTTGATCTTGTCTTCAGACTCAACGAAGATGCCCCTATAGTGCTCAGATTTTTTTTTTTTTTGTTACCCTTGCTACCCAACTAAGTCCGCCGTTTTTCGAGCTCTGTGCTTTTCTCCAAGCCTGGTATGGGAACTGTGGCAACACTACACTATTTGACAAATTGTAGTTACCAGCCCTCCTCCAATTTTACACTTCCTAATCTAGGCTTATCAGCTAGCTTCATGTCGCCAGTACACTACGCTTCCTGTCTTGTGCTATTATGTTGCTAATCATTGTTATATGGCGTGACAGTCCAGTTGGTTCAATTGAAACAACCTGAAAGCAACTCTTAGAACACAGTGGGATGTGAAACGAAAACGTCACAACTGCAGAGCCCTTACAACATGGAGTTGTCAGTAACCCAATCCAAAGTAGGCCTCTCGTTAGGCTCCACTAATAGTAGTTGTATGAATGACTTTAGCTTTAGAATTCATTTTTACTTTCAATAAAAAAAAATTGATTTCAGTATTTTGCATGGTACTACACATTCCTAATGGCTGCTTCAGAGGGCACTGAGGGATGTGTGTGCTGGGGGGGCGGGCACGGGAGGAAAATGCAGGAAGGCCTGAAGGCTGACAGAACTTCATAGCTTTTAATGGTCAATGATCAATAGTACCTCAGTGATAGGGAGAAGGTAAATTTGTGAGGAGCAAAGGTTATCAGGTAAGGCGGACGGGCTGGTTTGAGGTAACTGGCAAGGGGTAGGTTGAGCAGAAGGTGGGTTTCAACCCATCAACTATCAGCTGGTTTTATATTTCTGGCCCACTTGGAGGAAGGTAAGGGAAGAAATGGTGGTCTGAGTCGAGTCTTAAACAAGAGGAGGTAACCATAGGGCTCACTCGCCAGTCTTTGGAATCTTGAGAAGAGTGTACGAGAGCAAAAGGGGGAAAAGGCAGGGAGGGTTATTTTCAAGCCTTGGAGGAGGTATGTCAGTCATACGACTGAGTGATCACTGTAGGCGCTTCTATGCCCGTAGTAGGTGAGAGGGTTTCCAATGGGATTATCCAGGGTCAAGTTGTCAAACCGCATGAGTGGGCAGACCCTCTTAGAAGTGGAACCAATAGCTTAAAGGCTTGGTACTAGATCAATATTGGCGAGTGTAAGTTTGTTGATGCTAATGCCCTTCGAGGTTAACAGTAGCTATAAGTTTTAGGTGCGCTGTGTGGAGTGAAGAGCCGCCATTTTGGGTAGAATGGAGAGTGGCCACACTCTCCCTAAACCTTTAGGTAGATGTGTGTGCCAAGGCAGCTATCAGACATTACATCGCCTAACCCATGCTACTTTCAGTTTTAAAAGCGTCTGAAAAAATTTGATTTTACAAACTTACTTAATTTACAGTGATACTCCTTACCTCGTTATCAGTAGCAATAAAGAAAAGAAACTGGCATGTACAGAGTACGGTAACATACTCTGTAGTGGGCGTGTAAAACAATTAGTGAGATAAAAAACATGAGCAGATTGTAAGCAGTTCAACCTTTTACACAAGAAAATAAATATAACGTCCACTAACATTAACTGAAATGCCTCGACGTACTTTAACAGCAGATGCGTCGTATTGCCCAAATCAATGCTGCTCATTTTATAGACCTCTGAAGGGTCCAAAGATAAGCTGGAGGTGCCTGGGCCTTGAAACTACGAATTATAGGTTTATGGGTGGGCGGGGATGAGGGGGCGTTCAGCACACAGATTTCTTACTGGCTCTAGGACAAGGACAGTTCTGAATCGGGTGGGAAAAAAAATAAACGCAAAAAAAATATTCCAAATGTAGATGTTTCCAAGGCTACAAACAGACTTCAAACACGGATATGATTTCCGCACACAGTTTGACAATTTATTTTCATGTAAGTCATTTCACAATCATACCTGGCTGTCTTTACGAGACGCAAATACAGACTTAAAGAAAATACTGCGCCCATTCAAATACACACTGCACTTCCCTTTGGTCGTAGAAGGTAATCAGTTTTGTTATTCCAGTCTCTTTGTGGAAAAAAATTCAAAGCATCATATATTTAATTAAAATGGCTGGGTTCTGACAATGTATATTCCCTCTAACACAAGGTCATGCCTCTAAGTTTATGAATAAATCTCCTTGGTGCTGGACCTGAAGGTTTCAAAAGGCAGGAGCAACATTATTAGAATTCTTTTATTATGTGACCTTCTCTTCCACGTATCAAATTCATTGTGTGAAAATGAATCTTTATGGTGCGACAGGGACCTTCATGGTGTCCACCAGGACACACACAATGCCTCCCAGAGTTGCTTCATTGTGGAGGTGTTAAACTCGAGTTCTTATAAACTTAACACCTGCCTGTTGATAGCGCAACAGCCTGAAAAAACCTTGGTGTAAAATGATGATGCCCATCAGTTGACACCTGCCCACCTGCCTTGTAATGAACATAGGGGTATATTTACTAGAAGGTTTATCAGTTATAGATTTAAATACACATAATTTAACAGTAATCCTTGAGGTATCCAGCAGTTGAGAGTGAAGTACTCAATGGGGTGGCCGGGTCAAGGTAGAGCTTGTGTCCCAGGCCTTATAAGTGCTGGATTATACTTATTTGGACTAGATAATACCATTTGATTTAGACAGTATAAACATATTAAGAACAGAACAAAAAAAAACACTGGCAAAGCCGAGAAGTTTCACCTTTTGGACCTACTGGTTTTTGCAGTGATTAAGAAGAAAAGCTATTTGCTGATGCTGTGCAGCACCAAGGAACAAAAGAATACAAAAAAAGAGCACAATGACTTGGGTTTAACATCTGTGCGTACATGTCATGATGCTACAGCAGCTCAGCATGATGAATCAGTTACATACCTTCAGTAACACTCTTTCTTGTGGCTCTTTTATGTAACTGCAGATTATTCACTTTTAGAATATCTCCAGGTGCCAGGCTGGAGACAGAGAATTCTTCCTGCAGTGCTCCTGTGCACCAGTATATTATGTCATATGGCTCCACAATGAATTCCATACAGCCCCAGAAGTGACATAAGTGTCACTCCTGATCGAAGATTTCAATTTATTGTGCATTTCTCCTTTTGCACCATCAGATGCAGAACTTGGAACAAAGTGTCTGAGTCAGTGTGCTGATTCCAAACTTGAGACCTTTCCAGATGGTAAAGAGGTCACTACGCAGAACACGGAGGGGGGGAAGGCAATGAGGAATCTGCAGTTAAGATACAGTGTCCACTAGAAACAGTGTTACCAAAGGTAAGTAACTTGTTCTTCAGGATGCTTTTAACTTCCTCAACTTTAAAATAGATACCATGGCAATACCTTCCAAAGGTGTAGGTCCTGGGGAGTGAACTCAGACCAAAACGTCCGGCAGAACCAAGCAGGCCAAGTGACCTTCCCGCTGGACCTGGGTGTCAAGGCAGTGGTGTTAGGTGAACATATGTTGTGATGCCAATGTCGCAGCCTGGCAGATGTCTAGAACAGACACACCTCACACCAAAGCCATCTTAGCAGTTTTGGCTCCGGCGGAATAGACAGACTGTGGACTGCTTCTTGGCCAGTGCGTAACAAATTTTAATATACAGGACTATTCACCTTGACAGAAACCATGATTTAGAGTTTTGGCGGATTGGGTTACTTTGTTATAAAAGTGACGGATTCCCCGTCTGCTGTATTACAATTCTATTATAGCCTATGGTACTTGTAATACAGCGGATAGGATATCTGTCATGTTTGTGATGGAGTAACCCCTCTGCCAAACTCTAAAACAGATGCAAAAACAACAGTTGATGGACAGAATGCAGAACAATGTCATAAATTCACCCCAGTACAGAGATCTGGGCCTAAATCCATCGTTTTTTTGCTCACCATGCCATTCCAGTTTGAACCCAGCCATATGCAAATCAGTCTTGACCCTGTGCCTCATGGGAACAGTCCAGCCCGAACTGCCAAGCCAGGTCCTCCCTGGACTGGAAACAAGCATCCTAGGACCGGTTTCGGGGTTTCACTTTGCCACTGGATTCAAGATAGCCTGGCTGATGATGGTTTTGAACCCGAAACCGGTCCCAGGATGCTTGTTTCCGGTCCAGGGAAGACATGGCTTGGCAGTTCGGGCTGGACTGTTCCCATGAGGAACAGGGTCAGATTGATTTGCATATGGCCATGTCTGAACTGGGGTGGTGGAGTGAGCTAAAGAATGATGATGGATTAAACCCAGATCAGTTGACTGGGGGTGAGTGTTTGATTTGCTCTAGCGCTCCGTCCATCATCCCCTTTGGTATCACTTTGTTCGCCCTAAGTTGGCAGGGTATACCCAGACGTGGGTCCCTTGCTCACTTTGCCACTGGATTCAAGATAGCCTGGCTGATGAGGGTTTTGAACCCGAAACCGGTCCCAGGATGCTTGTTTCTGGTCCAGGGAAGACATGGCTTGGCAGTTCGGGCTGGACTGTTCCCATGAGGCACAGGGTCAGATTGATTTGCATATGGCCATGTCTGAACTGGGGTGGTGGAGTGAGCTAAAGAATGATGATGGATTAAACCCAGATCAGTTGACTGGGGGTGAGTGTTTGATTTGCTCTAGCGCTCCGTCCATCATCCCCTTTGGTATCGCTAAACTCTAAAACAGGGCAGCGTCTGATTTTGCATATATTTTCCTTTCTTTGTCCCACAAAAACACACAAAGTGCTGATCATCCATGCAATGGTCTTTTGTGTGGTTGATATAAAAGATCATAGCTCTCTTAAGGTCAAGTCAACAGAGCCTCTCCTCTTTCGACAGGTGAGGTGTGGCAAAAAACGCAGACAGAGTAATTGATCTAAAAAGGAACTTAGAGTGATGAAACACCACTGCAAACAACTGGAGTGCAATGGAGAATGAGCCAGGACAATGCGACAGGAGCATGCTCAAATCCACCCTAAGTCACTACTACCTAATGATCTGGACCACCAAACGTGCTGCTCTGGCGGACGACACCAACCGAAGCAAAGAAATCTTCACTATTCTGAAGGATTTCACCTCACGAACAGCCACCTCCAGCTCTAGGATTTCCCCACAGGACCTTTGCAGCAAACTTTCTCAATTCTTCAGCCACAAAAATCACTGCTATTTACAACAACTTCAAACTGCAACTGGACCGGACAGATCTACCAAACGCCTCCCAATCTTATCCAAAGAACCAATGCTAACACATTGCCTGTCATCACCCCAGAAGAGACAGCCACCATGAAGTCCATCTTCTCATGGGCCTTATTGGACCCCTGCAACCACCATGCCTACTCCAGAGGACTGCAACCCATCCGTGCCATGCTCACACCCATTCTGAACGCCTCTATCTCCTCTGCAAAATATCCAGACACTTGGAAACATGCTACTGTCAACCCACTGCTGAAGAAACCCTCCGGGGACCTTCAACGCTCGCCAACTACAGCCTGATCTCACTGCTACCATTCCCAGCCAAGGTCTTAAAGAAAATCATCAACATATGCCTCACCGAATACCTCAACGACCACCAACTCCTCGACACCACTCATTTTTAAAACAAAATTGTTATAAAATTTTTGGCGTACAACGAAAAATAATAGGTTACAGGTATAATGCTGTTCACTGTTATTCATGGTTGGTATAAAGATAGAATAAAATTGACAAGATAACAATACTGTGTAGTCATTGGGTTACATAGTTTACAGTTCAGGCATTTCAAGTAACATGTTAAACTCAATCAGAAATGAGAAATCATGGTAAGTTAATTAATGAACAAGCATGTTTGACTTCTGGGAACATTGTGCTGGCTATGAGAGCGGCTATATTGACAATATTTGTTAGAAGTTCATGTGCTGAGACCTGTAGCAACTATCTTGTATGAGACCTGTGGGGCACGGGTTTGAGGATAGTCACTGTATTTATCGCCAGTTGTGATGAATGAATAGTGAAAATGGGAGGGGGATGCAGCAGAAGTGACTTTAGAGGCGTTGTGGTGGGTGACTAGAATGTTATGGGTACGCTGTTAATGTTATGGATTTGAACTCTACGGTGGGAGATCGTCATCCTTTATGATGCTTTGGAAGAGTATGAGCAGGGCATCCCATTCCATGGATACTGGGCGCCTGCGGAGCTTTTGGGCTACCTCACGTCGGAGTACTGTACTTTCTGCATTTGCCCAATCGATAAGGGCCATTTGCCAAGTATCAATTGCAGGTGATTTAGCGGCCCTCCAGTGTAGGGTAATGGCATGTTTGGCTAATAGCACAGCAAGGCTGGCAAAGCCTGCATCTACTTTGCTCTTTTTTGCACTTATAAATGCCTACGGCGCTAGCTGCTCAGCAGTTCAACAGCGTGTTGTGGATAAAGTGCCAGTATTGTGTTAGGTCAGTGCATGACCACAACATGTGGTGTAGATCAGCAGTGGGCAACTGGCAGCGAGGGCAGGTGAGGTGCACTGTGTGGATGTATTGACTGAGTTTGTCTGGCTACTGGCATAAGGTAGGCTCTGAGTAATACCATGAATTGTATGCTTTCGAATCTCACATTCGTGGAGACTTTTTGAGGGGTTTCGAGTGCTTTAGCACAATCAGTTTCCTGTAGAACTCTGCCAAACTCCCCCTCCCAGACCTATCGCAAGGTGGTGAACGAGATAAGTGTGTTCCCAGATCCCTTTATAGATCAATGTGACCAGGTGACTGCCTGTGCCCATAAGCAGTAATTAGCAGAGCACTGCATGTGGTTGTGGTTCCTCATCTATCATTTCCCACAGAGTGTGATATGTCTCCCTCAGTTGCCTGTATGTGAGATACTGACCCGGAGGCACGGCGTACTACTCCACGAGTTGCTCGATGCTAGTTAAGTGGCCATCGAGGCAAAGGTCTCCATCAGTAGCTAGGGATGGTTCATGACAGCTGTCTAGTTCCCTTGCTATAAAGTATCCTGGGTAGCGGGGTAGACCCTAAAGATGGAGCGTTGGAGTATAGGGTGTTATCTGTTGTGTGAGCTGAAAAATACGACTCATGCATTGAACTGTGCCCGTTTTTTCCTCTGTTTCCCTCGCTGCCCCCATTTCCCTTGTGTCCATTTTTCCTTCTGTTTCCCTCGCTGCCCCTATTGAACTGTGCCCGTTTTTTCCTCTGTTTCCCTCGCTGCCCCCATTTCCCTTGTGTCCATTTTTCCTTCTGTTTCCCTCGCTGCCCCCATTGAACTGTGCCCGTTTTTTCCTCTGTTTCCCTCGCTGCCCCCATTTCCCTTGTGTCCATTTTTCCTTCTGTTTCCCTCGCTGCCCCCATTGAACTGTGCCCGTTTTTCCTCTGTTTCCTCGCTGCCCCCATTTCCCTTGTGTCCATTTTTCCTTCTGTTTCCCTCGCTGCCCCCATTGAACTGTGCCCGTTTTTCCTCTGTTTCCTCGCTGCCCCCATTTCCCTTGTGTCCATTTTTCCTTCTGTTTCCTCGCTGCCCCATTGAACTGTGCCCGTTTTTCCTCTGTTTCCCTCGCTGCCTCCATTTCCTTGTGTCCATTTTTCCTTCTGTTTCCCTCGCTGCCCCCATTGAACTGTGCCCATTTTGCCTTCTGTACCCCTCGCTGCCTATCTCCACTCCCGCCGCTGCGTCCCCTGCGGCCCCGCCCCCGACTGCCCATTCGCTGCCCCTGCCTCCCGCCTCCCAGCTGCTCCTCCCTCCCACCTCCCCATATATGGCGGCCGCGCCGCTGGCGCGCCAAAGGCGCACCTAAGGCAAGCCCGTCTGCGCCCGTCCGCGCCTGGACCGCGCCCAGCGCCAGAACCCCTGGGCCGTGCGCCCCCGCTCCAGCCTCGAGGACCGACGCCGATACGATGCCACCACACTCCACGCTCTCAACCCCGGACGGACGCACAACTGCTTCAAGGCCGCCCGAAACGCACCTATGGTCCCTTCACCTGCCGGAACTGCAGCTACACCAGCCTCAGAGCCACCGAGGCGCCCGCCAAGAAGGACCTCAACCACCTCCGATGCATCCTACTGAACACCCGCTCCGCACGCAAACACGCCGTCGAGCTCTGGGACCTGCTCGACACATCATCACCAGACGTCGCCTTCCTGACAGAGACCTGGATGAACGACTCCTCCGCCCCCGACATCGCCATAGCCATCCCAGACGGCTATAAGATCACCCGCAGAGACCGCGTCAACGCAGTAGGAGGAGGAATCGCCATCGTCCACAAGAACACCATCAGGGTCTCGACCAGCACCGCCGAACACATGCACTTCCAGATCTACACGGACCCCAACACCACCCTTAGAGGCACCCTTGTCTACAGACCCCCTGGGCCCCGACCCCAGTTCAGCGACTCCATCGCCGACTTCATCAGCACGCACGCCCTGACCTCTACCGACTACATCCTCCTCGGAGACCTGAACTTTCACCTGGAGAACAACAACGACAGCAACTCCACCACCCTGATCGACAACCTCGCCAACCTCGGTCTGAGCCAGCTCGTCACAACACCGACCCATTCCGCCAGCCACACGCTTGACCCCATCTTCTCCTCAAGCTCCCACGTCTCCTTCAGCCACACCACGGAACTCCTCTGGACCGACCACCGCTGCATCCATTTCACCTTCCAGAAACCCACCACACACCACCGCACCCAACAGATCCCACGCCGCTGCTGGAGCAAAGTCACCGAAGACCAACTTCGGGCAACCCTCGCTCTCAGCCCTCCCTCCGACCCATCCAACACCGACGACGCTGCCTGCAACCTCAGACGATGGATGGACGACTGTGCCAACACCCTCGCCCCGCTGAAAAAACTCACCTACAGTGACACCACCAAAAGAGCCAGCTGGTTCACCTCGGAACTCCTAGCTTCCAAGCGTACCTGCCGGAAACTAGAGAAGAAATGGCACAGTGATAAGACACCGGACAGCCACGCAGCCCACAAAGACGCCATCCGTAACCACCACCACCTCATCAAGTCCGCCAAGAGAATCTCCTTCAAAGACCGCCTCGACAACAACGCACACAACAGCAAGGAGCTTTTCAACATCGTGAAGGAACTCTCCAACACCAGCTCCAACACCAACGACATCCCGCCGTCGCAACCCCTGTGCGATTCCCTCGCCACCTTCTTCCACCGCAAGATCGCCGACATCCACAACAGCTTCAACACCCAGACAGCCCCAACTAAGATCGATGCACCAGACCCGCCGCACACCATCGACCACGACCCCCTGCCAGCCTGGGCCAGCGTGAACATCGAGGACACCATCAAGACCATGAGCACAATACACTCCGGCTCCCCGTCAGACCCTTTACCGCACCACATCTTCAACAAAGCCAGCAGCTCCATCGCACCCCACTTGTGCAACGTCATCAATCTCTCCTTCGAGACCGCGACCTTCCCAGAGAGCTGGAAACACGCAGAGATCAACGCCCTACTCAAAAAACCCAAGGCGGACCCGAGAGACCTCAAGAACTTCCGGCCCATCTCCCTGCTTCCGTTCCCAGCCAAGGTCATCGAGAAGATCGTCAACAAACAGCTAACCCGATACCTCGAAGAAAACAGCATCCTGGACCCATCCCAATCGGGGTTCCGCAGCAACCACAGCACTGAGACTGCCCTCATCGCCGCCACCGACGACATCAGGATCCTGCTGGACAACGGTGAGACCGCAGCCCTCATCCTGCTGGACCTCTCCGCCGCCTTCGACACTGTCTGCCACCGCACTCTACGCGCACGCCTCCACGACGCAGGGATCCGAGACAAGGCCCTGGAATGGGCCACCTCCTTCCTCGCCGGCAGAACCCAGAGAGTCCGCCTCCCACCATTCCGATCCGAAGCCTCCGAGATCATATGCGGCGTACCCCAGGGATCGTCCCTCAGCCCAACACTGTTCAACATCTACATGGCCCCGCTCGCACGCATCGCCAGACAGCACGACCTCAACATAATCTCCTACGCCGACGACACTCAACTGATCCTCTCCCTCACCAAGGACCCTCTCGCCGCCAAATCCAACATCCATGAAGGAATGAAGGCCGTCGCCGATTGGATGAAGATCAGCCGACTAAAACTGAACACGGAGAAGACAGAGGTCCTCATCCTCGGCTCCAACCCCTCAGCCTGGGACGACTCCTGGTGGCCAACGACGCTGGGAGCAGCCCCGACACCCACCGACCACGCACGCAACCTGGGAGTCATCCTCGACTCAACGCTCTCCATGGCCAAGCAAGTCAACGCAGTCTCATCCTCCTGCTTCAACACCCTCCGCATGCTTCGCAAGATCTACAGGTGGATCCCGACAGACACAAGAAGAACAGTCACCCAGGCCCTCGTCAGTAGCAGACTTGACTATGGGAACGCCCTCTACGCGGGAGCCCCGGCCAAGCTCATCAAGCGACTGCTACGCATACAAAACGCCTCCGCACGCCTGATCCTCGATGTACCACGCCACAGCCACATCACCCCCACCTGAGGAACCTGCACTGGCTCCCCGTTGATAGGAGAATCTCCTTCAAACTCCTCATCCACGCACACAAGGCACTCCACAAGACTGGCCCAGCCTACCTCAACAGACGACTCCTCTTCTACGTCCCCAACCGCCAACTCCGCTCCGCCGACCTCTCCCTCGCCACCGTCCCTCGCATTCGAAGAACTACCACCGGCGGCAGATCCTTCTCCCACCTCGCCGCCAAGACCTGGAACACCCTTCCACTAAGCCTAAGACAGACCCAAGACCTGCTGACCTTCAGGAGGCTACTCAAGACCTGGTTGTTCGACCAGTAGCAGCACCCCCCTCCCCCTTTTTTCCCTAGCGCCTTGAGACCCTCGCGGGTAAGTAGTGCGCTTTACAAATTCTGTGATTGATTGATTGATTGATGCATTTGTGGCCAACTTTTACATGTAGGGACCATGGAGTTTTGAAAGCAGACCCTCGTGAGTAGGAAATTATTGCTTGTACTTGGTGCGAGAGGACCTGCTCCAGTGCATGTTTCGTCGAGGGACCTGCCTTCAAGCCAGAAGGACAACCATAGCAGCTGCACTGCTAAATTGTAAGATTCAAAGGTGGGCGCTCGAGGCCGCCCTTATCTGATGGGAGCTGAAGTTTGGATAGGGCGATTAGTTCTCCTAGTATAGAGTCTAATTCCCAGAAAAAAATCCTGGGCGGGACAACAGGGACATTTACGAACTAATAACGTAACCTCAGGAGGATAACCATTTTGTATAGTGCGATTTTGCTGGTGGTAGCTAATGGGAGTTTTTGACAAAATTTAATTTGGGATCTTATGGTTATAAATGTATGTCAGACATTCCCTTCAAAGAGATCTTCTTTGGAATGACAATAGTTAGATGCCAAGGTATCGGACCAATTTCTCCCTCCACTGGATTGCTACCCCGCCTAGTCTCACCTCTTGTGGTACAGTATCCCTCAGCCGTGCGTGGGAAAGAGCAGGATTTGTTCCAATTAACTCAGAGGCCTACCGCATTGTCAAATTCTTGTAAACTGTTGTGTATTGTGGAGGGGTCGCCATATACGTATGTCACCTGCGTAAAGGGAGCCAAAGTGCGTTGCATCAACTAAAAGGGTTCCCCACTGCTGCCCCTCTTTACAGGGTCGGATTATGATGGGCTCCATGGTTTTTGGCAAATAGGATGGAGGAAAAAGGACATCCCTGCCTGATGCCCCTCTCCTCCGAAAAATTAGTTGAAATTAATTTGCCTATTTGCACCTTGGAGGAGGGATCTGTGTACAGCAGTTTGGTGTAGGCCTGTAGCTTCTAGCCAAAACCCATTCTAGTTAAGAACTGTAAAAGGTAATCCCATGTTAGTGTGCCAAAGGTTTTTTCTAAGTTTAGTATCAGGCAGATGGAGTTAGGTGCTCTTTCCATTACGTGGAATAACCTTTGGATATTTTCTGATGTACTACGCCTTGGGACAAACTCATTTTGGTCTTTGTGTATGAGCGCACAGATTACTCGTAAGTATCTGGTTGCCAATATTCTTCCAAGGATTTTGTAATCGATATCTAATATGGCTATTGGTGTAGATGATGATAGGAGGGTTAGGTCTCGGTCGGGCTGGGCTTGAGCAGAGGTATCAAGAGTGATTCCCTAAGTAATGAGGGTAGTAAGCTGGTCTGGAGGGCTTCACTGTCTCCTCGACACCACTCATTCTGGTTTCAGACCCAACCGCAGCACATAAACTGCCCTCATCACCGCCATGGATGATATCTACATGGTTCGGTTGTATGACGGATCCACGCAGGCACTAACAACGTGGTCTTAACAACAACCACGTCTTAGCCGTTCATGCCTTTATAACGCAGGCCTTAACCATGCATATACCTTTACAATGCACAGCTTTACAACGAAAATGTGAGTATTTAGTAGGTAAGTATAAAGCCTCTTGATATATATGTATTTATATATGTGTGTGTGTGTGTGAAGGCTTTAAAGTTATCTGCAAAATATTTAAAGTCAAGGCATGCGTGGTAAAGGCATATGCATTAAAAAAAAAAGATATTTATTTATATATGTTTTTATACACACATACAATTAAGTATATATTTGTGTATATATTATTACATTTATATCTATATATATGTATAACTGTTAAACACATACATATTGATATATACATGTATGCATGTAAAATAAAATATAAAAATATATACACACACATATATATATATATATACACTAACATATATATATATTTTTTCCTAACAAACCCTTAATCCCATATCCACCCAAAACTCTTAAAATTCCCTTCCTACCCAATATCCCATACCCACCCTAAACCCAAAAAATGTCCATGCCATCCAAAAACCCATACCCACCCTCAACCCTAAAAATTCCCATGCCACCCAAAAACCCATACCCACCCTAAACCCTAAAAATTCCCATGCCACTCAAATATACACACACACACACAAATATATAATACACTTACCTTTATACTTACACACCCTAAACACTAAAAATTCCCATCTCAACAAAAAAACATTATCCACCCTAACCCATTTATATATTCAATGTAAAAAACAAAGGTTACAGGGACGTTATAGTTAGGAAATATAATTAATAAAACCTTAGAAATTCACTGAAAAAAACAAAGGCTACAGAGACGTTATAGTTAGGCTCAAGTTTCACTCATACAAACCAGAGAAATTCAGCAGTTCTAGTTAGCTGAGCTAATGCACTGCTTATGACCTCACATATTACATCACCGTTGACATAGTCAGTGACATCACTGATGACATCGCAAATAACATCACTGATGACATCATCCAGTGACTGAGTGTTTGTAAAAAGTTTAGGAGTGTTAAAAAAAAAAATATATATATATATATAAACCAAGGTTTATTGGTGAATCAGTGTGTGTAACTGTATGGATGATTCAGTGGGTGCGTGACTGACTGTATAAGTGAGGGATTAGGTGTCTCAGTGAATGTATGGGTGAGTGATTTGTGTGAATGCCTGTATCTGTCTGTCAGTTGGTGTCTAAGTGGTTGTATAGGTGTGTGAGTGGGTACGTGAGTTTCTGTATGGGTGAGTCATTGGTTGTCTGAGTACCTGTATGGGTGTTTCAATGTCTGTGTGGGTGCGTGAGGGGGTAACTGCCTGTATGGATGAGTGAGTGGGTGAGTCAGTGGCTCTATGGGTTAGTGAGTATGTGTGTAATGGGCTGTATAGGTGAGTGAGTATGTATGGCTGTGTCGGTGAGTGAATGGATTTATCAGTGGTATATTTGTTAGTAATTGCATATGTGAAAGGCAGTATAGGTGAGTGTTGGAGTATATGATTGAGTGTATGCGTGACTGAGTGATTGAGAGAGTGGCCGTATGGGTGAGTGTGTGCTTGTCTCAGTGATTGCCTAGGTGAGTGAGCATGTGGTAGTATCTGTATGAATAAATAAATGAGTGGGTGTGTGTATAACTGTATAGGTGAGTAAATGGCTGTGTGATTGACTCTATAGGTGAGTGAGTAGGTGTGTGAGTAGCTCTATGAGTGACTGACTGTATGAGAGTAGTGTCTGGGTGTATCAGTGGATATATCAGTGGCTATATTAGTGAGTAAGGTGGTGTATGAGTGACTGTATGGGCGACTGAGTGGATGTGGGTGTACACCTATGAATCAGTGAGTGGGTGTGTAAGTACTGGTATGGGTGTGTCAATGGTTTTGAGAATGCTAGTGTAGAAGTTGGACTGGGTGTATAAAAGGTTATTTTGTGGTGTGAGTCGGTGCGTCAGAGATACTGGGACTGATGTCATGAGTGATGTAATATGTGAGGTCATAAGCAGTGCATTGCGGGGGCGCGAGTTATAGTTATCTCAGCTAACTATAACTGCTGAATTTCTCTGGTTTTGTACGAGTGAAACTTGAGCCTAACTAGAACGTCCCTGTAACCTCTGTTTTTTTCTGTGAATTTCTAAGGTTTTTTAGAAATTATATTTCCTAACTATAACGTCCTTGTAACCTTTGTTTTTTTCAGGGAATGCCTAAGGTTTTTAAAGCGCTAATTCCCAACTATAACGTCCCTGTAACCTTTGTTTTTTTCAGTGAATTTCAAAGGTATTTTTAATTTTATTTCCTAACTGTAACCTGTAAACTTTGAGTGGCTGTGTGAGTGGCTGTATATGTCGGTGACTGGGTGTGTGAGTGGCTGTATGGGTCCGTGAGTGAGTGCGTAATGTCTGGGTAATTACGTAAGTGCATGAGTAGTGCCTGGGTGATTGCATAATTGCATAGGTAGTGCCTGTGTGATTCTATGAGTGCAATTGCCAAGGACACACTGCGAATACTGGGTGTTTTTGAGAAAGTGTAAAACACATATACAGACATTTTTTACATAAAGTTTCAGTGTAGCTATTTAGTAAGAAAATAATTTAACTTTCCCCTTTGTATTCATTTGTTAAAATACCTATATCAAATATGCATTTTCCGGGGGCGTGGCCAGCAGCCAGCTAAGATGGCCGCAGTTTAAGAGAGGTCTGCTAGCCACGCAGCGGGAGCCCCAAAAAATCCGACATCCGTGCGATTGAGGTGCACCCAGTAGAGGAGAGGACATCGAGTGCTTGCGGCGAGGGTCTAGCCGAGTTTCAGGCTCCCGGAGGCAGGACGGACTTCAGAAGCCGAGCGAGTGCCGCCAACAAGGCGCTGCACCGTCGGACCTGAGCGGCGGGGAGCCTGTCCTTGGAGCTCTGGGAGCGTGGCAGCCCGGGACGCCAGGAGCGGGACGATTCACTGCGTGTGGAGTGGTGACATCGGGAACCTCCACACGCCGAGACCAGCCAGCGCAGCCTGGGACACGGCACGAGACGTGCTGCAACACAGCAATACGAGCGCCGGACCTGGCGGACGCGCCGAGGATTCGGGTGCGGCCCGGAGGGCCCAAGGCGGTAATTTGGTGAGTGCAGCGCGACCGGGACCGCAGTAACGCAGGAGGAGCCCCCCGCCTAACTAACTCCCTCTGCAACTGAGACGGTGGAAAGGCAAGACAGCCGCGGGCGCAGAGCAGATTGCTGCACGCCCATGAGGAGTGAATGAGCCGGCCTGTGTGGGCCACACATTTGGAAACGAGCGCCTGGTGACACTGCCCCAGAGACATAATATCGCAAGCAGTGGCGAGGCGACCCTAGGCCTCTGAGAGGCTTGGGGCTGGCATCCGGGTGGTACACCCCTGCTGGTGGCGCATCGGGAGACTGAGGGGGTGAACCTGCTGTGCCCCTGGATGGTGCTAAACGGCCCTACGACACCTGCAAGTGGCGGTTAGTGATCTCGCATGCAATCCCTGTCAACAGACTAGGCTGGACCCGCCTGAGACGAGGGTGGGCCCCAGAGTGCGTGATAAACCCCACCTTCGTTGGTACCCATACAGGACGGCCCGGGGGTGCCCTACTCTGGGAGGTGTTGCCGCTGGACGCCCTGAGAAGTGCCGGAGGGGAGACCTCTGTTCAGCGGCGAGGAAGGGGTGGTGATTGCCAGACCCCTCAACAGACCTAGGAAACCACGACTGGCAGAGGCTGTGGGTGACGCCAGCCCGGCGGAAGAATTGGAGAGCGGCCGGATGGGGCGCACAAAAGGAGTAGGATCGGGCCAACCTAACCAAATCGACAAGTACACAGTCGCTATGGGCCGCGATGAGGGCACCTCAGGGGGAGCTCAGGGGCAGAGAGGTGAAGATCTCACCCAGGACCCCTCACTGAAGGACATACTTCGGGCCATAACAGAATTCCGAGGAACCCTGGAGCCGAAGCTCGACGCAGTGACGGAAGAGGTCAACCTACTCAGAGCAGACTTTAGTAAAATGTCGGACAAAATGGCCTCGGCGGAAGCCGGCAACGATGGGTTGCAATCAAAGGCCAAGCGCCTGGAAGATCAGGTTCTGAAATTGACCAAGAACCAAATGGACATCCTAGCTCGCTTGGATGATCAGGAAGGCAGGGCCCGGCGCAACAACATTCGGGTAGTGGGGGTGCCAGAGGGCATGGAGGGTCCATCGGTAGACCTCTTTCTGGAGGACCTGATCATGAATAAATTGAAGCTGAAGCATCTCTCTAAGTTCTTCTCAATTGAGAGATCCCATCACGCCCTGGGGCCGAGGCCCAAACCAGGAGCTTCCCCGCATACGATAATAGCGCGCCTTCTCAACTACAGAGATATGGATGTAATCCTGCAAGCGGCGCGCCAGCAGGGAGATCTGCAGCATGAAAACGCCACGATCCGGTTTTTCCCCCCGACTTCACACTCCAGGTGCAGCGCCAACGGCGAACCTTCGACGCAGTAAAACGGGCCCTGCGCGATCGGAACATCAAATACATGATGCTATTTCCAGCCAAATTGAAAATAATTGCAGAGGGTAAGACCTTCTTCTTCACTTCGGCAGAAGAGGCAAGCGACTAGCTGGAAGGTTGGAGAGTGGCAGGGCGAAGGGGAGGTAAGACCCAACAACACACCTCCAAAGAGCAGAACGAAGAGCAGAGAGGCGACAATCAAGATTCTGACACCCCAACGCAGCGGCAGAGACCAGATAAGTGACCATTCCTGGGGCACTAGACTTGCAGAATGGGAGCGCTAGTGGGAGGGGGGTGTGAGTGGTATATCAAGCCTGCCACAGGAAGCGAGACTCTGGGGAGTAGCCACAAAGACAATATTGCTGGGACAACTGGCTGATGCTGGACTAGAGACATACGCATGGAGGTGCATCCATAGAGAAGAATGGGGCATGACCCATCCGGGGGTTATATAAAGCATAGTGTGGCTGGAGGCTGACGCGCACTCCACTACAGTTATTACCATTACTCAATTTGGGGGACAGGCCACATGTTGGGGTGGTGGGAGGTTTTTACTCACCGAGCAGGGTTGCAGGGAGGGGGGGGGGGGTTGGGATATTGTTTAATTTGTATGTTCTTTTGTTTTGAAGTTTCCAGCTCAGTACCAACAATACTTCTATGTACATGCACGCCGGGGAGGGAAGGGGATGGGAGGCACAAGAGGCGGCCAAATGCAGGACACTATCGCTAGGGCACATGTGGGCCCCACACAGCTCAGGACCTGGAATGTAAATGGTTTGGGGAATAAAATCAAAAGTACTCTGGTATTGCAGCATATCAAAAGACATGCCCCAGATGTCATAATGATCCAGGAGAAACACATTAAGGGTAACAAATACAAGGCGCTGGATCGCTTTGGATACAAACTCGTGGCCGACTCGGGATACACCACCGACGCCAGGGGAGTAGGGATCCTGATGCGGGGGCCTTCCCGTTCATTGTAGTGAGGGTCTGGTCCAATGACGTGGGCTGCTGTGTGGCTGTGGCAGGGAGGCGGGAGGGACGTTGTGTCAACTTCTGTTCGTTTTATGTTCCCCCGAGGCTTCAGAAAATCGTCCTTCCAATGATCAGCACAATCCTTATAGGACTGCTGATAGGCACACTCCTGGTTGGGGGCGATGCAAATGCAGTTCTAGATCCGGAGCTGGATCGATTGAGTGCCACGATGAGTCAGAGGGATGAGGGGCTCCTAGTCGGCTTCCTGTCAGCCCTGGGGTTGGTGGACGTTTGGAGGGCGCATGACCCCCGACAGCAGCAGTATACATACTACTCGGCGCGCCACGGCTCGCTCTCTAGGATTGACTATCTATTCACACAGAGCGACAGGGTGGGTGACATTCTCGCGCCTTCGCATCTGGCTCGGGGCATCTCAGATCACTCCCCAGTGTGTGATGCAGTTCAGGGGCCGCGTGTAAATAAAGGGGCGTTCCCGAAAATAGACTCGTGGAGATTGAGGGACCCAGTGCTGAGGGATAAAATACGAGAGGGAACGGAGCTCTATATCCAGGAAAATGCTGGCACGGTGGAGTCCTATCGGACAATCTGGGAGGCTTACAAAACGGTAATTAGGGGCCAGGCACAAGCACTTATAGGGGGCCAAAAATAGGAGGAGCACAGGCATATGCGATCCCTAGAGCAGGAAGTACTCCGGACAGAGAAGGAGGTGACGGAGCGGAGCGACTCAGGCCTGTGCCACGCTCTGGCCCTGCGTCAGTACGAACTGAGAGTGGCGGCGGAGGGCGCAGCTCGGGCACATGCCTTAGCGGTGCAGCATCACCTCTATGATGTTGGTGACAAGGCTTCTAGATTGCTCGCATGGCTCGAGAAACCGGAGAGGGAGCGGTCATGGGTCGCGTCTGTCCAAGATAGGGAGGGCAACATACACACAGCTAGCGTGGATATCGCAGAGGCGTTTGCCGCATACTATGAAGAGGTTTACTCGCCAGTCAGCACGAGATCAGAAAGCGACTGCATTGAGTTTTTGAGCGATTTTTCTCTATCTGAGGTATCGGCAGAGGACAGAGAGGTCTTAGAGTCCGCGATTACGGAAGATGAATTATTAAAGGCGCTGGGATCCCTAAAGGTGGGTAAAGGGTGTGGCCTCTAGAATAGTGCCACCATTGCGCGATATGCTGCAGGAAGGATGGGAGGAGGGCCAACTACCAGTAGACCAACGGACAGCCACTATAGTGGTAATACATAAACAGGGGAGGCCACCTGATCGCTGTAGCTCCTACAGGCCGATTTCCCTCCTTCATGTTGAGGTCAAGGTCTTGGACAAGGCCTTAGCAAATAGGCTGATACCGATTATTACCAAATTGGTCCACCGGGCTCAATCAGGCTTTATGCCGAATAGAAGTACTCGGCACAACCTGCGCAAGCTATATGGGGTGTTGCACATGACAAGGGATCCCACTGGCCCGCAAACAGCGCTGATGGCGCTAGATGCGTCGATGGCCTTTGATAGCATCGAATTGCCATATATGTTCGCTGTGTTAATGAAGCTGGGATTTGGCCCTAACTTCTGCAGGTGGGTGAAACTCCTCTATCAAGATCCAATGGCCCAGGTACGAGTCAATGGGGTGTTGTCACAGCAGTTCCATTTGCGAAGGGGCACGTGACAAGGGTGCCCCCTATCTCCCTTGCTGTTCGCCTTGGCGCTGGAGCCACTGGCGAATTGGATCAGGAGAGACCCTATGATATGGGGCATTGCGGCACCGGGGGGCTGGGAAGATCGCATATCGTTATATGCAGATGATATCTTGCTGTATCTCGCACGGCCGTACCATTCTATTGCCAGGGTGCTCCACCTCTTCGATCTATTCGGGAGCTACTCGGGATACATGATCAACTGGGCTAAGTCAGTGGTGTTTCCACTGGCGGGAACACCCCCAAGACTGCCGGTGCGATGTACAGCGCCTATAGTCCTCGAGGGTTTTAAATACTTGGGGATCCAGGTGGTACGGGATCAGCTCATGTTTTTCCCAAAAAATCTCAACCCCCAGATGGAGAGACTTCACAACGATGTACAGCATTGGCGATCCCTGCCACTGTCCCTGGCAGGCAGGGCGGCCCTCTTCAAGATGATGGCGCTGCCGCGCTTGTTGTACATCATGCAAAGTACCCCGTATCCTATATCGCCGATGGTTTTTCGAAAAGTCGCCCAGGATATTCGGGAATTGCTATGGCAGGCGGGCACGCACAAGATAGCCTTGCATAAACTACAAAGAGGAGTATACGATGGCGGCCTGGCGGTACTGGACGTAAAGCTCTACTATTGGGCATCGCAACTGCAGGTGGTCAATGACTGGGTATACTCTGATAGGGATGAACCAGCATACAGGGTGGATAGAGACGCCATGCCGGCAGGGAATTGTGAGGCGCTGCTGTATGTGCAACGGAACGACCCTAGCTGGCCCCCGCACACAGCGACAGTAGTGACATGTTGGAGGGAGGCGAATCAGCCTCTGGGGTGGCAGAACAAATTCACCAGTAGAACACCACTATGACATAGTGCTGGGTTAAGAGAGGTGTCCTCGCTTCAAGAGTTTTCAGGTTGGAAGACCATAGGCGTCGAGAGACTGGGAGACGTATGGAGGGAGGGGGCCCCACTCTCACTTGAAGATCTCCAGCGGGAGTTTGTGCTGGTAGAGGGCCAGAGGTTCCATTATCTGAGACTCAGGCATGCACTGTTGACACAGCTGAGGGGCGACACCTCCCTTTCTGACTATTCCCCACTGGAGGACAGGCTTCTGATCGACCCTATCCCCGAGAAAGCAATTTCCACAATTTACCGTAAACTTATGAACAATCTGCCTGAACACTTGACAGCCCTGAGGGCGGCCTGGACGGATGACCTGGGCAACATAGACGATGAGGAGTGGCAGGAGGCACTCCAAGGCCCGCGCGAGATAGCAATACGAATGCGCTTTCGCCTGATCCAGCTCCGGATTTTGCATCGCTCCTATTACCCCTCGACGCTGCTGCACAAGATTGGCAGGGCACCATCACCGCAGTGCATCCGAGGTTGCCAGAATGAGGGCACGTTCCTCCATATCCTGTGGGAATGTCCTAAGATAGCGCAATTTTGGCGCAGGGTCACAGTGATAATGGCCAGTGTAGTAGGTACTGATGTGCCGCTGGACGCAAAATGGCTTCTGCTCATAATCAAGGGGGAGGTGGTCTGGCCCAAATATGTCACCATATGGCTTGTGCTGGCAGCGGGGATCGCGAAACACAATATTGCTAGGGGTGGGGGCACCGCGTCCCCCTTCAGTGACAGCCTGGGAGAGGGACATTGACTGGTGCCAGAGAGCAGAAGAAACGGTATATAAGAGCAGGGGTTGTATTAAGAAATGGGAAAAGGTGTGGGCCCCATGGTGTGCTTACAGGGGAGAGCTAGAGAGCCAGGTGGACATGGGAGTGGCCCCAGACGTCTAGAGAATAGTACTCCTTTAATGATGCTACTTGTATATTGGCAAATTAAGTTTTATCCCATCCCGTCATGTGTCCGCCAAACTCATGTAGGAATATCTCCAATGTGCATGCTTTGGAAAATTTTATTATGCTGTCTACTGAGCGTGTTTAATAAAAAGAATTTAACATTTATTTATTTTTTAAATACATTTTCCTTCTTCACAGCAGCACCCGAGGTCGCAATGACGTCAGTAGTCACGAATACAAATGACAAAGTGTAAAACAGATATATAGACATATTTTAAAGAAAGTTTGAGTCTAGCTGTTTAGTAACATAATGGTTTAACTTTATTTTAACAACACATTTGTATAAAAACTCAGGTTAAAAAAATAACTTTCAACATTGGAACTCACGAATAGAACAGAACTACAAACAAAGAAATTTAGTTAGTTTACACAGTTTTACAGCTAAAATTGTGCAATGCACAATATGTGACAAGACATTGTCAAGGGGTACAAATAAAAAATATTCTTGCAGGACCTCGTCCATGCTTTACCATCTAAAAGCATAGCATGGCAATCGTCTATAAGCAGCAAGAAGGCAAAGCAAGGCTGAAGGACCCTCAACATCAATAGCAGTCTAAACAACACCGGGGCAGAGAGTCCCATTAGAGGTCTAATCTCAACTTCAAGATTTGTCTCCTAAGTTTTACCAGATGGCATCATACTGCATGGATTGTGGAGTTGTAGTGAGTGCTGGAGAGAAGTCCATAAGAGTCCTTCGCAATGCTTCAAAGAATCATGAATGTTGATTTTCTTTTATTTTTGGCCCTTCATAGTTTTTCTACATTAGCAGGCATTTTATTATCTTACAAAATGGGTATCTATTATCTATGTGTTGTTCATTTTATTAGAACATTGGAATGTTGGGAGCTCCACTGAAGACAATGGAGTAGCTCTGGGCTTATAATGGCTGGTATAAGCCCAGCACTCCAACATTCCAATGTTTGTCTTTTTGTTTCTCCATTTTTAATTTAGAACATTCTACCCTTAGTGGGTGGAATGTTCTAATAGCCTTATTACCCTTCTGCCTCAGGCTATACCAGTTGTTAAAGGCCCTCTCCCTCGTTATAGGCCCTCACCTGCGGCTCAGGCCTATAACTCGGGATCAGGGCCTTTTACAGATGGTATAGCCCTCGGCAGCGGGCTATAAGGCTATATTATCTTCTCATTTATTTTAACACTACTTACATATAACTTCCTCTACAAATAAATACACAGCTAACTTTTGCCAGTTATCAGTATTTAGTTTTTCACTTTTTAAACACAAGTCAACAATCTGTGTTTAAATCTTCTAGTGAGTGCGTCGACAACATATACAAACATATTTTTTAGACCACACTGTGTTAAATTTTGTAATCTCTTCTTCAAAACGATCAACTGTAATATCTGTGTCCTGTTCTACAACTCCTCCTCTTAACAACTCTTCATTTTTCCTAGAATCCTGCTGAGGACCAAAGAACCGAAACTGCACATCATCACAAACCTTTTCTACATCTGCCACAGTACCATACAAAAGTGCTCTATTCATTTCTCCTAAACATAAAGCGGGGGGTTTCACATAGTGAAGCCTCCTAATTAAAGTTCACATTGTTGAATGGTGTACAACTAACATCCTGAAATGATGAAAGGTGTTTTGGCACTCTTTCTTTGATAAACAAGCTATTGAGTGTCCCTGCACATTTGTATGCTTTCTAATCTTGCAAGGATCCAATCCTTGTAAAGTAATTCTTTTGTGTTTTAAGCTTCACCATATGTAGAAATGTCCTTAATATAGCAATGGATTTCTGTTGAATACTACAAACACTACTACAATTCCATTTCTATACAGGCAACTGACTCCACCTTCCTTGTACCTGTTCTCCAATAACCTGTTCTACATTTGTAGATACCATCACCTCTTTCACTATAGGAGTGCCATTATTCATTTCATAACATCGTTCTCCGTAATCAACTATGTATGCATTCTCTACTAAAAACTATACAAAAGTTACTTCTATTCACTAATCTTTATTTATGGTTTTGTCTCCTCATGCACAACACCATTTTGTCAAGAATCTTCATTTTATTTATAATCAAAATGAAAAGCTTCCTCTTCAAAGCAAAGGCCTTATCAACTACTCTCTGAAATCGTTCTTTCTGTTTCAGTGCCTCTCTCCTTCTTCTGTACTTCTTCATAGTTATCTGTAGATTTAGGACTACTCTACTACGAATCTCTGATTTCCTTGAACTGCTTCTGTCTCCTGGTTAAGGTGTGCCCATCTTTGTTACATTATTTCCTGTTCTTGTTATATAGATTTTGTCCGCTGTTTTTCTTTTTCATAGTTTGAATTTTATTTTCATTCTTTTGTAATCTTCGGAAATGTCCACATATATTTTTAAGAAATTACTTTGTTCTCTTACCACTTGCTCTTTTTTCTTTCACCACTTATTCTTAATTTTGCCCATTTTGTGTCTCAGTTCTGCATAGATACTTGAATCGCTTCTGTTCCTTTTTTCCTCCGAGCTTTTGTAGGCATTCTGTCTCAATAATAGCAAAACAGTTTTTATGTTATGTTCCAGTTTTAAATCTACAAATCAACCTACCTACATAACTACAAGCACATACTTCAATGTACCAATCCCAAACCAAAACACAAAACTTAATTTTAATATAGCACCCTCTCCTACAACACAGCTGCACCATATCTCAGTTCTCACTTATACATGCTAAAAGACCACTTTATCCCTTTTGTACACATTTTTAAAATAAACATCAACCAAAGTGTAAAAGTACATACATAGTCTCAATATTATAAATCCGAAAACATAACATAAGGCTATTTCTGTGCCTCTCTACCATTGTATCACTGGCAGATTTAGTGTTTCAATACTTTTCTACCTACATGTGTCAGATAAAAATTTTGAGAAACACTGAATATAAAAATCTGCACATTAATCTGTATCACAGCATATAGCTCACTAATTCTTCCAAGTACATGCAAACAGTGTGTGACAGGTTACATATATTCACCACATGGTTCTAAAAGAGTACATATTCCTCACTAAGACTTGTAAATACATGTGTTTCTGGTTGAGTACAACAATACTCCCTGGATGATTGGATGAGTGCATAGATAGTGCCTTGGCGATTCCCTCAGAATATAGGTAGTGGTTGAGTATGTAGGAACTACATCAGTGGTTCTATATCTGCATAGTTAGTGCCTGTGTATTCACATAACTATATTGCTACTATCTGAGTGATTGGATGAACGCCTGGGTTTTTCCTGCGTAGTTCAATGAGTACATGATTAGTGCCTGTGTGATCATAAGAGTGCATGTGTAAGTTCCTGGGTGATTGAATAAGTCTAGATATCACACTTGATATATAATTCCATACATGCCTCTCTAAGAGTATACACTGCTCTTTTACTCAGCGTGCACATGCCTCAGTACGTTTCTAAAACTGAAAACAACAATTTTCACCTTTTGAAAGCAAAAAAACTTTTCTTTATGGCATACCTACATCATTTTGCACATATTTCTTGTGTCTTTAAAACATATGAAAATTAGTTACTTACCTGTAACCACGGTTCTCCAGTATTGGTATCTTTCATAGATTCACATGCTTGAATCATCCCCGTCATCGTAGTGGGAGTCCCACGGTATACATATAAAAGCAGCAGATAAAACTACTCTAGGCTACCATGCACTGAAGAGTCACTGCAATAGCCTATCTACTTTCTTTTGTAAAAAAGAACCAAACTTAAGCAACAGCCAATCAGGCGACGGCACCCTCTAGAACAATCCCAAGAGAGGCTAGGTTCCTCAGATTTTCAACCCCATTGTGAAATTATAAACCTTGAGGAATAAGGGAAGCCTCTCTGGGGAGGAGGGTGGGTCGCATGTGAATCTATGAAAAATACCAATACTGGAGAACCGTAGTTACAGGTAAGTAACTCATTTTCTTCTCCAGTATTGGATCTTTCATAGATTCACATGCTTGAATCAGAGTAGCTAGCAGTTTCATAAACATGCATGTATAGAAATACTGTAATATATTTGTTGATCCTTAGAGGATGGTGGGTTACAATATACATGCCAATACAGAAACATCAATAAGATATTACGCAGTAAGATATCAACCATATAAAGAAATTATGAACATAAATATAAGTACATTACACCAAGCAAAAAATAAAAAACACCTCTAATAGTAGAGGCTTACCTTATTGAAATAGATGACGCAGGACTGCCTGTCCCACTGCTGCTTCGCTATAAGTTGCCATGTCCAGGCAATAGTGCCGCATGAAGGTATGAGCATTCTTCCAGGTAACGGCACGGCAACTCTTCTCTAGTGGAATACCAGCGAAAAGAGCAGCAGAAGAGGACACTGCTCTTGTAGAATGCGCCCTGGTCTTGGTTGTAAGCGGTTTACCCGCCTTAACTTGACACAATTGAATAGTAGCAGCCATCCATCGTGCAACAGTTCTTTTCGTGACAGCAGACCCCAGCTTTACAGGCCCATAAGATACTAGAAGTTGATCCGTTCTGCGCAGCTGCTTTGTCCTTTGTAAGTAAAACTTAAAGCATCTTTTTACAACTAAAGAGTGAAGAGATTTCTCCGCCGGTGACGAAGGATGCGGTAAAAAAGTGCGCAGAATTACGGGCTCATTAAGGTGAAACTGAGATGGTACCTTTGGCATAAATTTAGGATTTGTTTGTAACATCACATAGTCCTCTGTGAGGCGTAAGTAAGGCTATTTAATGGTGAAGGCTTGAATTTCGCTTGCTCTTCTAGCAGAAGTAAGCGCGAGAAGCAAAGCCACTTTCCATGTGAGAAACTTGAGCTCTATTTTGTGGATTGGCTCAAACGGTGGTTTCATTAACTGAGACAGGACCACATTAAGGCGCCATTCTGGTGGAGGAGGCCTATAGGGGGAAAAGTCCTGAAAAGACCCTTCATGAACTGTTTGATGATGCGAGAAGAGCAGAGAGAAGAGGCATCAGACGTCCGCCTATAACGGGAGAGGGCTGCAAGGTGGACCCTTACTGAAGCATACGCCAGACCTGATCTTGCCAGAGACCAGAGATAAGGCAAGATTTGTTCTGGGGAAGAGAGAAGGGGGTGAATGTCATTCCGAAGGCACCAAGAACAAAAACATTTCCATTTTAGTCTATATGTTTTAAGAGTAGACTCAGCTCTTGCCCTGGACAATATATCTCTACAATCTTGAGGGATAACTAAATCCTTGTACTCATTGAACTCCGGTTCCAGGCAAGCAATTGAAGAGAAGCTGGGTGCGGATGCAGGATCTGCCCTTTGTTCATCGTTAGCAGGGTGGTTGACAATGGAAGGCGATAAGGCTTGGATTGCGACAGGAGTAGTAGCTCCGTGAACCAGTGCTGTCGTGGCCAACGCGGAGCAATGAGGATGAGTAGGCACGGTTCCCGTTTCATTTTCATCAGCACCCTGGGGATTAGGGGGTATGGGGGAAAAGCGTACGCAAAGATTCCTGACCATCTTATCGAAAACGCATTGCCCCATCACCCTATCTGTGGTTCCCTGCTGGCAAAGAACCAGCATTTCTGGTTCTCTTGAGACGCAAATAGGTCCAAGTTGGGTGTTCCCCATTTCTGGAAAATGTGACTGAGAACCAGTTGGTTGGCTTCCCACTCGTGATTTGATTGATTTAACCTGCTCAAGGTGTCTGCTAAGTTGTTCTTTAGTCCTGGGAGATGCCCCGCTTTGATAGTTATTTGATGTTGTAGTGTCCATTCCCATATTCTTTGAGCTTCCCAGGATAGGATCGGAGATCTTGTTCCGCCCTGCTTGTTTAGATAATGCATGCAGGTGGTATTGTCCGTGCGTATGAGGTCTGAGGATGCGCTTATCCTTGGGAGGAATGACTGAAGGGCTAGAAAAATCGCCTGTAATTCCAGAAAATTGATATGCATTCTGGAGAGAGAGAGAGACTCCATTTGCCGCTTATTTGGAGGTCTTGCAGATGCGCTCCCCAGCCTTCCAAAGATGCATTTGTGGTCAGAACAAACTCTGGAAGAGGGGAAAGGAATGACAGTCCCAGAGAGAGATTGCTAGGAGATTGCCACCAATCATGATCGGAGTTATCAGAATTATGTCGTCGAATGATCCTGTTATTTGAAGCCATTGGGTGTCCAACTGCTCTTGAAATGGTCTCATCCTTAAACGAGCATGTGGTACCATGAGAATGGCGGAAGACATTATTCCGAGAAAGGATTTGAGGAGACGGACAGAAGTAAACTTTCTTTTGTACAGATCGTGAGCCAGAGATAGAATGGCGTTCAGTCTCTCTGTTGATAAGAATGCCTGGTTTTGGAGGGTGTCCAGTGTTGCTCCTAGAAACATTAACCGATGAGAAGGAGCTAGAATGGATTTTCGAAGATTGACTGCCAGCCCTAGAGAGCAGAAGAGCTGTAGGCAGAAAGAGATGTCTTCCGAAGCTTGACGAAGAGAAGGCGCTTTCACCAACCAATCATCGAGGTATGGGAAGATCTGGAGGCCTTTCAACCTTAGGTATGCTGCCACGGGAGCAAGGCACTTGGTGAAAACGCGTGGAGCTGAACAAAGGCCGAAGGGAAGCACCTTGAATTGATAATGCGCGCCTGCCACAGAGATACGTAGAAATTTTCGATATTTGAGGTGGATAGGGATATGGAATGTAAGCGTCTTCCAAATCTAGGCTTGCTAAAAAATCCGAATGGTTCAGAAGCTGCAATATCTCCTGGAGAGTAACCATGCGAAAAGATTTCTTCAGCAGGTATTTGTTGAGTTTCCTGAGGTCTAGAATGGGACGCCATTCACCCAACTTCTTTTTTTATCAGAAAAAAGCGAGAGTAGAAGACTTTTCCTCTCTGAGAGCGTGGAACACATTCTATTGCTCCTTTTTGAAGCATTAGTAAAGCATCCTTCTTTAGCAATTGAAGATGGGGTGGTATTGATTTCTGAGGCGGATGATGAGGTGGTGTTGTGGTAAACTCTAGGGTATGGCCATACTTTATTATATCCAGGACCCATTTGTCTGATGTTATTTTCTGCCATTGATGTAGGCAATGAGAAAGGGGAGTTTTCTTCAGTGAAAAAGACAAGGGAAGAACGGCAGGAGGCAAGGCGTTGTCACTGCTTCCGGCCCGAATCCCTGGGTTGAACTTGTTGCTTTCGCCTAGGTTGTCTGGAGTAAGCAGCCTGTGGTGGCGCACTGTATTGTTGCTGTTGTTGGTAGGAAGGTCAGAAAGAGGTGTAAGTTTGAGGCTGGTATCTTTGGTAACCTCCTCGAAAAGAGTAAGTTCCTTTGCCACATGCTCCACGAAAGGGGGTCTTTCTATATTGGAGCGTTCCCAGAGCCTTAGCTGTGTCCGTGTCTGTTTTGATGGTTTGCAAAGCGTCATCAATATGTTTGCCAAAGACTGTTTCACCATCAAATGGCATGTCCAAAATTTTGCTTTGCACCTCAGGGCGGAACATAGTTGCTTTCAGCCAACCCTGGCGTCTGAGGACAGCAGCTCTAGCAAGCTGACGAAAGTCTAAGGAAGCAATATCCATAGAAGCATCAATGATTTCGGATGCAGATCTTTCCCCCTCAAGCAGGATCTTTCTTGCTTCCATCCTTTTATCCTTTGGAAAGAGATCTAAGAAATGAGCAATGTCCGACGACATCTGCCTATCGTACCTGGCTAAAATCGCAAGAGCGTTGGCAGCACGAACAGTCGCACCTGATGTGGTTGTGAATCTTTTTCCGATGTTATCTGTCAGGTGGAGCAGTAATGGGTGCTAGAGGAGATTTGCTTGCGAGATAACGGAGTCAGGCTTAGGATGTCCTACTAGACAAGCTGGAGCATCATCCGGAGCTTTATACTTTTTATCGATCCTCGGTAAGACAGGGATAACTGTGGCAGGTGTCCTCATTACTTTTATACCTTCTTCCCATATGTGATCTACAATGGGTATAGATCTAACAGATTTCCTAGATAGATCTTTGAAATAGTAGAGAAAGCAGTCTGATTGTTTGACCGTTAAAGATAGTTGGAAACGTGACGCTGCTCTTTATATTAAGGTGTGAAAGCCGCCGATATCCTCTGGTGGAGACTCTACAATTTGCGGAGAAGGAGACGCAGGTGTTGATATGACGTAGTCTTCCCATTCATCTCCTCCTTGCCCATCTTTTTGAGGTTGATTGTCCTCCATCAGAAGTATCCTGATGATGTTGCAGCACAACAGTATCTTCCGTAGGGGAGGGCGCACATAAAGGTACAGAGGTACGTGGTGGAGAAGCAGCACGGTGGTGGCTGTGGAGGTGGAGGAGCAGCCGCTGAAGGAAAGCGTGTGCGATAGTCATGAAATAAATCCTGAAGGTCTTGTACCAAAGTAACAGGAAGGTGGACCATAGGTTCATTAACTGGTTCCATGTACTGAATCTTTGCATGAGGGTGATATTCTTGTTGGTAGTATCCCTCATATTCATCGTCATCTTCCTCCTGATATTTTACATGTAATTGAGAAGGACTATGAGCAGGTCCAAACATCCCATCGTCATCAGTCTCCTCTAAAAAGGTTGAAGGGGGGGGCATGGCCAAGATGGTGGCGAGATAGGACGTGTCTCGCTGCCTCTCCTGCCGACCACCTAGTTAAGCACCGGCCTTTGGCCGCCTACAGCTTTGGATTTATCGGGGAAAGGTGCCCCGGCGAAGCGTCATCCCCGGGGACCCGGGAAACGTCAAGCCGACGACTGCTGGTGCCGGTTTCCGTCGTGGAGCACGGCGCGGCTGGGCCGCGCCGCGGAGCTCGGGGCTGCGGCCCGGCGGGGCGGAAGACGGATGCCCCCGGAGCAGCCTACGGAGGGAGTCTCGGACCGTCCGCGGAAGTCAGAAACAGGCTGCAGTGGGCCGCACGGCCGGCCTAGCGACTGACCATAGGGGGCTCCCCGGGGCGGAGCCATCCCGAGAGCGGTCCTGCAGCCCTGAGGCCCGGCTGCGGAGCCAGAAGAGGAGGCACACCCGCCATTTTGTCTGGCAGTCCTGTGACGCGCCTGGCGCTTAGGGAGCGGCTGGGATCCGGCCCGGAGGATCGCGGTATACCAGACCTGATGACATCGCAGGCAGGTGAGGGGGCAACACTGACGACCCATATCACCGGACCGGCACCGGAAGAGGGGAGAGATCTGGCCCAGCTCAGCAGCGCACCCCCGGGAGCCCGGTGAGAGGAGACTACAGGGCCCGGATCGCATCCCTCCCCATCGGCCTCCAAGGGTTGGGTGAGGGGGAAGCCTGCACCGGGGAGAGAGAGGAGTGCAGGGCAGCACTTTTGGGCACGGTGAACGGGAGGAGGCTCCACTGTGCAGCCACGAGCTGCGACACACCCATACATAATAGGCACTGCAGCAATAAGGTGGAACTCCCTGAAGCACCTCGGGTGTCACCCCGTCCCCTGGACTCACCTGGCACTATTAGAGAAGCAGTCTGGCCCTGTGAGAATTAACGGCTGGACCGGGGGTGCTCGAGCACGGCCGCCATTAGAGGTGGCCGTCGAGGGTGGGGCCCAGCGGCCTACGGAAGCAGCCCGACTAGGCCCGGGTGCGGCTTGTGGGCGTGCTGCGTGGCCCCCCGCTCGGCCCTGGTTTCGGCCTGGACCTTCTAAGGACATTGGCCTCCGGCCTCCCTCCGGGAACCGACCCGGCCACTAAGCACGAGACCTGCGGGCTTGAGACACACCGGCGGGTCTGGGGTGGAGCAGCAGTAACCCGGATCACCACATAGCAGGCCGTTCGTGGGGCCACGCCAGGGGTGAGGTTCTTTCCCTTCCAGTAAGGAGGAGCACCAGCGCTTCAAGCGGCAGGGATAAGAAGGCCCTAAAGGAGGGCTCCACCTGATAAACTTTGGCCGCAACTTCTTGACAATAACAGGCGCCCGCCGGCGTGAGGAAGGGCAAGCGGGAGGTCGATTGAGCCTGTCAGTTCTCCTTTGCAGCACACAGAGACCGCCAGGACTTAAGCTGGGATTCTTCACCCCCCATAAAGGCAGATAAACACAGGGTTGGCGTGCAGCTTGGGCAGGCCGGCAGCAGCGTGCCGTACATGCAGAGAAGGGTCGCACTGAGCCTCCCCACGCCCGCAACACAGATCGGGGGTCCCAATTCTGGGCCTGGACCGATCCTGATCTGCCACTGCACACCCCGTTCTGCCGGAAGAGAATATGTCCTCTACCCGAGGGAAGAAGGACAAAACGTTAAAGGAACTCTTCCCAGGCTCTCAGGGTGGAGCCGTGGCGGACCTCCCATTGTCGGGCGACGCTACCACATCACAGGTGGGCGACCCTAAAGAGGAACCGGTGACGCGGGCCTTCCTGGAATCCCCATTCACGACACTGCGCGACGATTTGCAAAATGTCAAGCGAGACCTCACATCTGAAATTAAGGGCATACGCAAAGATGTGGACAACATAGGCGAGCGAGTTGCGGCGCTGGAGGACAAGGGCGATAACAGGGACACTGAACTGGCTGCCCTACAACAGGAGGTCATTTCGCATCCATGATCAGCAGGTAATGAAATGAAATTGGGTATTTATAAAGCGCGTGGATACTCACAAAGAGTGTCCCGGCGCTAATCTCCAGGTAGATCTGCAAACGCATCTTGAAGACTTGGAGAACCGCTCCCGTCGTCATAACATCAGAATTCGCTGGGTGAGAGCGAACTAAGAGGCTGGCAACATCTTCACCTACGTGAGAGAACTTTTTAATCACGTCTTGGGTCACCCGCTCGACACGGACCTTAAAATAGACAGAGCACACAAGGTGGGTCCTCACCGCCCCGACAAAGCTCCCCCGTTGGACATATTGGTATGCTTCCAAGATTTCCGCACTAAAGAGGAAATCCTCCGCAAGGCCAGATCGATGCACCCGATCGCTTTCCGAGACCAGACCCCAGTTCTGTACCAGGACCTAGCCGCACTCACTCTGCAGAAGCGCAAGATCTTTCGACCTAACACTGCACACTTGCGCCAGCGCAACATCTCATACTCTTGGGGGCACCCATTTCGACTAATTTTCCGGTTTGAAGGCAAACTCTACCAACTCCGTTCCCTCTCTGAAGCAAGCCAGCTACTAGGAGTTGACATCCCAGATGAAGACGATAGCGGCAGCAGCCCCTCCCGCGGGACTGGAGAAACACAACCACGCTGGCGGCAACAAGGACGACAGCGCCGCACCAAACGATCCAATCCTTCAGAAATTACAAAAGGGCAACAAGCAGTGCTGGATGCCCTGCTGGAGGCGCTGGCAAAGACACAGACCCTGTCAACACTACACGGGCAACACGTTCTTCCATACTCCGCCAATGGGGCGGCCGGCGGGAGAGGCAGAGAGACAACTTTGGCCACAACATGGTTCCCATGAAGACCTATTGCCGATCGTCTCTGGATGATGGACTGAACTATGAACTTCAAACTCTTTTCGGCGTCTGTTACGCCAGTTTTTCATGGGTTTTTTTCTTTTTCCTTTTTCTTCTTGTTCTTGGGGTCCCCCGTCCACTGCTTCCCGAACCCCGTGGCCGTGCTGAGGGTACACTAGGCGCACCATACTGCTGCGTAATAGCCAATACATTCGGATCCTACTCCAGGTCCCCCCACCGCACGTCAGGCTTAACGCTCTAGATGCCGCCTAACACTCTCAAAGTTCTCACGCTTAACGTGAGAGGGCTCAATAACCCCGTCAAACGCCGGGCGATCCTCTCCTACTTGGAGAGTACCGGCGCAGACATCTGTCTCCTCCAGGAGACGCACCTGCCCTCGAAAGATTGTCATCGACTCAGGTCCCGCATTTTTCCCACACAATTTTTCTCGTCTAGGCCCTCCAAGACAGCAGAGGTAGCGATTTTAGTCTCCCGGACATTCAAAGGGAAGGTGGTACAAAAGGTGGCAGAAATTAAGGGCAGGTTGCTTACCTATCAGTTCGCGATCGGGGGACACACACTGGTCATCGGGTCCATATACGCACCCAATGAAGGACAAGAACGGTTTCTGCACGAGGCTCTGACCGAAGCCACTGCTACGCCAGAGCCTAAGATCTTGTTAGGGGGCGACCTTAACTTGGTATTTGACAACACTCTCGATAGGTCGGCCCAATGCACAAGTCAGGTTGGCGCTCTTTCCCCTGCAGGGTTGACTAGACTAGACGACCTGGGCCTAGTGGACCTATGGCGATGCTACCACCCGCAGCTCAGAGTATACTCCTACTACTCTAGCACCCACAAAACCTATGCGCGGCTCGATTATCTGATAGGCTCTGTGGCGCTTCGCGATATCACAGCGGCAGTAGAAATTCTAGTAGCAGCGCTGTCCGACCATGCACCAGTCGTGGCCACTCTGACTCTACCACCTACCCAGCAGCCAGCGCGACAGTGGCGCCTACGGGACACCCTTTTACAGCGCGCGGACGTAGTGGACCAGATACAACGCTCAATCGACGAGTATTTATCACACAACGACAACCCCGACACGCTCCTGTCCACCAGATGGGAAGCCCTGAAAGCGGTAATTAGGGGCGAACTAATCACCATATCGTCCCCAGACAATGCAGAACGCAGGCGAAAGAGAGAAGACCTTACTCAGAAAGTGAGGGAACTGGAACAAATGCACCAACGCACAGGGGCTCCCCGAACATGGCGCCAACTGACGGCTACCCGAGCACAGCTGGCAGCTATCGACCGCGACAGGGCAGAGTATGCCGCGCTACACTTGCGCCACTCCTTTTACGTTGGAGGGGCAAGTGCGGGCGGCTGCTAGCACACAAATTAAGAGAACTTAGACAGCTCCAGGGGGTTCAGGAGATCAGGGATCAAGGGGGGACAGTGATCACCGACAATGCAGCTATCGCTGAGATGTTTCGAAATTTTTATGCCCACCTGTACAATGGGCAACAGTTGGCAGAGGAGGACATGGACGCGTATCTGACACAGGCACGTCTTCCCACACTGACCCCAGACCAGGCGGAGCATATACAAAGGGACACACGAATTGAAGAAGTCATAGCGGCCATTTCACGACTTAAGCCGGCTAAATCCCCTGGCCCAGGCGGCTACACAGCGGCCTTTTACAAACAATTTAGTTCCACACTAGCGCCCCTACTGACCAGGCTTTTTAACTCCTTTGCATCCCCAGGGGCGATCCCCAAATCCATGCTGGAGGCCGCAATTACGGTCATCCCTAAACCAGGGAAAGATAGGACCAGCTGCGGGGCCTACAGGCCTATCTCCCTCGTGAACATTGATTTGAAACTCTATACTGGGATCCTAGTGGCTCGACTAGCTCCTTACATGCCCGGGCTAATAGACCCCGACCAGGCGGGTTTTATCCCCCAGCGACAGACTAGTGACAACACCAAGAGGGTCCTACATCTCATAGAGAAGGCGTCACGCATCCCTGGGGACTATATGCTCCTCACCATCGATGCCGAAAAGGCCTTTGATCGTGTTCACTGGCTCTACTTAGAACAGGCAATGACCCGCATAGGCTTGGGGGAGAGAATGAGGATGCAAATCCTAAATTGCTATCATTCCCCTACAGCAGCTGTGAGAGTTAACGGCCACACCTCAGCTCCGTTTCCCATCAGTAGGGGCACACGACAGGGGTGTCCTTTGTCACCCCTGCTCTTTGCACTGCACATGGAGCCGCTAGCGCAGAGAGTAAGGGAACACCCACAAATCCCAGGCATTCGTTGCGGGGACAACGAACACACAATAAGCTTGTATGCGGATGACGTCCTCGTCACCCTAGAGACCCGGAGATAGCCCTGGGAGCCTTTCTGGGGGAGCTGGACTCCTTCGCGAAGGCCTCCGGGTTCAAGGTAAACATAACGAAATCCACCGCCCTAAATCTCTCGCTGTCACCACATGCGCAAGCACGCCTCCAAAGCCAGCACCCCATACAGTGGTCCGGGGAGACGGTCCCATATCTGGGAATTCACTTGGCTCATACGCTACAGGCCACGGTGTCGGTAAACTATGCTAAATTACACACTCAAATCCGCTCAGATCTGCAGCGATGGAAATACTACCCCATTTTCTGGCTGGGGCGAATAGCGGCTATTAAAATGACAATCCTACTTAAAATCCTCTACCTCTTCCAGACGCTCCCCCTGCGGCCCCTCACTGGCTGGCTGAACCGAGTGCAGTCGGAGCTTTCCCTCTTTATTTGGCAGGGTCGCAAGCCAAGAATGAAGAGGACTGTTAGCACTCTCCCACCTAGCGAAGGCGGCCTTGGGATCCCTGATATCACACTCAATTACAAAGCTGCACAGTTGCGGCACCTGGTTGAATGGAGCCGTACTGAATCAGAGAAACACTGGCTATTCCAGGACCGGGCGGTGGCGGGCACATCCCTTAGGAAGATCCCCTTCCTTAAGAAATCACAGAGACCCCCCAATCTCTACGCTTCCCACATTACACGCACCACATTAACAACATGGGACGAGACCAATAGGAGGCACGGACTGACTACTTTCCCCTCCCCCGTTACACCACTCCTTGACAACCCTGACTTCAGCCCTGGGATAGGCGAGACTTCCTTTACGCAAAGGAGAGCCACAGAATCCCGAGCACTGGGTCACTTATTTGATGTAGAAGGCATCATCCCCTTCGCTCAGCTTAGAGCCGATTACGGCCTTCCCGAAGCTGAAAGGCTGCGCTACCTGCAGCTACGACACTGGGCACTACACCATGATAACAGGTCGCAGGCGCAAAGACACCTCACCCCTTACGAACGATGGCTCGTTACACGGTCATCAGATAAGAAACTGATCTCGGACCCATATAAAATGCTACTCACTCAATACACGCGCGTCTACAATGCAGGTCGTGCACGCTGGGAGAGGGACCTCGGCCGCGAACTCAGCAGTAAAGAATGGGAAGGGGTATACTACAGGGCACGCCACACAGCGAGTCATATGGGTCTCACAGAAACATTAACCAAATTAGCCTCCTATTGGTATTACACTCCTGAGCGCTTACACCAGGCCGACACCACACACAGTGCGGACTGTTGGAGGGGGTGTGGGAAAACGGGAACTCTGGTCCATCTCCTATGGGAGTGTGAGCATCTACAACAGTACTGGACTCAAATCCTGGATGAAATTGACAAACATCTAGATACGGAACTCCCCAGATTTCCAGCCTACGTCCTCTTGGGAGTCCCGAACGCCCTCACATATCCCCTAAAGTCTAGAAGAGGGCGACAGATTGCGATAGCTCTAGGTACGGCCACGCAAACTATACTACTGCATTGGAGGACTCCTCGGATTCCCATACATACAGGTTGGCTTCAGCGGTTGTGGCACATACTGGGGATGGAGAAGATCTCACTCACGCTGGCAGGGAAAGGTTTGACGTTTAGCGAGCTCTGGCAACCATTCCTGGCTCTCCTGGTCCAAGAGTACCTGGAACTAACATGTCCCAGATACCTTCGCCTCCTACGACTTACCTCACCGGACACGACTACTCAGCAGGATCTGCCACAGCAGTAACCCTTTACATCGAGACACGCTCCCCAACATGCAGTGGACGGGGGTGGGATTGGTACTGTTAACATTTATGTTTGACCTCTTTCGTTAATGTCTGTGCTGAATGTTTACCCCTGGGTTCTGCGTAACCCATATGTTGAGCTTTTTCGCATATCATATAGCTGCACTGGCGGTTGATGCACTAAAAAGATCTAAACCATAAAAAGGTTGAAGGTGGTAATACTATTGCTGGATTTTGCAAAAATTGCCTTGTCGACGAGAACGTCGTCGACGGGTACATAGGGGTAAGCTGTAAGGAGGATGGACGCTAATGGCCAGGCGTGGGATAAAGTATCGTCAGCTTCGTCGACGGTAGCGAAGTCTGTGTCGTCAACGAGGACATGACAGGAACGGATGAAGCCGTTGTCAGCATTGCAGACGAGATTGTCGTTGACACGGTCGTATACGAGGTCGTCGACGGAACCACCGTCGTCGACGAGGACGCCGACGAAAAGGTTGCAGTCATCGTCGTCGTCAGAGTTGCCATCGACGATGAGGTCGTCGGCGGTGTAGCAATCATCGTCACTGAAAATGTCGTCGCGGGACCGTCGTCGAGTCCGTCGTCGACTATGTAGATTTTTTCGACGAAGAGGTAGGAGAAACTTGTCTAGAAGGTGATTTTTGCTTCGACGGAGATCCAGAAGTGAGTGCCGTCGGTGACACAAGCTTTTTGGAGACAGAAATTTTCATAGAGTGAATAGAAGAGCATTTTTCCTTCTTATGGCTTTTTTCCTCAGTAGGAAATGGAAGCTTTCCTTTTTGTGAGGTGCCTGCATCTTCCTGACGAGACCTTTTTGAAGTCTTTTTCTTGGAAACTTTAGGAGATTCAAGAGGTCTCTCTCTCCTTTTGGGTGTTTCCTTAGAAGCCTGTGAGGTAGAGCCCTCCTCATCGTCAGATTAAGATTTTTGTTTCTGTAGCCAAATCAATAATCTACCCTCCCTATCCTTGAGGGTTTTTGTAGAGAAGGTTCTACAGATTTTGCAGTCTTTTACCTTATGTTGAGGGTAAAGGCAGTAGATGCAGCTCTTATGTTGATCCTCAGCATGCAGTCTCTTCTTACCACATGATCCACACGACCTGAAGAGACCTTTCTTTGAAGATTCCAACATACTGGTTAGAAAACTGGATAACAAGAGAAAAACTGAGCAGAGCTCAGGGAGACTACCCTTCACACAACGTGCAGTAGAAAATCTGAGGAACCTAGCCTCTCTTGGGATTTTTCTACAGGGTGCCGTTGCCTGATTGGCTGTTGCTTAAGTTTGGTTCTTTTTTACAAAAGAAAGTGGATAGGCTATTGCAGTGACTCTTCATTGCATGGTAGCCTATAGTAGTTTTATCTACTGCTTTTATATGTATACCGTGGGACTCCCACTACGACGACATGGATGATTCAAGAATGTGAATCTATGAAAGATCCAATACTGGAGAAATTCAGCATTTCTCAAAGAAAAGTTACATACCAAGTGAAGCTAGCACACAAACTCTGAAAAGGAATTCTGCACTATTAACCCTCCCCAAATTTAAACAGAGTATGTTGAAAGAAATGCACCACCCTCACCATATACATGAAATAAACAGCCTTGAAGAACATAGATCACCATGTAAACATATATGTGATTTCATAATAGATAAACACTTTCAGGCCATCTTTCCAAAAATATATAGGTCTCGGCATCTTTAAGTAAACTCAACAGTCTCATCGTACATATAACTATCTGCAACCAGAAAAACCATATCTCACCATCTAAACATATGCAAACCGGTAATATAAGTTAAAAACCTAATTGACAAACACTTCCTAATACATACCTAACAAGTATTACAAGTTTTTAATTTATATACAGGAACAGCACATTTTCTTATGTTTTATTCATGACTACACTACAACTATTTAACAATGTGACTAAAAGTACTATAGTTCCCAGAATGCAAATAACAGATCTGTCTGTTCTGCACATGATGCTTAGACATTTAAAACATTGTCATTTTTAAAGGCACTACTCATGGTATCTTTCAACAGTACTAACATCTTAAACACATACCCTCTGCCAGATACAGTTCATCTGATATTTTTTTCATATCACTGTGATACTATTTTTTGTCCAAACTCCCATATACATCTTCATTTCTAAACTACATTTTTTAAATAATTAAAAAGTTATATACATACCAGTGAATTCAGTTTGTAGATTATATTGTTGTTTTAGCTCTTGCTGGATAGTTTTGACACTGTTAAGATTTGTAAAAACTAAGCACAAGAATTGTACAACACTCTCATACAAAGCAACTATAAAATGGCAACCTCTTCAACATTCCACTCTATGATCATGAGGAAGGCAGCAAATGAAATCATGTCTTTCATTTTATACTCTAGCTCCAGCTGTGAATGGTTAGCATCTGTTAACCCTTTCCCTCTCTTTCAAAAAGAGGTTCCTGTCTGCGTGTGGTCGCAATGTTTTCGCAATCATCGCGGAGTAATTGCGAAAAAAACAGGAGTCTTAACCTATATTTAGCTTCAGTTTTTTTACATTTAAATACTGCACAACAGTTTATTACATTGTCCTGAGTTGTAAATTAAAGTTTGGCATTATTTAAATTGTGTCATAACTCCTGAACTTTAAAAAAATGTTCTGTCTCTTTAACACCATTCCCTCCCAATACACTCTTAGCTCAGTGTACCTAGCAACCCAGTGGAACCAGTAGGTCACAAGTTCACAGCACATTGTAGAAGGAACATGAAATTCCAAATAAGATACAGCAGGTGTGGTTTACTCCACAGATTCAAAAGCATATCCATGTCTGTATTACATTTCTTTTTTTAAACAACAGCCAATAATAGGACTTGTTGCTAAGGCATCCAACACGCTACCTAATTGCATTCACTTTCATTCTGACAGCATCCAATTAAATATATCTTTTTTTTTTTTAAACACCTTCATTAACTGCTTTTAATTTGGAAAACTTCCTCATTCGGATCCAGCCTTCTCCTGACAGCTATTGCTCCTTCACTTCAAAATGCTTAGAGTATGGATTGTGGGCCACAGCTATGTCTGTTGGGCTAAAGAGGCTGCAAAAAAGAGAAGTATTGACAGAGACTTGGGTTTGCCAAATGTGCAGATTACTTGGCTTGGCCAGAGAGGGTTAAAGTTTAATCAGTTGCTGACTTTGGTTGAATCCATTGTGGATTCCCAAGCTCCTCACCTCATGATTGCGCACTGTGGTGGAAATGACCTCGGCACATTGACTGGGGTAGGGCATCCGAATGAAAGAAACCTTTGCAGAACTAGTGTCGCTTTTCCCTCACACTGTCTTGGTGTACTCTAATACATGCCAAAGACAGAAATGGAAGTGGTCAAATCAATTTTGCCCACAGATTGACAAAGCCAGGAAACATGCTAATAAAACTGTTTCTGCATTCCTCAGAGATCATCGCATGGGCTGTATCTATAACAACAATCTGCGTTTTGATATGCATGGAATTTATAGAAATGATGGAGTGCAATTTACAGATGAAGGCAACAAGGTGTTTCAAAGTAACCTGAAACTCTGCTTCCGGTCTTATGTCTAGCTGTCATATACACACTATCAATACAAAGGCTCTTGTCAAAGCCACCCTAGTACCTGAAATATTGTTAATATTCTTTAAAAAGATCTGGATCTGTTTTTACAGTTTTTAAAGATCTTCGCTACGACGTTGCAATGGTTGCGGATACGTTGCGAGAACGCATAACAAAAGCAGACATTCAACGGCCACCAGCACATCCAAACATAAGTAAAAAAATCAATTTTAAACATTGCGCTACACATATTACTATATACATGCTTCTTTAAAAACATGTTTAAACTCATGTTTTGATACTAAGTTTCTATAAAATCCATCTTTAAGACCTTTTTTCCGTTTTCGCGGTTAATCGGGGAGCCGCGACGACGCCGTTAACCGCGACGATCACGCCTTTTCCATAAAGTGAAAAACATATATGCACACATATTACAGTATTTTACACACTAGGGGTTTATTACTGTACACTTCCAATTCATGTTTTTCTAGTGTAGTTCTAGAACAACCATCTTTAAAACGTATTTTCCGTTTTCGTGGTGAGACCGGACATTGCGATGATGTCAGTACTTGTGATCCCCGCGAATACGTCGCGAAAGTGGACAGCAAAAGCAGGAATTCAATAGCCACCACCCCATTAAAAAATGATAACTATATAATTAATTCTAACCATCACACTAGATAAATCACTATCTAAATAACTCTATAAAACATTTATCAGAATCTCAATATCTCTATGACAATGCGTATTATGATTCACTGATTTAAAAAAATATATATGTTCTCCAATATTCGTGAGGACGACGCAATACTCGCGATATCCCCGCGACAGTACACAGGAGGGCCGCGCTAGCAGTTGCGGCGTCCACACGAATATCGCACGTGATTAAAATAATTAATTTTGGAAAGATAACTTGTGTCACGATCACACCAATTTCTCAAAAATGGGGTCAGAGTACCTCCAACCTGACCCCTTATGTTAGCTTTCCCACAAATTTTCAGCCCCAGAAACCTTTCCGGGACGATAAAATGGCGGCCGCAACTTTCTATTCAGGTTGCTTCCAGCCAATCACAGCATTCCTGTTGGCGCGTGCATTCGCGACTCATCGCGAAACTGCAGCTAAATATCCATGGCCAGAGATATATCTATAATTTTCAGCTTAAATTTCTCAAAAACTACTGGACGGATTTGGACGGGTTTGCACCAAATAACAAAAAGCACAATCTGCGTAACATCTACCTTTCTGCCAAATTTGGTGTAATTCCGTCCAGCGGTGCGGGCTGTAGGTTCAACATATACACATATATATATATATATATATATATATATATATATATATATATATATATATATATATATATATATATAAATACACACACACATATATACACATATATATATATACATATATATACATATATACACATATATACACATATATACATATATACACACATATATATACATATATACACACATATATATACATATATACACACATATATATACATATATACACACATATATATACATATATACACACATATATATACATATATACACACATATATATTATCGACTGGCGGTCGCCAGTAGATAGTTATAGTTAGGACCTATTTTCCATAGGAAATCCACAACATTCTATTTGAAATAACTTTGGCGCCGGTTGACGAATCTTCGCGAAATTTTCAAAACTTATGGCCCGCTCTGGTCCGCTCCTATCCTGAAGGTTTCGGGGTGATTCGGCAAGCGGGGGCCGAGAAAAAAGGGGGGCCCAAAATGTGTTTTCCCCATGCAATTTTCCATAGGAACCTTACATCGCAGCTACAGCCCGAACTGCTGAACGGAATTACACCAAATTTGGCAAAAAGGTAGCCCTTGGTTCAGAGTCGTGCCTTTTGGTTAAATGGTGTAAATCCGTTCAGTAGTTCCTGAGAAATTTGAAAAAGAAAACACATATATATCTGGGCGGAGCCTAACCACACGTCATCGTGAGATCTGATTGGCTGTCAGCACTTCATCCTGGAATTGCTGGCAGCCATCTTGGGACCAATATAAATGATAGTACCCCATTGAAATGCATTGTAGTGAATCGAAGATTTTGAGGGTTACCAAAAGGAGAACTATAAAGGGTGATAACAGACTTTAGTTACATTAGAATTCATTTGTTGATGGTACCATACTAATTTCAGGAATTGTGGTGTGTTCTAAGGTGATTTTACCCTGTGAAAAACCTTCTGCTGGGATATCATGAATCATGTTTGAGAGAAAACTATTTTCACATGCTTGTCCCATACAGTTTTGGAAGGTGCTCCAGAAGCTAAAATGAGAGCATATTTTCTGTAAATTCACATTATCTTTCTCAGTCATGTGAGAATGAAGTCTGACATTCTCAGTAAAACATGTACCTCCAACAAGGGCAGAGACTGTCAGTTGATTCCTTTGTGTTCTACTGCAGCTTCCCAGAGTGTTCTAAAGAACAACTAGAGTGCTAACAGCCTTACTTATAACAAAAGTATGGCACACCTGAAGCCATCTTGATTGGAATAAACTGGTAACACTTAAAACATTTAATTTAAAAAGGAACAAAATGATGGGGTTCATTTCGTCATAGAAATTATGGTTAGTGCTGTAGAAAGAAAAATTAGGACATGTTTTAAGTGAGATCTCAAATATCTTCCTGTTATATTTCAACAGGAGCAGCCTGTCAGTTGATGCCTTTGTATTCTACTGCAGCTTCCCAGAGTGTTCTAAAGAACAACTAGAGCGCTAACAGTCTTACTTATGACAAAAGTATGGCACACCTGAAGCCATCTTGATTGGAATAAACTGGTAACACTTAAAACATTTAATTTAAAAAGGAACAAAATGAGGGGGTTCATTTTGCCATAGAAATTATGGTTAGTGCTGCAGAAAGAAAATTTAGGGCATGTTTTAAGTGAGATCTCAAATCCTCTTCTATTTCATTAGAAAGTTCTGACATGCAGACTGAAACAATCACTTTCAATACCAGCAGTAGACTTCCAGTTAACTCCCTGGTGAGCAGTAGCTTTACTACAGTGATCTAATGAACAACTAGAGTGCTAACATTCTGAATTTATGGCAAATGTGTGACACATCTGAATGCCTTCTTGATGGAATCAAAGTAAAAAACTGAAAGCATTTCCTACTGAGGAGACTGCAGTAAATGACGAAATTAGGAAACTTCATAACAAATAAGTCTCCCAAGATGGCCACCAGAGAAAAAAGAGCCCAAATGTAGCACAAATATCACCCAGCTGTAGCCCACATATAGCCCAATGACAGAAGTGTGCAAAACACTTTTATTTTTAGTTTTTCTGCAGTTTTATATAGTGCAAACTGGTCAGGTATTGGAGCGTTACATCTTACTTGGACCCCTTATTGCGTATTTTGCACGAAGTACATGAGATTGATCTTGCGAAACATTGAACTTTACGATTCTGTTAACCTGAAGTTGCTCTCAACCGGGCTTTGTAACACCCGTTTTTACCTACTGGTTTTAATTAATTCTCACTGTATTGTATTAGGAAAGAGGATTTACTGTTTTTATGTACACTTTTATGATCTATGTTTCTAAATCAGATCAAATAAAGTTTAATGAATTCTATGGCAGGACAGAGGCGAGGATTATGCATATCTTTCCTCACTTTATTTGCATAGCAGTTCAAAGAAAACGCAACACAACAATCATTAAACAAAAGACTACACAAACCATGAACCATTAGGGGGGTAGTCTCCAAGGCAACTATAGTCTAATCATATCACAGTCCATCGTATGTAATATCGTGACGTCCCTTCCGCTTCCTCTTTCTTCACTGCTCGTCAGTTAAGTGCATTCTTTACATTCTTGGCTTAATCTGACGTTGTTGCTGTTTGTATAGCGGTGTCTTGTGCACGTTATTAGCATTATTGCCTTGGTATTGTTTCATATTCCCTGCGCAGCAGGCTCTTGCCCGAGCGCGTTCTCCCCCTCGCAGTTTCTCCCGCTGTGTGCTCTGCTCGCGGTGAGATCCTGTCAGGCGCGTCTGGTCCGAGCGAGGCAGCTCCGTCGAGCGCTCCCGCTGGTCTTTACGCGCGTTTGGGAATCCGGTCACTCCTTTAGTGTCTGCTTGATTCCCGACCAACCCTCGCCTAATTTTGACACCGCTACGCGGTGATTTCCCCACACGGCCACGTTAGTGACCAGCGCCACCTGGTGGTGGTAATTGGTATTGCGCTTCAGTCTATTCTTATAACAGCTTCGGGGAAAGCCCAGCTGTTGGCGCACCGGCGAGGGGGCTGTCTTAAGGATTTTAAGGGCATTTGTTCTGTGCTCACACCCTCTGCGATCATGTCTTCTCCAGAAGACCATTTTTACTCCTCCTACCAGGAAGTGGAGGAGGAATGGCCCCCAACTTCTCCCTCCAGCAGTGGACCAAGCCCTCTCTCTGGCTATTTCTAGGGCGCTGGCTCCTCTTAGGGATCAGGTTGATAAGCTGGCGAAAAGCATCCCTGGGGTGTTCAGTGACCCAGATCTGGTGGTGGCGGGTCCAAGTAGCTCCCAGATGGGGAATAAAAGGGCCGTTAAGCATAACGCGGGGCACTTGGAAGGATTTGATAAACTTACGGAGACCTTCCTCAAGAGTGCGCGGACGCTAAAACATGCACCCTGCCGGGAGGAGGAGGGGCCCGGAGAAAATTGCAACACTGTCACCACTATTGTAGACCCCGACGGCGGGTTTCCCTTAGAGGGAGAGGGTGTATCGGAGGACGATTTCTCCTCCGATGAGGATAAGGACTCGGGCGTCCCTGGCGTCCAGAGTCCCACTCCTCTCAGTCCCCGGTTGGGGACGGGGTCCACTCGGACATGTTCGAGCCTACCCAAATTTACCATCCTAGGTCGGCAGAGTGGACACCTGACGCCAAAGTGGCAGAGTATGTGGTGGGGAAAATCCATCAACCCCTTGAAAGGGAGGTCAGGAATAGGATGAGGGGAGAATGCCCCAGGCCCTCACTGAAGGGGAAGGTGGCACACATGCCTGAAATTGATGAGAAACTATGTACCTTTTTCTCCAAGTATATGAGGGATCCCAAGAAAGGAATTGACCCTACACTACCCAAACATAACTGCACTACCCTAAACCCTAAAACACTACCACCAGCACGACTCCCTGCACTACCCAAACACCACTGCACTACCCTCAGCACGACTCCCTACACTACCCAAACACCACTGCACTACATTAAACCCTAAATATACCCCCAGCATGACCTCCCACACTACACAAACACCACTGCACTACCCTAAACCCTAAAACACTACCCCCAGCATGACCCCCTACACTACCCAAACACCACTGCACTACCCTAAACCCTAAAACACTAACCCCAGCATGACCCCCTACACTACCCAAACACCACTGCACTACCCTATACCCTAAAACACAACCCCTACACTACACAAACACGACTGCACTACCCTAAACCCTAAAACACTACCCACAGCATGACCCCCTTCACTACACAAACACCACTGCACTGCCCTAAACCCTAAAACACTACCCCAGCACTACCCCTACACTACCCAAACACCACTGCACTAACATAAACCCTAAAACACTACCCCCAGCACAACCCCCTACACTACACAAACACCACTGCACTACCCTAAACCCTAAAACACTACCCCCAGCACGACTCCCTACACTACCCAAACACCACTGCACTACCCTAAACCCTAAATCTACCCCCAGCACGACCCCCTACACTACCCAAACACCACTGCACTACCCTAAACCATAAAACACTACCCCCAGCATGACCCCCTACACTACACAAACACCACTGCACTACCCTAAACCACTACCACCAGCATGACCCCCTACACTACTCAAACACCACTGCACTACCCTAAACCCTAAAACACTACCCTAGCACGACCCCCTACACTACCCATACACCACTGCACTACCCTAAACCCTAAAACACTACCCCCAGCACGACCCCCTACACTACTGCACTACCCTAAACCCTAAAACACTACCCCCAGCACGACCCCCTACACAACCCAAACACCACTGCACTACCCTAAACCCTAAAACACTACCCCCAGCACGGCCCCCTACACCACCCAAACACCACTGCACTACCCTAAACCCTAGAAAAGAAACCCCCACCCCATGCCCAATCCCCTTACCTCTCACTCCTCATGGTTCCTCTCTCCTCGTGGTTCCTGCTTCACGTCATCTCTGAGGGGCGGTGCACGTCGTTGTGAGGAAACGGAACAGTCTCTGTTTCCTTACAACGACATGGATCGTCTACATGTTTTAGAACGCATGGTCATTTACCATACATACCTTTACAACAAAATTCGTTGTAAAGGCATGCGTGGTAAATGACCATGCGTTCTAAAAAAATGCGTAGTAATGACTTCGTGATGTACAACGCATGCATGGTAATGCATGCGTTGTAATGGTATCGCAAAGTAAAAAAGTCGTTGTAACGGCTTTTTACCGATCGAAGCTGGCCCCTGTTCTTCAGTGAGACGTTTATTTGATTAATTAGGAGGAAGGAATGTGGTTTTTTTACCGAAAAGTGCATTCCCGGCTGTTGTATTGTGAAAGTGTCCGCGTGGCCTGGTTTCACTTCCGGTGAGAGAGTGGAAGAGTGTTTGGATCTAAAGGAGTTCTGTTGTTGGACGGGGCCGGCGCGACATGTCATCTGAAAACATAGCTAATGGAAAGCATCCTCCCTGAAGTGTGGAGCAGTGCCATGAGAGGTCAACGAGTGTGCGTCCCACCGCAGTATGACCGTACCGCGTGACCCATGTGCCGCCTCCAGGGTACGGGAGGCAAAAGCGGCATCGCAGGTCCTCTTGAAGACCGTTGTAGCACTAATTCTACATTTTGGTACTAGGGCATTTTAACTTCGTTGTTCCTGCCAGATACAAAGAGAAGATCCTGTGTTATTCAGTGCCCTCGTTACCTTTTTTGTGGGTTGTGGTGCTTGTCACTTCGCTGCCCCGCCGGTGCACACGACTGGGCACCCCACCTCGTGTGCCATCTGCAGGGCCTCTGCCCTCGGATCACTGGTTTCGGGAGTGGCAACATAAACAGTTGCTCCCAAAGGACTAGCCTGAACACTTAGGTGAATATCCCCTGCACCAGCATTCCACGGAAATTCTTTCCTAGCTCTCCCACGTCAACGAGCACGGCTCCGCTCACGACACCGTATGACGTCATCGGAGCCATAAGAGGACCTCGTCGGCGTGCTGACGTCAGTTCCACCCATTTTTTCCGTGCCACCGAGGCAAACAGGGGACCAAGACATTTTCACATGTATACATAGTATAATAAATATATATATATTCACTGAAAAAACCATAGGTTTCAGGCACGTTATAGTTCGAAATTAGCATTTAAAAAACCTTAGAAATTCACTGAAAAAACCATAGGTTTCAGGGGCGTTATAGTTAGTTGGACATTTCACTCGTACAAAACCATAGAAATTCCCCCGTTATAGTTAGTTCAGCTAACTATAACTCGCGCGCCCGCAATGCACTGCTGATGACGTCACATATTACATCACTCATGACATCACTGATGACATCTCAAATGACATCACTGATGACATCATCCAGTGAATGTGTGTTTTTCTGAAAATTAAATATGTTTTATATATGTATATCTCAAGGTCGATGGAAGAATAAATGGGTATATAAGTGTCTAAATGGATGATTTTGTTTTGTAAAATTGATTGTATAACTGACGAAGTGTATCTTAGTGAATACATGGGTTAGTGAGTAATGTTTAAATATGAAAATATCTGTATCAGTCTCTCACTTTGTGTATAAGTGGCTGCATGGGTTGGTGAGTAGCTACATGAGTGTCTATATGGGTTATTAGTTGGTTTTTTGAGTATCAGTATGAGTGTCTGAGTGTCTGTATGGTTCGGTGGGGGGTATTACTTAGTGCATAGATGCATGAATGAGTGACTCACTGTTTGTATGTGTTGAAGACAGCATGTGTGCAGGACTGTATAGGTGGATGAGTATGTGTATGGGTGTGTTAGTGAGTGAATGACTGTCTCAATAGTGTCTTTATGAGTAACTACATATGTTTTAAACTAGTATATGTGAGTATTGGTGTATATAAGTGAGTATATGTGAGAGATTGGAAGAGTTCCTGTACAAATAAGTAGGTGTTTCTATAAGTGATTGTTTAAGAGAGTAAGTATGTGTAAGTTTCTGTAGAAGTAAGTGTGGTAGTGTGTGTATAACTGTATATGCAAGTAAATGGATGTTTGATACTTTGTTTGCATGTGTGACTATGTGTGTGAGTAACTCTATGGATGAGTGGCGGTGTGTAACAGGATGTATAGGTGTATGAGTACATATGATGAGTGAGTACATGTATGAGTGACTGTATAGGGACTGTTGGTGAATGAGTGGATGTGTGTGTAGATCTTGGAATTACTGAATAGGTGTGTTGTAACTGGTATTGGTATGTCCATTGTTTTGAAAATGTTAGTTTGTATTTTTGAGTGTGTGTATCAAAGGTTATATTAGGGTGAGAGGAGGTCTGCCACTATCACAAGGATGATATCATGAGTGATGTCATCAGTGATGTCATTTGAGATGTCATCCGTGATGTCATGAGTGATGTCACTGACCATGTCATGAGTGATGTAATATGTGACGTCATCAGCAGTGCATTATGGGCGCTACGAGTTATAGTTAGTTGAACTAACTATAACGGGGAATTTCTATGGTTTTGTACGAGTGAAATGTCCAACTAACTATAACGCCCCTGAAACCTACGGTTTTTTCAGTGAATTTCTAAGGTTTTTTAAATGCTAATTTCTAACTATAACGTGCCTGAAACCTATGGTTTTTTCAGTGAATATATATATATATATATATATATATTGATACCAATCCTGGCAGCGACGAACAGACAGGCACTGACTCCGTGATATGATGACAAAGAAGAGGTTTATTTATCCTTCAATGACCTAGGCGCGTTTCGGCGGCGCACCGCCTTGATCACTACATCAGGTACACTCTGTTTAGCAGTATATATGCTGGTCACTCACTAGTGGTTGCCAAAGCAACCTGTAATTTAACAATAGACATAGAAGTTACACATGACTAATGTATACATGACTATGCACATTTTAACATTAGAAAAAAGCAAAGTAAAATACCGAATAATGAAGGAAAAACCATATTATTGTTAAGGAAAATTTCCCTTTCGCACAACAATAAGTTTAAACAATAAAATAGGGAAAGTCAGTGTGCTCCTTATATATAAAAACAGTGAACTTATATTTGTGCCCCACATAGACATAGAAAAAATATCTAATATACCTAGGTAATACCAATTGAGAAATAAATTACATAAATATGTAATGGCGCACGGTCAAAAGTGCAGACAGGCTGAAAAACAAAATGGTTAAGTTCGTACTCGGGCAAAAGAGTTTAATGTGCCATAGCGTGTAAGGTCAGGGCTTTAAGTGGGCCGGGTCTGTCCGGGTCTGAGCACCGGCAGTTATTTTTAGGGGGCCTCGAAACGGGTCTCTATCGGGCTCTATTTTCGGGCCTCGCACAGGTAGTCCGTTTTCTTTTTTTTAATTGGACTGCAGTGAGAGCATGCACATCGCTCACTACTGAGAAGTGGAGACGTCATGCCAGGTGAGCCGCATTGTAAGGGAAGGGAAATCCTTTAAAGAGAGCCATTTTCTCTCAGGATTTCCCTTCTCTTTTTAAAACGCAGGAGCAACATCATAGTGGGATGATTAGGAGAGAGACGACAAGGCGCGCAACGCCCATTGCCCCTGGCTGAGACAGCTTCCCGGGCGCACACAGCCGCACCCGAGTACTTCACAGGTCTTTAAAAGACCATTTGCTTGTAAAAGAGGCTCTGTTGTTTTTCACCCCTTTAGAGCCCCTGCATCCCCACTCTGCCTATTGCTGGAAGAATTAGCCTCCCCCCAAATTTGGCTCTAGTTGCGCCTCTGGAGATGACCACAGGCAGCCAACTCCAGCACGACCCTGCTCTGACCTTTCACAGTGTCTTGTTTTAGTGCTACGAAAACACACGCTTTGCCTGGCTCACTTAGTTCTTAGTTCTCTTTAATATGGAGATAGTAGCGTTGGAATTACCTTTATATTCCTATACTGTGCTTCACATGGAAATATAGAAGGGCAGGTTCTCACCACCCCAAATTGGCTGTTTGGTATACTCTCTCAAATGTAAGAACTGCAGGTGTTCAGTATCTGTCAGTCACGGCCAATTTAAAGCAGTGTTCCTGGACAAAAGGTTATGTTTCTGAATTAGCGTCTTACACTGAAAAGCTGGTTTACATTTCTTTCGCTGGATCAACCTTTGTTTAAAACACCCCCAGAGAAGGGTGGTGAACTATGGTCCACAAAGAGCAACTGAAAGCTTTCTTGTTCTTTATCAGAAACATCTGCCTGTCAATGGTTATCACCAGCCTTTTCGACCCATTTAGAGGCTGGGTGGATGAGTATAATACGGGGTGTTTAGGATCGGGGGCGGAGGGTGCACGGAAAGAAGGACGGATAGGTGAATAAAGGGCGAGTGGATGGATGGCCAGATGGATGAATGGATAGCTAGATGGATGGATGAATGTATGGATGGATGGAAGGATGAATGGATGCATGGACCAGTACTTAGGATAGGCGGGTGGGCTGATAGATGCTTAGGATAGGTTCTGAGACAGATTTATGGTTGGTTGTATGGGCGGATGGATGGATGAATGGCACAGTACTTAGAATAGGCGGGTGGGCTGATAGATGCTTAGGATAGGTTCTGGGACAGATGTATGTATGGGCGTATGGATGGATGAATGGACCAGTACTTAGGATAGGCGGGTGGGCTGATAGATGCTTAGGATAGGTCCAGGGACACATGTATGTATGTATGTATGTATGGATGGATGGCTGGATGGATGAATGAATGGGTTGCTGGCTGGATGAATGGATGAGTGGATGAATGGATGGATGGAAGGATGAATGGATGAATGGACCAGTACTTAGGATAGGCGGGTGGGCTGATAGATGCTTAGGATAGGTGCAGGGACAGATGTATGTATGTAGGTAGGAATGTATGGATGGATTGAAAGATGGTTGGATGGCGCAGTGCTTAGGATGGATGGATGCAGGGCTTTAAGTGGGCCGGGTCTGAGCACCGGCAGTTATTTTCAGGGGGCCTCGAAACGGGTCTCTATCGGGCTCTATTTTCGGGCCTCGCAAAGGTAGTCCGTTTTTTTTTTTTTTTTTTATTGGACTGCAGTAAGAGCATGCACATCGATATGCGCATGCTCATTTTGCTCACTACTGAGAAGTGGAGACGTCATGCTAGGTGAGCCGCGTTGTAGGAGGAAGGGAAATCCTTTAAAGAGAGTGTTTTCCGAAGGTAGGATAATAGGAGGGGATTTTCTTAAGCACACAATGCTAGTTATCTTGATTTAGACCACGCCCCTACTTGGATAGGCCACACCCCTTTAAGAGGTTTGCCCCGCCCCTTTTAGAGCACCCCCAGTTGTTTTTTTCCCACTTAAAGCACTGTGTAAGGTCCATATGATGATTAGGGTCCTGCTTAAAACAAACCAACATGAACCATCAGAACTGTTTTACGTATATATATATATATTTGTGTGTGTATGTATATATATATCCACGTTGGTGTAACCCAAGCCAAGAAAACGTAATCTGACCCGTGATCAAGGAGCTGTGAGCTCCGAAACGCATTGGGTGTTTTTGCTGCTCTTTTGAAAATTATACACGCTTGAATCTAGTACATATATATATATATATCAGAATAAGCAGGTCGGTCTGCACTTAGAATAAATGATAATACACATATATATATATATTTTTTTTATTCTAAGTGCAGACCGACCATGGCAACCATGTCCCTAGCTCGCCTCCTACTCATTCTGGTTACCAATATCCTGGTTCTCCGCCTTAGCCTGAACCCGAAGTATTCTGAAATGTATGAAACTACTTAGACGTTTCAACATCGGGAAAAAATAGGGTCATTTTGAACGCTAATGCGCTGCAATATGTTGCCATCACTCTTATGTCGGACTAACAAAAGTGATGACAAGGTTTACACGGCCACATGGCAGTGTCGCACTGATATCCATGCACAGCCCATGGGCCTCCCACCAGAGCATGAGAAACCCACACGTGTCCCTTCGCTCTGACTATACCCGCACCTGCTCCCCGTGTAGCGCGCTCTGCCCTGGTAACCCCTGAAACAATGCCACGCTCGGGTGGCTCCCGCGCCATCTTGATTTATTCTTTCCTCTCGCAGCTTCCTGTCCAGACTGCTTTATTTGGGTGGGTAAGGGAAGGGGCTGGTCGGAGCATGTGTCGCTTTAACGCCGGGCTAGCTCCAACAAGGCGCAGGCTCAGATGCGAAACAGCACAGCTGCGAGCATTCATTCGGGAACCACCACTGGGGCCGATCTCAGACGCTAATGTGATCAGTGAAGCCAGTCATGTAGCAGTGATTGTCCGCATACTTCTGCAGCTGAAGTTAAGGCGCATCTTCACGAGAGGATGGCTAAAGAAGCAGGCATCCTGCTGCCACTGTATTTCCTCTCATTAGTAGCAGATGACAACCTCGCTTTCTTTCTCGGCGACCAAGCTGCATCAACCATGAAGCGCCTAGTTGAACCAGCCAGATGAGGAAAAGTTCCGCCTTTCAGGTAAAAGCCCCAGTAATCATGTTCCTAGACAAGTCTACCTCGTTCAAGTTCCAATCTAGTGGCAGCCCTCCCAGAATGCCCATATACTCGAAAATCAATTAAATAAAACTCAAAAGCAACCAAAGCGAATATAACCCAGCGAAGTCCAAAATGATCGCTGCTGGTAATAACAACAGTGAAAAAACACACGAATGTTAGTGTGATGTATAATTTGTTTTTCAAATATCACTTACTTTAAATCTCGGAGCTTTTCAACCGTAGTTATTTTAATAACACAGTGATGATGAAAAGCTTAGCCAACAACGCTATAAAAACACAAAAATAAATAAATGCTTGTATTCGGAGATGCAATTTACAGATTGACCACAGTTCTGTAAAACTGATGCACTGCCGACCACACTATCTCACCGGCGCACATTTAAATCTCTCATCCAACTGTAGGCCTCTCAAAGTACGTGAATGCAAACAATCTCTATATTTCAAAACGAGCGTATCTTGTACGACCCGTACAAATGTGCTTTATACATAAAATAAAACACGTTAGTGCCACTCGGTTGCAGGAAACTGACATTTCAAATAATTGCAGTAAAAAAAGAATGAAAAAAATGTTACAAAAAAAAATCTCAACTGCAGTACTTAGTAGAAAATAAATATTTCCTGTTTTGAATGAATTCTACAATTTCAGATTCATGCTCCTCATTCAGTCAGGTACCGTGAAAGGAAACAATTTCCTCCTATCACTGCTCAACAAAGGACTGCAACTAATTCTATATGAACATAGAGCCGAGCCAACACAATCATTGCCCGTTGCAAAGTATTACATGCAGATCTACCCAAAATATCCACGGACAAGATATACAGACCTGCTGCAACACATAACAAGCATTTGCAATGCAATAGGTCTCGCATTATTAAAGTTTGAGCTATTGGTGTTGCATTATTTAGCAATGCCAATAGCTCAAACTACCATTCACCCAACTAATAACACACTTTCTCACACACTCATTTCCTAGGTGCTGTTTTATCCAACTAAATGGTCCTCATTTCAGCAAATGCAAAAGGATGAAGGGTTGAAATGATGCTACACTGACTCAAGCCTATGATCTGCAGCCTGCCATCACATCTCTACAGCAGGTGCTGCGCCAAGTGAGCTATCCTAAAAAAAGGTGCCAAAGCTACCTTTTTTGTCAGATGCACTCAGAGTACTCCAACTGTCATGCTTCCCCAGTTTCCTATGAATAAAAGTTAAAATTCGGCGACGGAAGCAAAAAAATAAAAATAATATTAATGCCACATATATTTTTGGGGTTCTCATACATGGACGAGGTACCCAGTGCATAATCAGGAGTATTGCACTCAGACACGAAAATCCATTGCGGGGGTGGGTGGGGGGGGGTGTCACGATTGCGTCCGAGGGAGTCGCAGTTAATGGTAACGTGCTTCACAACATCCAAAACACAGAAGATCTTCCTGTCTCGTTGAAAGTGTTGTGTCAGGAAGCATGTGTCTCGTATCTGACCATCCGGGGGATCTCGTGAGAAACAAGTAACTTTAAATTCTCAATCTATGGCACAAAGCAAAACGGGGCAAGCTCCCCAGGGCCCTAGGTGCAACTAGCCGCTAATCTAGCTAATTGTGTCAACGTGCTTAATGCTTCTTGAAATAGCACGTTTTAGAAAAACACTCTAGCTGCACCCACATGTCACCTATTCTTCTAAATCTACTTGGAAATATTTTTTTGTTTCTTTTTTTAATGTGACCTCGTGAACCATCACATTTCTGACCCTAAATGACGTTTTAAATATGCATCTTCAAAACCTTGAGTGCGTGAAATATCTTAGATGTTTATGAGCAGGCAGGATTAAACTGGCAGGAGCCGAGAGTGTCAGTCACCCTTGCAGTTCATTATAAGTCCAAAAACCCTGATGCTGCCAACTGCATCCCGTGGAAACTAGACGTCACTGGTCATCTGGTATTCCATTCATTGCCAATTTTATACCACAGAACAGCAAAGGAACAGCAAGACATCGGATTGCCAAGGAAAAATGAATTTGGTCGAGTTGCTGAACCAAGGGCCAGGTTTTCAATTTCGAAAAAAGGTGACTTAGCCCCTAAGACTCGGCGCCAGTGCTCTGTGAACACCTCTGTAGGCAGCTGCCTCAGGGCGACACCTCAGTAGGCAACTTTAGTGCGCCAGATTGCAATAAAGGAGTTTAAAAATGGCCCTGCGTCTATGGGAGAGTGCCCATGTGGCAAACTGAACGTCCCAGGGCCCATTTTACAATGCCTGCGGGCACGGTTGTGCACTGAGATTGTGTCTGAAGATATGCGGGTCTACGAGGTAATGCACATTTAGCAGCGCCGTCTGTGAACTGCCTGGCACCCTGGCTTCTTTATTCTCAGTTTCTGCTTCCAGGCTGGAGCAGGTGCCTTGGCGCGCTACGCCTGCGCCTCGCAGTGCAGGTGCGCAGCACGCGCGCCAAGAGGCCGGCGCTTTGGGCTTTGAGGCGCGCTCGCCTGCCGGCACAGACACCATGGGAGCTGCAGGCAGCTCTGCTGTGTGTGCGAGTTCCTCTTCGGGTGCTTTGCCAATAAGGAAGTTGTGAACAGAGCTGACAGGCCAGAGTTAAATGAAGTTCAGCAGCTGAGCGGGAGAGGAGGCGGCGCCCTGGTTAGATGGAGTCGGGCGCAGAGCTGGCCCTCGGCTACAGGCATTGAACCCCGCTTCTCTACCGCAGGTACTTGCCGACCACGGACCCCTTTGTGGCCTCGGGTGAGGGGTAGCGTTTTTGGTGTGTTCTGTCCACTTCAGGGCGCGTCCCGTTACCTCTGACATATCGTGAGGCAATGTATTGATTCCAGCGCTTTATATAGCGCAGCCCCCTGAATTAAATTGCCTCCAGGCGGCTGGCGCCTCGAAAGCCGGAGCGCTGGCGTGTTCTTCGTGCCAGTTTTAAATGCTATAGTTGTGTTTTTTCTCTTTTAAAATGGCCAGTTGGCTTCTGACCTCTCTGTCATTTCCGCAGCGTCCTCTTCTTTAAACTAGACCCGTTTTCAAACCCCCCTAAGCGCGTAATAGACACCGAAAGGCATTGTTCCTCCCATGGCCTATTGGTGTCTATTACGCGCACCAAGCGCGTAATAGACACCAATAGGCCATGGGCGGAGCAATGCGCCCGCCTTTGGCCAATTGCGTGGTCTTTTATAAAAAGACGCACGAAAAGGCCAATGGGGTAGCACAAAAGGAATCGCACACGCGGGTGCGATTCCTAGGTCAGTGCTGAATCCCCGTTTTTTCACCTACTAAATGTCTCGCGCTGCGCGAGCACTGCTGCGCAGTGCAACGCTAGGCGCGAGACCTAAAAAGCTGGTCCTTAACTCAAGAGCACCTCCACTCCCCAGTACCCACTATAAAAAACCTTTCCAATAACACTTAGTTTCCCTTTCTCAGGCAGAAAACGCTAGACTAAAACTCCTTAACACTCGCACAAATAACAGGATACTAAAACCATAGGAAAGTGCTGCCAACTACACAGCATTCCCCCATACCTAACAGGACCAGAGCCAAGGCAAACTGCTCCCTCCTCTACACCATTCCTTCCGCACCACACCAACATGTTTCTTAAACACTCAAAGTTAGCATAATATTCCACACTCGCTCACACACACACACATCGCACCACAACTATTTACTTTGCTAATGATGCTATAAGAAAAACAACCTGCACGGGCCAGGCAATGGTTGGTCGGCCGACCTCCCAGATCAATGAAAAACAGCAGCAGGCCTGCCAAGTATCACGCATCAGGTGTGACGCTAACGCATTTCAGTGTGGTGTTCCTCATCACCGCACTGAAATGCATTGTCACGCATTTTTGCCACACTCTAAAACTCTGGCTACGTAGGGTGCAGCCGTGCGCAGCCGGCGCCTGTGCGCCGGCTCTGCTGCTCCCCTGCAGCTCAGGGCTCTCAGTAAGTTAATAGTTAATCTTGTCAGCTCTCAGCTCTGGAGTGGCTGAGAGTGCTACAATGTTATAAATGAAATCTGCACAGCCTGTCACGTGCCTGGCAACATTATTTCATTTTCCTCCGGCCGCGGCGCCGCACGGTTTTCAGACACGCACCACATGATGACTGACAGACTCACACACCACTGCCAATTACCGAGACCCGGGGGTGGGGCCTGCCCTTAGCAGTGTTTGTTACTGGCTGTGGCACACCATGGGGGGGCCCGGATAATCAGAATGTGAGTGCCTCGTCACGACCTGGAGGAAGAGGAAGTGAGGTCAGAAGCGGCGGGGGACTCAATCTGAGAGTCAGCCAGGACTCATTGAGAACAGCCGGCAGCCTGGACCGAAGTCTAAGGTGGATTACTGCTTTGCAGAATGAGCTGCTGACGCGCCAGTCACGCTGGCTTTAAAGATCATTCAATAGTAAGTAGACAGTTGTTTACCAGTCATTTGCTACCCCAGACTGTTTGTAAAGTGTTAACACAAATTAAATTACCAATGCCTAGGAGCACGCAATCAGGGTGCTGCTTCAGCTGCTTGCTGTCTGAGTCACTTAGTGCTCCATCACCGAGACACAGGTGGGTCCGTGGCTAACTGTTGTGTTGAGGCCTATCACATGATCCCTGCTGTTGGGCCGGGTGACGTCACTCGTGTCACAGAGAGCGGCCCAGAGTCCTGAGATGGTGTTCTCCAGATTGATTTGGCTGTCAATCTCAATGCTCTGTTTTTTGTCTGCCTGCCCGACTGCGACAACACTAGGCACCAGTGTGTTGGGGGCTCACACATCCTGTTTGGGCCAGGTCCCAGACCCACGAGTGAGTGCTGGTATACACAATTGCAGAATTACTGCTAATCCGAAGCACTGTTACACGAGTTAAAGTACTGGACTGTCTAGTAAAACAAGATGGCCAGCCATAACTCTATTTGCGTGAATGTTTCAAGAACTGCTTGTTTCTGTAGTTCAGTCAATCTCCTATCTCTCAAAAACAGACGCTACCTTTATCTACCACAATGGCATTGGATGTGTCGACCTTGCGCCAGCACTCAAACATCCGACCCATAAGTTTAACATTGATGACAGAAGCGAACATGTAACCCACAGAGCCAGGTTATCTATCGTATTCAAAAACATTTCTTTGTTTCTGTTACTACTTTAACAGAAGAATTGGCTAGGTGATGGAACCGACTGAAGATGTAAAACATGGCAGGATTACTGCGTGGAAGGTGGCTATCTTCGGCGCTTGCTACTCTTGAGTGCTTGTGTATGCAGAATGCTACAGGGGAAAAACGTGAGGTAGACTGCATGTAGGAGGGGAGAGTACATTGAAATTAGAGCTAAGCGTGTTTCGGTACACATTGTGACAACCATTGCGAAGAGAAGAGCTTAAATGCAGTCCCAGTCTCCCCGAGCCAAAAACAATTCTTTGTAGGCCCTGGGCTCTTGCATGTGGCCTGTCATTTGCTGCTGGGCCAATGTGCTGAGCATTTAATTAAAATGATTGTTGCCCTGCTCAAATGAAAGATTGGGAGCCCGGTTAACACTGCGAGTAGCATTTCTGTTTCTACAATAACTAAACCTCCCAGTGTGCGCATTCCTGTTTTGAACTGATTCACAAATATATTCACCAGCAGACAAACAGAGAAAATTAGGTTTCTTACTTCGTGTGACTGGACAAACATAAATCATCTCCTGTGTAAGATATGTACCACACACTCCAACATCTTTACTTGTTTCAACCTCTTTCTTACTGCTATATATTATACCGGGGCTAATTGTTTGCTTTTGAATGAAATATATCCAGTATATATCTATTTGGAGAACTATTTTGCTCCTTGATGGTGTTGGAAGGTGCAATTGTGGAATGATTTTTGCCAGCTGATGCAAAGTGGTGTCTCACATGCACCACCATTTGGGCCACGTTTGATGCTTATAGGAACAACCTGACACTTCATAATACTGACATCATTCAGAGAGTGCATATATGCTTGTAAGTGTAACTACCTGGGCCCATCAAAAGACAATTGGCTGGCCTACTGTAAACTCAGCAGCTGATATTGTCTCCGTTCCTAAAATAAAGTCGTTTTTGGCTTGAAAAATCGGGGGTGCCCCTCCCGAATCAGGTTATTGGCATGTATGAGTTAGCCGTGACCCCGAGTCCTGCTGCTGCTGATTCACCCCACCACTTTCAAATGTCACTAGCCACCACTGACTAGGGTAGTGCCCTTCCATATCTGGCGCTTTGCAGTAATAGTAAGATCTTCTTAGAGTTTCTCTTTGGTGAAATGGGTGTAATTTCTGATATTTATATGCTTCCATCATATTTTTTACTTGACTTAAGCTTGCGATTAAGTGTCACTCATAGTCGTTGAAATGTGACTCATAATTACACTGAAATTATGAAAATGTCACACATAGCAATCTAAAACCTTGGCAGCTATGCAGCAGTCTTCTAACAACGCCATCTATACACGACACACTAGTAGGATCTTACTCAATTGTCTTTCACATTAAACAGCATCAGGGGTGTAGCATAGTCAGTGAGATTCCGGGGGTGTGAATCTCAAATTTCCCAACAAAAAAAACAGTGGGCTGCAGGGTGGAGGTGCGAGAAGACCAATGTTCGGGATGGACTATTTCCATGAGGAACATGGTCATTACTGATTTGCATTAGGTGGACCTCTTTCTAGAGTGGCAGAATGGACGAAAAACGATGGGTTGAGATGCCACCTGAGCAACTGCCACTGGTTAGACTATTTGCCACATTCATCCCATCAGCTTTTTGGGTGTTTGATTGGCAGTAGTGTGTCTGGAAACTTGAGATTGGAACAGCTTTTTAAGCCCACTACTGCCAATGTTTGTGAATTCTAAAAAGTAATACATTTGCACGTAAGGAGCACTTTCTATGGGTGTAGATATACTGTGTGTTTGGTAAACAGGTAAAAAAAAATATCCAAAAAAGAACAAGTTAAAACCTCTTGGTGAAATGGGAACGATGAGGAAAAACGATAAAGACATAGCAAACCCGACTCAAAGGCCCCAGATCCAACTACTATACCAAGAAAGCATTTGAGGGGTGTCCTATCCAAAACACACCCACTGAAGCAGAGCCCTTGCCTGTCCCACCTCGGCATGGTAGTTCTTTCTGGAAATTCGGGACTACAATCACATACAATACAATGGCATGGAGTCCCTGCCCTGGAATCACTTATTTTAAATGTATTTTCCCTGCACAAACTCATCTTCACTCTGCCACAAGAAGCTTTGATGGTAAAGTTGTCAAATTGGTGCATGTGGGCAAGGCTCCATGTTTCTAGTCCTTGCCTTTTACAAATCATTTTACCAAGTGACTGGTGGCCCCATGTACAAAGCCCGAGTTAAATAGAGGAGGGCAGGGTTTTAAGTGTGCCGGGTCTCACCGGTGCTGAGCACTGGCAGTTTTTTAAAGGGGGCCTCGAAACGGGTCTCTATCGGGCTCTGTTTTGTGCCCTGGCACTTTTTTCCGGACTGCAGTGACAGCAGACTGCTGTCACTGCAGTCTGGAAAAAAACGGACCGCCTGTGCCAGGGCACAAAACAGAGCCCGATAGAGACCCGTTTCGAGACAGCAGGCACATCCTGTGCGCGTGCTCACACTGCTCACTTCTGACTAGTGGTGAAGTTACGGCATGACGTCATGCCAGGTGAGCGTTATAGGGAAATCCTTTAAAGAGTCATTTTCTCTCTGGATTTCCCTTCTCTTTTTGAAACTACGGAGCAGCAACATTTTGGTGGTGTCAACAAGGCTTTAAGTGGAAGCTTTTTCAATATTATATACAAGCCATAGTTGCTGCTTATTTATCTTATGCAAACTAACAACCATTGACAAAGCCAATAGTCCTGACTTGTTGTAGGTATGATGTATCATATGTCTAGATGCAATGACAGAAACAGTAAAATACTAGTCGGGTGGCACACTATGCTAACCACAGATTTTTAGCTGACATGTTTTTAAGCCACGCCCTTATTTACATTGGCCACGCCTCTTTGAGAGACCCCCCCCAGTTTTTTCAGCCCACTTAAAACCCTGGAGGAGGGCATGCAGGCAAATTAATAGGAGTAGCCAGAGCCCAGCCATGGATCTGGCTTGCCTCTAGGAGTCTGTGTATGAGCCAAGCCATGAAAAAGTTTGGCATGTATATCGCGCAACAAACAATGTACAAATATGAAACATTCTCTTCAAAATTCAAAAAAGTGTATTTCTTTAACACGTGGAAGTGTTTCAACTTGGTGCATCAGAATATAACACTGCATATACAGACATTTATTAAAGTGATAGTGTGTAGAAACATTCATGGCTCCCCACGCCCCAATACAATGTCATTAGTGAACTAAGAAGCAAGTCAGCAGTCATGTAAACCAAACATGTGTCCTACATTCTTATTATAGGTGGAGAAATATTAGTCTATTAAATCAAACACAAGGTGCTTGTACAGCACACATTCTGAACTAAAGTATTTAAAAGTGCTCTAATATGTTATAATAAAGAAAAAAAAGGCTCCGTGAAATAAAATATTTGCCCAAGATCACACAATTTGGACAAGTAGGGAAGCTGGTATTGATTCCAGATTATCTGGTTCCACATTTTTAAACTCACTAACCAGATGGGTATCTCTGTCTCTCTCTCGGTTTATATCAAAGGTCACTGTTTTGTATTTCAGTCTTGGCTTTGGACGAGAAAACCCGCCACAGAGATAGCAGACCCGACTTAGGGCCCCAAGACCCAACTACCAAGCGAAGGATGCATTTATTTGGGGGCGTCACACCTCAAACAACCACCCTCAAAGCTAAACGCCTGAGCAACATGAACCACTGCTGATCTAGACATTTAAAAAACTCTATGACCTATGTATAAGCAAACAACAATACACAAGCATTCTAAGGAAATCCCTTATTCCTCATCTACGCTCCCATGTACTGGAACAAACTTCTTGCCAATATTCAAAAAGCCCAGACTCTGCTCCAGTTCAAGAAAGAATTGAGAGTCCCCTCATAGAATACTACTTCTCAAAACATTAAAACTACTCTCTACCTGAATATTGTAACCAACCTTCCTTTTTTTTTGTACTGCATTCCGCTACTTGTATCGGTGTCTGTGCAGTATAAATACATAAATACATAATTATATCCTTATAAAAAGAACACCCACATTAAGAAAGCCCTACAGTGGAGAAGTGTGGCTCAATGGTTAGAGCGGCAGACCCTGATGCAGAGATCTGGCCCGGGACCAGGGTTCAATTCCCGCCTCGGCGGGTCTTGGGCTCAATTTCCTCGGACCTGATAATTCTCGCCTCGGTGCCTATTCTAATCATGGGTCCCACTCTGCAACTCTGGGCAATAGCTTGCTTAATCTCCACAACGGCCCCACCAGCGCTGGGATGCCTGGCTTCACCTTGGGGGTGCCCAGGAGTGGACATTTCACAGGGAAAAGACAGGAAGGGTTCCACAGCGGTATGCGTACAGCGCCAGGACACCCTAGGGTAACAGTGCGCTTTACAAGTACAAATTTCATTTCATTCATTCATTCATTTCATATACCAGTATGGTCTAGATGTTCATCCACCTCATCATGCACCCAGGTAAGCTTAATATGCCAGTCAATGCCAACTGGTGACCAGACACACTCAAATGCCTGCCAGTCTACCATACACCTTGATATGTCCCCCATCCCAACCGAGTCAACCACAAGACCCTGGAATGCCCCGTATGACAACTAATGCCACCATGGCATCCGGCTCCTTCAATCTAAGTATATACCCAGGCACTCCCATATGGCTGTCAATTCTACCATACACATTGGTATGCCTCATATTCCAACTAAGGCAACCATGTCATTAGGTATGCCCCATTTAACAGTTAATGCTACAATGTTCCCCCTTCACCAGAGGGACCAACCATTAGGCATTTTCAGGCTTCTTCTCACGTTCAGTACAAAAAGAAAAGACTTCTCTTTAAGGGACATTTTATCTGCTATCTCAGGGTTGTACTGGGAACTAAAAGCAGTCCTGGCAAAAATGTTCAAACCAGCCCATACTACAATGTTCAAACAAGCCAGCTCTCTTCATGTCCATTTCTTTCATGCCTCTCTCTTTCCAATCTCTCTCTGTCTCCACCTCTCTTCCGGGAAAATGCCAGAGGGAATACATGGCTAATCCAGCCTTGGTCAACAGTAAGGTACATACATGATAATGAATTGGTTCCCTTAATTTAGTACAGGACTTTGTTGGCTTCCCAGTTAGGTTTGCTGTATATAACAACCAATATACACACATATACAGGTATGGCCATGTAGGTTAATTCCATCACGTGCCTGGTGTGCCCCAGCCATCAAACTTACATTCATCTTGATTACATAGACATGCAGAAATGCACACCCATACATACGTACCAACACACACACACTTACCATTTTCCTCATGCACACATTCCCCGCTGGCTTTCTCTCCCCTTTCTAGAGGCTCGCAGACTGATAGCATAACTTCCTGTTCTGCTACCATGTCGATCCTGCAGGCCTAGTGGGGTTCATGAAACTGGGGAGGCAGCATAGCCTCCCAAATCTTCATTTACAGTAAAACGGTACCCCTACCTGTGTGAATGAGGAAATAAGGCTTCAAAAAACTTATCATGCTGTACATTGTAAGACTCAGTAAGCCTTACAAAAAGAGCTAGGTTAATCGCTATGTTTTGTAGGCCAGGCAATACAATGCCTCCACTAAGCAGACGATTCACTAGCTAGTTCTGGCCGCAGTTAACAGACACTCTCAAATACTTTGGGTTTGTGTTGAAATGCCCAGCTCTGGCACAATCAAGTTCCCTCTTCTCCATATAACAGCATGAAATACATATATGTGCTAGTACTCTCAGTGGCGTAGGAAGGGGGGTGCGTTGGGTGCAGGCCGCTCCGGGTGTCATCACTGAGGGGGGTGACAAAATGGCAAAAATATGTGTTTTAAACACATATTTTTGCCATTTTGTCAAGCCGGGGTGACAAGAAATTTTCCGCACCGGGTACCACCTGACCTTCCTACGCCACTGAGTACTCCTCTTTTGTCACACATGCACTGGTGCTGGCAGACTCAGAAGAGCTGGGTGTTTGCCGATCCACCACCTACACTGTTAGGAGGTAGTTCCACTTTCCTTCAGCTCATTCTGGGTCTCCTGGGCCATTCTTGGGGGAGGCGGGCATGTACACCAACAGCAACATGGACAAGTCAGCCCTCCCTTCATATGTCCCCCTCCTAGGAAAAAACGAGAATCCACTCATACAATTCATGCCAGACCGGCAAATGCTCTTTGCTTTGCTTCTTGTAAACTTGCAACTCCCAGATTACATTCTAGTGTGAATTTAGAAATTAGTACTAACTACAACCACGCAACTGGCTATCCCTTCGGAAACTATATGTGTGCTCTTTGATGTGATGCAGTGTGAACGCCACTATAGCTACGTACATCCTTATACAATAGTATGACAAACAATTATTGTGAGTGTGCAATGGACATTATTATTTTGGGTCTCTGGTTAAGACCCATATTCAGTAAAACAATGTAAATACAATGATCCCAGATACCCCCAAAAGAGATCTCTGCTCGGTTAATAAATCCAACATTATTCACACATTTATTCATGATTTATTTATTAGTTTTGAGTGTTCACAGACCTGCTTCAGCCCTACTAGCATGTTTTTGAAGAAAATCGACCATCTGGGCCAATGCCTTCTTGTTGCAGTGTGTGGACAATTCTTCATCACACTCATAGCACCTAAAAAAGTAAACAATAATTGTGCCACTTAGGCATGCTGTAATTACACACTTCTCAGATTTGAATTGCATACAACTTGCATACATGGTTAATACATAACAAGCATAGTTGCAATGTCCCAGATACCAAGTTAACTATATTAGTAATTAAGTCTCCCTTACAAAATATGATTTATTGCTTAAACGTGAGCTTTAAATATATATTGGAAATTGAGCCATTTTTCTGCAAACATCAACTTATGAGTTTTAAAAATCCATACAATTTAGTCTCGAATACACATTCTCAAGGTTGGTGTACATATATTAATTCAACCAAGTAAAAGCGTCCACGTTAGTAGGCGGAGCGGCCGCACAGGAGAGGCTACATGCCTCACTGGCTCCATCCATAGGCAGTCATCAGAATATAAGAGTGGCTATCAATATCAATGTTTTCCTTGACTCAGAAAAACTGTAAATCTGCTTATGTTTATCAACCTTTTGGGTTTTATGTAAAGCTATATAACATCATCTTGGATTATGTGCGCACTAAATAAAAATCTAAATAACAGCATTTTCTTACCTAGATGGAAGCATAGCTCTGCTCAACAGTCATGCCGATACAACCTTGGCCCCCCTGAAAGTCATCCTACACAATGCAAAGAGTGTATATATTTTACACAGTGGCAGTCACCCCAATGTGTTGTCATAGTTAGGTCAGAGTTTCCATAGAAAGAGCGTTTATTTGTTTCACTAATAACTTTGACACCATTTGACAAATCTAAATGAAATTTTCTAGAAAAAAAGTTCATTCACCTCCAATCCTTAGAAAGTTTTGCTCGGATCTGTCAAGCAGGGGCCAAGGAAAAGGGGGTCCCAAAATTATGATTTCCGATGTTAAATCCCATAAGAAACTTTGTTCTTCAATTCAGAAAAAATAGGTGAACAGAATTTCAACTAATTCGGCAAAAATGTAGAACTTTATTCAGAAATCGTACTTTTTGTAATTTGGGGTAAATCGTTCAGCCATTTAAAAAAAAAACATTTAAAGAGAGGCTCAAGTTGTGCATGAATGGGATAATTATGTAGGTGTAGCTGAACCATTGGTGTCCAGATATGTTCCGACTGGCCAATTTTAAAGGGACTAGTCTATCCTGACTGGCTGGCCACAACATGAACAACATGTTGTGTCAGCCTTTAGAAGACTCAGGGAAATGGTCCCTGCGACCTGAAAATTAATGAAAAAACATATAAGAAGGCAGGGTGAACAGATCCTGACCCCTAGCAGCATGTCGGGGTGGTTTGAAGAGGATCCCCACCCCCTTTACTGGCTGGCACAACATGGACAAAGTGTTGTGGCCGCCACTACAGGACTCGGGAAACTGTTCTCATTGAATTGCATTGTAGTGAATGCCAGGTTTTGAGGGTCACAAAAAGGGTGATAACAGATTTTAGCCACAATTTAAATCATTTGCTGGCAGTGTTATACTCATGTTATGAATTCTGGTGAGTTCCCAGGTCATTTTACCCTGTGAAAAATGCTGACCCTTGGCTGGCATTTGATGAACCATGTTTGAGAGAAATATGTTTTCTTTCATGATTTTGTCAGAGAGGTTATGGAGAGTGCTCCAGAAGCTAAAGGACAGCTCATTTTGTATATTTTTACAAACGCTTTTATTTGTAAAATTTTAGACGCTGAACAAATTTAAGGTCCTATTGAGTCATATTGAAGGGTGGGGGAAGAAACATGTATGTGAAACCCTTCAAAAAAGCTTCATAGCTAGTAACTTGAATAACAAAGTTTGATCAGGCAAAAGTAGAAACGTCAAACGGGCCAATAAATAACCTTCAACAGTGCCCATGGCAAAACCTTGCTGGCTGACAGAGCAAATAAAACTTCCAACAGTTTGGTCTTCAGAGGGTCAATCTGATAGTCTCTGCACCAGGCCACAAACTTTACCCAACAACCGGAATAAACTTATGTGATAGACTGGCTACTAGCTGCTAGGATAACATCCCCTATTTCAGCAGATTAATCAAATTCACTCAGTTGCAGCTGCTCAATCTCAAAGCATGGAGGTGTAGGTTGTGGAGATTCAGGTGGAGGAACCCACACTGTTGCTGAGACAAAGTCCTTCCAAAGATGAAGCTGGAGCTGGGGGGCAAATGCTCAGGCCCAACAGATTGAGCTACCACACTCTCCTGGCCCAATCCAGAGCTTGCAGGATGATCTGAGGTTGATCTTTCCTGAATTTCCTCAGAACTCCAGGCAGGAAGGGCAGAGGTGGGCAGGAGTATAGGAGACCTGCGTCCCACTGCAGGTGGAATGTGTCTCCCTGGGAACCTCTTGACAGAACTTTCAGTGTGGAATAATCGTAACTATGTGCATTCTCGGTGGTGCAGAAAAGATCCAAACAAGGCACACCCCACTGGGCGAAGATGCCCTTCGCCACCTCCGGATGGAGATGTTATTCATGGTTGGCCAGCTAATGTCTGGTAAACTCATCCACCTCGGTGTTCAGCGAACCTGTCAAATGATTTGTAGTGAGTGAGATCCCTTGAAGGTTCACACATTTCCAGAGATGATGCTCCTCCTGGCACAAGACCTGTGACCCTAAACCACCCTGCTTGTTGCAGTACCACATGTAAGTCCTGTTGTCCATTAAGACCAAATCCGATTTCCCCATGATGGATGGGAGGAAGGCCTTCAAAGGAAACCGAATGGCGAAAAACTCTGTTGATCTGGTGCGTCTGCTCTGAGCCCTGGGTAGGGTAGGTAGAAAGGTCTGTCGCAGATGAGACTGGTGTCCAACAGCCACCACAGAATATCCGGGGATGCCAGAAATATGGATGCTGACTGGAAGGACACCCCAATGCTAAGTCCACTGCTGATGTAGATTCCACTACAAGGCCTACAAGTGTCAATGGACACATGGGAAAAGCAGAATGCACAAGATCAAAATGCCTCAGAGTGGTCTGCGCCAGAACACAGGAGTGAACCCGTAATACTGGGATCATAAAATCAACATTCCAGACTTGCTGAAGTGTTGGAAAGGCCTTGAACACTCCTGTATCCAGGATGCTACTATGCATGGAATCCTCTGCACAGGCTGCAGGTGTGATTTCAGCTAAGTGTTGGAAAACACCAGTGATGACACAGGCGACTTGTCCATAGAAGGTTCATAACTAACCACAGGAAAGCGACCTTCAGCAGCCAGCCATTGAGGTATAGGAATACATATATCCCCTACCTGTGAAGATGGGTTTCGACCACTTAGCTATTTCTTGTCCATAATGGATTGTCTGAGCAAAGTCAATCCTGAATTCACCAGAGAAGGCCAATAATCGGCAAATAAAAAGATGGAGGGGAGCAAAATGGAGAGGGTGGGTCGGGGGTAAGGAGGTTAGAAAGCCGGAAGGGGTGGGTGGGTGTGAGGTTAGAAAGCCGGAAGTGGCTGGGTGTGCGGGGATTTAGAAACCCAAAAGAGACGGGGAGTATGAAACCCGGAAGGGATGGGTGGGCTGGGGGTTGTGAATGCCAGAAGGGGCAGGTGGGCGGGGAAGTTCAGAAAGCTGGAAAAGGCTGGGGGGTGGAGGGTTTAGAAAGGCGCAAGGGGCGGGTGGGCGGAGAGTTTAGAAAGGCAAAAGGGGCAGGTGGTTTCGAGAGGCGGAGGAGTTGGGTGGGCAGGGGGTTTAGAAAGGCGCAAGAGGTGGGAGGGCACAGGGTTTAGAAAGACGCAAGAGGCGGAGGGTGGCGGGGTTTCGAAAGGTGGTAGAGTCATTTGAGTGGGGGTTAGAAAAGGCGGAACGTGGCGGGTGGGCCAGGGGGTGTAAAAAGGCAAAACGTGGCGGGTGGGCCGGGGGGTGTAAAAAGGCAGAAGGTTTTAGAGAGTTGGAAGGGGCGGGTGGGTAGTTGATGGTTTTAGAGAGGCAGGAGGAGCGAGTGGGCAGGGGTTTAGAGAAGCAGGAGGGCACGGGTGGACGGGGTGGTTTAAGAAAACCAGAAGGGATTAGCGGGTGGTGGAATTAGAAAGACAAAAGGGGCGGGTGGGTCGGGGGCTAAAGAGATGGAAGAAGGTGGGTGGGGGCTAGAAAGACAAAAGGGGCAGGTGGGTGGGGGCCGGAATGACGGAAGAAGGTGGGTGGGGGCCAGAAGGACGGAAGAAGGTGGGTGGGTAGGGGCCAGAAAAATGGAAGGTGGGTGGGTGGGGGCCCGAAAGACGGAAGAAGGTGGGTGGGGGCTAGAAAGACAGAAGAAGGTGGGTGGGTGGGGACTAGAAAGACAGAAGAAGGTGGGTGGGTGTCAGAAAGATGGAAGGGGTGGGTGGGGGCCAGAAAGACGGAAGGGGCGGGTGGGTGGGGGCCAGAAAGACGGAAGGGGCGGGTGGGTGGGGGGCCAGAAAGACGGAAGGGGTTGGTGGGTGGAGGCCAGAAAGATGGAAGGGGCGGGTCGGTGGGAGCCAGAAAGACGGAAGGGGCGGGTGGGTGGGTTAGCCAGAAAGACGGAAGGGGCGGGTGGGTGGGTTAGCCAGAAAGAAGGAAGGGGCGGGTGGGTGGGTTAGCCAGAAAGAAGGAAGGGGCGGGTGGGTGGGTTAGCCAGAAAGACGGAAGGGGCGCCAGAAAGACGGAAGGGGCGGGTGGGTGGGATAGCCAGAAAGACGGAAGGGGCGGGTGGGTGGGATAGCCAGAAAGACAGAAAGGGTGGTTGGGTTAGCCAGAAAGAAAGAAGGGGCGGGTGGGTGGGTTAGCCAGAAAGAAAGAAGGGGCGGGTGGGTGGGTTAGCCAGAAAGAAAGAAGGGGCGGTTGGGTGGGTTAGCCAGAAAGAAAGAAGGGGCGGGTGGGTGGGGGCCAGAAAGACAGAAGGGGCGGGTGGGTGGGGGCCAGAAAGACGGAATGCCAGAAAGACGGAAGGAGCGGGTGTCAGAAAGACGGGAGGGGCGGGTGGGTGGGGGCCAGAAAGAAGGGATGGGCGGGTGAGTGGGAGCCAGAAAGACGGGAGGGTGGGAGCCAGAAAGACGGGAGGGGCGGGAGGGTGGGAGCCAGAAAGACGGGAGGGGCGGGAGGGTGGGGGCCAGAAAGACGGGAGGGCGGGGGCCAGAAAGACGGGAAGGGGCGGGTGGGTGGTTGCCAGAAAGACGGGAAGATGCCAGAAAGACAGGAAGGGGCCAGAAAGACGGGAAGATGCGGGTGGGAGGGGGCCAGAAAGACGGGAAGTCGGAGGCCAGAAAGACGGGAAGGGGCGGGTGGGTGGAGGCCAGAAAGACGGGAAGGGGTGGGTGGGTGGGGGCCAGAAAGACGAGAAGGGGTGGGGGCCAGAAAAACGGGAAGGGGCGGGTGGGTGGGGGTGAGCAATACAGAGGGGGTGGGTGGGTGCGAGCATCCCGGAGGGGCAAGCAACACCGAGGGGGCAGGTGGGTGGGGGCCAGAAAGACGGGAAGGTGCCAGAAAGACGGGAAGGTGCCAGAAAGAAGGGAAGGGGCCAGAAAGACGTGAAGATGCGGGTGGGTTGGAGCCAGAAAGATGGGAAGTTTTCCAGAAATACGTGAAGGTGCGGGTGGGTGGTGGCCAGAAAGACGTGAAGGGGTGGGTGGGTGGGGGCCACAAAGACCGGAAGGGGCAGGTGGGTGGGGGCCAGAAAAACTGGAAGGGGAGGATTGGTTGGGGCCAGAAAGACGGGAAGGGGCCCGAAACATGGGAAGACACGGGTGGGTGGGGGCTAGAAAGACGGGAAGGGGCGGGTGAGTGAGGGCCAGAAAGACGGGAAGGTGCGGGTGGGTGAGGGCCAGAAAGACGGGAAGGGGCGGATTTGTGGGGGCCAGAAAGATAGGAAGGGGTGGGTGGGTGGGGGCCAGAAAGACGGGAAGGGGTGGGTGGTTGGGGGCCAGAAAGACGGGAAGGGGTGGGTGGGTGGGGGCCAGAAAGACGGGAAGGGGTGGGTTGGTGGCCTGCCAGAAAGACGGGAAGGGGCGGGTGGGTGGGGGCCAGAAAGATGGGAAGTTTTCCAGAAATACGTGAAGGTGCGGGTGGGTGGTGGCCAGAAAGACGTGAAGGGGTGGGTGGGTGGGGGCCACAAAGACCGGAAGGGGCAGGTGGGTGGGGGCCAGAAAAACTGGAAGGGGAGGATTGGTTGGGGCCAGAAAGACGGGAAGGGGCCCGAAACATGGGAAGACACGGGTGGGTGGGGGCTAGAAAGACGGGAAGGGGCGGGTGAGTGAAGGCCAGAAAGTCGGGAAGGTGCGGGTGTGTGAGGGCCAGAAAGACGGGAAGGGGCGGATTTGTGGGGGCCAGAAAGATGGGAAGGGGTGGGTGGGTGGGGGCCAGAAAGACGGGAAGGGGTGGGTGGGTGGGGGCCAGAAAGACGGGAAGGGGTGGGTTGGTGGCCTGCCAGAAAGACGGGAAGGGGCGGGTGGGTGGGGGCCAGAAAGACGGGAAGGAGCGGGTGGGTGGGGGCCAGAAAGACGGGAAGGAGCAAGTGGGTGGGCATAGGCCAGAAAGATGGGAAGATGCCAGAAAGATGGGAAGAGGCCAGAAACACGGGAAGATGCGGGTGGGTGGGGGCCAGAAAGACGGGAAGTTGCCAGAAAGACGAGAAGGGGCCAGAAAGACGGGAAGATTGCCAGAAAGACAAGGAGTGGATGGGTGAGGGCAAGCAACACGGAGGGGGCGGGCGGGTGGGTGGGGGCAAGCAACACGGAGGGGGCGGGTGTGAGCAACACGGAAGGAGCAGGTGGGTGGGTGTGAGCAACACAGAGGGGGCAGGTGGGTGGTTGTGAGCAACACAGAGGGGGTGGGAGGGTGGGTGTGAGCAACACGGAGAAGGGGGTGAGCAACACTGGGGTGGGTGGGGTTGAGCAACACGGGGGTGGGTGGGGGTGAGCAACATGGAGGGGGTGGGTGGGGGTGAGCAACACAGAGGGGCTTGGTGGGGGTGAGCAACACGGAGGGGGTGGGTGGGGGTGAGCAACACAGATGGGACAGGTGGGTGTGAAAAACATGGAGGATGGGGGTGAGCAACACGGAGGGGCCGGGTGGGTGGGGTTGAGCAACACTGAGGTTGGGGGTGAGCAACTCAGAGGGGGTGAGCAACACGGAGGATGTGGGTGGGTGGGGGTGAGCAACACGGAGGGTTTGTGAGCAACACAGAGGGGCAGATCCTTCTCCCACCTCGCCGCCAAGACCTGGAACACCCTCCCCACCAACCTCCGACAGACCCAAGACCTACTGGCCTTCAGAAGACTCCTCAAGACCTGGCTCTTCGATCAGTAGCAGCACCACCCCCTCTTCCCCCAGCGCCTTGAGACCCTCGCGGGTATGTTGGGGGTGAGCAACACGGAGGGGGCGGGTGGGGGTGAGCAACACGGAGGATGTGGGTGGGTGGGTCGGTGAGCAACACGGAGGGTTTGTGAGCAACACGGAGGGGCTGGGTGCGGGTGAGCAACACAGAGGGGGCGGGAGGGTGGGGGTGAGCAACACGGAGGGGGCGGGTGGGGGTGAGCAACACGGAGGGGCAGGTGGGTGGGGTGAGCAACAAGGAGGGGGCGGGTGGGTGGGGGTGAGCAACACGGAGGGAGTGGTTGGTGGGGGTGAGCAACACAGAGGGGGCGGGTGGGTAGAGGTGAGCAACACAGAGGCAGTGGGTGGGGCTCTGAGCAACACGCAGGGGGCGGGTGGGTGGGGCTCTGAGCAACATGGAGGGGGTTGGTGGGTGGGGCTCTGAGCAAGACGGAGGGGGTGGGTGGGTGGGGCTCTGAGCAACACGGAGGGGGTGGGTGGGGCTGTGAGGAACACCGAGGGGGCGGGTGGGTGGGGCTGTGAGCAACACAGAAGGGGCGGGTGGGTGGGTCTGTGAGCAACACGGAGGGGGCGGGTGGGTCTGTGAGCAACACACGGGGGCGGGTGGGTGGGGCTGTGAGCAACATGGAGGGGCGGGTGGGTGGGGCTGTGAGCAACATGGAGGGGGCGGGTGGGTGGGTGGAGGGGGCGGGTTGGTGGGGCTGTGAGCAACATGGAGGGGGCGGGTGGGTGGGGCTGTGAGCAACATGGAGGGGGCGGGTGGGTGGGGCTGTGAGCAACATGGAGGGGCGGGTGGGTGGGGCTGTGAGCAACATGGAGGGGGCGGGTGGGTGGGGCTGTGAGCAACACGGAGGGGGCGGGTGGGTGGGGTGAGCATCACAGATGGGGCGGGAGGGTGGAGGTGAGCAACATGGAGGGGTGGGATGGGGGTGAGCAACATGGAGGGGGTGGGAGGGTGGGGTGAGCAACACAGAGGGGGTGGGAGGGTGGGGGTGAGCAACACGGAGGGGGTGGGAGGGTGGGGGTGAGCAACACGGAGGGGGTGGGAGGGTGGGGGTGAGCAACACGGAGGGGGTGGGAGGGTGGGGGTGAGCAACACTGAGGAGGCAGGAGGGTGGAGGTGAGCAACACAGAGGGGTTTGTGTGAGCAGCATGGAGGGTGCGGGTGGGTGGAGGGGTTTGTTAGCAACACGTATGTGAGCAACACGGAGGGGCGGGTGGGTGGGGATGAGCAACACGGAGGGTCCGGTTTGGGGGACTTGGGGTGAGCAACATGGAGGGGGTGGGTGAAGGTGAGCAACACAGAGAGGGTGGGTGGGGGTGAGCACCACGGAAGGGGTGGGTGGGGGTGAGCAATACGGAAGGGGTGGGTGGAGGTGAGCAACACGGAGGGGTAGGTGGGTGGAGGTGAGCAACATGGAAGGGGTGGGTGGGTGGAGGTGAGCAACACGGAAGGGGTGGGTGGGGGTGAGCAACACGGAAGGGGTGGGTGGGTGGGGGGTGAGCAACACGGAAGGGGTGGGTGGGTGGGGGTGAGCAACACGGAAGGGGTGGGTGGGTGGGGGTGAGCAACACGGAAGGGGTGGGTGGGTGGGGGTGAGCAACACGGAAGGGGTGGGTGGGTGGGGGTGAGCAACACGGAGGGGGCTGGTGGGTGGGGGTGAGCAACACGGAGGGGGCTGGTGGGTGGGGTGAGCATCACAGAGGGGGCGGGAGGGTGGGGGTGAGCAACATGGAGGGGGTGGGAGGGTGGGGTGAGCAATACGGAGGGGGTGGGAGGGTGGGGGTGAGCAACACAGAGGTGTTAGTGTGAGCAGCATGGAGGGTGCGGGTGGGTGGAGGGGTTTGTTAGCATCACGTATGTGAGCAACACGGAGGGGTGGGTGGGTGGGGGTGAGCAACACGGAGGGGGTGGGTGCTTGGGGGTGAGCAACACGGAGGGGGTGAGTGGGTGTGGGTGAGCAACACGGAGGGGGTGGGTGCGTGGGGGTGAGCAACACGGAGGGTTTGTGAGCAACACAGAGGGGCAGATCCTTCTCCCACCTCGCCGCCAAGACCTGGAACACCCTCCCCACCAACCTCCGACAGACCCAAGACCTACTGGCCTTCAGAAGACTCCTCAAGACCTGGCTCTTCGATCAGTAGCAGCACCACCCCCCTCTTCCCCCAGCGCCTTGAGACCCTCGCGGGTATGTTGGGGGTGAGCAACACGGAGGGGGCGGGTGGGGGTGAGCAACACGGAGGATGTGGGTGGGTGGGTCGGTGAGCAACACGGAGGGTTTGTGAGCAACACGGAGGGGCTGGGTGCGGGTGAGCAACACAGAGGGGGCGGGAGGGTGGGGGTGAGCAACACGGAGGGGGCGGGTGGGGGTGAGCAACACGGAGGTGGCAGGTGGGTGGGGTGAGCAACAAGGAGGGGGCGGGTGGGTGGGGGTGAGCAACAAGGAGGGGGCGGGTGGGTGGGGGTGAGCAACACGGAGGGAGTGGTTGGTGGGGGTGAGCAACACAGAGGGGGCGGGTGGGTAGAGGTGAGCAACACAGAGGCAGTGGGTGGGGCTCTGAGCAACACGCAGGGGGCGGGTGGGTGGGGCTCTGAGCAACATGGAGGGGGTTGGTGGGTGGGGCTCTGAGCAAGACGGAGGGGGTGGGTGGGTGGGGCTCTGAGCAACACGGAGGGGTGGGTGGGGCTGTGAGGAACACCGAGGGGGCGGGTGGGTGGGGCTGTGAGCAACACAGAAGGGGCGGGTGGGTGGGTCTGTGAGCAACACGGAGGGGCGGGTGGGTCTGTGAGCAACACGGAGGGGGCGGGTGGGTGGGGCTGTGAGCAACATGGAGGGGGCGGGTGGGTGGGGCTGTGAGCAACATGGAGGGGGCGGGTGGGTGGGTGGAGGGGGCGGGTGGGTGGGGCTGTGAGCAACATGGAGGGGGCGGGTGGGTGGGGCTGTGAGCAACATGGAGGGGGCGGGTGGGTGGGGCTGTGAGCAACATGGAGGGGCGGGTGGGTGGGGCTGTGAGCAACATGGAGGGGGCGGGTGGGTGGGGCTGTGAGCAACACGGAGGGGGCGGGTGGGTGGGGTGAGCATCACAGATGGGGCGGGAGGGTGGAGGTGAGCAACATGGAGGGGTGGGATGGGGGTGAGCAACATGGAGGGGGTGGGAGGGTGGGGTGAGCAACACAGAGGGGGTGGGAGGGTGGGGGTGAGCAACACGGAGGGGGTGGGAGGGTGGGGGTGAGCAACACGGAGGGGGTGGGAGGGTGGGGGTGAGCAACACGGAGGGGGTGGGAGGGTGGGGGTGAGCAACACTGAGGAGGCAGGAGGGTGGAGGTGAGCAACACAGAGGGGTTTGTGTGAGCAGCATGGAGGGTGCGGGTGGGTGGAGGGGTTTGTTAGCAACACGTATGTGAGCAACACGGAGGGGCGGTGGGTGGGGATGAGCAACACGGAGGGTCCGGTTTGGGGGACTTGGGGTGAGCAACATGGAGGGGGTGGGTGAAGGTGAGCAACACAGAGAGGGTGGGTGGGGGTGAGCACCACGGAAGGGGTGGGTGGGGGTGAGCAATACGGAAGGGGTGGGTGGAGGTGAGCAACACGGAGGGGTAGGTGGGTGGAGGTGAGCAACATGGAAGGGGTGGGTGGGTGGAGGTGAGCAACACGGAAGGGGTGGGTGGGTGGGGGTGAGCAACACGGAAGGGGTGGGTGGGTGGGGGTGAGCAACACGGAAGGGGTGGGTGGGTGGGGGTGAGCAACACGGAAGGGGTGGGTGGGTGGGGGTGAGCAACACGGAGGGGGCTGGTGGGTGGGGGTGAGCAACACGGAGGGGGCTGGTGGGTGGGGTGAGCATCACAGAGGGGGCGGGAGGGTGGGGGTGAGCAACATGGAGGGGGTGGGAGGGTGGGGTGAGCAATACGGAGGGGGTGGGAGGGTGGGGGTGAGCAACACAGAGGTGTTAGTGTGAGCAGCATGGAGGGTGCGGGTGGGTGGAGGGGTTTGTTAGCATCACGTATGTGAGCAACACGGAGGGGGTGGGTGGGTGGGGGTGAGCAACACGGAGGGGGTGGGTGCTTGGGGGTGAGCAACACGGAGGGGGTGAGTGGGTGTGGGTGAGCAACACGGAGGGGGTGGGTGCGTGGGGGTGAGCAACAGGGGGGGTGAGCAACAGGGAGGGGGTGGGTGGGTGTGAGCAACATGGAAGGGGTGGGTGGGGGTGAGCAACATGGAGGGGTGGGAGGGTGGGGTGAGCAATACGGAGGGGGTGGGTGGGGGTGAGCAACACGGAGGGGGTGAGTGCGTGTGGGTGAGCAACACGGAGGGGGTGGGTGCGTGGGGGTGAGCAAAAGGGAGGGGGTGGGTGAGCAACAGGGAGGGGGTGGGTGGGTGTGAGCAACACGGAGGGGGCAGGTGGGTGAGTGGGTGTGAGCAACACGGAAGGTGAGCAACACAGAGGGAGCGGGTGGGTAGGGGTGAGCAACACGGAGGGGGCAGGATGGGCAACACCAAGTATTGAGCAACACGGAGGGAGTGGGTGGGAGGGAGGCCGAGCAACATGAAGAGGGCGAGTGGGGGGCTGAGCAACACGGTGGGGGCGGGCGGGTTGAGCAACAAGAAGGGGCTGGAGGGGTGAGCAATACAAAGGGGTGGGCTCAGCAACCCGAAAAGGGTTGGGTGGGGGGCTGAGCAATCCAGAAAAGGTGGGTGGTGGGCTAAGCAACCCGGAAGGGGGATGGGCAGGGTGGGCTGAGCAACACTGAAGGAGCAGGCGGGGTTTGGGAACATGGAAGGGATGAGAGGGTTGCCTGAGCAACATGGAGGGGGCGGGCAGGTGGACTGAGGAACACGGAGGGGGCAGGCAGGTGGGCTGGGCAACACGGAGCAGTTGGGCTGAGCAACACGGAGGTGCCGGGTGGGCGGGGGTGAGCAACACACAGGAGGCAGGTGGGTGGGGGTGAGCAACACACAGGAGGCGGGTGGGTGGGGGTGAGCAACACAGAGGGGCGGGTGGGTGGGGCTGAGCAACACATAGGGGTGGGTGGGGGTGAGCAACACAGAGGGGGCGGGTGGGTGGGGGTGAGCAACACAGAGGGGGCGGTTGGGTGGGGGTGAGCAACACGTAGGGGTGGGTGGGGGTGCGCAACACGGAGGGGGCAGGTGGGTGGGGGTGAGCAACACGGAGGGGGCAGGTGGGTGGGGGTAAGCAACACGGAGGGGGCGGGTGGGGATGAGAAACACGGAGCGGGCGGGTGGGTGGGGATGAGAAACACGGAGCGGGCGGGTGGATGGGGATGAGAAACACAGAGCGGGTGGGTGGGGATGAGAAACACGGAGCGGGCGGGTGGGTGGGGGTGAGCAACACAGAGGGGGCAGTGGGTTCGGGTGAGCAACACAGAGGGGGCAGTGGGTTCGGGTGAGCAACACAGAGGGGGCAGTGGGTGGGGGTGAGCAACACGGAGAGGGCGGGTGGGTGTGGGTGAACAACACGGAGGGGGCGGGTGGGTGGGGATGAGCAACACGGAGGGGGCGGGTGGGTGGGGATGAGCAACACGGAGGGGGCGGGTGGGTGGGGATGAGCAACACGGAGGGGGCGGGAGTGTGGGGGTGACCAACACGGAGGGGGCGGGAGGGTGGGGGTGACCAACACGGAGGGGGCGGGAGGGTGGGGGTGACCAACACGGAGGGGGGCGACCAACACGGAGGGGGTGGGAGGGTGGGGGTGACCAACACGGAGGGGGTGGGAGGGTGGGGGTGAGCAACACGGAGGGGGCGGGTGGGTGGGGGTGAGCAACACGGAGGGGGTGGGTGGGTGGGGGTGAGCAACATGGAGAGGGCGGGTGGGTGGGGTTGAGCAACACGTTTGTGAGCAACATGGGGGTGAGCAACAGGGGAGGTGGGTCATATGTGGGCAACACAGAGGGGGTGTGAGCAACACGGAGGGGCGGGTGGGTGGGTGTGAGCAACACGGAGGGGGCGGGTGGGTGTGAGCATCACGGAGGGGGCGGGTGGGTGGGGGTGAGCAACATGGGGGGGCGGGTCATACGTGGGCAACACAGAGAGGGGTGTGTGAGCAACACGGAGGGTGTGGGTGGGTGGGTGTGAGCAACACAGAGGGGCGGGCGGGTGTGAGCAACACGGAGGTGGCGGGTGGGTGTGAGCAACACTGAGGGGGCGGGTGGGTGGGGGTGAGCAACACAGAGGGGGCGGGTGTGGGGGTGAGCAACACGGAGGGGGCAGGTGGGGGGTTGAGCAACACAGAGGAGGCGGGTGGGTGGGGGTGAGCAACACGGAGGGGGCGGGTGGGTGGGGGTGAGCAACACGGAGGGGGCGGGTGGGTGGGGGTGAGCAACTCAGAGGGGGGGTGGGAGGGGGTGAGCAACTCAGAGGGGGTGGTTGGGAGGGGGTGAGCAACACGGAGGGGGCAGGTGGGAGGGGGTGAGCAACACGGAGGGGGCGAACAACACAGAGGGGGCAGGTGGGTGGGTCGGTGAGCAACACAGAGAGAGCGGGTGGGTGGGGTAAGCAACACAGAGGGGGCGGGTGGGTGTGAGCAACACCGAGGGGGCGGGTGGTTGGTTGTGCGCAACACAGAGGTAGTGAGCAACATAGAGCGGGCGGGTGGGTGGGGGTGAGCAACACAAAGCGGGCGGGTGGGTGGGGGTGAACAACACGGAGCGGGTGGGTGGGGGTGAACAACACGGAGCGGGCGGGTGGGGGTGAGCAACACCGAGGGTGCGGGTGGGTGGGTGGGGGGGGGGGGTGAGCAACACGGAGGGGCCGGTTTGGGGGCTGGGGGTGAGCAACACGGAGGGGCAGGTGGGCGGGGGTGGGCAACACGGAGGTGGTGGGTGTGAGCAACATGGAGGAGGCTGGTGGGTGAGTAGGGGTGAGAAAAACAGAGGGGGCGGGTGGGTTGGTGGGGGGTGAGCAACACGGAGGGGGCTGGTGGGTGGGGGGTGAGAAAAACAGAGGGGGCGGGTGAGTTGGTGGGGGTGAGCAACACGGAGGGGGCGGGTGGGTGGGGGTGAGCAACACGGAGGGGCGGGTGGGTGGGGGTGAGCAACACAGAGGGGCGGTGGGTAGGGGTGAGCAACACAGAGGGGGCGGGTGGGTAGGGGTGAGCAACACGGAGGGGGCGGGTGGGTGTGGGTGAGCAACATGGAGGGGGCGGGTGGGTGGGGGTGAGCAACATGGAGGGGGCGGGTGGGTGGGGGTGAGCAACACGGAGGGGGCGGGTGGGTGGGGGTGAGCAACACGGAGGGGGCGGGTAGGTGGGTGGGGGTGATCAACACAGAGGGGGCAGGGTGGGCAGCACAGAGTAATGAGCAACATGGAGGGGGTGGATGGGAGGCCGAGCAACATGAAGAGGACAAGTGGGGGCTGAGAAATACGGTGGGGCGGGCGGGGTGAGCAACAAGGAGGGGGCGGTGGGTGGGGGTGAGCAACAAGGAGGGGGCGGGTGGGTGGGGGTGAGCAACAAGGAGGGGGCGGGTGGGTGGGGGTGAGCAACAAGGAGGGGGCGGGTGGGTGGGGGTGAGAAACACGGAGGGGGCGGGTGGGTGGGGGTGAGCAACACGGAGGGGGCGGGCGGGTGGGTGGGGGTGAGCAACACTGAGGGGCGGGTGGGGTGGGGGTGGGCAACACGGAGGGGGCAGGGTGGGCAGCACAGAGTAATGAGCAACACGGAGGGGGTGGGTAGGAGGCCGAGCAACATGAAGAGGACGAGTGGGGGGGCTGAGAAATACGATGGGGTGGGCGGGGTGAGCAACAAGGAGGGGCTGGCGGGGTGAGGAATACAAAGAGGTGGGCTGAGCAACCCGGAAAGGGTGGGTGGGGGGCGGAGCAATCCGGAAAAGGTGGGTGGGTGTGGGGGGCGGAGCAACCCCGGAGAGGGTGGGCTGAGCAACAAGGAGGGGGCAGGCGGGGCTGGGCAACATGGAAGGGATGAGCGGGTTGTCTGTGCAACATGGAGGGCGCGGGCAGGTGGACTGAGGAACACGGAGAGGGCGGGCAGGAGGGCTGAGCAACACGGAGCAGGTGGGCTGAGCAACTTGGAGCGGGTGGGGGGCTGAGCAACACGGAGGGGGCAGGCTGCGAGGCTTAGCAGCACGGACGCTGCAGTCGGGGGCTTAGAAACACAGATGGGGTTGGCGGGAGCTAAGCAACACAGAAGGGGTGGGGGGCTGATCTACACTGAGGAGGTGGGCGGGGGGCTGAGCAGCACACAGGGGGTTGGTGAGGGGGCTGAGCAACACGGAGGGGGCTGGCGGCGGTGCTGAGCAACACGGAGGGAGCGGATTGGGGAGCAGAGCAACACAGAGGGGGCGGGTGTGTGGATGAGCAATATGGTGGGGGTCAGGTGGGGGAGTGAGCAACAAGGAGGGGGCGGGTAGGGGTGAGCAACACTGAGGTTGAGCAACATGGAGGAGGGATCAACACAGAGAGCTGGGAAGAGCAACTCAGAGATGGTGGAAGCAACACGCAGGGGCCCACTAGTGGGGAGAAACATGGAGGAGGCCTGTGGGAGAGAAGCAACAGGAGGGGTCGGGGTAGCAATGTGGAAGGGGCTTGTGGGAGTAGCAACAGGGAGACTGCAAAGCAGAGGGGCGGGTGGGGGAAGCAACATTAAGGGGGCTGGTGAGGAGAGCAACGCAGAAAGGAGGGTGGGGAGAGCAACACGGAATGGCGGGTGGGGGAAAAGCAACATAGAGGGGGCAGGTGGGAGAAAGCAACACTGAGGGGGTGGATGGGGCGAGCAACACGTAGGTGCAACACAGAGAAGGCGGTGGGAGGAGTAATACATACCGGGTGGGCGGAGAAATACAAAGAGGCCGGTGGTGGGGTCAACAACACAGAGAAAGCAGGTAGAGGGGTTAACAACAAGGAAGGGTGTGGGGTTAGCAACACAGAATGGGTGGGGGCGGGGGGCTTACCAACATGGAGCGGATGGTGGGGGAGTTGGCAACATGGTGTAGCAGGTGCAGCGGTTAGTAACATGGTGGGGGCGGATGGGGTTAGCAACACAGAGGGGGTGAGTAGAGGCTTTAGCAACATGGAGGTTGCAATACGGATGGGGTGGGTTGGGGGAGCAATATCGAAGGAGTGGTGGGGGCGAGCTACTAGGATATAATTGTCTACGGAAGAATTTGGAAGGCCAAGAACATTTCTTCCATCTGCATGTAACACTTTAGTGAAGGCAGAATGTGGATACAACCCAATTAAAGTTACAGAAAACAGCCATGCAACATGCACATAGTAGGCAGTATGCAAGGAAAATTGAGCTGCTTCAAAAAATACTTTACATACCAAAAAAAAGCCCTCGATGACACCCTCAGCTAGAAAGGAAATGCGGAACAGGCAGCGAGAAGAGCAGCAACCATGGCAAGTTATAGACTGAGATTTATAAGGCGGTACAGCAACAGGATGTTAGCACCCTTTTTCTAGCCAAAGAAGTATGTTTTATGACGCATAAATTAAAGTTTTATGGAGAACTATTAGTATATACATTGTCAAAAGAAGATTTGGGGAGTACGCCTTTAACATTTCTCAGTTTGCATGTAACACTCTCGCAGTTGTGGAACGTCGATTCACCACAATATGCGCATAAAAGAAGTTAAGCAAGTAAAATTAAGCTGGTAGCCAAGTGAAGGATATAATCAAGGACTCGTTTGAAAAACAGCTTAAATGGTCAAGTAAAAACAAAGCAATATAGCTCAATCTTCTGTGCCCCTATTTACGTTGCAATCAATTCTTAAAACATGGATGAAAAAGGAACTGACCTCGATTTATGAGAAAACGTAAAAGTAAGTGCAAAGCAAGTAATGAGGAAGGGCACTGGCTCACTTTGGTGAAGATTTCCAAGTGCCCCAGTGTGTAAAGAAGAAAGTTCTTTCAAGAGTGCTTTCATCAATGCCCCTAGACTATTTCTGGATTTCATTTTTTTTTTTCTACATATAAAAGGTAATCAGATGCTTACACCTTCCCCATTGTGCCACAATATTGAACACCTTTGAGCCAACACCAAACACTAATTGTCTTTGCATTGTTCATACCACGTTAGTCCTCAAGAGCCTATCAGATCTCATTGCTTGAGATAGACATTTTCTCCCCCGACCGAATAGCTGAATGTTTTCTCCTCTCAATAAAGGTAATTTTGGGTCTTTTCATAAGGGATTATTTTAAGGGCCCTCAAATACCTTCCTCCAACATGACACAAGTGTTTGGTTACTAGACACAACTGCTCCACCTCTTTTGCTGTTTTGGAAAGCAGTGGACATTGAGCAGGAACTGGGCACTTTGTCAAGATAACACGTGGGGTCCTCAACTTGTGGCATCTCATACTTGGAGCACGATTCATTCACTTCCACATCACCTCCAGAATTTGTAGTACCACTGGCATAATAATGTGAACAGAGACTGTATCCCAGAAATGCCTCTGACCACGATATTGATTTTTAAGTATATCCTTACGTTTTTCCTCTGAAAAAAGCTTCCCTCATTGTTTTTCCTTGTCAGTTGGAAGCCTTGCAATATCTTCCATCAGAATTTTCTATATGTCTGACATCATATGGGTTCTTTTATCCCTGCCTTAAATCCATCTCTTATATTGTGTAGAGGCTCTGAATCATCCAGTCTCAACAGACAGTGAGAGATCAAGTGACAAATTTGATTTTAATAGGAAGCCCCCTAGCTCCTGCAGCCTAAATTCTTACATCTTCATACAGGTATCTTATTCTTGCCACCCTTTCTCTTTCCATATTTTAAATTCTCTGAACTACAAATCCAGTATGAATTTTGGGTTGGTGCAGAGGGCAGTACATGTGTAGGGAAACGAAGTCAAGCCATGTTGCTAACGTCACTCTGATCAAAAAAGGATTACAACAAATTCTTGGGTCTCAGATTCTTACTCAACAACTGCACCTGCCATAGTTGGCCATTCGCAGTTGTGTAGGTCACAAAGTACCAGCGCTTCTCCATATTTATTTGGTACCATTCATCCCATCTATCATAAGAGAGCTGCCTGATAATAAACCACGTTCATCACCTCAGGTCTCCATGTTTCGGCTGCAAAGGCATCTGCCTGTTGGAAATTCTGGGGTCATTCCTTCCCAGATTTTAACTGTATTCATTCCATGTATATTTTTGAGTAAGATCCTCAGAACTCTAAAAGGTATTATCTGAATAAAGCAGTTTTGTAGGCAATGCCATTTTAACTCCAGCTACGTACAAGAAGCACTATAATGTCAAGATGGCAACCCACTCTTTAAGTTGTGCAATAGTAGAGGGTATTTAACCCAATTAGCTTGTGAAGCGATCAAGTACTTCCTATTCACAAATAAGTCACAGCTAAAGAAGGGATATTGCTTTCAAGTCCCCTCACCCATTACTTCAGAGGGGGTTACTAATTCCCAAGTTTTGTGGGTCGAGTTTAAGCCCCAAACCATTACATTCTTACCAAGGAGCCTGGAGAAAAGTATGCAAATCTGCAAAAGATGACATTACATCATCAGCATACATCTAGAGCCTAAACTTGTCTTGCTTCAATCTGAATATTCTTCCTAATGTGGTGGGTCAGAGGTTCCGTTTTTGGGGCAAAGATAAAGGATGACAAGGGGTAACTACGCCCTCTTCTCCTATCAATGGAAAACAATCATGATACCAAACCATTTATTTGCATCACAGGTATTGGGATACAGAAACCCCCACTATTTAGAATGTTCTAAATTCTTGTCCTAAGCTCAAGGCAACCCATGTACACTTCATAACTCTCCAGTCTCACTCCAGAATTCATGACATATGATAAATTGGAACTCTTCTTTGTCAATGATTCCCTCAGCAACAGACGCACTTATAGGCAAAAAAATCTTTAATCGCAGCTCCATGCATGTGACATGAACACTTGATAAACCAAATTGCCTCAACGCTCTTCGAAAAAGTGAATGAGGCACTTTTTTTTATAAACCGTATTTTATTGTTTTGTAAGCGTAAAATAAAATAAGACATAGGGCTCAATAGAGTACACCATACATTAGATTTTGCATGCATATCGTCTGAGGAGCAAACAAAAGCAGTCTATTCATTACCCAAAATGAATAGCATGGTATTCCACCACTTTCCCCAAATCCTTTTATATTTGGAAAGGCAGCCTCAGGCTTTATACATAGGTTGTTTTTAGTTCTGCACACCTATCCATTGCTCTTCTCCACTCCTTGAACCGGGGGTGCAGAGGCGTTTCTCCAACATCTAGCAATATCTATTTTTGCTACCACAGTGCCTATGGCCACCTGCACACCTTTTCCCTGCTTGCCTTCAAGGTCATCCAATATTCCAAGAAGGGTGATATGGGATGAACAATCAACCAGTCTTCCCAGAATTTTCGATAAGGTAGAGAGAATTGAGAGCAGTATATCGCAATCACAGATCAATCCTAACCCACATGAAAGAAATGACCCTTAGAGGAGCTGCAGCAGATACAACTGGGTGAAGGAATCCTACCAGCAAGCCATAGCTTGCAGGGAGTGAAATGGGCTACATGTAAGTATTTTAACTGTGTGAGGTTTAGTCTGGCTGAGATAACAGACTCCTGAAGGGCCCTCCTGGCATCTCGCCAGTGAATATTATCTAGAGGCCCCACCAAAGCATCACGTTTTGCCCCGAGGCTTTTAAAAATTGGTCTGTGAATTAATAACCAGAGGGTTGTATATGTAAGAGGTTCCTCCTATGCCAAGCAGGCCCTGCATCATTTTAGCCTTCAAAGGGTTATATTTTGGGGGATTGTTTGAGTTTGATGGAAGCTTAGGTCATGTTGCAATTGGAGGTGTTTATAGAATTTTGTTCTGTGTAGGGCATATTCGGATTGGAGCTCTTGAAATGATTTCATATGTTTGCCCTGCCATACATCCCCAAATTGAGAAATTCTGATAAGATCCCACTATTTGAAATGCCAAAGTTGGCACTGTGTTTAAGCCCTGATCTAAACCACCGAGGCATCTCCAGTGTCGGCTTCCCCTAACATTGAATACAATGGAGCATTCTGCGCCAGCACTCTACAGCAACTCTAGTTACCTCTGGAACGGAAAGGGGTGCAGGTGCACGATACTGGGTATTTATAAGCATACTATCACTGTGGAGTCCTAATTTTATAGCAAATGCCGGGTTATCACACTACCAAAAAAGCCACTAATTTATAGCAAGGATGTGTGAGGCCCAATAATACAAGTGAATGTCAGCCATCCCCATTCCACCATCCCAGGTGGACTTAACACTTTATATGCAACGCGTGGGAATCAGCCGTCCCATAGGTAAGAGAGCGCGGTGGCTTGGAGGTCCAGGTAGCATTGCTGGGGGATTTCCTAGACAAAAGTTTGCAGTGTATATAGTAGTTTTGGTGAATCCATCATCTTAAATAGGAATAACCTACCCAGTCTACCCAGTACATTCGAAGGGAGTCTTGCCCAACCATCTATATCTTTCTGGATTTCAATGGGCCCAGATTAAAACTGCGAGTTAGTTTAGAATCTAGAACTATATGCACCCTAAGGTACTTGATGTTTTGAGCATTAACACTTAATTGGGACTGCCAATCTATATCTTTGGGTCTGCCACTTAAACAGGAGGTGAATCGACTTGGCCCAGTTAACCCTCAGGCCAGAGGCTGTGCTATACATTTCAAGCAATTTTTTTTGCCTGGGCCCAGTTTCTTGGGAATGATTCATAGAGAGTTGGACGTTATTCACATAGAGGGCAATGCAGTATTCCTTCCCCCAGAGAAATACTTTCTCTTGCGTTACATCTGACCAAGGTTGCAAGTGGCTCTATCGCCAGCGTGAAAAGAAGGGAGGTAATGGTCAACAGTTGAAACGGACAGGAGAGGCTCGTATCAGGGAAGAGAGGCGGGAAAGGGCGGGGGAGAGACGACGGAGACAAATAAAAAAAAAAAAAGAACGTATCTGCCGCCCTACAACATCGCATCACGCTTCTCGCCTCTTCACTGCAGGAAGGCACAGGCTCCCAGCCTGCCCTGCGGCCAATCCTGAAGCTGCTCTCATGTGCAATGCATGAGAGCAGCTCCAGGATTGTCCTGAGTGCCGATGATTTGAGCTCCAGGACAGACTGGGAGCCTGTGCTTGCTCTCTCCAATCCCAGCAATGCAGCTGGGGTTGGAGAGAGCTTCACTGCACATGTGAATTTGGCCGGCCGGCCTGCCAAACCCACATGCACAGTGAATAGTAGTGCCCAACACTACCTCCCCCAGCCCGACATTATCCTGGCCCTACCCCCAAGCTCATAAAGAAAATAAAACGATAATAAAATGGGTTTTAAAATCGTTTTATTTTTCACGCTATTTAGATGCTGGCGGGGGGGGGGGGAGGGCAACGCTCCTCCGCTTTAGCAGAGGAGCCACAGCTGGAAACAGAAAAGACTATTTGAGTGTGTCAAATGCTTTCTTGAAATTTATCAGCATGAGTGCACGGAGATCCTGGAGTCCATGGTTCTGTGCTAGGGCTACACGAACCCTACGAATACAATGCTGCGTACTGCCTACTGCGGTTGGGTATAAACTTGAACTGGTTGGGATGAATCAGACGGAACCACTGCAGTCAGTCTTCTGGCAAGGGTTTTAGTCTCACTGTCTATTAAGAAGATTAGCCCAGCGGTTCTTAGCCTGTGAGCGCGGACCCCTGGGGGTCCCGATACCTAGTCTGGGTGACTAAGTCTGTGTAGAAAATTAAATAGTATTAGCAGATGAATAAAGAACATGTAGATAAAGAAGCAGAATTGAAAACTAAAAGTTTTAAACCAATCTTTAAATGTGTGTGGAATTTGAAATGGGAAGGTAAAAGCTAAGTTTGTACCCTTATCGAGGAAGAGAAAACGGGACATAGTATGGACGATCGTTGGCCTCAATTGAAGCAACACTGGCATGCACTGAAAAAGGGAGCATGCATCAGGAGCAAAAGAGACAAAAGTAATGTGCTAGAGTCTAGCATATTCCTTTGTCTTTTAGAAATATATATTTTTTTTTAGAAGCTCCAACCATCCCAATAAATGTACTTTTTTTGTGAATTATATAACATATTTCATAATTTGTATTATGTATATTTAATTCTATATTTTTGTGTATTGGTTTGCGATTCAAATCATAGAAATTGCTTAGGCTGGGGTTCCTGGCTTCAAGTAATGATTCAGCGGGGGGTTCACAGAAGTTAAAAGTTAAGAACCACTGGATTAGATGAGATGAGGAACAAAATTCTTGTTGCTCTCTGGTTTTTGGAAGAACTACAATAGTTACAACGTCAAGGCCAGACTGGAGAGCTTCTCCATGCATTGCTCCTTGGCATATATTCAATAAACGGGACACGAGTGAATTAAATGTTTTGTAATATTCAAGAGGGAACCTGTAGGGCCTCTAGTTCTGTCAAAGTTCATGTCTGCAATTGCCTCTGCCATTTTGTTCTCCATGATAGGACGATCCAGTGTGGTCCTATCCTACTCATTTAATGCTGCAAGTAGGAGGCTGCTTATGCGACCCAAGGTCAGGTCATGGTCTGGAAGCTCTTGATTTGTGCATAACGTCTAATAGTAACAGACAAAGTCAGCCACCACATCTATGGCTGAGATGACTTTTAGTCTGTCTGGCAGTAGAATATGTGGGACCACACATATCGTTAGTTACTAGCCAATATAGCAGTTTCTGTGACTTGGACCCAATTTCACAGAAACATCTAGTAGACACAGTCTTCTTGGCTTCCTCTATGGTGTATTGTCACAGGGATGATCTACCTAGCTTTCCATTTTCCTGTGAGGCAGTGGCACTCAGGAGCACCTGGACCTCAAGGTCAGAGATGGTTTGCTCCCTCTCCCTTTCCTTCGTCTTCAAGTAGGCTTTGGCCCTACCAAGGATAGTTGCTTTACCTGCTTCCTGCAGTGTGCCAGATAATTGTGCAAATCGAGTGTTAAGTGCAAAATATTATTTCAGATCTGCCTTTAAAAACTGGGCAAACATGACATCCATTGAGCGTTTAGACCCCACGAGAGGCACTCACTCTCCCTAGGACAACCATTTGACACCTCTGTCAGAGAATGATCTGATATACCTGGGTTAAGAATGCAGTCTCCTAGTTTGTGGTACATCAGTGGTGGGCATAGAGAAGTAATCAATTCTGGACATGGAGTTATGTGCTGCAGAGGTATGTGTATTCCTTGGCAGTGGGTGGCCACAAATGCCTAATGTCACAGAGGCCAAAGTAAGACACCCAGTTAGCAAGAGCTGTAGTCTCGCATGAGCCAGTCACCCATTGTCCTGTAGCATCTTCAGTGTAGTTCATAAGTGCATTAAAGTCTCCTCCAAGGACAGTCACTCCTATTGGTAGCCCTGCTAGCACCTGTCTAGGGTAATTCAAAGTCTTTCTGGCCAACAGAGGTCAGACATAACTGTTGATTAGGTTATATTTTTTACCCTCCAGTCTGTCATCTCGCTGTATAGACCCTGATTGTCGAATACCGTCTGCGAAAACAGTTATGAGAGTGACCTGTGTAGCAAGATAGCACACCTCTAGAACCCTTAGCTTACCTGTAATGAAATGCCCGCTCATATCCAAACCTTTTCAAGAAGGAGCAATTAGACCCAAGAAAGTAAGTTTCATTTAGCAATAATAAAGCAGGAATGTGTCATTTGGTAAAGTCTAACAACACCTCTCTCTTAATCCAGTCATTCAGCATACTAATGTTCCAGCGTTCCAGTACCAAACCTTAATTGGGCCATTGGGTTGGCCCTTGAGCAAGGCGTAGCAATTTCGCCCAAAGATTATAATGTGGTGAAACCTTCAAGGACCGACAAGTTAGTTGTGAACCCTTGTGAGTGTAATTGGTGTGTGCTAGCATGACCTAATTGGTGTATGCTAGCATCACTCTTCAATAAGACAAGTAACCAAACAGGACAATATAATCCCATTTACCCAAAACCGTACACCTCCTCCCTTGGAGCATCTGTTGCTCTAAATAACACCCTATTAAATTAAATATAACTGCTGGCTTGTAGAAAGGTATCCCCCTCATGAGGACAATTATATTGCTAACTGCTCAGGGGACTGACAGAGGTCTACTGATGTCCTGTGTCTGTAATAAAGACAACGCAATGAACATGACTAAACCAGGCACGGTCAACCCTCTTCTCCAGGTTCGTCTCCTGGCCTCATTTACTTCTCCAGGGGTGGTGGGTCATGTGGGAATGGTGGGGGTTCAGAAGCATGGGGTACCACCCCCCCCCCCCAATGTCACAGATGATCCTCTTCACAAGGACTTTGACGACTCTTGCCTGGCTCTCCTGCCCTTTTCAGATCTTTGCCTCCTTAAGCATCACAGCTCCGCAGCTGTGCGCCCAGTCACCCTAGGGACAGAGTTCTGCTTTCAGTGTTGGAGAGCTATTTGGGTTATTTTTCTCTCTGCTACCCAGTTCTTGACCGCTGTTAGTATAACAATGAAGAGCATTCAGGAGTCGTTGATAACCTCGACGGGAGAAAAAGTGCATATATTTAATGTTCATCGCCTCCAGTTTGAGTTTAACTGCGTCAACGGATTTTCTTAGTTTCTGTACGTGGCAGGTGTAGTTGGGGGAAGATTACTATTTTCAAGGATTGGAACACCAGCTTGTCCATGGATCTGGCCACTCTAATGATTTAGTCCCATTCTCTGTAATTTAAGACTCTGGCAGTAAGAGGGAAGGATGTACAAATAGTGCCAAAAATTATCAATAGGGAAATAGTCTGGAGGCAGTGGAACAGGTTACACATTGGAAAGTACTAAAATTGGTGATCTGGAGGCAACTAATGGATGTATTTTCTCATCTTAACAACATGAAAGCATTTTGCAAATGAGAAATTTTAAGTGACTGGCCTTACAGAAGTAACAGAAAGATACATAGAACATTTGTAGGATTATTGTGTTTACAGAAAAAGTTTAGGTGTGGTCATTAATGCTAGACAGAGATAGAGCAAAAACAGCTATGTAAATACATAGGAGAAACCAAGATTCCATAATTTACGCTGGAGAAAGCAAAGAACTGTGAGAGGCTGATATTAAAAGACAGTGCTAAATTGCCCATTTTGAGGCAAAAGAAAATGATATGGCTACAAAGCTGCCTTCTTTAAATAACTTGGCGTAGAACAGATAATGCCGCCTCCTCTGCCTGCTTCCTCAATCTACGCATGCTACATAAGATCTTCAAGTGGCTACCCCTACACACAAAATGCACCGTGACACAAGCCCTCATCACCAGCTGACTGGACTACGGCAATGCCCTCTATGAAGGAATCGCCGCACACCTTCTACCGCGAATGCAGACCATACAGAATGCCGCAGCCAGACTTATCCTCAGCCTTCCCTGACAAACCCACACCACACCCCACCTCAGGAAACTCCACTGGCTCCCCATACAGAAGAGATGCCAATTCAAGCTGCTGACCCACACACACAAGGCTCCACACAACCAAGGACCCGCCTACATTAACCACCTCCTGAACTTCCACCAACCATTGACAGGACTACGCTCCACCTCCCATTCACTTGGCCATACTCCCCGCATCTACCGAAGCAGAAGTGGAGGATGCTTCTGCTCCCACATCGCAGCTAAGACCTGGAACAGCCTCCCCACGCACCTTCGGATCATCACCTCACTTCCATTACGAATGGCCATCAAGACCTAGCTATTCGCTGGATACCCTATCGGGTGATTAGCCACGCTGTATAAATCCTGAATGATTGATTGACTTGTTTCAAAGCCAACACATTCGGTGTCTGAGACAGTGATTTATGTTCTCCTGAATTTGGAAAAGGATCTAGCACTGTAAAGCTTCTACATACACATTGCACTGTTAAATATGAAAGCAAAGCTATTCAATGGAATTTTATAAGATGGTTAGGCACACTAATGCCAATGCTAGCGCCCTGGATCAGTCTGGAATTATAAGAGGCTAAGAGGGCAGTGACAACACAAAAAAATCTGGCCCACTATTGATAATGAGTAACCTAGGAGAAAGGAGGTAATATTGATATCCTAAATGTTCAAAAGGCATTTGACAAATTCCAATTTTTTTACACTCATTTCACAAACAAATCATTTACTGTGACCCAGCATTATCACAATCAATCCATTCTGAGGCAGTTATTATTAGAAGACTTACCATACAATCCAAGTGCTGAGATTTATTACAATACAGTGTGTATCCATGTGTAGCGTCTTAAAGTGCTTCATACTATGTTGGCCTTCAGAGTTTGAACTGCACCCCTGATCAAAACATTTCACAAAAAAGAACATTTTGGCAAACATGAGATGTAGAATTCCAGATGCACAAACAGATTAAGAGTTTTTTTAAAACCATTTACTGATAAAATCAAGAAATAAATTGTGTCCCATTTGAAATCTGGCAATAACATTCCTATACAAGGCAATAAAAACACAGCTTAAATGTCTTTGGTTTTAAAAACAACCTCAGAAAAAGAGCCCACACAAAATGTATGTGGATGAGCGAATTATCAGGTTCAATGTATCCTAAAATGTAGGTGGAAATGCATTCCCTAGCACCATCAATTATGTTACTCCTCAATAACCTGCCTGCTAAATCCCATCTCTTTCCAAAGGCTGATTAACAGTGAACACATGGACGTTTTAAAAACAACCTCCCCCTCCAACAAAATCACTACACCACAAAAATTGGTCCTTCCAAATTCTGAAAACCACTGCTCACTCAGAGATCATGCTGAGCTCATTCATTCATGCCAGGAATTTAACAACATGATTACAGTGAAAACACAGCTGCAAATGGAAGACGTTACATAATTAAAAAGAAAAGAAAAAGTCCCTTACTATTAAAAATGGATGTGCAAATTGGGTAACTTCTATAAATCCTAAGCATGGTACGACATAATGAGCAAAGTTGGAATGGATTACTATGTCTTCCTTTCTAGATCATTTAGAGGAAAATATTTGAAAAGGTATAAAATCCTCTGTCATACCTGAACTAACATGGTTTCTATTTCAAGAAGCAGTACACTGTATTTATCACTCCTCACGAGCTAGGTAGGATTCCTGCTCAGTTCAAATCCAGCAGGCCCCATTCCTTCTCCACTTCCTAAAGAAGCTGAATATTCTTTTCTTAAAGCAGCAACTTGTTGCAAAATAATCCAACCTCCGCCTGTCCTTTCAGTAGAGCACCTTACTTATCCTAGTAATTTATTTGCGGGTTAAATTACATGTCCTGAGTACATGATTAATGAGCCATAAAACTGCCGTGGGCGTATGTCTGCCGTAAATAAAGGTATTAGGAGAAAATAAATATACAGTGAATCAACTTCATTTCAAGGTCTCAAAAAAGATCCCCGTCATCCTGGAGGTGGCATTAGGAAAAAACACTAAAGCAAAGGAAGACATTTTAGATTAGAATTTTGGGTGCCATATAACCGAAGAGCATGAACGAACAACTTGATTACATGCTATGTATGAATGGCCTGGATCAATTACAAGCTAGGGAGCAAATTTGTGAGAGATTTTTCCTCTAAGTAGAGTTCTTAAAGAGAATTTGTGGCTACTGGGATGTGTCTGTGGCAATGTTGGGACCTACAGTGGCAGAGAAGTAACAAGCATTGGCAAAGCCAATAGATCTCAGCAATCCGAGAGCTGTAGGCGGTGGCAATGTTAATGCATTTGTGTACGGCTATGGGGCTGGTTTTATTGATATTCCAGCAGTATTATTTATTCACGGGCAGTGTCCCCGGCCCCCAGTCGCCCAAATCGCAACATTTGTGCCCGAGTGAAAATTGCACTTAATGAAAATGTTGATTCAATCAATTTTGGGGGTCTTACATTCATTAATTCACATACTAAATTTACGTTCACTGTAAAGAAAATAACTCATGACAGGCTGTACATACATTTTTAAGCATACACTAAAATTCTAAATGTTATCCTTGTAAATGGAATCGCTGTTCTTTGCTGTATACCCGCTAAAAAACACGACACCACGACTTGAACATTCTCCCCTTGAGCTTTTCCCATTATTCAAACCGGCTTATTCAAACTTATTTAAACTTCCGTATTAAAACTCGCTTGGAGTACACAAAGAACTTTATGTGTTGGGCTAGGAATAGAAGAGTAGGGGACTACGAGGATAGCCAAAAGCAGGGGAACTAGAGATATCTGGGGCTTTCAATGCCTGGGAGAGGTGGCCCACAATATGCCGAAAGCTGCTCAAAGCACACAGAGGAGTAGTGATGGGTCCTTTTTAATTAGATTTTAACAGTTTAAACCTTAGCTATCTGAATGACACAACAAGAGACCAATGGAAGAGGAGAGTTGGTAAAAGTTCTTATATGTTAAGTACATTATAAAATTTTATTAACACCAGAAGATCTTGGCTAACAGCAGACTTTAAAATCAGAAGTGGTGTATGAAGCGCTATATGTAGAACAAGTTATTAGTATTCCAAGTGTTGGGGAGGACATCAGACCGAGTCTGTATACAAAACAAGGTATTAGTTAAGTGTTGGGGGGCATGAAATTGAGTCTTTAACAGTAAGGAGGGACACCTGGAGAGAGAATGACGGGGGTGCTTTTAGCCACATACACCTGTCTACTCTATGTGCTACAAAATGTGACAAGTACAATGGGAACGGTACAAACACAGAAGGCGTGCCTGATGAAGGTCAGAGCAGGGGTGGGGGGTGGCTACGTTAGCCATGCAAACTTTTAAAGTGGTTCTGTGCTTAAGAGCAGTTTCAGAGATGATGGCCCCGGTATCCTTACTGTAAGCAATACCTAGAGCTGACTTCAGAGACACTTTCACTGTTTTGTTTATTCACCAGTAGCTGCATTTTATTCAAAAGGCTGGGCGTGACGGAGTGTACGTGGTGTGCACACTACAGTGTCAGCAGTGTGTCTGTGACTATCGATATTGTTGACACGTTGTAGTTGCAGTACAGCTGCAGAGTTATATTTAACACAGAGTTTTCTTTGGTGATCAGTCTTCCTCTCACATGCCTAATAAACTCATATTGCTGACGCTCACAGTCGTGAGGAAGTGAGGTCTCTTGTTCACCTCACAGCACAGTGACCGCTCCCCTAGAATACATACAGGAGATCGATATAGCGTTTAGCGGAGCTAGACACCCTGGAATGTTACACAGCACTGAGAGAGCACGAGGCTGAGGAAGTGTTCCTCTTTTAAGGAGAAGAGTTAAATAGGGAGTACTGTATGTGACTCTGAGGGTGTACAGTAGAGTGCAGAGGCTACAAGTGAGTGTTACAAAGCTCGAAGAGTGCTCGTCGAAGCACTACTCTCTGTGGAGAGTGGAGCAGCGGAAGTGCTCACAGGGATGATGTCGATACAACAGGGCAGAAGGTGCGTGAGCAGACCTTGGTGAGACGCAGGGTAGAGTCGGGCCTGCAAGAGCTGGGCGGCAGAAATGTCATAAAGGAAAAACAAATTAAAACAAGGGGAAAGCACTGGAGGGAGTGGGGCAGGGCTGTATATGTTGTAGGTAGATTATATCACCAGAAAAAAATGAGCGGGTTCGACGAGAAGGCGTGCCTGCACTCACCGAGCAGCAGAGCACCCCGCCGCAGCAGCTCCGACCGGAGCACGGCAGCTAGTCTTTTACAGCTATGGCCGACGAGGAAATTAAAGGGGGTAGAGTAAAGGCAAAGCAGAGCATGGGGGCACGAGGACTGTTAAAGGGACAGGCACCAGCTAATCAGAGGAGTGGGCCGGGAGCAAACTGCAGAGACTCAAACCCAGACTCAAACCCATTTAAGAACGGGTTTTGCTCAACCTAGACACACATTCTATTTCGTCACATTTGCAGTGGGTGCATGTTTTAAAGATAATTGTTTCTTTGCTTGTAATATATCGCGCTTCACAGCCTTTAACTATTAAAAAAAGAATCGCAAGCACACTTTGACTTTATAACAGTAAAGTACAAGGAACACAAACAAAACAGACAACAGCACACCGGGCAGTAAAGGAAGCAAAAAGTAGTCTGACAAAACGAACACATAAAGAAATAAAGCGTAAAGATACAGTACTTGGGCGGTGCTCCATGGGAGTTAACAAAGCGCAAAAAGGAGGGACAAAGAAGAAGAATTCACCATTAACAAGTAAGCATTTTTAACGGACAATGGAAGGAACAAATAAAAAGGTAATGGGTGGGCAGTAAGCCCACAAAGTATATACAACATGTCTCGAAGTGTCAGCGCAAGCGATGTCTAGCCAAAACCTAAAAAGGGCCCCAGTTAACTACAAGGTTTCTGAAGTAGGGGTTAAAGGGTTAAGAGACTGGCCAGTGGTATAGTGAGTATATGGAGTTCGAATCACAAAGAGGGGCAAAAAGTATCTGCATTAGAAAAATCTGTAACAGTTGATGTTTGTGTTGAAGACTTTGATATCTATGCAGAATTGTTACATAACACTTTCTATTTAATGAGAGAATAGAACTGGCCTAATTAACAGATAATGGCATCAAATCAAGCAAGCAGAAATACCAAGAGCATCATTCAGGACCAATGCTCCATACACCTCAGAACCAGTTTATCTCTTTAATGCCGTGAACGACCCATTAATGACAACCATATGACGTCCATTGTGCCGAGGACGTCCACCACATTATAGGAGAAAAAACGCCTAGTACAAGCGCCAAAATAATTTTGTTTTTAAAAAAGAAAGTTGGGACACAAGGCTCCAATTTGTTTTGTGTGTGTGATGTGTGACCGTTAGGATGTTGTGTGCACTGACATCACTCAACTGAAACTGAAAACATTTGGCATTGTATGCCAACTGCATCTGCTTTCAGTTTGATAGGTGCTCAAGGGGCATAACTCTGCCCGAGCAGAAATCAGTGTGGGAGAGGTACAGCTGCAGAGGGGACAGTGTCCCTTTTCCAGCGGTACCTCTGCCTAGTGGCTCTCTGCATGGGGATTGCTGTGGGACCATAAACCACAAGCAGGGGTCCACCCACTGGACACCAAGTGGTAGGCCATGCCTGTTACACGCACCCGCCGTCAATTTTTAAAACTGTAACAGTCCTTCTGCACCGTCCCTCATCCCTCCCCCCAAACCCCCCTCCACCTCGGTGAGGCATTGGTGGGAATTCACCTCTAATTACTCGCCGGGGGCAGAAAGCTCAATAGAAAGGAACAAAAAGTAGATGTGGGGGTAACCCACCATGTCACTGGGCCATGACACCACCCCATAAAGATCTCAACAGTCTTTGTGCCCCCCTGCATGGAAGATTTGAGGGGTTTACACCCGATCTGTCCCCTGTTTCGGGGGGCAGGGGTGCAGAAGTGCAGACGTCCCAATAGACACCAGGGAAAAAAGAAAAAAGTAGGGTGGGGTGGCCCACCCTGTCCTCAGGTTCTGCTCCCACCCCAGGATGAGCCCAGCAGTCTTTCTGCCATCATGGGGGTTAGAAAGCCATTAGACAACAAGGAAAATGGTTACAAAATGAAGGGGTGGCCCGCCTTACCATCGGGCCATGCCTCTACCTTAGTACGGGCCCAACTATTTTCCTGCCCACGCCTGGAGGAATCCTACAAAAGTGCAAGCTACCCGAGTTTCAACAGGAAAGGTGCAAATGGCACAAAGTTGCAAATTAAACAATGCTACAGTATTATTCTCTAAAGATAAAAACAAACTCAAGTACCTAAATGATGTTGAAGTAAATAACTATTAGTTTTACCATTAGTTTTCCAAGCAATGATTATAATAAAGTGGTAGAACTACCTGGTAAGGGCCTCCGTATTCACAAATCCCATTTGCAAGTATAAAAATTCACCCAAAGCAGGTTTTGTGAATCTAGACTGAAATCTTGCAATCGCAAACTGATTTTTTGAGCAACTAATCTGAAGTTAGGTTTGCAAAGTTAAATGTTAATCTGGCCCTTAAGGAGGTGTAGTTCTAGGTAATGCATCTGCAAATGTTGAGTTGTTCCTTGCGCTGAAGAGACAATTTACGTCTCATTAAGTGAGTGTACTCTTGTGAAAGAAGGGTTAAAAGCAGAAGCTTTGCACTTTGGCTCACCTTTCTTACACCTTGATACACAAGCCAAAACATGCACAAATGCTCTACAAGAGCTCTATAAAAGATGAAAGCACACCTCTTTGAAAAGATGACGAAACAATGACTTCCAATGTGATAGAAATAAAACTCTTTAGGGGTAGCTTTTATGCAGCAAACACTTAAGGGTATTTTTCACGAGGGTCTGAAAAATGCAGTCTAGTGAAGGAACTATGGTTATATATTATTCGAGGAGATGCTTTTCCTCTGCAGGTACTGTTTGGAGTCAGTAAACTCTTAGGTCTAACTGTTCTAGTATGACTTTGTTTTAAGATGAAGTATTCAAGTTATTCACAGCTGATAGACTCCACCTCAGACTAAGACTTTTGTCAGCAAATGTACAACTTCCAACTATTTCACCATGTCAGACCGCATCTGAGGAGATGCTTTTCTAGCTCTTATTGGGAATGGCATGCTAAGTGCAGGTCACGAGCCTTCATATTATGGATACATGGGAGACAAATAAATGTTAGAATATCCTCATCTCTAGTGTCCCCACAGGGCAAAGTAAGCAGAGGAGATTTTGTGACGAACCTTTTCAAAATTAGTTATTACCCGGTCATCAGAGAGACTACTGTGAAGACCAAGTAGACAAGAATGTAAATTACAATACATTATTTCAAAAGTACTACCTTCAGATCAGCCTGTAAAGTTAACATGAATATAGCCAGTTATAAGTAACCATTTCTTAGTTTTGTTACAGTAGAAAGTTCTCAAAAGGAGAAGCCATACTATAGGTGTTTGTCTTGGAGGCAAATGGGATGGCAGCATAGGGTTTCGGCTCCCAGCCCAAACACTATATGATAGATATAAAACAATGCAAAGCGCCATATTTAAGAAGATTAAAGGCTCACTGGATGATTTGTAGCCAAAAATGATCTCTGTCTTTAACTGCTTGGAGACAGGATGACCATTTCTGATAGAATGTTGACTAAAATGGATCTGGTTGGTGCAGCCCCTGAAATCATTCAGTGACTAACTGCTCAGTTCTGTATTTTTTGATCTTGTACTGCATTATAATCCACTGTGGACTGTGAGACATGGAATGTCATCAGGTCAGTGGTCTCCACAAGCCTACACTTTATACTGTTTGTAAGATTTGTGGAAGAGATCGACTTCAGAAGAGCAATGGGACACATTGTTGAGATTGGAGAGGATGGAGAACAGAGAGGTCCAATGTTGTATAGGGAATCTCAGACCGTATACCACCAAGACAGTGGCCTTGATACAGGTAGTTGGAGGAGTGTTGTGCTAGTAGTGTGCCATGGTCATTTAGCTAATTACCAGTCATCCTTTTTTATGCTTCACATCCTTAATATACAAGTAGCTTCGAAATGAGAAACGTGGTGATCATCTTGCAATTGGAGTTAGCGTAAAGCAAACTGTCTGAGGAGGAAAGATGGCAGCGGACTAAGGCGATCAGCTGTTAGGCTCTGCCGGAACGGGGATTCTTGTATCTCAATCGTCAACTATAATCATTAAATAAACCCCAGCATTGGTTGTATGGACCTTTGTTAGTCGACAAGGAGAAATGATAAGGCACAATCATTTACATCAAACACCATGAATAGTGAAGTCCAGTTGGGGCTTCACACGAATTGATACATAGATTTGGTGGGTGTTTAAAAGGTTTTATTAACAAATTAATTCAAACCGATTTATTCATTTAATAAGTATTAAATTTAGTCATCATTATTATAGATTCAATTAATCAATTAGTCGATACTTCAAGACAAGATAAAATATCACATTAGTAAGAATTACAAATAAAATAGAGAAAATCCAACAAGAGTGTTCCATATAGGAAAATCCCTTATCTAAATTAATGGGGGATCTTAAGATATAAAGGGTAATTATCTTCAATGGGCAAGGTAAGGTGTCGGGTCCAGCAACACAAGTGCAGAGCTCTGATGAGAGAACAAGAATGCAAAGACATGAATCCTTTAGCACTTAAGCAATGGAAATTAGCAAAAGCTGGAAAGTATTCTCAGCTTCAAGTAAGCAGGCATCCCTAAGGGCTGCTTCTCAAGTTCTGCAGCAAGCCCCCCCACCTAGTCTCTGGATGAGAAGGGGAAACTCTGAAAGAAGGAGGCCTCTCTGGGAAGGGCTCTGATGGGCTCTAACAAATCTAAGAAACACACACTAATATAATTCTACCAAAACATCAACAGCAACAAATCTTATATTCGCCGTTCCCACGAACCAATAGGTTTCCAGCCAACTCTGGGAGCAGGTAAACTTCCTAGTTCCTCACGTCTTCACAATGCACTATGAAATCATGTCCTTGGTTTGTTACTTTGATCAACTCTTGTGGTTAAGATAGTTCTTCCCACGCGTCATGTTTACTGCAATCCCTTCTCCTCGCAGTGAGAACCTCACCATCAGTTGTCTAATACATAACAAATGCCTATCCATTAACTAACAGAAGGCTTCTGTGAAATGACAGCGTCTGCAATGGAAAGAGAAAAACAATTTGTGCAAAAATAATAGTTTAATGCGAAAAACAGGACTCTTACCCCTAACGTGTAAAGTCGAAAATTAACGTGGCATCAGTAGTCAAGCTAACTTAAGTCAATACATTATGTTACTTCAGTCATGTGTCTTTAATATCTAGATATGACTATCTACTACTAATTTGTGTTGTTTGTGCGTGTGTTATTCAGCACTGAAGTTTTGCACTTTTCAGTAAAATGCCTGTAATTTGCAAATGAGGAAATTCACTTTATCAACTCCAAAGACAAGCCAACTGCTGAGGGATGGACCGGTTTATAGTGCACCAATGGAAAATCAAAAAACCTTGTTACATCTTTCTACAAGGTGAGCATCAAGCACAAGAGTACTAACTTTTATTGAAATTAATTTGGGAGATTTAAACACGAGGGTACTGAACTTAGATGTGTATTTGTCCCTGTGTTTCTGTCTTTGCGTGATACCCGTGGATTCCTCTGAGGGGTACGAGCCCAGGCTTGTACTGTCTGGGAATACAGGTAGTGCTGCTGCCGGTGTAATCATGGACTCTGACGAAGGGTTCTGAGTTAAGAGTTTTGAAGTTAGGAGCTTGACCATAAAGTCTGGGGAGGTTGGATCTGAGATTAAGAAGAGCTGGGGAAGAATAAGGGATGCCAAGTGAAGAGGACACCTGACATATTGAAGTCCCAACATATCAGCAAAGTAATTTAGTCTTCTATTCTTATTTTATTTAATAAACCTTATACCTTATTAGTCCATACCGACACAAAGGAATGCAAAAGAGGGGGGGGGTGGATGAACCTGGGAGGTCTCAAACAGGAAAAAGGATCAGGCACAAGGGGATAAAGAGGAAAGAATAGGAAATGAATCAGAGGCGATGATGATGCACATTAGGGAGTCCGCGAGGGGACAAAAGGAACCCATCAGTTGATATTAGCTCATTAGCAGCAGGAACACAGGATCAAGAAACTACGAGAGAATATTCATTTTCTAAAAACATTACAACTCGTGAGCTTACAGCAAGACCAGGAAACAGAAAGAATCAAGGCCACACATTTAACAGAAGGGAAACGTTGTTTTGTAATAAGAGAAGAAGATAACGCAAAGACAAACATTATAGGGAGACCAACAACGAAGGATGAAGAAATAAGCATTGGAGAAGTAGCAACAATAACTTATATAAGTGGAGCAATTTATAAATAGAGATAGTAGTTAAAGTGGAGATAAATACAGATCTAAAACAGCTTTCAGGCAAACATATGCATAGCTTAGACCGAAGAATGCATCTGAACAAGGAAATGAAGAGAATACTATAGACTAACCTTTAGAAAATTGGAAAGATCCTACAAAGCCAAGAATAATATTGGTTGATTTCTTTACATACTTAGTAGTAGATGCAATTTTGGGAACTGGGAAAGTTTATAACAAAATTCATATCACTAGGTCACAAGATCTACCTGCAGTACCCTTTGAGAATGAAAAAAACTGTAAATTACACCCCCAAATTCATATTTACTGTCACAGAAGTTGAAAAACTATTAGAGTCGGTGACAAAAAAAGCCAAAGTCATACATAGAGCTGGACCACACACTCACATAGCATCCTCTCAACTCAGACCCAATCTCATGCACATCCCACTAACTACAACACACGCTCAAACTACAGAACACACATTCCATCTCATGCTCATTAATACTCATTCAGCAGTAGTCCAAACACCATGCATTGCAGACCTCATCAGCTACCACAAGCTTGTTGCCCTCTTCATCACAGAAACATGGTTTACCCCCATACCTTAGAAGTACTTCATATTACAGGCTACAGCAGCCATCACACCGACAACACACACAAGAAGGGAGGAAGCCTCATATCATCCCCAAGTCACCCTGGTCCCTAACCCAGGGCAAGGAAATGACACTCAACTCCATGGGGCTCCTGACATACAATTTTCCAGTGTCTTGCAACACAGACCGCCACATTCCATCTCATTTACAGGCCTCCTGGTTCGAAAAAGGACTTCACTGATGACCTTTCCTCATCCATTCCACACACTCACATCACCCTCCCAGCCAACATAAACTTAAAAAAAAAAAAAAAAAAACACGAGACACCCTGCTCAACCTCATGCACTGTGGTACAGAACATCATCCAAAGTCATAAAGATGGCTTCCTTGCATTAATTGCTTGTTTCCAGGAATCATGCTTTTCAAACAAGATACCTAGATAGGAAAATGAGGAAGTAAAATTGATCTTAGTGCAGTCGATCGTGAGGTCGAAACACTTTGCTGGTTTCTTTCCACATTTTATAACATAGGTTTTGCTCAAGTTAACTAAAAGACCTCTATCTTGCATAAAGTCAACGAAACAGGGGAGTAATCTTTGTAGACCTAGGGGAGTCCGAGCCATGAGTACGGCATCATCCATGTAGAGAAGGGCCGGAATTGAATGATGGACGATTTGTGGGAGATCACTACAGTTCTCCACTAGGACGGTTCCCAAGCTGTTAATATATAAAGTGAACAGGAAGGGAGCGAGGACACAGCCTTGTCTGACTCCCTTTCTATATTGAGGGAGCAGGTGCATTCTCCATTAAGATCATACCATACCCTGGCTCTACTCCCAGTTCACAACTCCCTTTAAAACTGTATTATATGTGGTCAGTCATAATAGCCCACAATTTATCATGTAAAACACTGTCAAAGGCGCATGATAGATCGACAAAAGCTAAAAAACATGTGTCCCCTTTTAATCAAGGTGTACTTTCCTACTAAAAGGTTGAGGTTTAATCCCTGTTCAATAGTCACTAGTCCACTCCGGAAGCCATATTGTAGATCAGAAAGAATCCAGTTGTTTTCGGCACACTCTTTTAATCTGTTCAAGAGAATGCGACCTGCCACTTTTACCAGAGAATCCAGTAGTGAAATGGGACGGTAGCAGGCTGGGTTTGCATGGTCCCCTTTCTTGTAAATAGGGACAATTAATGATTCTGTCCAGGTATTTAAAAAAACACAACTGCGACATGCCCTCAACACCCAAGTCAACCAAAGAGGTACTTTTGCCTTGAATAGGTTGACAGGAATACCATCGGGGCCAGGTGCTTTACCTTCCCTACTGGCCAGAACGCCTCTGTTAACCTCGTCCAAGGTAAAGGTAAGGTTGATGGGACTATAAGGTGGTTCCGCAGGTACAAGAGCCAAGTAGGGGGATTCCATCCCTGCAAGATCCTTATTCCGATTAGAATAGATTTTAGCTAAATGGCTAGCCCAATCAGTTTCAGTAGCAACTATCTTTATGCTTGAGCCGCGTTGACTGCCCATCTCGTCCAGCAGTGGTGCGAGGCCCCTCGATGCCTCAAGGGCCGGGTTCAAGTACCCCGCCAGGAGTGACACTGGCGATCAAGAAGAGCTGGGCACGGTGAGTCGCGGTGATGCGACCCTCAGTACGACGTGTGTGTCCCCCAAGGCGAGGGATAGTGTCAGGCAGCCGTGACCCTGTGGGCCCACCAAGTAGAGTGCTGGGCCCGGGTTGACCCCAGCGAGTAGAATGGAAAAAGAAGGCGGGATGCCACGCATTCCCTGGATGCTCTGCGCAACTGGGCTGGATTACCCCATTGAGCGTTGCTTGCAGAATAGCGCCAGCCATGTTATTGGCGAAATACAGGTGGCACCCTGCATAGAGCGCTCATCGACGACATCGGGTGGAGACCGTAGATCAATGCCCTCAGTCCCCGACGCATCTGCTATCCACCCGGGAGCTGTGGGGATCTCCCGGGCCCTGCTGTACATTGACTAGGTCTGGCCTGCCTTGGACTTTGCCGGTATCCTCCAGGAACAGTTGGAGTTGGCCGCCCCACTGGGGTTGCTGCTGGCAACTACAGCCATTGGCTGGGCCCGTGATGCACTGGACATAGCCGGTGGGCCAGGGGGCTGTGGTGGTGCAAGCAGGGTCGAGCAGACTCTCCACCAAGTGGTCCCAAGGAGCTACGCACGGGCTCTCCGACAAGTGGAGCCCAGGAGCTACGCACATAGTGACTGTGGAGTATCGAGCTGGTGGTGGCACAAGTGCCCTAGCGGGGAATCACACAAGAGCCAACTCGAGTGCAGGCCTACACATTGTCACAGGTTATTGTGCACACCTACCTACCTTGCAAAATTTGCTCCTGGGACAAATACTTGGGAGTAACAATAGCTACGGAACAATACATCATGGGTAAGGACAAAGCGGGCTGTTCTGCAACCACTAACACCATCACTTAGTACACCACGCCGCGTCCCCCCCCCCCCAACGGATAATGAGACAAACGGGCTCCAATGATGAGGGGGAGGTGGACGGCAATGGGGACCCTTCCCGTGCAGACCTGCTGGCGGCCATACAGGGCTCTAGAATAGCATTGGAGCACCAAATCGAAACAGTGTCGATAGATGTCAATTTGTTGTGTGCTGATTTGTGAAAAGTTGCAGATAAATAACAACCGCGGAGGGAGACATCGCGGAGTTGAAGGGAGAGGTGGATACTCTCAAGCAGCAAATGGCCCAGATGGTCATGACCGCAAAGAGTCTGGAGCATCATGGAGGGACATGCCTGACACAGCAATATTCGCGTCTTAGGATTCCTGGAACGGGTGGAGGAGGGGTCCGCAGAACAGTTCCTAGAGAAATGGATCCGCACTCATCTGCGTCCACAGGGCCTATAAGATTTCTTCGTCATGAAAAGAGCGCACAGGGCACTTGTACCGCCGCCCGGGGCCCAGCCTAGGGCCCAGCCAAGGGCCATAATTGCTAAGATTCTTAACTAACGCGGCAGAGACTTTATACTACGTGCAGCTCGTGAGCGGCAGGCCCCTAGCTTTGGTAACAGCAAGATAATCATATACCCAGACTACACCAAGGAGGTGCAGGACCTGCGCAAGTCATTCCTTGGGGTCAAGCAGACGTTGCTTGCGCTACAACTCCAATACATGCTCCTGTATCCTGCTTAGCTGAAAGTACTGTCATGTCCTTTAGGTTAGTCCCATCAAGTACATACCAATTACATACATTGTGTCCCATCCACACGACAAAACGGTCTTACATAGGTGACCTTTTACCTAGTAGCTTACTTCTGTCTCTCCGACATCAGGCTCTTGGTACCATATCTTAATCCTTGTACCTAACGTACACAAACATGTCCCCAGGCACGGTAGATTTATTCTGTACAAAGGTCACCACTTTTTTCATTCATGTCCAACAGCCAGCTGTGCATGATCATGTTTGTTTAGAAAAGGATTAGCATGGGATTAGCGAATGTTTTTAAAACATATCGATTATAGAAATACCCCGGAGTGACCACTTTAGTATAAAAGACTCTCACTCCCCCTTACTAGATAGAGGAGAATTCCTTTCAAGCTGAGACGAGGCTCTGCCAGCTGATTTTTCGACAAGCAGAGATCTGACATCCCTTGCGGGGTGCCATCCTCTACGCAGAGACGGGGTCCTTCATTCAGAACCATTAGGTGAGGGGTTAGCACTTCCCCGGGGAATTCTTGGCTCCATTATGTTCCATTAGGATGTATCCTAGCAATTACACATACATGCTTTACCTACACCTCTAGGTTAGGCACGGTTAGGTAGGCTACGCATAGTAGGAGTACGCCAACACTATTGTTTTATGTAATATGCTTTTATTAATCTTATTAGCACTGTGGTAGAAATGTATCTACTTTTTACGATATTGGTACTAGCGATTACATTTGTCTGCTCCTGTCTTTTGATAGTCGCAGCTAACATGTTTCATACTAGACTGACGCTTGACCAATAAATAATTATTGAAACCGCTCCAATCGTCAGTCTATGTATTCTGAGAAAAGTAAGCACGAGTGACTGAGCGAAAGATACCGTATTGTTTCCACGATACCCGAGGAATCAGGGTTGTCATGTCCAGTGGTTGCCAGAAACTACTTACCACACTGTATACTACAGGGGGGTGGTAGTGGCACTGTAGAGCTAGCAGGTCTAACGGCTGACTCAAAATAATCACAAAGAAAATCACAAAGAAAATCCCTCTGCCTTTATGTTAATACATATAGAGCAAAACAGTCACTGATAAATAAAGACAGCCCAACTATCCTGGCCTTCCAAATTATGATATAGACAACATAATGTGCTGACAAGTCACATTTATTTATTTTGTTTTATCAAAATGATAGAAAACATGATGAGTGTCGAAATTCCAAACGCATCCAACGTCACACGCACACGACCTCTCAGTCAACATAATCCAGACACATACCCAGACAAACTCTTACATACTACCATTTCAACAATCACTATACAACACAATGACATTATTTTTAAATATGTATATAAAAATGATTACAAAACCCCTCCCACAAAATAGGAGAATACAAAGATTCAAAGGTATAATTAAATAGAGTCCATAACAACATATGAGGATCCCATAGTCAGTTGGTCATACAGTTCATCATCCAATTTCTTCTCAAAAGGGTAGATGAGAACAGGGAAACTAAAATCAACTACAGCGTCAACTCGCGTTTCGGTGTCTAACCCGGCTGTGGGTCACACCTTCTTCAGGGCGCACGGGTCATGTGGGAGACTCACGGAGTGATGAGCCTGGAAAGACAAAATGGGAAACAGATCACCACGGGATCATACAAAGCGAGAAAAACGCGGAGAATGGAGCTCCACACTTGGACCCAGGAAAAGGGAATAGCTAGGTACTCAATTCAATTCAAACGTCTCAGCAGAGGGGTTCTAAACTTGCTAAGCGGAGAGTCAAGAAATACAGGACAGTCCAAGGAAACCGGACTATGGGGTTCTTGCCGATTAGAGGCCCAGACCGGGCACTATTCTGTAGCTGCGATGAGTGAAACAGGTTGGATACACCTGATTGAAATATGCCCGCAGCGGTAAGAACCGTCTGCTTAGGATAGGCACCAACGGCCGGCAGGTCAGCGGGACTCCGTCGTCCTCGAAGGCACAGCTGCCTCATCCTGTGGGGGTGTCCAGAGTCCGTCTGCACACCAAGCCTTCAGTTTAGGTCATCCAAAACACCCAGGTCCTGGGGGGTCCTAGGAACTACACGACATGGCGCCGCCAACATTGGTTCGGTTCTTATATTAACAGTAAAATCTGAGTAGTTCAGTCGTGCTTTCTCAGACAATCCTACTCACATTTTTCAGAGATGTCTGAAGTGGGAAGGTTAATCCGCCTCAGCTGAGCAGGCACACCCTGTGTATTGGCTGAAGGTTTTAGACAAGCTTGTAAGGACTAAAAGTTCCCTATTGTGCTAAACCCGAACTCTTAAACTACTTACATTCTTCTCCTTTCAAAATGACTGAAACTGCAAATGGCGATGGAGGCGAGGAGGGAGACGAAATTGCAAATGCTCTTAACATTTCAGAAAACTGCTGACAGGCAGTAACACTAAAGTCATTAGAACATGGTTTACTTGCAACAGGTGGCCATGTTACCTTCGTGATTTAGGCACACAAGGTGTTCGGATTCTATTCCTGGGTGAAATTCCCACCTGCAGTTCCACAGACACATATATTCCACGAATACATTGAAGTGGATCCACCGGAAGAATACATACCATACGAGGACATTAAAGTTCCGTTAACCTACCAGCAACATAGAAACTGGTTTAAAGGCGCCCTAAAACACACAACTTCAGTCGTAAGACTCGGTCCGCTCAGCATAGGAGGAGCGACATGGCCGGTCTTAGCGGCTTACACTCCACATCCTGAGATAGACACACTCCCAGTCGGGGAAGTGCGTAGACTATACAAAGAAATAGTCAGGCTATACAGATATATTGTCCAGTTGGTCATGCGAACACTCACATTACAACCTGCAAGAGCTGCTCCACCTGGATTAGTCCAGACCCAGCCCACACCAATAATTAGTCCACAAACACTAAAAGCAATAATGGGTGCGTTCCCATCAAGAAGGCATCAAGTACCATTCTGGATTGCTCAAAAAATAGCACAGTTGGAGGCAGTATTTCCCCGTACGGGTCCGCAGGAAAAACACATAATGCTAACAATTTGCTTGCCAATGGGAATTGTTCCCTCAATTGAGGATTGTACCACCTGGGGAACAATCTTTGCTGCAGTATACATTAGAATACACGGTACCCCAACTATATCGGTTATCCCTGAAGTATTGAAACAGATACAGAATGAGTACGGGGCAGGACCTGCCCTGGACTTGGGGATGAAACTGATGAGTAATTTTGACCAAGTCTTTGCAATTATGCTGAGCAACATTAAGGGGGAAACAGCAGCAGTAGCTATACGCCAACGCCTAAGGGAAACAACTCCTGCAAATCAGGAGCGGGCATTATCAAAAATTATCGAAGACACCTTTGCTTCATTAGGCAGAGATAGTTTGGGAGCCAAACTCGGGAAACCACTAGTGGTGAGTAGTTCTGAAAAAGAGAACTCAAAGCAAGCACCCACTTCTTCTAAAAAGAAGTTGGATGACAGTCAGCCTAAAAATAATAATAACAGAAACACTTCATGATCAAGGGGGGGGTCTCCCCAACGGGAGTCCTCTGAAAAGAGGTACAACCTTAGGAATCGTGATAACATTAGGAAACCTGACAGGTATCAGGATACTGATACACGTTCCTTTCGTTCCTTTCAGGGTTCATCAAAAAGCTCGGAGAGGCAAGGACGGACAGAACAGAAAATTGAAGATCGACCAAAGGGAAAAGGGGAGACACATCACACTTCAGATTTCATTATCAAACAAGAAGAGCAACCTAAAACAAAGGCTCAGTTCAAAAAGAAGAAAGTAGCCGGCTTAAAAATTAGAAATGCCCAGGTTACTGAGGACTCAGATTCTGAACGGAGAATGGGCTCTGGCGATGCTAGACAGCGCTGCAGAAGTAACAATAGCTCGCCAGAACCTTAGGAATTTCTGGTGACAGCAGTGTTGAATGAATACATCACAGTGGAAGCGCCTGATACAATAGTGAGTGTCCCTCACAGACTACATGAAATTAATCTCCAAATAGAGGGGGACATCTCAAGAAAAATGTAAGGTCTTTTTTGGGAAAATTTGACATTTGGATATGATATCCTGTTAGCCGAAAAAGATTAGCCGCCTGAATTTATAATGGATTGTCCAAAAGGTTAAAGTATCAATTTGCCTGCTTTTTCCGACCTCGTTCCGGTTTCCTTAAAACACTCATACGATATGGAGTGGGCGCAAGTGCTAGCTCCGGCATTATACCGCAAACATGTAGGGTGGGACGTGGAGTCCAAACACCACGAAATCCCATTAAAAACTACTCCAACTCCACAGAGACAGTATCCTATTAAAAATGAAGCGAAGAAACAGGTCAGAGAAATCTCAGATCAACTTGAATACCAAAGTGTGATTGAAACTTGCACCTCGTCGATGAACAACCCGTTGTTGCACGTAATGAAACCTGACAACACATATCGTTTGGTTTTAGATTACAGACACTTGAACACATGCACAAAAACATTTGCAGTTCAAAACGCACACAGCGCCGCATTGATGAATAACATCGTGCGGAAGAAATACAAAACAACACTAGATATCTCGAATGGATTCTTCTGCCAAAATATAGCTCCTGAAAGCCAATATTTGACGGGATTTTCTGCCCTCTGCACTCCGCGTCAGTTTTGTCGCCTGCCCCAAGGCTATAAGAACAGCCCCGGGTTATTCTCTGCAAGAGTGTCAGAGCTATTACAAACTTTCGATGAAGAGGCAGTGTCCTATGTAGATGATATTTATCTGACGGACGATGAATTACCTGATCACTTGTGCAGGGTGAACAACATAATTGTTGGTTTTGCCAATTTGGGCTACAAATTTAACTTTAAAAAATCAAAGATTGCCCATCTCAGCGTCCTATTTTTGGGATATGAGCTGTCAAGTGAAGGCAAAAGCCTTGCCGCAAACTTTCTTGAAAAATGCGTGCTAATACAGCCTCCTAATACTCTGAAAGGTTTACAATCCATATTAGGATTTCTAAATTTCGGCAGAATATACATTCAAGATTACGCAGAAAGAGTAAAACCTTTCTACGACCTAATCAGACCAGACTTCACAGCAAACAAGTGGACTCAAAAATATACTGACACTCTACGTTCAGTTCAGGCTGACATGATAGCTTCAAAACACTTGCAGACACGAGTAAACGTCCGCAACCTGGTAATACAGGTCGTCCCCGGGTTATCAGGGTACACTTACATCACGTTCAATGAAGGCGAGATAGTTCCAATCGCATACAAATCTCATCTGTACACAAATGCTGAAAATCGGTTTGCCGCAACAGAAAAAATTCTGACAGCTGTACAGGCTGCTGTAATGAGAGAAAGAGCACTAGCACAGGGGAAACACATCATTGGTGTAACTCCGATACCGACTTTAGAAGCGGTAACTAAAGCCAACATTCCAAATGCAAAAGTACTGCATCCACGATGGATACAATGGGCTAATTCTCTCACTGCAACAGATGTAGAATATAGATATGATCCAAGACTTAGAACACAAGCATTCCTGCAGTACGAACAGGAATACCCTCTCCCCAATTAAATCTTGCCTCTAGATCAGTATGAATACGTCATTTATACTGACGGTTCTGCGCAACCTGCCATAGGAAGTAAACAGCAGTATAGTGCTTCATGCGCTATAGTGAAAGGTCGGATGCGGGATGGTAAGTTCCACCCCAGCAATACGACTACGCAATCTCTAGGAGATTGTACCGCGCAGCTGGCAGAACTAAAAGCCCGGATATTAACACTACAGTATACGGATCGGGAATTCTCCACACTGATTGTGTGCAATCCGTTTTCCTGTGTGCAACCGTACAATGAATATCTTCACTACTGGGGCCAGAATGGATTTAGAGATGCCAAGGGTGGCACGATAAAACATGAATTTTTATGGGAACAAGTGGCAAAGCTGAAAGCATGCCTTCCACGGGCTCAAGTTATTCACACCTTGAGTCATCAGCGTGTTGGCATACAGGTTGAAGGGAATTCACTTGCTGATGAAGCCGCCAAGGCGACAGTGTGAACTGCTGCCGTTGCCGCAATCACTTGTTCACACACGAGAATACACGGAGATATACTAGTAGCTATCAATGCCTCAAAGAACGGCTCACCCGTCCTGCCAAAAGGCTTTCCACTCAAATACTCCTACAGGTTAGATGTGCATAACACACCGTATGCTCAAATTCCATGAGTGGGGGATAGAGTAATACCAAACAAAGATCGCAGATTAGGTTTAATACTAGCTGCACACGAGGGTCTGGGCTCAGCACACGCAGGAATCACTGCAACAATTTCATTATTGAAGCAGCGTTACTGGTGGTCGGGGATGACAAAACAAATGAAGGACTATGTCCTAAAGTGCGATATTTGCCAGCAGATGAAGGGTTCTACCATCCAGAGGCCATCACAAACACCACTACTGATTTCAGACAGACCACTGCAGCCCCTTAAATTCAGACGGGGCTTACAAGTACATCTTGGTGGCAGTGGATTCATGCTCTAGATTCCTGTGGGTTTGGCCCCAATGCTCAGCTGACGCTCGAACTGTTATAAAGGATTTGCGAGTCTTCATCGGGACATACGCAATTGGCACGTTACACTCCGACCGTGGTCCTGCGTTTAGCTCTAGGGCTTACAAGGAAGCCATGGAAGGTATGGGCGTGGCCTTGCGGTACTCCTCCCCCTACCATCCCGAGGAAAATTCAGTGGTGGAGAGGAAAAACCGGGACCTAAAGCAATCCTTACCCGCAAGGGTATTAGGCATGGCAGTACATGGGTCAATCACCTATATGGGGTCCAGAGGGCACTTAACAACATGCCAAGAAAGTCCTTGGGAGGCCGTACCCCTTATGAAATCCTGTTTGGGACAAGAATGTGGGTACCTGATCTCGATTGTGCCAGCACAGTGGCGGATGCAAAACCATTTGAACTGAATGACCGTTTGGCTGTTTTACAGGAACTCAATGAATTCCGAACACTACAAAGCAAAGTGAAAGTCAAACGCACCCGGCAAGACCTGCCTGGGTACCGCAGACTGGGAAAAGATCGTGGACAGAAGAGAGTTTGGGCCATCTTACAGAACAGCTGTACCTGTCCTAGCGGTAGTGGGAACCAGAACAGTACTTCTTCCGCCTCTTGCCGGCAAAAAAGAAAAAAGATTCGTCTCCATTGATCTGATTAAACCGCATCATGTGGCCGATTCTCAACAGTAGGCCACTTGGGGCCTTGAGAAGCCGCAGATCTCCTCTTGCTACTATACAGGAAGTTCAGATGGAAAGACTGATATCCTTTCAAGACTCTGCAACACAGAGTGATGGAGCATTGAATAATGGAGTACAAATCACACTAGTTGAAATTGTAAAGCATCAAGAAGAAACAACAATGCAAGTTGCAATTCGGCCTAGAAATGATGTCTACATTAATGTGCCTTCAAACGACACATATGCCAGTTCTACAAAACCTGCGGAGCCACCAAAGATAGATCGAACTGCATCTGGCTACTTCATCAACTTCGATGATTTCTCTTCAGATCCAAGGGAACCTGATCAGACGCCACCCACTTCAAAGAAAGAAAACTTTCGCCAATTCTATCTTTTGCTCAAAAAGACTTACTTAGTGCCACCTTGGTTGCATATTTGGTTCGCAATCGGGGAAGTATGCCTGTTAATTTGGATTGGCACAGTGACTGTCTTTTTTCTGATTCTGAACGGACATTATCTCCCAGAATGCTCTGCAGTACAATCCGTGAACTTGGTCCTGAAACCACATACGTCATCACATTGTGAACAAAGAGACTTGTCCCTGGTGAACATTACAGCAATTCCAACACCTGATGGTATTGTTTGGGATAAAGTATCATATGATGTATATGGCCCCACTGAACATTTGAAAATCTTGCATTTGTTTAAAATCTCTTTAAATGATTTCATTACCCCCAGTACACTATCTGATGATTTGGATATTGAGACTGTAAATACGATGCTTTCAGATTTAGAACAATCTGCTGCATTTTCTTACAGGGAATTGTATGCAGATACAACTAACTATGATACCATGTTTTGTTACCAGCATTATGGTCTTCATTTTTTGGATAGAGCATGTGTACCACGCATTGCTAATGTGTAACATCAATGGGAACATTGTCCAACACCACCAAAAGGTATTTCTGCCACATTCACACTGAAATTCGCATATTTTTCAGGGTTCAACACATCAGACCCAGAATCATTCTATTACAAACTTGCAAAGACAAATGCAACAACGAAGAAAATTATGCTGACAAACACAAAGCCGATATATTCAGCACCTTTTATCTCCCAACTGTCTATACAGGGTTTCGACTACTGGAGAGACACCATAGACACAAATCGATCTGGGGGACAAGAGAGTGGCAGGTTCAGGGAACTGAGGCATTATTTAGAGCTTGCCAAATACCATTACAATGATTTCCCTGAACAGAACAGTGCAACAGACTACCTGTTATGGGTTTGCAAAAATCAAAGACCTGAAAACACCAAGCATCCCTTCACCCAGACCTATTAAGGTTTTCACAAATAACACACTAACAAGTGAAGGGACACATGGTACAAGTACACACAATTCATCATCTCCCGATTGGAAGCGTTGGTTGGTTTAGCCTGTAGACACAAATAGGTGTCACTCAAGATTCAGGGGTACAACCGAAGGGTTTATTATCCATAGGCCCGACCCACGCTATGTACACATAGACGACCCAGGGGTAGTGACTTCCTATAGTTGGGAAGTTGTGCCTAGATTGGCTAGAGACCTCGACACTATCACAGGTGAAACAACACTTGTCCCTTTTGTCAGACAACATGGATCTTATGGATTTCTTGTTAGGTCCCAAAAAACCACGTAGGAAACGCTTTGTGTATACCATCTACAAAGAACTATGGAAAATCTCCCAACAGGAAGCTGCTGAGATACTTCGTGAAATCAATAGAATTAACATAGAAAGGCCTTAGCTGTGGTAGACAATGGCATGACCACACTCTCATCTTGTATTTATTCACTGACCAACATTGTGTCCTCAGCTATCGACATAATGGAACAAAATTTGCCTATTTTACAACATGGGCAATCGCAGCTACGCGCTATAATGCTTCTAAGCTGGACGCTTCAATCATTGCGTTCTGGCCACGTTCCATGGCGATACATTAAAGACACAAATTTGTTTTCGGCTTACAATCTGACCGACAGACAATTGACCATGGCTCGCAGAGATGCAAAGTACACCATGCTGCTCATTGAAAAACTAGAGAAGTTACCTTTTACTGTAGCAGAGTCACCATCTACGGAAAGGTTAATCCATGGCTTTATCACACTGCCAATCACGACATTCCAATTCCAGTACTGCCTGAAATATTACCCAGTAGGGAGATATGAAGCGTTGGGCGAAGGGTACATAAAAGAAACCTGGGAGTTACCGTACACATATAGGTGCAGGAACAAAGTCAAGGAAGTTTTTCTGAGTGGTTCAAACTGCAAAAAGGCCTTAAGTGGGTCTTTAGTGTGTAAAGAAATATCGCTGCACGGAGCATGTAATGCGTCAATAGCAAACTTGTCCTGCTACCTGAATGGTTCTCAAGCTGCTGTAATTCATCCGGTTTTCGAGTTACTTTCAAATGGGAGTTACTTGATGCTAAATGACCAAGGCTGCTGTGGCATGACGCCCACCATTGCTTATCTAGTGACCGCCAACTCCAGGGTTGTTTGTTGTAAGCAAGTATTGTTTCCCCCGGCTTGAACAGTTAGGGAGGCACCACTGTGGCCTTCACTGAATGTATCCAACATAGGATTTGATTCTCTGAGCAGACTGAAAGCCATGCTGTTTCAGCATAATGTGGCCTTAACTTCAGCCCAAGAGACTTTTGATCTCCAAGTGGCAAGGTCTTCGGCAGAGATACAGGCGTTGGTCCGTACAAACTTCCCTCTCCATTTCGGGGAAATGGTCTATTGTATCTTTAACATGTCTGATACGAGTGGTATCGTACACTTATTAAAGAGCATTGGATCAGGTCTGTTAACCACCTTTCAAACCATTTTCAGAGTGATTCCATCATTTATACACTCTGTACTTGGAAGCGTTTTTGGAGGGCTTCCTTTGGTCCTGCTTTCGGTAGCGGGCATCCTGATTTTACTTCTATTGCTTCGCTATGGATGTCAGCATCACTCAAGACATGGAGAGAGCACTGCCGGAGCAACATTGTCGTGAGCGATTGGTGTTCTTAATGGGGTTACCTCGGCTTCAAGAGCTGAGTGAGCATTGGTTCCTGTCTTTCAGACCGGCCTGGCTTGATTACATTCTACCAGTATTCTGCTGCCTCTTTTGCGGATTCGGACGCGTGTTGGACCTCTGTCTGACATTTCCATTGGTTGCGCCTCCAGACATAGACATGCTCCTGGCGCCATTACGGGCCTATGTGCCCAGTTGTCCACAGCGTATTCCCATGTTGATGATGGAGTGCCTAGAGCCTCCACGGGACGCTTCAGCTCCTGATGGACCGGAGAACAGCTCTGCAACGGATGTGCAAGCATCAGCCTCAGGCACACAGGCATCTACTTCTTCCCCGACGGCTGCCGTGGGAAACAGCGATGACCACCTCTGCTCACTTGATATCGTACTAGAGGTAATGGAGGGACTGCCTCCTGCGGATGCCATGTACAGTGATGTTGAGCCTTCAGCGCAGGATTCTTAAACAATTTGGCCTTTCCTGTGCTGGGAACCGTTTGGCAACTTTTTAAACATGTACCAAATTAAAGGTCGAACTGACTTTGTTTTTCTTCTCTGCTCTGTCTGAACATAGTGGCTTTCAAGGTGCTCAGAAAAACAATGACATTATATTCAAAATATAGAGGACCTTTTAGGACCGCTTTTTTAGGGAAGATTGCCTTCACTATAGATCTTGCTTTTTATGGACATTTTTTTAAAGTGCTTTTTAGTATGCTTTTAATATAAAGGATTTGTTATGCCTTTTTTGCATATTCTATCATTTACCTAGCTGACCTTGTTGACCTTTTTATGAGGAGTGGGTGTCATGTCCTTTAGGTTAGTCCCATCATGTACATACAAATTAAATACATTGTGTCCCATCCACACGACATAACGGTCTTACATAGGTGACCTTTTACCTAGTAGCTTACTTCTGTCTCTCCGACGTCATGCTCTTGGTACCATATCTTAATCCCGGTACCTGACGTACACAAACATGTCCCCAGGCACAGTAGATTTATTCTGTACAAGGGTCACCACTTTTTTCATTCATGGCCAACAGCCAGCTGTGCATGATCATCTTTGTTTAGAAAAGGATTAGCAGAGGATTAGCGAATGTTTTCGAAACATATAGATTCTAGAAAATCCCCGGAGTGACCACTTTAGTATAAAAGACTCTCACTCCCCCTTACTAGATAGAGGAGAATTCCTTCCAAGCTGAGACGAGGCTCTGCCGGCTGATTTTTCGACGAGCAGAGATCTGACATCCCTTGCGGGGTGCCATCCTCTACGCAGAGACGGGGTCCTTCATTCAGAACCATCAGGTGAGGGGTTAGCACTTCCCCGGGGAATTCTTGGCTTCATTAGGTTCCATTAGGACATATCCTAGCACTTACACATACATGCTTCACCTACACCTCTAGGCTAGGCACGGTTAGGTAGGCTACGCATAGTAGGAGTACGTCAACGCTATTGTAATATGCTTTTATTCACCTTATTAGCACTATGGTAGAAATGTATCTACTTTTTACGATATTGGTACAAGCGATTACATTTGTAAGCTCCTGTCTTTTGATTGTCGCAGCCAACATGTTTCATACTAGACTGACGCCAGACCAATAAATAATTATTGACACCGTTCCAATCGTCATTCTATGTATTCTGAGAAAAGTAAGCCATGTTCAGTGGTTGCCAGAGACTACTTACCACACTGTATACTACAGGGGGGAGGTAGTGGCACTGTAGAGCTAGCAGGTCTAACGGCTGACTCATCCTGTGGGGGTGTCCAGAGTCCGTCTGCACACCAAGCCCTCAGTTTAGGTCATCCAAACCGTGCAGGTCCTGGGGGGGGTCCTAGGAACTACACGTTAGTACTGCACAAGGGAGAGCACACTTTTTTGAGACCCCAGAGGAAGTGTGGAAATGGCTAGAGATCAGGGGAGATGAGTTACCTCCCCACGCAGTATGCAGCCAGCGCCAAAACTGGAGCACCCATGCCAGGAGGGGGACTCGTCACAGTAGCCTGTCCGCAGATGATCCGAACACTGTTCTGCTGGGGGAGCAGAGGGTTACGGTCAGTGAAGATGGCACTATGCAACTTGGAGCTATGGAAATGCAAGAACCTGAACAGGATGCACCTCCACCACTGGTAGTAACTGGGGACACATCCAGGACTCCGAGCCCTACGCTTGATTTTCTGCCGGACATTCTGGTTGCTCCTGCACCTCAAAATGAAGATATGTGAGCATGTAACGAATGTGGACTCATTGCTACTTTTATGATGTAGTGCCTGTGTGTGACTGGGACACTGAGTCAGTGAATAATTACTGCATGATGGGCCACTGGGGGGCTGTTTCTCCTGCTGCCTGGCTGAGGGGGTTGGACTGAGATACGCTTACTGCTTGTGGTGTATGACTGCATAATGTTTGATACTGCACTGCATGACTAGTAGACTCCACTGGCTTATATGATGGATTGGGACTGGTCAGGGAGCCGGCTGGTGTTGGGAATTTAATCGGTCCCTGTTGGGCTGATGGCGAAGCTGTGTACGTCCTGGCACAAGCATGGGGTGGGCACTGATAGTCGCACAGTTGCAGGCTTGTCCATGGGTGGGGGGAATTTGGTTATGTGTTACATGTTTGGGATAGGTAGTTTGCAGCAATCACAAGACACAGGGGAGAGGCAGCGGAAAGAGTGACAATTAACGCACTGACATTAAGCTCCTGACCTGGAACGTCAGGGGATTAGTAACATACACTAAGAGACACAGGGTACTCACATTCTTAAAGAGACTTCACATCTCTATAGCATGCCTGCAGGAAACGCACCTTTATGATGCGGGAGCCACAAGATTAGCTAAGAAATGGCGGGGATAGATGTTTCATTCCTCCTTTTCGAGATACGTTAGGGGCACATTAATATGGGTGGCGCCTGGGGTACCCTTCGCTCTAACATACCTGGAGGCCGACGTGGGTGGCCACTTTGTACTACTTAGAGGGACAATGGATGGAAGTGAATTAACCATATTGAATACCTACGCCCCGAATACTGATGACCCCACGTTTTACCAGAACATGCAGGATTTGATAACACAATGTATAGATGTATCCCTCCTGTGTTTGGGAGACTTTAACTGCGTATTAGACGCTGAATTGGATGGGCTTCCACCTAGAATGGTTACCAAGCCGTTGATGAAAAACAAACTCCGTGGGGTGATGCGAGACATGGACATACATGATGTTTGGCGCCTGAGTCACACAACAGATATATACCTGCTACTCACCCCCACACAACAGGCTGGACAGAATATTGGTGGCAGGGTTACCTAGAGTAGAGGACATCGTGGTGACCCACCTAGCAGGATTCTTGTCCGATCACTCCCCGGTCAGCTGTATGGTGAAATGGGGTCGGCCTGAGCAGGGGGCTAGCTCCTGGAGGATGTCTGCTCATATCCAGGAGGACCTGGCCGGACGGGATGCATTGTCCTAAGCGTTGTCCGAGTACATGACCTTTAACTGGGGAGTAACGACTAGTAGGGCTACAGAATGGGGCAGGGCCGGACTGGGAAAGCAAACCAGCCCTGGCAATTACGTTGAACTGCCCCGGGGGGGGAAGGGGGTGAGAGGGCAGGCGGCTGCTGGTGGAAAACACTGCTGCAGCGCTTTTGTTACAGGGGGCCAATTTTGCAGCAATGCTGCAAAACTGGCTTCCAGTAACAAAACCGGCCCCCACCGGTAAAAAACCAGCGCCCACCCATCGGTCCACAGGGAAAACGCCCGGTGCCCGCTACGGCCAGTAGGGCCCTGATTGGGAGGCTTTGAAGATAGTGTTGAGGGGCACATGTATGGGATTGACATGCAGACCTCGCAAGCGACTCCACAGGGAAGAGGAGGCCCTGGCCTCGTCGCAGGCAGAGGGACAGTCACCACCGGATATCGATCACTGGGAGCAGGCAGCGCATAGACGCATCAGTGATATCTGGGATAGACTAGATTAATACACGCTTCAGCAATATAGACAACACCTGCACAGAGAGGGGGATAAGACCGGTCGTCTACTTGCAGGGAAACTACGTAGAGAGCAGGCTCTGCCCCAGACTACACATCTGGTCACATCTGAAGGTACAAGAGTTACCACTAGGTCTGGTATAATAGAGGTGTTTTCAGCAGCATCTGCAACGAGTGTACACGGCGGACCTCGCTATCATGGCAGATCGCATTGTACCGTTTCTAGAGGGCCTGCCTCAAACGCGGATGGAGCCACTAAATGCAGAGGCACTAGACGCCCAGTTAAGCTTAACAGAATTACGTGAGGCACTGAAGGCGCTCCAGAGGGTGAAGGCGCGAGGGGGAGATGGATTCCCGCCCGAGTTTTATCTAGCGTTCTTGGCGACAGTGGCGCAGGGACTAATGCAGGTGTTAATGGAGGCACGTGAGAAAGGCGTATTGTCACCATCAATGAGGGAGGGGAAATCAGCATGTTTCTCAAACCAGGTGGTAATTAATCGGACCCTACAGCCTACCGACCTCTCACAATGAATAATGCTGATATAAAAGTGCTGTGTAAACTTTTGGCTCCTCGCCTGGCGCCCCATATGCCACAGTTGGTGCAGGAGGATCAGTGTGGATTGATCCTGGCCAAAACACTGGCATGAATCTGCGCCGCTTAGCCCATACACTACACAAGGTCAAGTGTTGGGATGAAGAGTTGGCACTGGTATCGAATGACCTGGAAAAGGCCTTCAATACAGTGGATTGGGGCTACTTATTGGGGGTACTGAAGGCCATAGGCATGGGGCCGCAGTTTCAGCGCTGTATCCAACTGCTCTAGATGACCCCCAGCGCCAGGGTACATGTGGGTCGAAGTTGCCCGGGCCGTGGATGTTGGGGCGGGGGAATGCGGCAGCGATGCCCACTGTTGCCACTACTATTCGCCTTGGTGATAGATCTACTGGCGGTCTGGATGAGGCAGAAACAAGCAAAGTGGGGCATCCGCTTGGGTGGTGTCACACACGTGATCTTATTATATGCAGATGATGCTCTTTTTTATATAGTCTCTCTCCGCGTAGCACTGCCTAAATTGCTAAGACTATTAGAGGAGCTTGGAGAACTGTCGCGCCTGCCCCTTAATAGCGCCAAGACCCTGCTTTTCCCCCTAGCGTATCCGGTCACCAAGCCATTGGACCATCTCCCATGCCTTGGCCTGCGATGGGAACTGGAACACTTCCGCTATTTGGGCACACAAGTGGCACACATGGACGCTCAGCTAGTGCACCTTAACACCGATTGAGCCATTGCCACACTGTGGAGGTCGGTGGCCTTCTGGAACACACTACCGCTTTCGCTAATGGGCAGACTGGTGGTGTCCAAGATGGTGGTGTTGCCCCGCTGCCTGTACGTATTACAAAATTCACTCTTCCCTATTCCCAAGGTGGTTTTCAAATGGCTTACTTTGGGCGGGTCGCCGCAGCAGAGTGGCCCTACACACCCTGTCTCGGTGGTAAGAGGAGGGAGGGCTGGAGGTACCAAGATTAGACTTTTATTATTGCGCGGCACACTTGCAACATGCGACCCGGTGGCTAGACGAGGGGGACAAGAAGGAGAAATGTTTATTGGCGGGACTTGCACCTGCGGACCGATTGCCTGTGGCCATGACGGAGGGAGCAGGGGTCACGAAGGATAGACCCTACATAGTGCGATATATATCACATATTTGCCAATTATACGTGGAACAGCTCCTGAAACACGCTCCTTTTCACCTGAATCTCCCCATATGGATACTGGTGCCGGTACAGCAGATGATGGCCTATATGTCCTTTCAGGTGTGGAGGGAAGGTGGGTGTGAGGTAATGGGGGATCTATACCCTTGTGAAACTTTTATCGCGTACAATCAGGCTTGTGGGGACTTTGCGTTGAGACGGGCACTACTTACACTACGCTGGCTTGACTGAAATAGCTACAATAATGTGGCCCGAGTACCCTGCTGCCCCGCACACACTGGACATATTATTGTCCTGTGGTTCAGGACGGCATATGATAACCCAGTTCTACAGAGTGATGAGGCAGGACACAACTGCCCCCCCGCCCAGAGCACGAGCAGCATGGGACGTAGACCTAGGCACTCCTTTAGAGGACGATATATGGACCGCCGTCAGTGGGCTCACACGCACGGTATCCTGTAATATCCGCTTTAAGCTGGTGCATTATAATTTTTACATCTGACATATATGACACCTGTGAGACTCCATCGCATAACCCCATTACGGTCCAATGATTGCCCACGATGTGGTGAAGGGGGAGCCGATTTCCTTCACTTGGCTTGGTGGTGCTCTTTGGTATGATGTTTCTGGACCCGGGTGGTGACAGATGTATGGAGGGGCACGGGTCTCCATATTGATAGTTTACCACTCCACTGTTTGCTGGGTCATGTTAAAAAAACCAAAGGGGCGCAAGATGGCATATAAGCTATTGCACTTGCTCCTGGTATTAGCTAGGCCTGGAGTAGCCATTACGTGGGTGGGTCAGAGTGCCCCCGCAGTAGAACTCTGGCATCAGGATGTGCGGGAATGGACACTGACTGAAGGAACACATATGAAACTAAGCAGGTGGGATGAGAAATTAGAGGAGGACATCCGGGAGTGGAGGGAACTATGTGATGCATTTCTAAACCCTAACAAGGACGCAGACTCCTCGAATGAATCGGAGACTGATGAGAGCATGTCTGAAGGGGAAAATGGGCAGAGTGGTTAGACCGCTAACAGGGTGAGGAAACATGCAACAGTATACCCTGAGTATGAATTCCTGACCTGTAAGTTGAAATGTCATTCCTGTACTGCTCCCGTATGTTTGATAAAATTGAGAAATAAAGGTTATAAAAAAAGAATGCAAATAATTTGAAATTAACACTCGACTGGAACTATGACTACATCCAATTTTTCGATTTAGAAACATATTACTGATGGCAACATTTTCTGTAAACCAGACTGGAAACTCACATCTACAAACTGTGTAGTACATTACAAATCAGCCGATCCAAAAAATCAAAAAGAGAATATACCACATGGGGAATTGTTAAGACTTAAAGTAAACTGTAGTCAAGTTTAAGTGTTTAAACAAGATGCAAATTTAAAAAAACACACTATAAATAAAAAAATTTAATTAATTAATTTTACTTCCCTCCCTACAACCCCAGAAATCACCAACACAAACAATAAAAATAAAAAAATATTTCAATTAAAATATTACCTAAAGCAAATAAAATTAAAAAATAAATCAAAATACATTTTACAATTATTAAACCACTCAACAATTAAATCAATCAATTCAGATAAAATAATTAATACAAAATAAACCATGAAAAAGTACACAATTATCAATTAAACAATTACCATAAACAACTGATTTTAAATTAAAAATATTTTAACTTCCCACGCCATTCCCCTACAAAACCAACAACCCACTACTAAAATATAGATTACTAACAAGAATATAAAATTTTAAATATACATGAAAATTAAGGAATTAAACTTAAATAAAATAATTAGACAATTTACATAATTGTGAATCAATTCAATATTTAATTTACAATAAAAAGAAACATTAACATTTATTATAATTTAATTAACTTCTCACCCTATTCCCCTTCAAACCCAACAACTCACTAAAACATTATACATTACTAATTAAATTATATTGCACGTCTAAAATTACCAACAATAACAATTATATAAACATTACTAACATCTAAAATAAATACACAAACATATTAAATTATTGAAAAAAACAATATTTATTGCAACTATATTAGAGTTAACAATATTAAATATGATATGCTTAAAAAACAATATTATATGGCAAAAAAACTGTATTCTTACCTTAGATATTCTGTTCCATATTTTGGTAGTGACAATATTTTTGACACAATATTCATGTCACACATTATTTCGAATTCGATACTTGTGCCTTTCACAGAAATGGAAGAATATACTCTTTTAACATAATGTAGATAAGTGGACTATGATCATGTTTGTGGTTTTAAAGTAGATTAACATGGGTGCATGATGAACCATAGGGAACTCTAGTAGATGGTTGAGCCCAAGAGGATTGTACCTCAAATAAATCGGGTCTCTAAAAAAAGGGTGTATATCTGTAGCATAGTGGTTCTTGACAGGAATGATGCAATGCTTAAGTAATAAGTGCAAGACTGCACAAATCAAATTTCAATGAACTTTAAGTTACTATTCTTCATTTGCATTTAAATAAAAGTTAACTATATTAATATTAAAAATGAATAAGGTTGATCTCCAACCAGTTTAACCAGTTAGATAAACCACAGGAAACTGTACTAGAAAATTGAGCTCGAGGAGACTCACAATGAAGCTGAAAGTGTGTCCCCTCCATACTACAGTGGTTAAAACAGGGATGGTGTTACGTTTAGGTAATGAGTTTGAGACCCTATAAATCTGATTTATTAATAATTTGGAGTTAGTATTTAGCAATCAAATGTAAAACAATTAGGCTGAGAATAAATAATAAGTACTTAGAAATGTAAAAGACACTAAGATATGCTTATTAGGGTATGTTATGGTGCAAGTGCAAAATGTATAGGAGGAGCACTGTATAATCTTAGTGTGTCTCCTTTTGTACTTATTTACAGCCCTGAAGCAGCAGATACGAATCTCCACTGTGAATGTGTTGGCGATTCTTCTATTCGGTTGTTTTTGGCTGCTTTTTTTCCTTTGATTGGTTAGTATACACTTCCTCCATTAAAAATCTGGTAGACCTTTTGGATTGTGCTCTCGTCCTTCTGTTGTGAGGAACCTGAGGCATTGAGATCGAAACAAAAAACAACATTGCAATGTGGACTGATCCTGCCTTCTTGTAGAAGGAAGTGAACAAAGTACACCATCGTCAAATTCGACATATTCCACTAAATAATAGAACCGTGAATTCATTTCACTAATTGCACATTATAGATTTTTAAAAACTGTATGAAATTATGATGGATTGGAAATGGTTTTAAGATAGTACACAATTTTGCAGTAATTAGGTGTGTGACATATATTAAATGTCAGTAACTATTTTAAGATAAATGATATGTTGTGATCTATACTTAAAACTAAAGGTGAATGCTGCTCTTGAAAAAGATTGTTTTATAGAAATAGAAATAGAAAGCATCCCATACTATGGTGGTCTCTACCACTGCGCGTTAAATTAAACTATACTCTTGGGTCATTGGGATTGTCGACCTCTGTGGGTGGAAGCCAATATACAGCAGGCAAATGGATAACAGCAACCCAATACCCCATTGTGAGTTTCTGTATAGACTATAAAGGGGTAAAGTACAAACAAGGGAATCATTTAGTAAATATTTCAGAATTACTTACTCTTATAATCAACCACTGTAAGAAACTGGGTGAGTGGATGAGAGGGGTGGAAGCCCCACTCAGGAAACAACCACAATCCTTGTCAGGGTAAACCACAAAGGTCACTAAATTAATCTGTGCTCATCCCTCTGGTAGCTTGGCACAAAAGCAGTCAGGCTTAACTTAGAGGAAAAGTGTGAAGTATTTATGCAGCACACAAACAGAAAAATCGCAAACCAATTTAGAAAAATAGAGTAAATTTTAATAAATAAAATGATACCAGAACAACAAATATCCAATCAGTAGAGCTGGACATTTTACATTTTAACATTTTTAATGTATATAGTGCCTAATGCACACAGCACAACTCCTGGTCACACTAGACCAGGGGGCAGTCACAAGTTCAGGCTGACAGTGATGGAGGGACCAAGTTAGTCCCGCTGAAGAGTTCCCTTCTGAGTCCGGCGCAAAGAGTTTGTCCACATTGGAAGTGGGAGCAAGGAGCAGGTAGAACATTGCGAATGGTTGTCGCTGTAGCGCGAACAGCAGGCAAGGCTCGCGGGCTGTCGTCACTGTAGTGTGAAGAGCCAATCGGACATCGTATACAGGCATCACTGTAGGTTTCCGTTGGAGGTCACCTCAGGCTGTCGCTGCTGTAGTGCGATATGCGACTCTCGCGTTTCTGTTCGCCGCTGACGGTCGCTGTAGTGCGAAGAGCAGGTCTTCGTGTTGGCGGTCGTCACTGGCAGCAGAGACTTGGTGCTCACAGGCCTGTTTGCAGTCACAAGGAGCCCAGATTTCAGAATCTTCATGTTTTCTTGGGGAGATGCCAGTCAAGGGTCCAGCAACTGGGAAGGTCTCTTGGAGATCAGGGACTCCAGCAGAAGCCAGCAGGGCTCAGGCAAGTCCGGTTGCAGCCTCAGGTTGCAGGTCCAGTTGCAGAAGGTCAGATGGGCAGCTGCAGGGAGGCCTCTGAAGCTTGTTGTGCACCGTTAGTTCACACTGGAGGTCAGCCAACTGAGCCTTGAAGTCACTCTGTGATACCCTGGCGTGAAAGTAAGCAGGTCCAGGCTTCCTTCTCAGACAGCAAGGCAGCAAGGCAGTCCTCCTTCTGTAACCTCCACAAGTCCAGGTGTGTTCTGACAAGTGGCTCTGGAGGTCCAATATTTATAGTTGGTGCCAGCCTTTGCAAGAGGGGGCTCCTTGACCCCCACATCTGGTCCTGGAAAATTTCTTCCCTTCCCCTTCAAGGCTTCAAACTTGGTGGGGTGGGGGGGTGACAAAAGGCAGGCAGGGCTGGTGTCAGATTCCTTTGCGTGTGTGCAGGAGGAACAGCCCTTTGAAGTGTAAGTGTGACTGGGCACAGCCCCTCCCAGTCATCATGCTGTCATGTGTTCCAGTTGGGCATGGAGGGAAACACTGCCATTTTACATATGCACGGGTCCTTCCTAAAGTTGCCTTCACTTTTACACGATGACTTCTGACACACATTTAAATCTGTTACAGTCTAGATTAGTTTATTGGAAGCTATACTTGCTTACAGAATCCACGTCGCAAAAAACACTATAATGCTACCTTGACGCAATGTACAAGGTTTATACATACGTTGTGCAAATGTGCTTGTTGTTTTCATATATATGGCAACATATCTATATATAACACACAAACCATGGCAGCTTGATCAAGATCTCAGCCCAAGTCAAGGATGACTTTTGCTATAAAAAAACATCTGTTTACGGGTGTTGGCAGAGGAGCACTTTGCTGTCATTTGTGAGGTCTCTACATGCTGATGCTTCTGCCCAACAGCCTGCTGACATCTCTAAGAGGGGTGTCCAGCTCGTGACTACAACGGGGACCTACATTCTTTCCCTTCAGGTAATGGGGGTTGGATCATGCAGTACGAGGATTCTTGGCTGAACACACACACTCCCCAGACACTTAGGTAAGGAGACGCATAGTAGGAGTACGCCAGATTTCTATATTGTTTTATATGCTAGCATATATACATTGTTTCAGCACGATGGTGGAACTTATTGTGTACACTGTTCTAGTACTTCTAATCGCTTGCTCTTGCTTCTGTTTATTGAAAATTGCAGCACATATATTTTATACAAGAATAAAGTTAGTTCGATAAATGTTGAAAATGTCCCACTGTGTATTACTTATATATTTCTCTAAGAGAAGGAGAGCACGAGTGACTGAGCAAAAGATCTGTTACCACAATTCCGGAGGGATTAGGGCTGCCATGTCCAGTAGTTGCCAGAATAATGTGCTCCCCAGCTTGGGTTAGGGGGGCTTATGGTGGCACTGTGAGCTAGCTGGTTTATAGGACGATATATCCTGAGGGGGAGCATGGAATCAGCCTAGTACCATCCCAAAGACTATGGTGTCCACAAACGTGCAGTTCCTACCATAGGGTGGAAACTACATGACTCTGCCAGGCTGTCCACACCTAAGCTACCTTTGTGTCACTGTCTGGAAGCAATACACAACACCAAGAGCAGAGCCATTCACAGTCTTATCAGCCAAGACACTGGCAAAAGGTACAAACAATTTGAAGTAGAAAATGCCAACTTTCTTAAAAGTGGGATTTTCAAAATTGCATCTTAAAATCTGACTTCGCAATTAAAGAGGATTTGAGTGTAAACAGCACACCTCTATCTGGTCCCAATCCAAAGTTATCACTTATTAAATCTAATAAGGTAACCCAGTGTTAGTTAATGAGAGAGAGAGGCCATAAAACAATGAAAAACGACTTTAGGTTTTTTTCACTGCCAGGACATGTAAAACTTAAGCACACATGTACTACTTTTTAATTACAATGCACCTTGCCCTAGAGCCTTTGGGGCCTACCTTAGGGGTGACTCATAAGTAATAGAAAGAAAGGCTTAGGCCTGGCAAAAGGTTTATTTTTCCAGATCGAAATGGCAGTTTAACAATGCACTACAGGCGCTGTGCCAGCCCTGAGACATGTTTCTAAAGTGCTACTTTAATGGGTGACACAAGACAGGGGCAGCTCCTCCCCTAGGGCGGAGGAGCATCGCCCCACTGTTTCTCGCAGTGCGAGAAAGCCAAAACATAAAATGGTAATAACGTCTGGTTATTACCATTTATGTTTCTCGGGCCGCCCAAACCAGTCATGTGCACTCTGCACTTCTCCATGCAGGCTGCATTGCATGCCATCCCCTACAGCCCCTGGCTGGTGTCCCGACCAATCACAACGCTCCACTGGAGGGTTGTGATTGGCTTAGGGGAGGGGAGGGAGGATGCCTGCTTCCTGTTCCTTTCGGAGGCAGGAGAGCAAGAGCAGTGAAGACGCAGGACCTGGGCTGGCAGAAAGGTAGGTTTAATTATTTTTTTAAATTATTATTATTGCCCCCCACCCCACAAGACCCCGCGTCCCCCCCGACCCCCTACCCGCGAGCCATGCCGGCCGCTACTGGCACAAGGAGTGATGCAGCCCACTAGTAGCATTTAATTTACAGGCCCTGGGAACATGTAGTATCATATACTAGGGACTTACAAGTAAGTTAAATGTAGCAATCAGATAGATGCCAATTGTTGCATGTTTTAGGGAGAGACCACAAGCACTTTACCACTGGATAGCATGGAAAAAGTACACACAGTTCTAATGGCAACAAATATAGGTTCAGCAACAGAAGGTAAAAATGTCGGTGTAACCCCCACAAAAAGGGCCAGGCTAACACCATTATGTGATGTAGTAAACTCTTTATTTAGGATAAATCAATTCTGATTAATTCAGAGTATTTTTAGGTTGGAAGGAATTGCAGGGCATGTTGTGTGTACTTGAATGTGTAAATGCGTATATATATACATATATATATATATATATATATATCCAAGAAAGAAGTGACTCAAACAGATAGATTCACCAAAGAACAAAAATATATTTCCACTACAACGTTTCAGCTTCACTTCCTCAGGTAGTACAAGATGGTTTGCTCAGTGGCTGCACAGATGACACAGCTGAATTTTTAAAAAGCATCATGAGTGAAGATTCCATTTGGAATGCGGAATCAATGCAGTCCTGAGAGCTCTTGAGATATGCAGTAATCAGGTTGTATTATCAGTAATGTTCAGTCCATCTGGATGCAGTGATTTTAAACGGTACATCCAGAAGTTTTCTCTGAGTCCAGTAGTTCTTCCTTTGAGACATGTTCCACGGGAAAATCTTCAAATCTGATAGTAAATGATCCACAAGGTTAAAATGATTGGCTACAGGCTGGTCAATTTTCTTATTAATTATTGCCGATTTGTGGTTCCTGAATCGTGTACGGAGGTCATTCACTGTTTGGCCTACATATTGTTTTTACAGCTTTGCCGTTGACACTGAATGTCGCTCAACATGCATTATTTATGTTATTCAGTGTCAACGGCAAAGCTGTAAAAAACAATATGTAGGCCAAACAGTGAATGACCTCCGTACACGATTCAGGAACCACAAATCGGCAATAATTAATAAGAAAATTGACCAGCCTGTAGCCAATCATTTTAACCTTGTGGATCATTTACTATCAGATTTGAAGATTTTCCCCGTGGAACATGTCTCAAAGGAAGAACTACTGGACTCAGAGAAAACTTCTGGATGTACCGTTTAAAATCACTGCATCCAGATGGACTGAACATTACTGATAATACAACCTGATTACTGCATATCTCAAGAGCTCTCAGGACTGCATTGATTCCACATTCCAAATGGAATCTTCACTCATGATGCTTTTGAAAATTCAGCTGTGTCATCTGTGCAGCCACTGAGCAAACCATCTTGTACTACCTGAGGAAGGCGGAAGCTGAAACGTTGTAGTGGAAATATATTTTTGTTCTTTGGTGAATCTATCTGTTTGAGTCACTTCTTTCTTGGATATTTTATTTCTTTGTGACTCATTGTATCCTTTGGGATCCAGATTTTTGCCCTGGCTGGCTGTTGTTTTCTTGTGATCCTTCATCTTCAAGTGTGTATGTATGTATGTATGTATGTATGTATATATACATATATATATATATATATATATATACACACACATCTACATATATATATATATACACATATATATATATATATATACACACACATCTACATATATATATACACATATGTGTGTGTAGAGGATGTGTACTGTAAATCTTCAGTACGGTGCGCCACATGGGTTGCTTATTCCTGAGGGTCATATTGCACACCTGCCAGACAAACTAGAGCAAATGTCTTCAAACTGGGCCTCTCCCCTCGGGGGTGCAGTGTTATTTCCAGGGGGCTTACAGTTCCACAAGAAACAAACACCGGGCTCTTTAGTTAGAAACTAGTTATCACTCAAATTCCTGTCTGACTTCCTGTGGGAGAAGAAGTTTAGAAAGGGTTTTCCTGGCGAAAGGAGTGTGCATGTGTTTGAAAACATTAGTTCAGAAATCTTAAAAGGATCACAGAGAATGTTGAAACTAGCATTGTTGATGGTGCCTGCTTTAAAGTACTACACTTGATATGATACCATGAGAGCATTTGTGGCAAACTTTCTCTTTGCTGTCTAATACAGCAAACACAGGCGCTCTTATGAAGAATTACTAGTAATATTACACAGAAGTTTGTTCTCATTAAAGGAGAGAAGGGACTTTTGTCTTTATTGATGCAGAGATGAAGATATGGTTGGGAAAAAAAAAAAACAGCTCTTCAATTTAAATGGTAGCCATTAAGATGCAATTGGAAATCTAATGAAATCTTAAGAATTTCTGCTCAGTGCATTACACATACACGATCAGCATTAAGCATGTTGTAACCTAAACCTTTAAAAGTGGCAGGGTCTAGAAGCAGCTTTACTAGACCGTGCCCCCAACGCTGAATGGACACAAAGTAAGAAATGTTGTTTAGCAATTAAGAACAACGTAAAAAATGAGGGTTTCCTGTGTAAAGATGTTAAAATTCACCTACCTGGTGGCCACACTTGAGACAGAACCAAACATCCGTGGGAACCACTGGTTCTCCATCACTTGTTCTTCTCTCCTTCAAACAGTCCCAGCAGATAGACCAAACATTCAGCCCCAATGACCTCTTGACTTGATTTATGTCCACTGCCTGGCCTACATGTTGGCATGTTAACCCTTTAAAACAACCATAATAATATATATTACTGTCCAGTGTGTTCTGAGATGCACTGGTGCAATCAAGCAGACTAAATGACAACCTCATGGACATACTAATATGATAAATACAAAATAGCCTCCAAACATTAAACATTGCCCCCTTCATGCAGCAATCTTAATAACAGTACCTTTCTTATCATTCATTTTGGATTGTAACATACGAAGAAAGAAAGAAAAACAATCACAATAACGAGTTACTAGGGATCTTGGTTGGTCTAGCACTGACTACAACACCATAGTCAGTAATGAAAAAATCATATTAAATGTTTTTAGCATTCTACAGATTTTTTTCCAGCAAATATAGCAATATTTTTCCCCAGCTTAATATTGCCTTAAAGCCAGAGTAAGTTAATGGGAGAAACATTACTCCTGTTTATCTTCTAAACCTCCCTTTTAGGCGTCCAAATGTTGGCATGCATGCTACAGGCAATGCCACCGGAGACAAAAGCCTTTTACTATCTACTAAAGAAGTACAAACTGGAAGCAATCCAACTTGGTTGTGACAGCTTCATAAATAGGACACGATCTACTATACTGATGACAGGCATGCATGGGTTCCCTTACAGTAATGTGATCTCTTAGGTAGGAAGGATGAAGACACGCTGGCTTTCCAGTAAGATGACTCCCCAACCCTCTCTCCAAGGACAGGCATCCATCTCCACCATTACTCTATTACTTGCCGATGTAAACTATGATTTTTCCCTGACGAACGCCTGGGAGAGTAGAGTTTGTGTATTAGAAATAATTCAGAAATCTTCATAATTCGCACACTTAGGATGTTTCCCGACTTTAAGAATCTGATCCCTGGAATCCATGATTCACATTCAGTGCACAATATGGAGAAGCAATAATTAGGACCTAAGGCAAGAAGGGAAATCATGCTACCCAGCTTCCAAACATTATCAATAAGGCATTGCAAACTGTGCATTTTGATCTATAATGACAACACCCGACTAATGTGAACCCAAACTATTCATTAATGGCAGGTGAAAAAACAAGCATTGGTATAGCCAATAGGTCTCGCCTTTGGGACCTTCTAAGTGTTTAGCCAGAGATATTGGCAATGTTTTTAAGGTATGTTGTAGAGCAATGTAGCTGCTGTGTTCAATACTGTAAAGTTCGTGTGCAAGCTGTGCTTAGTGTAGTGACGTTAGGGCAGTGGCATGGTGTGGAATGTAGTGGTGAGTTGTGATATGATGTGTGTTGGTGGGATGTATGTGTGTAGTGTGTTTTGCTGGTGTGTATGTTGGTGGTATATGTAAGTTTACATCCCCCAAAAAACAATTGTAATGATATTAATTATATGCGTAGTGTGATGCGGCTAGTGTCTTTTGTAAGGTTTTTCAAATCAAATACATTGTTTTGTTAGTTGTGTGTTATTTTTCTATATGGCTATGCAAAGGCTTCATTTGAAAGCAATTAGAATCTATAAATTTTCTGCAAAAAAGCTCCAAAATAGTTAGAGGGTGTATAATATTTGTAATAGTGCCAGTCGGCTGGGACAGAAAACACCTATTATACGGATGGACAAATGTAGAAAGTATCTACTGAATGGAAGTGAATTTATACAGGCACATAAAAGAGTTATTGGGGAGTAAGGTGTGTAATAAATGTTATTTGAGGTGAGTTTGCATGTTTTGCATAGAAGTGGTTGTGCTGCTAGGTTTTGCCTAATAATTTTGTACAGGTATTGTGTTTAGTATGTGTGACTGCAGAAAAACACCCAGAGAAGCTGAGCAAAGAGAAGCCATGGAGACGGGTACTCGTCTTTCCAAAAATGTGTGCCATCCCAAAACTTTCACTCCAGTCCCCTGGCATCGTCGAATGCTTTGTACCTACATTTTGACTTGTTATATGCGCAGCACCATCCATGAACGGTGCATGGGTCACTGGGCAGTGGGCACCAAACACAGCAGGAAGGGCATTCGGTGACACCGGCTGCCCGGTTCAAATAAAGGGGTCAAGTGGAAATAAATCCGCATTTAGCAGCATTAAAGGCCCCCAGGCCGAGCCCTCCTTGCAAGGGATGAAACCGAGAGAGCAGGTAAAGAGCATAAGAGCAGGTAAAGGTATCACAGTGACACAAACTATTCTTTCAAATGAGCACTCGCCTCGCTAGCGCCTGGAGTCACTGCTCACTCTGCTCTTACATTTAGTGTGTTAGTAAACTCACAATTTACAGTGGGTTTCTGACAACAGAAAGGTGTCAATGGAGCTTGGGGAACTAAAACACCTACAGCAAACCGTGTTTTCAAGAGCAAACTACTCAACTACGTCACTGTTTAAAATAAATATACCTGCTAGAGACATCACGATGGGAAACAAACTGAAGCCATAAATGATATTAAAGCAGCAGATAAAAGCAGGTAAAGGTATCACCGTGACACAAACTATTCTTTCAAATAAGCACTCGCCTCGCTAGCGCCTGGAGTCACTGCTCACTCAGCTCTTACATTTAGTGTGTTAGTACACTCACAATTTACAGTGGGTTTCTGACAACAAAAAGGCGTCAATGGAGCTTGAGGCAGTAAAACACCAACCTACAGCAAACCGTGTTTTAAAGAGCAAACTACTCAACTATGTCACAGTTTAAAAACAATATACCTTCTAGAGACATGACGATGGGAAACAAACTGAAGCCATAAATGATATTAAAGCAGCAGATAAGAGCAGGTAAAGGTATCACTGCAACACGAACTATTCTTTCAAACAGTGTTAAATGTGCACCAACAGGAACGTTCCTAGGGGGACTGAGGCTGAAACCAAGCAGGGCCCCAGGGACACATGTAGAGTTCAGGCCAGGAGCAGAAGAAGTGAGCTGCAAGCAGGAAATGACACCACCAAACAATAGCAAGCATTGGCAAAGCCAGAAGGCTTCACCTATGCCAAATCTATTGGCTTAGTCAATATGTTTTACGTCGCACAGCAGTTGATCCGCTGTGCACCTGCGCTTTACCCCTCTCTACTATAGTTAGGCTCTTCTGCCCCGGTTATAAAACTGCTCTCGCAACAACACCGCGCCCCCTCCCTCCCCCCCACCTCTACAAACCTTACCTGGTGCACGCGCTGCACGGAATTCGGAGCATTAGGTGCGCTGCGGTTACAGGGCTGTGCTTGGAGCATTAGGTGTGCTGCGGTCACAGGGCTGTGCTTCAAAGCGCCACAAAGCTGCAGGCCCCACCCGTAGCGCTGTTTACAGTATGCCTCTCCCTGCATTGGAACAGGGGCAGGTCATTTCACTTTTTTTCCTGCAGATTTATATAGCGCAAACTCGACCCGAAGGTTTTGGAGCGCTTTACATGAGCACTAGTTACTTTACACAAGGACACTTTAAGGAGCCTGTGCGCGTGAAAAGGATTCTGGGAAAGGTTGCGTGCGGTGGCCACATACCCGCTGTCAGCAGCTGGGGCAGAGATAACCAAGCTTTTATGGCATAAACATGTAAATGTGGGCCACTGCAGGAGACGAACATGTATAACTAAAGGTGGCCATCCTTCCTGTGACGGGTGTCTGCAAAAAACACCCAGAGAAGCTAAGCAAAGAGAAGCCATGCAGACGGGTACTCGTCTTTCAAAAAATGTCTGCCATCCCAAAACTTTCACCCCAGTCTCCCTGGCATCGTCGAAAGCTTTGCACCTACATTTCGAATTGTTATGTGCGCAGCACCATCCATGGTTGGGTGCATGGGGCAGTGGGCACCAAACACAGCAGGAAGGGCTTCGGTGGCACCGGCTGCCCGGGTTCAAATAAAGGGGTCAAGTGGAAATAAATCCGCATTTAGCAGCATTAAAGGCCCCCAGGCCGAGCCCTCCTTGCAAGGGATGAAACCGAGAGAGCAGGTAAAGGTATCACAGTGACACAAACTATTCTTTTAAATGAGCACTCGCCTCGCTAGCGCCTGGAGTCACTGCTCACTCTGCTCTTACATTTAGTGTGTTAGTAAACTCACAATTTACAGTGGGTTTCTGACAACAAAAAGGCGTCAATGGAGCTTGGGGCACTAAAACACCTACAGCAAACCGTGTTTTCAAGAGCAAACTACTCAACTACGTCACTGTTTAAAATAAATATACCTGCTAGAGACATCACGATGGGAAACAAACTGAAGCCATAAATGATATTAAAGCAGCAGATAAAAGCAGGTAAAGGTATCACCGTGACACAAACTATTCTTTCAAATAAGCACTCGCCTCGCTAGCGCCTGGAGTCACTGCTCACTCGGCTCTTACATTTAGTGTGTTAGTACACTCACAATTTACAGTGGGTTTCTGACAACAAAAAGGCGTCAATGGAGCTTGGGGCAGTAAAACACCAACCTCCAGCAAACCGTGTTTTAAAGAGCAAACTACTCAACTACGTCACAGTTTAAAAACAATATACCTTCTAGAGACATGACGATGGGAAACAAACTGAAGCCATAAATGATATTAAAGCAGCAGATAAGAGCAGGTAAAGGTATCACTGCAACACGAACTATTCTTTCAAACAGTGTTAAATGTGCACCAACAGGAACGTTCCTAGGGGGACTGAGGCTGAAACCAAGCAGGGCCCCAGGGACACATGTAGAGTTCAGGCCAGGAGCAGAAGAAGTGAGCTGCAAGCAGGAAATGACACCACCAAACAATAGCAAGCATTGGCAAAGCCAGAAGGCTTCCCCTATGCCAAATCTATTGGCTTTGTCAATGTGTTTTACGTCGCACAGCAGTTGATCCGCTGTGCACCTGCGCTTTACCCCTCTCTACTATAGTTAGGCTCTTCTGCCCCGGTTATAAAACTGCTCTCGCAACAACACCGCGCCCCCTCCCTCCCCCCCACCTCTACAAACCTTACCCGGTGCACGCGATGCACGGAATTCGGAGCATTAGGTGCGCTGCGGTTACAGGGCTGTGCTTGGAGCATTAGGTGTGCTGCGGTCACAGGGCTGTGCTTCATAGCGCCACAAAGCTGCAGGCCCCACCCGTAGCGCTGTTTACAGTATGCCTCTCCCTGCATTGGAACAGGGGCAGGTCATAGTGCCATTACCGGCAACTTCTCCCACCCCCAGTCTGAGCATGCAAGAATGAATAAATACACGAGACAACTTTGTAGTGGGAAAATATTGCTGCAGGTTTATTCCATACAGGAGTATGCAATATGTGGGTTATCTTACGGGCGATCCAAGGGCGGGCAGCTGTAACAACCTATGCTGCCCCCGCCCGCCTGGTGAGCCAGCACTGTGGGGCACCCAGTCAGTGCTACCTTTGATGATCCTCTTCCGGATCACGTGACACGTTGGTCTGTTCTACTCACGCCCTTTTCAGGGCGGAGCGTAGCAGGGCAAACCCCCGGTTGGTCAGGCCCCCAACCGCCCGAAGGACTAACGGGGCGCCGTCGCGGTTTTCCCGGAACCTGCCCTGAGGCTCCTGGTCTTTGGCTCTGGCACCCCTACTGTGCCGCGCAGAGGTACCCTTACTGTACCGGTCTGCCGCAGAGGTACCCTTACTGTACCGGTCTGCTTCCAGATCGCCCTGTAACTCCGCCTGCAACACAAAAGAAAACATTAAAACATTCTGAGTAGCTTGTCAACCAGCCTGTCCGCCGGGTAAGAGGTGGGGTGGGAGACGGCGTGGGTGGTGCAACAGAGGACGCCAGGAGGGGCTGGGGAGGCATATATGCCCTCCCCCCAACCTCGGCGCACCGGAAGGACGTCACTGAGGTGACCAAGCTAGAGGGCTCCAAGACCCCTCCAGAGACTAGAGCGGCTGGGCGGTGCCGAAATGGCACTAAAGGGCCGCCCTGCTGAGGTGGCGCCCTGCGGGGCCGCGGACAGCCACATAGTGCCATTACCGGCAACTTCTCCCACCCCCAGTCTGAGCATGCAAGAATGAATAAATACACGAGACAACTTTGTAGTGGGAAAATATTGCTGCAGGTTTATTCCATACAGGAGTATGCAATATGTGGGTTATCTTACGGGCGATCCAAGGGCGGGCAGCTGTAACAACCTATGCTGCCCCCGCCCGCCTGGTGAGCCAGCACTGTGGGGCACCCAGTCAGTGCTACCTTTGATGATCCTCTTCCGGATCACGTGACACGTTGGTCTGTTCTACTCACGCCCTTTTCAGGGCGGAGCGTAGCAGGGCAAACCCCCGGTTGGTCAGGCCCCCAACCGCCCGAAGGACTAACGGGGCGCCGTCGCGGTTTTCCCGGAACCTGCCCTGAGGCTCCTGGTCTTTGGCTCTGGCACCCCTACTGTGCCGCGCAGAGGTACCCTTACTGTACCGGTCTGCCGCAGAGGTACCCTTACTGTACCGGTCTGCTTCCAGATCGCCCTGTAACTCCGCCACAGCCCTGGAGGCGGCCACCGTCGCAGCCAGGGCCCCCACCAAAACAGCTAATTTCTCACCTGTAACCTGCTTTCTAGGGCCTCCTGTATGTCCAGTGAAACGTGTCCATGCTGTGACAAATGCACCCCATGTTTGTCAACTTAACCTTAGGCGTACGCCTGGATGGCCAGTGCCCTCAAGGCAGCTGTCTTCTCACTTGCCACCTCTCATTTCCAGGGCCCCTTGCAAGGTCAAGGGAACAAATCCATACCCAATGGTGACCATAAACACCATGTTTCAAAGTAGCCCTTGACCTTAGCCTCAATCAGCTCGTGTCTGATGAAGCCCATACCCCCCTGGTCTGCGAACTTACGCATAGAACTATTCCTCTCTTTCGGGAATGTTCAACGGCCGCCTCTGAATTAGCCCCGTGGCACACTCTGCGGGGGATAATATCAGACCACCAGATCTCACATTGACCCATGGACTTACTGATTTCCCCTAAATCAGCGTTCCTGGCTTGTCAAAGTGGCCTCCTCCCCATGGCAGTGAGGTTGTAGCCCCCTAGATGTGTCACTAAGACGTTGGGGAGTACTCCCCTTGGGCCAATCTCTGGTCCAATCTGTTCATGAGGCCCATTAGGCCTGAGAACTTGTACATTGACTGTCCACCCCCTGCAGGCATGTTCCTCGGCCATACATGGCTTAGCCCCGTGCCTATCTGCGGAGGATGCTTTCAGACAACCATAGCTCACATTGCCCCATGTATGTGTTGATATCACCTGGTTGCCGTCCTTCTAACACTGTATGTTCCTGAACACCTGTGTCCCCATCCCGAGCCCCACTCTGCGGGGAATAATCTCAGACCACTTGAACTCACATTGATCCCTGTATTTACAGATCTCCCCTAAGTCAGCTTTCACGGCTTGTAAGAGTGACCTCCTCCTCATGGCAATGATGTCGTTGCCCTCTAGGTGTATCCTAAGAAAATGGGGGAACCCCCTTTGGTCAATCTCTGTTCCAATCACCCGCCTGCCCACCTTGGCTATTAGGGCGGGAAGGGTTGTCCTTAACATTTGAAGGGCCCCTTAGCTTTTGAAATCCTGACGCACCGGAATGTCCCCAACTAGAAGTATGTGACAGAAAGCAAGGGTGCCATCCCGCCTTGCCAAGCATCCCCTATACCTTATGGGAGTTTCGCCCGCTCAGCTCCCTCAGTGGTGGAACCCCTAGGCATACCAGCTTAGAGAATCTGTCTGATTTAGTACAGAGCGCACTGTCTGCAGTGTGGTGCCTGACACTAACGATTGCTAAGTCCTACTTTACCCCCATCCTAGCAACTCCCAGATAGATGATGGGGGGGTGCACACCGCCCCCTAAGCTGCCCCTGCGGTGGAAAATACCTGCTCCGTTAAATTTACATTTTTGTTGAACACTGGACGTGCCAAATGTTCGACCGCATAGTAGCCTTTTGTGCTCGGCACCCTGTTTTTCTTATTTATTGAAACAGCAGCACGCTAAGTTGGTTGACAGCGTCCACACCCAGCGTGGCTAATATAGTTGACCGTGCGGGGCTTTTGACCTTAACTGCAGCAACAGGTACCTACCCTTGGTTCTGGGATGCATATACTTCGCCTTGTTGACCAGACAATTGCACAGACCCTTCTGATTGCTAAACCCCGGTCAACACCTAATTGGTGTCAAATCTGGTCTGAACCATATATGTATTCCCACTATTGGTGATACCTCACCCTTCCGTGTAGTGACAACTAAGCAGCACACCCCGCTTGCTTAACTGCCGTCGGATCACAGATGCCCGTATCTGCAACCCATCCCTGACCCTGGCTGCTTAAACTCGAAAAAGTGTCGGACTCCCAGATTCCCCGTTCTCTGCTCAGCTGCAGTACACCTTCAGTGGATCCGCAGGGAGATACCACAAACCGCATTGGTCATGCGAACCCTAAGAAGCACCCAATTCTCACCTGTGTGTACCTCTAAAGGACATTGGCTCCACTCCCGCTGTAAGGGCAGAGACACACATTAAACTTATTTACTGGTTTCTGCCACTTGGCACCTTTCTGGTTGCAGCTCTGTGTTTTGTGAAGCGTGCGTGCCCCCGGGCATGCTCTCGCTGAATCACCGGTGTATGTCTACCCACTCCCTGATACTGTGCAACGCTAACTGCCCTTGTTTGGGTTGAAGGAAAGCTGGATGATTCCTAAGAACTTAATACTCCACCCAGTTGGACCCCCAAATATTTGGGACAACACAAGGAGTAATCATGCCCTGCATGGTACATCTACCCCAGCGTCGACTATCAACTTATTTGGCCACCGTTAGCAGAAGACGCCCCTTCCAGTCTCAGGTGCTAGCCCATAAGGATAAGCCATGGGGCAGACAAGTCTGTGGGAACCAGAGGGAAACACTGTGCAAATACCTGCACTTTCCTGAATATTGGGACTGCCAAATGATCTATAGTACCCTGTCGCCATTCGGCTCTAACGCAGTGTTGACCAAACTGTTTTCCGCCGCAGCACACTTGTTAGATGACAACTACCACCACTCGCCTGCTGCCCTGGCTAAAGCGCGGGTGAATAGGTCTTTAACTGAAGCGACCTGAAACCTGCCCTTGGTTGCAGAGGAATGCCCACCCAGTGTACATGGTACCTGTTTCTATATGGTGCCAGCAGATGTTCCTCATAAAGGCCCTTGTAGCCAATTGCCCAATGCAGTCTCCGCCTTCGCAGCGCCTTTGTGCATATAATTCTGGGGTGACTAAGCCCTAATGTACCCCCTTGCCTGGATGATCCCCAGTACAAGGGTACAGACTGATGACCAAGTGCTGCGCCAGCCAATAAACACGTAGACATGGCGTGAATTTACACTACTCATGCCCTACAAGGCCGCTCGGTGTGCCACTTCGCCTAAACCAAGGCACGGGTGGATCACCCTGTCCTTATCGCCTGCAAACCCATCAGTCATCTGCACTGACGGATGCTGTGTCGGCACCTCCTGGATGCCTGGTCAATGCATATGTGTGTGGGTGACCCATGCGCTGGCATTTTGTATAAGCTTATTGTGCCGCCGGCAGGCATTTCGCGGCTCCTGTCATTGCCTCCAGCTATATACTGCACAACCACACTATACCTGCAATACGTCACTACCCTTGGCTTAGACACTGCTTGTTTAGTTGTATAAGGTAAATTAAGCCCTAATATAAGCTTCGTTGCATAGCGTATTGAGAATGCTTCATTCTTTAATGGTGGGTCTGTCAATCATAATGTGTTGACCATTGAATAAAATGTCTCAATTCACTCGAAAGCAAATTGCACAGCAAATGGGATCATTCTCCCGTGAACTGTGTGCCCCACGATGCAGAAGTCCACAACCCTGGTGCACTGCTAGCCTGTAGCGAAGACGCCCAGGTCTATAATGCGTTTCTTGTAAAGTACCTCCCAATCCAACATTCCACAAGACTACTACTTTATCGCCGTGCTATTATGAATATTGGCAACCTATTCAAGCACCACCAAACGTAACTAAGACATTGAGCCTCAACCTTGAAAAGTAACAAACACTGGCCCTGAAACGAGGCAGAAAATGTCTGAGCAACTCAGCAGCCTCACTCTCCAAAATTACCTGCAGGTTATATGCTCACACAACTGGGCAGCTAATAGCTAAATGACCCGAAATATTGATTATCTTTATATGCTCATACCTACTCTTTGTCCGTAAGGAGGACCGGGTCCATTTCATGGAGCACCGGCAAATCCCCCTTTGGACTGAGTCACCGCATGCAGACAGCAAAATAGTGTACTGGCCAGGCTCAGTAATCTGGTTGCCTATCTTGGAAAAGGCCTAGGCTGAGGATTCTGAACGTGCATGCTCGTTCGGCCCCATCCATAGCTGCCATTGTTGCAGGTTGCTATGTATGACGTTTGCATCAATCCAGTGCATCTGTGAGTAACATCAAGACTATGCCTGACATTAACTAGCACTACACCTACAACAAGCCCATCCATTGACTTAGTCAATGCTTATTAGTTGCCCACACAACTACTAACCTCGCCCAAAGAACTACTAACCTCGCCACTCCTATGAGTGTGACAACTCAGACTGCTCGAGGTACCAAAGTGATTTGCCCCGCTTCACAGGATGCTTGAGCCTACCGTCAGACGCGAAGAACGGTTTTGGGGCGGGCACTAGTTGTCTCCAATGCACATTGAACCACAAACAACTGCTGTGCTCATCTTTAACCACACAACAAAACACACAAACCGCGCCACCATGTAGCAACGACCACAAGGGCCGGCGTCCGATGCCAAGCTCCAGAAACCACCGGCTCAAACCAAGCTCTGCGAAAATACCAGCGAGGCAAACGTAACAAACATTATCAAAGTGAAAATGCATTTCCAATCTTAGCGCTGTGAATGCCCCCCATTGCGGCATTTCCATTTACACGAGTCCGCGGACAAATGAACTTGTGATGGAATTCAGGCATAGGTGCCCTCCTAACTACTGAAACAACCACGCGGTTTAGGCTATAGGTGTTTGTTCTCAGTTCAACTTGACACACACGAAGCTTGGACAGGCTTGACGATCCACCATCAGCAATAGCCCTTGAACCCACCCGGAGGCGAGCAAGTGGCCCCAGACCCGCCTGGGGATGATTACATTACGGCGAAAGAGCGTGGCAAGCCACTCACTTCGCTTCACAATGAACCGAAGAGCGTGACCTCCCGACGACGTGACCAGATCCAAAGTAGTGTCCCAAAATTAGAACACGATTGGCGAGGAGAACCGCCAACACATGCAAGTACTTTCTAAACCACCCTCCGTCACAATCAACCTTCGACACAGAACGTCCCTCAACACAGACCCGTGTCGCATTAACACACCACCAACTGAAACAATAAATGCGTCTACATTTTCGCAAACAACTTCACAGCTGTCAGTCACGGACTGGCATCATGTTGTCCACACACAACCGAAACACTGCGCAAGGCAATTCATCCAGATGAATCAGGTAGGTGAAGGCACCGCGAGGTGGCCGTCTAAACTGTCCCGTTCCCCATACATATCCCGCACAGAGCTAATTTCCATCCTGAGTTGGGGAGTCGCCCATTGGAATGAGGTGTCCACTGACCTAGCACACACGGCGCATCAAAGAAACTTCGTCTCTGCTGTACTTCGTCTCAAGCGTACACTGTCTCTACCAGCTCCCAGCTGTTTGTGCAAGCTGTAACGTACCTTCTGGCTCCGGTGTCTGCCCCCACACATGGGGGAAACGTGCAGATTCACCAAAGGCACGAAGGGCATGAACATCAGGCAAACAGGGCACCGTCCGGGGCTAAACATATGCCCCCTAGGGGCCGGAGTCAGCGCCGTCTACCCTGCAACTCGAAATCCCTCAAATAAAATACACAGGGAACGGCATCCTGGCTACATCACCCGGTACTCCTTATCAGGTTTCTTATTACAGTCGCAGCGATTGAAGTTTTAATTATGAAAGGGCCTTTGAAGCTATTTGCGTTAATACCTCAGCTGAAATGCACTCCGTGAAACTCAATGTCCTTCCATGCCACAAATCAATCTCACTTTACAATTCCTTGCCATGTCCAGCGGTCCTACGGTAGGGCAAAGGAAGCATATTTAAATGTATACAACAAAGTCAAACGAAAATCTGCCCACATGAAACTGGAAAATTACACTAGCCTATTCAGTAGGTTTTACTTTTAAGAGCTGTGCGCTGTTTCACCAAAAGTTTTTAGATTACTGGCAGAAAGTTTTGTTACACGTTTCTCTCTAAACGTTAGGGTGCGACTATTTGGCAGTGCATGTGAACTCGTACTGTGCAAGACGGCTGTAGAGATCGCCGGCATGTTGGCTTACAGCCCTGGCTTCTGAGACTTATAACAGCTTTTGGCGATCGTTACAGCAAACAACATAATTCACCTGTAGCACTTGCCTACCACCTGCTGGGCATACAAATTAATTTATTTGAATTATCATTTCATCCCGGCGAAGGCACATACTGAGGGATCCCGGAGCCACAGATCACATAAGTAGCCACCCAACAGCCATAGACTAATTCAGTCACCGAGCGTTCGAGGAGTTGCCTGCTCTCTAGTCCTACATTCTTCAATATAGCCGACGAAGGGACACAGGCCCTGGCCCCACAACCCAAGGCAGTGGCGCTGGTTACCACCCACCAGGCTGCCCGGGACAGCAGCTATTTCTCTCTGCCCATCGGCCTCGGTCTACCCTGTGACCGCTCCGTGCCCTGAACCACGATGGGAGCCTGCGCACCCGTCAGACTGCGGGCCACCGACTCACACTCAATTGTTCCCCCTGGACACAACATGGATGCCAAGTAGCCTCCCACACGCCATGTGCCCCATACAGGCTTACCCCCAAAAGTTAACCAATGCCGCATAATTCGATGCGGGGGGGGAAATCACTTTCACGGCCTCAAACCCTCCTCTTCAGGAGGGCCGGAAACAATTTGCAGGCTGCACGAGGTGAGTGGGGAGGTCGGACCCCTGGTGCTGCAGTTTGTAACCGTGTGGGAGAAGCCCCCATGCTGCAGCGGACACGGAGCACCGCTGAAGCACCACCGGCGCACCAAACGTCCGTCCGCAGCAGGGGAGGTGCATGCCAAAACTGCAACACCCTTACCCAGACGAGCAAAGCGGATGTACAAACTCCCCTGCTGCTGCCGATCGGGCAAGGAGCAAGACCGGGACGACCACAGCGCGACTAAACGGCGTGCCCTCGGCGGTGTACCCGCGATCTCACACAGACGGCAGGGCGTTTAGAGATGCAAAAGCTGGAATGCCTCTCCATCCCCCTCCGCGCCGGGGAACAAGTCACGCACACCACCCGACTGGTTCACCACCAATACCATCGGGTCACCACTTGGGTCTCTCGCGCCACCCGGCCAATCAGTACAGCCTAACGCCACAACCCGGAGATAGACCGAGAGAGGCAGGGGCGACACAAACCCTGACTCACCTTAATACCCCGACGGCACGACGATGACCCCCGGCGAGCCTGGACTACGTGTCCAGACGGCGTGGCTGGTGCAACAGAGGACGCCAGGAGGGGCTGGGGAGGCATATATGCCCTCCCCCCCACCTCGGCGCACCGGAAGGATGTCACTGAGGTGACCAAGCTAGAGGGCTCCAAGACCCCTCCAGAGACTAGAGCGGCTGGGCGGTGCCGAAATGGCACTAAAGGGCCGCCCTGCTGAGGTGGCCCCCTGCGGGGGCCGCGGACAGCCACATTTCACTTTTTTTTCTGCAGATTTATATAGCGCAAACTCGACCCGAAGGTTTTGGAGCACTTTACATGAGCTCTAGTTACTTTAAACAAAGACACTTTAAGGAGCCTGTGCGCGTGAATAGGATTCTGGGAAAGGTTGCGTGCGGTGGCCACATACCCGCTGTCAGCAGCTGGGGCAGAGATAACCAAGCTTTTATGGCATAAACATGTAAATGTGGGCCACTGCAGGAGACGAACATGTATAACTAAAGGTAGCCATCCTTCCTGTGACGGGTGTCTGCAAAAAACACCCAGAGAAGCTAAGCAAAGAGAAGCCATGCAGACGGGTACTCGTCTTTCAAAAAATGTCTGCCATCCCAAAACTTTCACCCCAGTCTCCCTGGCATCGTCGAAAGCTTTGCACCTACATTTCGAATTGTTATGTGCGCAGCACCATCCATGGTTGGGTGCATGGGTCATTGGGCAGTGGGCACCAAACACAGCAGGAAGGGCTTCGGTGGCACCGGCTGCCCGGGTTCAAATAAAGGGGTCAAGTGGAAATAAATCCGCTTTTAGCAGCATTAAAGGGCCCCAGGCCGAGCCCTCCTTGCAAGGGATGGCCACACACATGCAGCGTGCAAACGTCGATGTCTGGAAATGGTTGTCATTGAAATGGGTATCCTGCAAATTACTATCTGACTAGCGCCTAGAGGCATTCAGGTGAACAGGCGCTCGACAAGTAAATGACCAGAAGTGCTCCAAGGCGTGCACCCTGGCTTTACACCCACAATCACAGTTTACTAGAGTATTCTTAACCCATCTTCCAAATGTTTTTTGACAGGCAGGTCGTGCGGTTTGAGGAGCACCCGCATAGGCGAACCGGGGTTTCCAGGCTCCAGTGTCGGCAAGGTACTGGACCTCATAGTTACCTGCTGTTCTTGTCTAACTTTATATTACTCGAGGCATTCATCCCTAAAAAATAAGAACTTTTTATATAGTGCTCCAAACCGCACTCCTGCCGCTTCTAAGCACTGTAAACAGCAAGTGTTATTGTCACCCCATGTAACGGGGCTCAGTTTGCCGACCTCGGAAGGATGGGAGGCAGAGTGACCTACCTCAGAAGTGATCCTGTGGCCGGCATGCTATGCAGAAGTTTCTGCGGTGCAGGCATTAACCCACTGAGCTCTCTGTATCTTCCAGATCTTTCCCCATGCCTTGGCCTGCACGGGACCCGAGCTCACTTCCCCACAGGGTCCATTAGAGTGCAGTGGGCTAGTTTACTCGGCAGCTGCGCCGAATCCCTCAGCCGTTTCTCACTCTTTAATTAAAAGATCACTTCTGCTACGGTCTCCTGCCAGGGTGTGCTGCCAGGGAGGTGCCTGCTACCGTTAAAGGGCCATCACTGCCTGGGTCTTTCCTACGTCTTCCTCCCCAGCCCCTGCCCATAGTTAATCTGTATACAGGGGTCCTATTTCACTTTAAAGAAGCGGCCCCCGTTTAAAGAAGCGGCCCCCGAAGGCGTCAGTGTCCTTCCGGGGCTGCGGAGCACCAGAAAAAAGGAATGTGCCCATCTGTGATCTCTAAAGATAATGAAGGCGTCAGAGTCCTTCCGGGGCTGCGGAGCACCAGATAAATAAATAAACAAGCAGCTCAATAGGAGTAGTGGGGGCGGGCACAGAGAGACAAGGGGGAGTGGTGCAGGAGAGACAAGGAGGCACTGCAGCTGCCGCCCTGCTCGCCGCTGCTCGCTCCCGCAAGCAAAACGCTGTGGGAGTGAACCTTTGCAAAAGAGATGGGACATGCACCCACCTTTAGCCATTTGCAGGCTACGATAACAAAATGACACAGGCAACAACCAACCCAATGCGTGGGGGGAGTCAGACCCACACAGAGTAGTTTAGAGTACTTACAAGAAGCCTCGCAGAGCAGCGCATGCGCGCTGTGCTAGGCTCGACCTAAAAGTGCACTTGGAAGCCAGGAAGTCAGATCGGGGGTGTGGCAAGGGCGCAAACCCAACAAGATGCTCCCACTTTGAGCTCCTGCCGAACCGGCAGAAATGCAGCTCCCCGGGAGGTGAGAGCGTTGATCGCCTCTGGAAAGCATACGGACGAGTGCAGGCCAGGGCTGCTGAGTTCCAGGTGGCGACTCATGTTCCTGCGCGGAGCGACCACTGGGTGTGGGAGTCCGCAAAGTCCGATCATCAAAATGGCCTCTGCCATCTGCTGACACGGCCAAGAGTCCTGTGCCTGGCGTCAGCGGTCTCCTTCGGCGCTAGGGTGTCTTAGGCCCGGCTGCGCCGTCACTCTGGCACGGATATAAGTCAGGGACAGCAGCAGCAACAAGAGAGTGTTGTGGGCCGGCATGGTCCCGGGGAGCGGAGAGACCGGCCAACTGGTTGAAGGGGCTTTAGAGGCAGGTGTCTGCCCTGTGAGAGGCTTCCATGGAGCTACCTGGAGACTTTTGGCAGTGCGCTCACCATCATTGGACTGCGGATGGCCTTCATCGAAGGAGGTGAGAGGAGGCAGCGGGCGTGGTGGATGGGCCAATATACGAGTGCTGCTGGGGAGCTTTACCTCTCCATGTATTCTGGGGGGCAACTAACATCTGCCACAAGGCCAAAAGCGTAGAGGGATGAAGAGCCTGGCCTTGCCTAAATTCACCCCCTCTCTATTGGAATCTGGGGCCTAACCCCAACCAGCTGACTTTGAGACATTTATAATTGGCCACAAAGTTGGCTGGCAAAGAAGTGAAGAGCTTTACCGTGCACCCAGTTTTCCCTTTTCTCCTGGAGCATCGAAGTGTGGAACCCCGCCAGGGCTGGAGTGACGTCGCACCTACTTGTGGCACTGTGAGGGGGTAGTGTGCTGGTGGGTGCCACTGGAGCCAGCCTGTGGGTCCCTGAGCAGAGGGGAGCTTGGGCGCAGGTGGTGGGTCCTGAGGAGCCAGCACTCACAAAGCCCAATATGTCACAAGTCAAGGGAAAAACAGCGAAGTTTACCAACATTAGAGACGTGCGTCAAGGACACCCAAGGGACAGAGGTGCAAAGGGGGAGGGCTCAGACCACCCGCCTGTGGACTCTCAACGAGAGGATGACCCATCGCTGCATGCACCAGCCACAAAAGCAGATATCCTTACCCTGGTACTGGAGTTTCACAGGGAGTTCTCGTGCTGAAAACAGGACATCAGCAAGGCTATAGCAGATATTGCTTCATGCACATAAAAGGTAAAGACTCGGCTGGATCAAATGGAAAAGGACTTAGCTACCACAACCCAGGAGCAGGACACGATGTTGCGAACTGTGTCCCTGGTGGAGTCCAATCAAAAAGAACTGTTGGACAGGGTGGATGATTTGGAAAATCATTGACGGCAACATAACAGTCGCATACGAGGGGTCCCTGCAGGGCATCTCCAACAGGGACATGGAGGGTGTTGTTTTGGACTTGTTCAAACATTTGTTACAGAGCGCAGTCCCAGATAGTCTCCATCTTGACAGCACACATAGGGTCTTCTCAACATAGCAGCAACGGAAGCTGACACCGGATGTCCTCACCCGAGAGCATTTCTACATAGATAAGGAAGCCATAATGAAGGCTGCCTGCCAACAGGAGCCCATAGTGTTCAGGGGCAACCCCCCTCTCGCTTTTTCAGGATCTTTCCTCACAAACGCTGGGCACAAAGGTGGAAGCTTAAAGTGGTTATAATCCACCTCAAAAAGGAGAGTATACCATATTGCTGGGGACATCCTTTCCTATTAAGCTTTACATATAAAGGGACCTCACACATGGCGAGAGAGACCCATGAAGCGAAGGTAATCCTGGGCTTTGCTAAGGACTTGGATCAGCACTCTGTACCCAACTCACAGCCGACAGCCCTCTCATAGGGAGCATGGCGTACTCCTAAGACTAACTGATATCATTCCGAAAAGAGGAGACTGTGATGCCAAAAGGAAAGACACAAATGATCACCCTCGCTTTCGAAGGACAGTAATGGTATCCTGCCCCGTGGTTTAGTGGCCTAGTGGCTCCAGCGTTGTATCTGTTTGTTAGGAACCTAGAATCGAAGTGGGAAGATGGAGCAGCAGTGGGGGTTCGGCTCCGGTCTTGTAGGTGGTCGGTGCCTTCTCCCTAGGGGACACAGAGCTAAACCACTAGCAACATCGGCAGGGTCTCAATGTCCATTCCTGGAGCTTGCTCTCACAACAGCCGTTCAGGCTGCACATTGGTGACTTTTTGATTTTCTATTCCTTACTGGTTTCCAATTTGTGATTTTATCTTGAATCTTAGATTTGACCCACGAGATAATTAGGGTCAATTATTTTTAAGGTTTTGTCTGTTAACGTTTTCAATTGCTTCACTACCGCATGGGACTCATGACTCTTTCTCATACGTGGGGCATCACGAAATGAGCCGGGGGCCTGGGTCCTCATCCAATTGCCATCCCCACCAGCCAGCGCATTACCCCCACACTGCACTATACTAGAAAGCCTTAAATACCCAGGGCCTCAATTCCCCAGTTGAAAGGAGAGCTCTGCTTCACTGGCTGAAGGGCACAGACATTGACACAATGATGTTACAAGAAACTCACCTCCTACAAAAAGATACACAACGACTTAGATCATGCTGGTTCCGATCCCAATTCCATGCTATCTACAAGACAATGACGAGACGGGTGGCTAAACTGTTTTGTAGAGGCCTGAACTAAGACATAAAGACAAAACACCAGGATAAGGAGAGTGGATATATGGGGCTATGACTGCATTTAAGGTCCCTACGCATGCCCTCTATGCACCCAATGAGGGCAAGGAACAATTCTACGACGAGGTATTGCCCACCGTAGCACACTTCACTCAGAGCCACCTTCTTATCGGTGGCGACTAACACAATTTTAGACTTGGGGATAGACAGGGCTCCAGCATGGCCTACATGTCTCACTCCCCTCCCCCCATCCTTACTACAGGGAATTGTGGATCTCGACCTGGTGGGCATTTGGGGTCATCAAAATGCAGGCGAACGGGACTATACATTATTTTCACATGTCCATAGAACACATTCCTGGATAGATTATTTTCTGTTATCACTTGACCTGGTACCGGCCTGTCTTTGCACAAACATTGAACTTAAGATTTTATCGGACCATGTGGCAGTCAAATTGGAGCTTAAGATGCTTAACCCACAACCACTATTCTCTAGACAGTGGCAGATCAGCGAAGTGGCACTCCGGGACCAGGTGGTACAGGAAAAAAATCAGGAGGCCATAACACTTTATTTTCAATAGAATGCTACACCTGAGGTCAGTTGGGATACGATCTGGGAACCTGCTAAATCGGTAAAAAGGAGTGAGTTGATATCCCACACTCCAACATTTGAGCAGCTGGGAAAGCAGAAAAAACAGGACCTATAGTCAGAAATACAGTGTCTTGAGCCTCAACACAGAATAGACACCTCTCCGAGGACTCATATGGCGCTCAGGAAAGCAAGGGGGGAGCTGAAGCACTTAGTAATGAGGGAGGCTGTAAAGAAAGTCTTGTACACTAAACGGAAGTACTATGAAAAGGGCGATAAGGCGGATAGGCTTTTGGCATACAAACTTAAGTAACTCCACTCCTGAAACCGTACTGGGGTAATAAAAGACGATGGAGGTGACTCATACTAATAGAGAGGACATCCTCAGGGTCTTGAAAGAATACTATAGTTGCCTTTTTAATCAGCCGGGCGTTAATCCAGATGCTCAGGATAACTACTTGGATAGCTTAAATTTTCAGCTACTGAGACAGGACTGTCTCGAGCTGTAGGACAACATTTCAGAGGAAGAGGTCTTAAACGCAATAAAATGCCTCCCTGGCCAGAAGGCTCCGGGACCTGATGGTTTACCAACGTCTTTTTCCAAAACATACTCCGGGTTACTGGCAGCTCCTTTGGCCAAGGTCTCTAATCATATACTTACCACAAACAAGTTCACTCCTACCATGCTGGAGTCGTGGCTGACGCGGATTGGGAAGCTGGACAAGGACCCCTTATCATGCTCCTTGTATCAACCCATTGGTCTACTGAACACACATGTAAAAAAATTCACGAACATCATAGTCTCCAGACTTCAAGGGATCTGGCCAAAATTAATTGCATGACACAGAGTGGGTTTATAAAAGCCTGACATGCGAGGGACAATACTAAGCTTGCTGCCCTCTTGATAGAGGTGGCGAGGCAACAGAGACAACCGATGATTCTTCTTTCTCTCGACATGGAGAAGGCCTTCGATAGAGTCAACTGGTCAGTAATGGCTAAGATCCTCCAGAAAACACCATTAGGACCCAAGATGACTAAATGGGTCATGGCTAATTATAAGTTCCCTGTTGGAACTGGCACTTTCTGGTTGGCTAAGGTAATGCCCCAGCCAGGCAAATCCTACAACTCCCATCAGGAGCTGGTGATTACACACACTATATAACCTGCACTCACCCTTGGGTAGCTTGGTACCGAGTCGTCAGGCTTACCACAGAGGCAAAGTGTAAAACATTGACACAGCGCTCACTCACAATAAGTACCTTGAACGTCACAAAAGAGACTTCACACATGATGTATGTAAATAAAGTTTGTATTCAAGACAGATAATAATCAGTACAACATGAACCTCATGTATTTCTGGGCACAAATCACATTCGGAATTATTACTAGCAGTACTAGGCTCAGCCGTGTTCAAATGACATCAGCAATATGCACAATTGGGAAAGATCCTGATATACACCCCTCCCCAGCACCCAGATGTGGTGCCACACGTTGTCCACCCCAGGCTCACCCCAACAATTCTTATAATTCAAGATCCCACAGTTAGAGGGTGCACCCTGGGTCACGATATCAGAAATATGAATATACACAAAGTTCTACCACTTTTTAGCAGCACTGTCGGCCGAGGCCGCGCGGGGAAAATCAATGTCAAACGTAATGCTTTTCTGGCAAGAAATCAACGTCTCGGGCAAACCGCCATCCAGTGTCATGAATCACGGCGATTCTCCAATGTCACTCACACACACACTCACCCCGCACCGCAGAGCAATGGATATCAGACCAGTCCGTACGGAAGTACTCGCAAGCATATGCCCTCAGTACCCTAATGCGGTGCAACTGATACCCAGCAGGTTAATTGGTTTCACTCTGCAGACCCCGTGGCCCCATGCCTCCCTCCAACTCGTCTCGTCTCGACTATCCTACACCCACAGACTAGAGACACCCTCCCTCCTCTTCCCGGGCACTAGACCGCACGTGGCTGAAGTCACTCTTAGTCAGGGTCCCAAGAAGCAGGTGGGGGTAGGCAGCAAGGTCAATGAGGAAGCAGTCGGCAAAAGGGGTTTGGCGGCCACTCGAGAAGTTCACCCACAGGATTCGGATCAGACATGGGCCAAGGGCAATTGACGGTACCACCAAAGGGGTCCCCAAAGGGCCTTCCGGCACCAACCCAGTTCTGCGAAGCACAGGGTCGCTCACCTCCAACTAGACGCTTGTGCGTGCCAAGGTCCCCACGATGAGGTGGCCACATGCCTCCGATGCCGGCAAGTCTTCGGGCTCCGCACCAGGTGATCCAGTCTCCAGGCACAATACTTAGTTCCAAACTCACACCGTGCTACCACTTGGAATCCAGCAGACCATGTGGGCACCTGAAAGGGCACTGCTCTCCAGGTGTAACAGGTAAATGGTGTGCGTCCCTCGTAAGAGATCTTTGATGTCCCCAGGATCTCAGAGAGAACAGGGGGCAAGCTCAACAAGACGTTGGAGAGCACCCTTCAGGATGCCACACAGCAGCAGATAGTCGGCCCAGGCCAGCCACTATTCAGGAAGGGCACGCAGTCTCTTTCAATGGCAGTAAACCTACTTGTGCACAACACAGACCTCTGGCAATGTGCATCACGTAGTCCAGGTTCTCCGGTCCTACGTCCCTACAAGCCTATCTCACCCCTTGCTGTAGGATGGTACCAGTAGTTATACTGGAGTGTGCCTTTGAAGTTGGGGGTGTTCAAAGGGTCTCCTTTGAACCACAGATGTCTCCCCTAAATTTCAGTCCTGTCTGCCATGAGGCCATGGAATGCAGATCTTAATCTTTAGTGGGGCCACAATCTGGCTCTGGAGTCCAAGTGTCTGCTGTTATTTATTTTTTTTAAACATATTTTTATTGCCATTTTATATTCAACATTGCCGTTTACACAATTCCATCTATTCTTCAAACACAATTATCTTGCACAGTACTGTGTTACATCAGATTATACATATCCAAGCTCACAGGATACATGTCGAATTCTAAGTGTACACGGATTTTGGGACCAGACTGCAGCCTATTGGCATGGTCTAGCTTTTAATAAACAGATAACTATTCCACAATGTGGTTCGCAGTCTATACAATCCCTTCTAGGTGGGCAGTTGTCAGCGCCGTTCTGATACATAACAACATCCTCCATATGTGAGGAATAAACGATAACTTCGAACTGTTAACTAAAACTGGTGCAGGTGGGTGGAATATACATAAAAATAAAAGTGTCCTACTCGGTATATACAATTCACAAAGCTCATCTATGGGCTTCTAAATGGGCTAGGAGGGTACCTCATAACATGCTAGTGTCCTTCATGGCTTCACATCTCTTTTCCTGATTATAAACATCACTGGCGTCCAATAATAGAGTCTACCCCCATATCTCATTATAGGGACGAGGTGGCTGCATTGTTATGTTATATCTCCGCCTATTCCTGCTCGCCGCCACTCTCCCCTCCCTCACTACCTGACTGTGTCGGCGTTACCCATGACACCAATGCTTCCTTCCAGAGATCAGCTTCCGCACTCCCCTGGATTCCTCCCAGCTCAGCGCTTTGCTTTGCGCCCCAGCCCAGTTAATCACATCGCGGTTCCAAGCAGCAAACTGGGGTCCATTCTCAGATTTCCATTCTAACGCAATTCTTCGCTTAGCTAACCCCATGGCCAAGTCTATCAGTCTATTCCCAACCTTGCGTTTATGTGGTCGGGGAAAAAGCCCCAACAAGCATACCCGCACTGTAAGGGCAAACTCACGTCCCAAGACATCTTTGATCTTAGCTAACATTGCTTTCCAGAATATACATGTGGTCTGACATTCCCATGTCATATGTATAAAATCTGCATCCCGTGAACCGAGAATTGCGCCGTGAGGGGAAACGGCCGCAAAACTTAATCGCCCAGCAGCCCGAGGGGGCTCCTGTGACGCCACTGCTCCTGCGCCTGGAGGCGCCTTCAAAACCAGCGCACGGCTCCCGCAGCGCGGTCTGCGCCCGTCCGCGTCTGGACGAGGCTGGGCTGGGACATCCCCCTGACATTCATTTGGCACCAGCCTTTGAACATCTACTCCCAGGTGAGCGCTGACCCTTTGCCGCAGTGTAGCAGCGACCAAACATCGTTTCAGAGAAAACAGAGAAATCATGGGGAAAAAGAGCGGGATGCCCTTCACCCGTCCGACCACAAGCATAGATAGTATGCTAGAACGAGCTGTAAGCATCGTCGCTAATGAAATTGAATTAACGGAAAGGCGTTTATCCATGGGGATTGTGTCAGAACAGCATGGGCTCTTGCCAGGGGCGGCTGGATTGGACTATATGCTTAGTCCATCTGCTTCTATCCCACAGTCTAACATCACGAGCCCCCTGCAACGTTCAGTCGTTCAAGGACCACTCTGTAATAACACCAACACCAACAGCAACACCAACAATGACTTGTCCATTGCCCTAGGAAATGGTGACAGCATAGATAATTCCCCGGGCATCCCGGCCCCCACGATAATCTCTGCTGCCCCGGAAGCTAAAAGGAAAAGGAAGGCGGCCAAACCGGTATGCTCGAAAAGGAAACAGCCGCCACGCAATATCTCATCGCGCACAGCTCTGAGTTCATGGATTCAGGGTCCTTCTTCCTCTTCCGTCGCTAATTCCGTGACTGCTGACTCTGTTACCAATGTGAGTAGAACTATTTCCACACAGACTGTTGATTGTACCCTCTGTTTCTCGGGTGGCCCACCTGGCAACATTCCCATCGACAACATTTTGAATACCGTTTTAGCCCACATCAAAGATCTGACTGATAAACACTTTACTATCTTGTGGAAGCGCCTAGACCGATTGGATACTTTGTCTAACAAAATAAGTTCTCAAGTTAAGACAGTGAACCAGGCAACCGCCGTGGGGGGGAGTGGGTAATAATGTGACTAATTGTGAGACTCGCACTGCTGATTTAAATCCACAGTTATCATCGTCCATCTCTCGAAAGGATACATGCGTTACATGTGTTACTTGTAGCAAAATCAAGGGGTGCTTTTTGTCAGGGACTACAACAGTGCTGGAAACGCAGCCTAGTGCATGCATCACTAGCAGTGCCGCAGGCACAATACCTTTAACAACCACTTCCACCTCCGCCCCCCTCTCACTCACTCCCGGTGTAACGCCGCAGATCCCTCCAAGTTCTGTTAATCGGAATATTGAGACACAGAGAGTGGGCATCCCAATCCCGGCTAACATAGACACCTTTGAACCCTGCAGTGAGATATTAAATTTACCCCCAGCTGCATGTCCATATGTGCTGGTCTTAGCGGGAGTACCACCACTCAGAATAAACCAGGGAGAGTCTTGGGATCAACTCCGTAATAAATGTGCTGATTGGCTTATAAAATATAGGGGTTTCCAGTAGGCACACATTAGTGAAATTATTATGGCCCGAAGGGTGGGTTGGCTTTTCCACAAAAGACATCCAGGGTGACTGTATTGTCATCAACCTTCGTAACCCACTCTTGGTAAGGACACTGTTGATGTCACGTGGGACAAATACTGTTAAAACAACGCATATCCGGCCATTGCAGTTAGGTTATTTTTACAAGCCAACCTCAGAGCATAGAGCTAGAGCGCCATTCACACTAAAAACACATAACAGGTTCTCTCCCCTGTCTGATTTGGACCAACAAGACTGACTGGTTGCCCCTGTGGTTCCTGACAATATTTTGCCTGATTGTTGTTTACCTGATGCGCCCATTGCTATACCTAATCTGACAGAATCCCTGGACTGCCATACTGTAACGATTCCCTTAGCTATTTCTGTTAACGAAAGACACACCGATCAATACCTAAATATACTAAGTTGGAATGTTGCAGGGCTGGCTTCCAAGGTGATCGACCATAATTGGGTAAATATTGTCCAGAAATATGACATTTTGTTGCTGCAGGAAACTTGGGCCACACGAGATTTACACCTAGAAGGTTATGTTATGTTATGTTAGGAGCTTTTGTATAGCGCATGGCTACCCGGAGGCATCCCAGCGCTGCGGAGGTAACTAGGGGGGGGGGGGGGAGGGAGAAATTATGGGAAGAGCCAGGTTTTCAAGGATTTCCGGAAGGTCAGGTGATTCACCTCTTTACGAATAGGAAGAGGGAGTGCATTCCATAACTTAGAAGCATTGTAGGAGAAACGGCGACCACCTGTTCTGGCCTTCTTAATTCTGGGGACCTCTGTCAAGTGAAGCTCATCTGAGCGCAGACATCGATTGGCCTTATATGATTTGACCAGGTGTTTTGTAATAGGCGGGCCTCTGTCCTGCAAACCTTTGTGGGCAATGCAGAGGGCCTTGAAATGTATTCTCTCCTGTACTGGGAGCCAGTGGAGAGAGCGAAGGGCAGGCTTTGCTGAGCAGTGGCTTTTTGTGCCCGTAAGGAGTCTAGCTGCTGAGTTCTGGACCACCTGGAGCTTCGCTATGACTGATTTGGGAGCACCCAAATAGAGAGCATTACCGTAGTCCAGCCTAGAGAGGATAAGTGCCTGGACCAGGAGTTTTCTTGAGTGGCTAGGTAGGAGAGGGAGTATTTTCCGAGTGGATCTGAGTAGCCCATAACATACGGCTGCCGTTTTCCTCGCTTGGACTCTGAAAGTGAGGTCGTGGTCGAGCCAGATACCCAAGCTTTTTATCTCGTTTTTTGGCAGAGGAGCTGTACCCATGCAACTCGGCCACATGGTATTTGAGTTAAAAATTGCTTGGTTGCCCAGCAACATGAGCTCAGTTTTTTCGCCATTGAGCTTCAGGTGGGATGAATTCATCCAGCTAGCAACTGCCTCAAGGCATAAGCGCAGATCCGAGGGACGTGGTTCCGCATGGTTCAATGCCACAATTAATTGGGTGTCATCAGCGTATGTGACTATATGGATTCCGAAAGGGGCTACAATCTCTGCCAAAGGGGCCATGTATACGTTAAAAAGTGTAGGGCTTAGAGATGAGCCCTGGGGGACACCACACTGCAGCGGGATTGGTTGAGAACGGGAGTTACCTTCGGATACCAGGAAGAATCTTTCTTCCAGGAACGATTTCAGCCATAATAGGGCCGTGCCTGTCACTCCCACTTTTTTTAGACGGTGGACCAGTATGCCATGGTTCACCGTGTCAAAGGCTGCACTTAGGTCCAGGAGAATGATGGCCGTGGACCCTCCGGAATCAAGAATCTTTCTTGACTCCTCAACTACCGCTATCAGAGCAGTTTCTGTGCCCTGACCAGGACGGAAGCCAGTCTGTGATGAGTGGAGTAATTTAAATGTTTCCAAGTGGGTCGAAAGTATACGGTTAATGTATTTTTCGGCAATTTTACTAATTCCAGGGAGTAATGAAATAGGGCGATAGTTACCTAGCTCAGATGGGTCTAAATGAGGCTTTTTAGTAGCGCCTTCACTATAGCCTTTTTCCAGTCCTGGGGGACAATGCCCGAAGCTAATGAGGCATTGATTAGATTAATGATGTGGGGGCGACTGTAGGAGCAACCAACCTCAGGATGTTGGGGGGCAGGATCCATCGGGGACCCGCTCTTAACTGAGTCTAGGATGGAGAAGAATAAATCCTCGGAGAGTGGAGAGAATGACTCTAAGAGGTGAGGGTTATTCAGGGGTTCTAGGTCATGTAGTTTGACTGAGTGCTCATTGACAGAGGGTGGAAGGAGATTGAGGATGTTTTGAATTTTGGTCGAAAAGAAGTGAGCTAGTTCCTCGCATCGGCGACCAGAAGGATCGGGGACTGCAGGAGGGTCGGGCACTTTCATAAGTTTCTTTGCGATCTGGAATATTTTCCTAGTGGAGTTTGAGGCGGAGCGAATTTTTTCATCATAGTAAGCAGCCTGAACTAATTTTAGAGCTGATTTATATTGAGCAATGGATAACCTATATGGTGATTTTTTCTCGCTTGAGAAATCTTTCCTCCATGCTCTTTCCAATTTTTTGCACTGTTGTTTCAGTTCACGGAGTTCGGGGGTATACCACGGAAGTTTATTGGGGCCCGTTTTTTGAAGCGGTTTTCCTCGGGAGTACTGTGTTTAATGAGTTTTCGATCCATGAGGAGAACTTACTATTGGCAGTTAAAGGATCAGGATCCAAGGTGGGCATAGATGACTCCAATTCACGGGTCCAATCTTCAACAATCAGTTTGGACCAGGGGCGGATTTGGATGCGTGAAACTAGCGAGTGTAGGTGCGGAGAGGATGGGTGCCAGGAGAAGGGAATAAGAAAGTGGTCTGACCAAGGTTTTAATTGCTTTAACCTCGTAGTCCCTCCCCCCAAGGTCGGACGCCCGTCAGGTGGCCTCTCGATCTGGGTTAGTATAAACGCGGGAGGGAATATAAAGGCTCTTGTTACCAACAGCGAGAAATACCAGGCAATGCTTTATACACGGGGGGCAACAATTTGCTTCATCAATTGTTATAATAATGATTTTCAGAGTATACCCAATGTAAACTTTGTTAATTTGTTTAATTTTATTGCCACTGTACAAAGCGAAAACGAATCACACAAACAAGTAAGCATCTGTTTGGCTGGTGATTTTAATGCCAGGTTGCCCAGAGGGAACATAGCGGTTCTGAAACCCTTAAGCAATACATCATCTCTCACCAGGGGAATAGAACTAGCAGAGCATCTGTCAAAAACTAATTTAGTAAATATTATGGAAATTGCGGAGGCAGCTCCTAACAATAATGCCGTACCAACATATAGAGGTTGCGGTAGTGCCTCCACTATTGACTATGTTTTTATATCCCCTATGTTAGAGGATTGTTTATTTGAATCTGAAGTTACAGAAACTGCCTATAGCGACCACAACCCTATTACATTAAAGCTACAAATTGTATCCAGGCCTAAATTTGCAAGGGAGTGCGGGGCTACCAATATAGAAATATCTACTGACAATTTAAGACTGGTTTGGAGAGGGGCCGATAATCATGTTCTGCTTTCGAAGTTGATTAATGGGAATCGGCAACTTATTGACACCTGCTTGTCTCTCAATAATCAAAACCCCGCTGTAATCGAAGCATTCATTAAACTATGTGGGGAATTTAAATCAATGATATCTAGGCCTCTGGCTGAATCTCACCGTGGCCCGAGATGGTTCAATCAGGAATGTTCTCGAGCCAATAGGGAGCTCCGTAAAGCCCTCATAAAAAATCCAAGAGACCAGAAACTTGTAAAATCTTTAAGATTACAATATAAAAACATTGTTAACTCACGGAAGGAGGAAGTTTTAAAAGATCAATGGGATAACCTTGCATGTGCCTCCAGGGTTAAAAACATGACTGGCTTCTGGGCTACAGTCAAAGAAATGAGATCCATGGACCGAACCTTATTGCCCATAAGCTGCACTATAGCAAGTGAAGTATGGGAAGCTCATTTTACTAAGATCTATCAGGCTTCCCCCCAAACAGAGTTTGAATTTAATTACCCCATTGCTTCACAAATTGTAATATCCCTGCCAGAGGTAGAGGACGCTATTCATCAAAGCGTGGGTAACAAGGCTCCTGGCCCGGATGGGCTCCCTATTGATCAGATTAAACACAAATCGGAGTTCTGGGTGCCTTTTTTATTAAATGTTTTTAATAACTTAACTAATGATAAGATCCCAAGCACATGGTCGACCAGCATAATTGTTCCAATTTTTAAAAAAGGAGATAGATCCAACCCAGGCTGCTACCGACCAATTTCATTGATTGATAACACCCTGAAAATCTTAGGGAGAATTCTGTTTAACAAGATTAGATCATGGGCCGAGGGGGACCATATCCATATTTTTAAATCTTGCCAGTTAGGTTTTAGAAGTAATATAGGCACTGTTGAACAGTGCCTAAACCTAAATTTGATTATTAGTAAATACACTATAGCCCAGAAATCCCCCATCTATCTGGCTTTTATGGATCTCACCTCGGCCTTTGATTATGTTAACATATATCGCCTATGGTCGATTCTTTTAAAACATGGGTTGGACGAGGTTTTAGTTCATTTTTTAGCTTATTTACACAGGGATTTGAAAGCTAGAGTAAGAATTAGTACATGCGGGAAGGTCTCGAAGGACATCGTCATTGGCAGAGGAGTTAGGCAGGGGTGCGTTTTGGCCCCCCTCCTTTTCATTTTATATATTAACGATCTTCATAACTCCCTGTGTGTACTTACCACTGACATCCCTAAAACTAAAGGTATCTTACTCCCAGCATTATTGTATGCTGATGATGCGGTCCTGATGGGCCGCACTCCAAATGCTTTACGCATTTTAGTTAAAGGCTTTGTTGATTTTATGGCTGATTTGGATCTCTGTACAAATTTTAAAAAATCGTTTTTAATGGCTTGTGGGCCCAAAAAGCACCTTATTAATAGAATTACTATTGGACCCGACACTTTGTTATGCACTAGCACTTTCCCCTACTTAGGGTTGCTATTCGCAGCCAATGGCTCCTGGGTTAATCACGTGGCATACAGTAGGAACAAATTTTCCAGAGCTATTAATTCAATCCTTACCCTCCGACAACCGAAAAAGGCAGAGGTGGTTCTAGCTACTGTTAAAATCTTTAAGTCCCAGTGTGTTCCTATTGCCACCTATGGAGCTGAAGTTTGGGGGATTACTAAATGTAGCAACATCCAGGGCGAGGAGAACAGATTTTGCCGCAAATTATTGAGGGCACCTATTTCTTCCGCACATTACATATGTCACAGGGAATTGAAACTGTCATATATTGAGGATTTCATAAGGGCTCGCCAAGCCATGTTTTGGATGTCAATTTGGAAGAACCCAGCAGCAACCCTCAGTCGAGATATAATAACGGACTGCCTCCACTGTGACAGGGGTATGGATATACCCTGGTTGGCTGCCGTTCAGGACAGCGTGAACAGCGTGAACAGCGTAAAACTTGAACATATCTTCTCCAACCCAACTGACTTAGAGCACATTAATAAAAAATCACTCCAAGAGGCCTTATATAATAATTATAGAATTGAAAGATACAGGAAAGAGGCAATGAAAACGTCTGTAGCCAGGTATATGTCCTTGGCGTCCGCATCTTATCCGTTATTACACTTACCATCGCGGTATCTTTTAAAACCTATAAGCCGTTGGGAGAGAGGGTTGCTTTTTCGCTTGAAGGCAGGAACCCTAAAATTTTTACTCTGCTTTCCTTTGGGATTCAATGTGAACCTTGATCAATTACCCTGTCCCTGTGATAATCACAGTAAGCAAAGTATGTTACATTTTTCATTTTTTTGTAAATTTTATCAGAAATACACCAAATGGTTTTTAATCCCATTTTTTAAGAAATCAACTATTATCAATTACAAGATAGCCTATACGCAAATCCTTGAACTGAAAGAGGATGAACTGATCTTTCGCGTGGGATCATTTTTAAAGCTGGCAGTCCGCGCACGCATCTCAATGTGTACCATCTGAGTCTTTCATTAAATATACTGACTGCTAGAAATTTTTTGAGGGCATGATGTTTGGACTGCTGGGCTTGTTAGAACTCATTTTAACTGATATGAACTAGAACTTTTATCTGATTTTGGTAATCTTATACAATGAAGGATGGCCCAAGGCTAGATGCACTTTTATTACAATGTTTTGTATCGCCTTGCAATTTAACCTCGTTTTCATCCTATTTGTCCACTATTCTGCTATTTGATTTGTAATAATACTGTTTTATTTAAACAATTTTTATTTTATTTTTTTTAAGTTTTATATTTAGTTTTATGTGTTTAAATGCTGCTAATGACCTGTGCTTTTATGGATACATTTGTACTCCGAATAAAGATAATTAAAAAATCAAAACAAATCTGCATCTAAGTGGGAACATCTTGGGCACTTCCGTACTTCCCCTCCATAAGCCACGTTGAGGCGGTGAGGAGTCATGTAAGTCATGTGTATAAAATCAAATTGTGTATATTTCAAGCGGGTATTTCGGGAGACCGACTTAGGGGATTGTAGGATTTTGCCCCAGTCTACGTCTGAGAGTTCCCCATCTACAATCCTCTCCCATCTGCTTCGCAGTTCGTGCAATGGGGTATGGGATGTGGCGAGCAGGGTGGCATAAAACCACTTTACTCGGTGCCCTGTGGAACCCAGGGTGATCAATGAGTGCAACACTGGGTGAGTCTCAGCCTCTTCACTCCCCCTCCCCCCTGCTGTCCAAAGGTGCGAGTCAGAGCCTCGTACTGTAGGAATTGTCCTGGGGGAGATCACAGCTCTCCACCATTTCCTCAAATGGGATCAATGTTTTCTCCAGGTAGCAATCCCCAACATTCTCCAGTCCTGCCGCCGTCCAGTGCGTTAACTGTTCAGAAGAGAAGATCGTCCTAGGGTCCCCATGGGGCAGGCTCACTAATGGCAGCAGAGGGGTATATTTCGGGGTCCTTGGAATTTTGGTCAGACATCTTTTCCATGCCTGCAAAGCTGTGTTGTGCAACATTGAGCGATATGGGAACGCAATTGTTGAATCTAGCACCTTCGCCAGCAGAAGGTTAGGGAAGGCGCCAGGCTCCATTAAACAGGTGCCCTCCTCATTCACTCCTTCCAGCCATTGCATTTGGGCAGCTAACATATAAAGTTCGAAATTCGGTTCCCCCAATCCACCTTCAGTCATAGGGCGTTGCAATGTCTTCAATGACACTCTCCGTCACCCATCTCCCCACACCAGATCTCGTAGTAGAGAGTTCAATGGGCGGAACCACCCTGGAGGCATCAGGATTAGGAGGCTGAAGAAGAAATAGAGAAGTCGAGGCAGCATAACCATTTGGATAAGGAAATTCTAGCCATTATGGGCAATTGCAGTGTGTTCCAAAAACGAACACAGGACCGAAGGGACCGCATTGCTCTATTCTGATTTCCCTCTTTCAGATCCTCCAGAGAGTGGAAGATATGAATGCCCAGATATTTAAATGACTGAGGGGTCCAAATAATATCAGCTGTCAGGGCCGCAGGTCTAGGTATAGGACCCGCCACTGGGAATAAATATGTCTTTGCTTTATTAACCCAGAGGCCCGATATGTGTGCAAACCGCTTTAGGAGCTGCATTATCGGGGCCACGTCCTTCACCCCTTCCCAGAGGTAAATCAGCAGGTCATCGGCGTAGAGAGAGATAATGTGCACCTGCTCCCCTATTCTGATGCCCATCCCTTCACCACCCTGATGGATCCTCTCAGCCAACGGTTTAATTGCTAGGGCAAACAGGAGGGGAGAGAGAGGGCATCCTTGCCGAGTTCCCTGGGATATCATATATTGACTAGATATTGTTTTGCTCGTCCTGACTCTCGCCGTGGGAGATGTATAGAGGAGCTGTACCCACTTCACCCAACCACTCCCAAGGCCCATCCGCAGCATTGTTTCGAACAAGTATTCCCAGCAGACCGTGTCAAAGGCCTTTTCCAGGTCAATTGAGAGTACTGCAGCCTGCTGCTTGAGTGGCGCTTCCGAGTGGTAAAGGCAGAATAGAGTCTGCGCACATTGTAGGAGGTACTACGGGAGAGGATAAAGTCATTCTGGTCAGGATGGACAAGAGATTTCATGTGCGGAAGCAGCCTGCTCACTAGCACCTTACTAAGAATTTTAAAATCTAAATTAAGCATGGAGAGGGGCCTAAAATCTACCACCCGGGCACCTAGCTCCTTGGTTTCAGGGAAGGGAATCACAAGCGCGCTCTGGGTAGTTTCGGGGAGCTTGCCGATTCTGAGAGACTCCGCGTATAAAGTCACTAGTCGCGGCGCTAGGCCGACCGCGTATCTCTTGTAAAATTCAGCCGGAAGGCCAGCAGGTCCTGGTGTTTTACCAGGTGCCATATCTACAATGGCCACACAGACTTCCTGTAGGGTCACCGGACCTCCCAATTCTTCCTGTGTCTGTCTGTCTACTGTCCAAAGTGGCAGGGGGTCTAGAAAATCTCGGATAAATGTCTGTGGGACCGCTACAGGTGCGGTATGCAGTCTCTCGTAATATTCTTGGAATAAAGTATTAATTTCCTCAGGGTTATAAATTAAGTCATCTGTTTCTGCCTGCAGTTGTGTGATCGGTGATCCTCAGGTCTCCGGTTTGATCAACCATGCCAGGAGACGACCAGCCCTCCCCTCCTCTCTCTGAGTTCTGTCCAGATGTTCCTTGTAATTGTGGCATCTCAATCTTTCTAGCACTTTTATTTATTTATTTATTTGGAGCATTTATTGAGCGCACAGCTACCTCCAATGGAGGTGTCCCGGCGCTAAGGCTGCAGAGAGAGCGCATTGGCAGAGGAGGCGGGCTAGGTGCTGTTGAATAGCCAGGTCTTCAACGCTTTCCTAAAGGCTGATTCTGGTGTGGTATTGCGGATATGCAAGGGCATAGCATTCCAGAGCTTCGCGGAACTAACCACGAAGGCTCTGCCGCCCAGCCTAGCCTTACGAAAGCGGGGAATAGAAAGGAGATTCAAGCGGTTGGATCTGAGAGCTCGGTCGTGTTGCACTTCATTGCAGCTTGCGCGCGTTTCTTGCCGTCTTAACAGAGAAGTGGGGTCAATGCCCTGAGCAATGTCCAGTTGACGTAGCTTCCCCTCTAGGTCTAATAGTTCTTGGCGGATTTCTCTCTGTGCCCCAATGGACTGACCCATACAGTGATCCCACCACTTTAAATGCCTCCCATTCCACTAAGGCAAAAGAGGCTGTGTGGGAGTTTGTGGCAAAGAAAGTTTCAATAAGTGTGCTCAGCGATGCCCTGAATGGGACGTCCTCCAGCATCAGGGGATTAAGCCTCCATGATGGAATCGGAGGGCGCCCTTCCAGAGGTCGATGGGTCCTCAATAATGGACTATGGTCAGATGGAGTGCGTCCTAGATACTCAGTGTGGGTGATGGTGCTGTTGAAAGCCAGCGTGCACAGGAAGGTGTCAAGTCTAGTGTGTACTTGATGGATCTGGGAGAAAAAGGAGAATTCCCTGTCTGTTTCATGCTGTACCCTCAAGGTGTCCTCCAGTCCCCAATGGGTTATCCAATCCCGGAACCCTGATGCTGTGTGGTGGGCCTGTGAACTTGGGAGAGGGGGGTGCGAGCGGTCAGCCACGGTGTACGCGACACAATTGAAGTCCCCACCTAGCACCACTTGACCTCTCATGTGTTCGGCCATTTTAGCTGAAAGGGAGGTGAGGAAGGCAACCTGATCCAGGTTAAGTGCATAAATGTTGCCCAGCATTATCTCCCAACCTGCTAACCTCCCGGTTAGGAGAACATATCTGCCTTCGCTATCGATTGTGGCATGTGTAGGATGAAAGGGGACTCCGGGTCTTATCCAGATCAATATTCCTCGAGCATAGGCTGAGAAGGTGGTTGCAAAGACCTGCCCTCTCCACCGTCTATGCAGTTTCACAGCTTCATCTTTGATTAGAGGAGTCTCCTGGAGAAAGGCTATATGTATTTCTCTACGTCTCAAGTAGGAATATATATTGTGTCGCTTGGCCATAGATCTCATCTCCCTAATATTCCATGTTATGAACTTCAGTGAGTTATGTGTAGGAGCCATGGTTGTGGTGTGTCCCTCAACGGTCCCTCTATGCGGCCTTCCTGCTTACTTAGTCCCCCAAGTATACCTAGCCACCTTAGCCTGCAATCAGTGTAACCTTGACCAATAACAAAATCCCCATGCTGAACAACTCCCAAATCCCAGGACAGTCTAGCAACGGCCAGCTGCCCAAACCTTATATGCAACATCAAGTACTAGTTAAGGCCCAAACCCAGCAAGGTAAGGATCTAAGGGGGGGGTGGGGGTGCAGCAAAATCAAGAACATGACAAAGGACGTGTAAACCACATGCAGCGCATCGGCCACTGATTGGCCGAAGCAACCTGGGTCCCGGGCAACCCGCCGGAGTCCCCTGCCCTCTCGTGAGCCCACACAGACCAGGGACCAAACCCAATATTAAATAATCTCATCCGCTGTCTTTGGGGTCACCACTGGCAGCGACACGCCGTCACTGTGAGATGAGTCTGATTCAATCCCCTCAGTCTCCCTCGAGGAGCAGGTCCCAGCCTCTGAGGGAGTCTTTCTTTTCTGCATAATTGAAGCTACCACCTGCAGTGCCTTTGCCCTCTCTTTTTCAGATTGCGAAGCACTCAACTTCTTTGGGGCACTACGTCCTGGTCGCCTCCTGGGTCTTTTCCTGGGTTCCCGGGTCCGTGGTGGTACCCTATTGTTCTGAACTGACTGGGGGCCCTCGGTCCTGTAGGCTTCAATCCACTCCCACGCAGACCTCGGGTCATCGCAAAAATGAGTTTTCCCATCGAGGAGTATACGCAGACGTGCTGAGAATATTAAGGAGTACTGAAGTCCTTCTCTCAGTGCTTTCTTGGCCTCAAGAAGGAGGCATGTCGTTTTTGGACATCCAACGTATTGTCTGGAAAAATGGAGACTCTGTTGTTGTCCACCTCATACGGGCCCTCAGTCTGAGCCTTTTGCAAGAGGGTGTCTCTATCCCTAAAATAGAGGAGCCAGGCCACCACCGGGCGTGGGCCAGGGGCCTAGCGGGGACACGGTGCACTCTCTCCAGGGTGTAAAAGGTTAATAGTCCCTCAGGTGCAACCACCGTCTGCAGCCACTGCTCCAGAAAGGCCACCATGTTGCTGCCTTCCACTCCTTCCGGTAGGCCCAAAACCCTGATATTGTTCCTCCTGTTCCTACCTTCAGCTTGTTTCTCCAGCAAGCGGACCCTATCCGCGAGGTCTTCCACACGCGTGGTCAGTTCTTTTTGGGCTTGCTCCAGTTCTGTAAGTGTGGATTCCGTCTGTTTCACCCTCTCAGCCAGTTTCTTATGTTTGGTTCGAAGGAGACCCAACCCTACTGATACCGTGCTTATATCCTGGTGCAAGGTGGCCTTCGTGTCAGCGATTGCCACCAATATTTTAGTCAATTGCTGTAGCACTGGGTCCTCCGGGTCTCTCTGCATTCTGTCGTGTGAGGTCTCCTCTTGTTCCTGGGTGGGCCCAGTTTGTCTCGCTCTAGGTTAGCCCATTGTATTAGGAAGATCCCCTCGGTACTATCGTAATGAAGGTGTGTTGTGGAGTAATGCTTTGACTCTCAAGCGCAGTGATATGCCCCAGACCTTCTCCGGGACGGGGTCGTAAAGCCCCAGCAGCTGGTTATGTGGGTTCAGGTGTACCTCTGGGTGGCCTACCGCTCTTCGTTTAACCGTCTAAAACAAGGTAGCCCCTGGGTCTCCTTGGGCTTGGTCTGTGTCCAGCGCCACACACTCCCCCACCATCAGGTAAGTCCTGTGTGTTGCGGGCGTGAGCACCCCTCCCCCGATGGCTGCCCCACTCTTAGATCCAATCGACTAAAATTATTTCCAATATATCTGGACCGGGGTCAGAGCCCGTCTGCTGGGGACTCTCTCAGGCCCGGTGTGGTATGAATCCCACTTAGTCCGTCGCCCTCTAAGCAGGCTTCCGAGTTGTAGGCCACTGCTCTCCAGTGGCTCTCGCCTCTAGATCGCGGTGAGCCACGCTGTGTTCAAGGCCTCACTTGTGTGGTGTCCCCCGCAGATCAAGGCCCTCACTCTCCTCAGCTCCCCAGAGTTAGCAGTCTCTGGCAGCACTAATCTTCTCTATTCGTTGTTTATCCCAGGCCCCGAGCCGAGCCCCGAGGGGTCCCCGCAACTCCTTACCTCCTCACACCAGCATTACGGTCGACTCCCCCACCGCATGGGCACCGCTCCGATGCGTTTCGTCGCCCAGGGCGCTGTCCGACCTCCAGGCCTCCGCTAGCTCCTCACGGCGGCACAGCCTCTCTCCGTCACCAGGGCAATGGTCGGCCTCCAGGGCTCCATCTGTGATCCGGCAGGCCGACTCTCGTGCCTCTCTTCAATCCGCCAGGGGGTCACAGCCGGTGCTGTCCGCTGCGTTGGACCAGCATTCCAACTTTCGCAGCCCTGGTTTCGCCCGGATCACTGCGTTTCTCCGGCATCTATGCCGCCATCTTTGGTCCACGTCATCCGGAGCGTCCCCTTCTGGGCTCAGCTATTCACGCTCACCCAGGCAGTGAACAGCCCAAAACCTGTCCGGAGTTCTTCCTGGTCCCCGGTGGATCCTCCGCCGAGCGCCCGTGACCCGCCTGTCCCCAATATAGCAGGATATATGGTAGGCTGGCGCGGAGCTGCAGGCTCACGCTTCCGCCATCTCTGGCTCCCAAGCCACGCCCCCCGTCCGAGGTCTGTCGTTTATTTGTTTTATTTATTTATTTTATTTGAAAGGTTTTATATAGCGCTGGCTCGACCCGGGGGTATCAGAGCGCTTTACATGTGCACAAACAAGATTACAGGACAAAGAACGGATTGTTCAATAGCAGAGCAATAGACCGGGAATATAAAAGCAAATAACATCAAACAGAGTGGGCAGAGGGCAATATACATGCAAAAGGCGCTCAACGGAGGTCAATTTAACATAGTAACAACAATCACAAATAAATTAACATAGAGAGTGACAGAGGGAGAAAAAGATACTGGGCTGGGCTGCGGGTGAGGCATAATTAGATAAGAATAGGCGAGAGGAACCAAATTGGGGAAGAGGGGGAAAGGTCGACCGGGAGGGATTTTAGGAGGAGGGAGGTAAGGGAAGTAGATGGAGGAGAGGGGATAGAAGGGGGAGGTAGTGCGGGAGGGCACAAGGAGAAAGATAAAAAGATGGAGAGGGGAGAGGTGAGAGATAGGAGAGAAGTAGAGGAGGATAAGGACAGGGGAGGCAGAGTGTAGGGTCAGATGCCAGGTTAAGGACCCCAGTATTTTCTGAGAAGGTGAAGTTTGAGATCTTTTTTTAAAGCTGGGGTAGGAGGGGTTACAACGCAATTCCTTGGGGAGGGCATTCCAGATGTTCGGCGCATTTCCTGAGAAGGAGCGAGATTGAGTGGTTTTCTTTTTTAATAAGGGGGGGACGAGGAGGAGAGTGTTAGTGCTCCTCATCGGTCTGGAGCCGCCTGCTTTTTTGAGTTTATTTGTGAGGTACAACGGGGTATTTTGGTGTAGAGCTTTATGCGTAATGCATGCTGTCTTGTAGGAGGATCTACCTTCAACGGGAAGCCAGTTAAGGGCCATCAGGGCTGGGGAGATGTGGTCAAAACGTTTATAGTCAGTGATTAGCCTGGCTGATAAGTGGAGCACGGATCTGAGTGGGGCTAGATGTACTTTGGGGGTTCCTGTGAGGATAGCGTTACCATAGACAATTTTTGAGAGTACTAGGGATTGGACAACCCATTTGAAGTCTTCAGGTGGAATGAAGGGTTTGATTTTATTCAGATGACGGAGAGTGAAGAGAGCTCCTTTAGCAGAGTTTTTTATGTGGTCGTTAAGGGTTAGATTTTTGTCAATGGTGATACCAAGTGATTTCACTGAATTGGACAAAGAGAGCGAACAGTTGAGGGCATTAAGTTCAGAGATCCAGGATTGGATGGGGAGCCCGTTGTTTTTAGGAGAGAAGAGGATGACTTCAGTTATCATAGAGTTAAGTTTGAGATGATTGGAGTGGAACCAGGATAGGATCTTGCTCAAGGTATTGTTAAGATGGAGTACATCAGAGTGGGACCTAATCTTATAGTAAAGTTGGGTGTCATCAGCATAGAGGTGATAATTGATTCCAGCTTGTTTCAGAATGAGGGTAAGGGGTTCCATGAAGAGGTTAAAGAGAGAGGGGGAGAGAATAGAGCCTTGAGTGACACCTAGGGAGGCAGGTGAGGGGTTAGATAGGCAGTCATTGATATTGATTTGTTGTGTTCTGTGTTGGAGTAACGAGGCGAACCATTTAAAGACCTGACCGTTAAGGCCAAGGCGGGTCTTGAGCGAGTTGAGTAGGGAATTGTGGTTGACTGTATCAAAGGCAGCCGAGAGGTCAAGGAGAATGAGTAGGCAGGACTCACCATTGTCAAGGGAACAGTGGATGTCATCAACTATATTTAGCATGGCGGTTTCGGTGCTGCAGCCTTTTCTGAAGCCGGATTGCAAGGAGTCAAGAAGATTTAAATTGTTAATGTGTTTATCCAATTGTAGCAAAGCACATTTTTCAAGGGCTTTGGAAAGAAGTGGTAGGTTAGAGATAGGGCGGAGATTGTTCATGTCATTAGGGTCTGCAGTGAGGTTTTTAGGAATGGGCGTGATTTGTCTGAGTTGAAGGGAGTCAGGGACACATCCTGTGGAGAGGGAGGTGTTGATGATAGTGGTCCAATAAGGGGCAATAATGTGGTTAAGATCCTGGATAAGACTAGAGGGGAGAGGGTCTTTGGTGTGTGAGGTCGGCTTAAGTTTGGCAATGATATTAAAGACTTTGAGTTCAGTCACGGGATGGAAGTTAGTCCAGGAAGCATTGTTTTTCAGTTGCAAAAGGGGAAGGCTGGATTCAGGAGGGGTTATAGCGTGTAGGTGAGTGGAAGAGTAAGGAGGTAAAGTCAATACGGGAGGATCGTCTAATGTAATGTTCGCGGCAAATGGTGGATTGGGTGGGATCTGAGGTAGATGGAAGAACTGATCAATTTTAGCGATTTTATCCGAGAAGAAGTTGGCAATTTCCTCACATCTGTTAGATGAGGCAGTAAGCTTAAGGGGGGCTATAGATGTTTGGTTGCGAACTATGTTAAACAGTTCCCTGGGTCTATTTTTGGCACGATCTAGTTGTGTTCGGAAGAAGGTAGCCTTTTCATTGAAGATGTGTTTTTTATAAGTAGATCTAGCGGCACGGAGGCGGGCAAGGTGGGCAGGGGAGGGGCGTTGCCTCCATGTTCTTTCAGTCAGTCTAAGTGAGCGTCTTTCGTTATTGAGGTCAGAGTTAAACCAAGATTTGGATGGAATGGTTCTTTGTTTTTTTAGTTTGGAAGGGGCTAGAAGGTCTACGACCTCATTGGCAGTCTTGTTGAAAAGCTCAGTGAGCTCATTGGCATCTTGGGAAAGAGAGGTGAGAAGAGTTTAGACTCAAGTTCGCCAGGAGGGATTTGATTAAGATTTCTGGTCCATTTCATGGGTTTGTAATTTTTAATAGGGGGGGAGGGGAGTGGATTCGATCTTGAACAAGATGAGGTGATGGTCAGACCAGTCGATGGGGAGGATGCTGGAGAGGGAGGCCAAGTCATTATTGGAAATGATGGCGTCAAGAGTGGCACCTTTGGTGTGGGTGGGAGAGTGACACAGTTGAACAAGGCCATTGATCTCTAGAAGATTAATGAGGTGGGTGACTGTGGGGTCAACAACATTGTTCCAGTGGAAGTTAAAATCTTCTAAGAAGAGATTTTTCGAGTTGGAGAGTGAGGATTGTGAAAGAAGGTCGGATAGTTCCTCAGCGAAGGGTAAAGGATCACCCGGAGGGTGGTAGATGTTATGTAGGCGACTTGGGGGAGAACCCTGCATAGTGAGTTCGGTGCCAAGATATTCAAAGGTTAAGTGGTCAGTATTTTTAACACAGGAGAGTTGAAGTTCATTTTTATAGATTATAGCTAAGCCACCTCCTTTTCTGTCTGGTCTGTCTTGCCTAATGATAGAGTAACCGGGGGGGGGGTGAGTAGATCAAGGATGGCCGTCGAGTGGTCATTAAGCCAGGCATCAGTAAGGAAGGCAATGTCGATGGTTTCGCTGAGGATATTTCAGTTGCGTGTCGGACAGCCGAGCGGCAATTAACGAGCATGCAGGAGAGGGGCTTAGGGTTGGCTTTGGTGGTAGAGCAGGAGTGTATGGTGGTAAGTTGAGCTGGGAGTCTATGTGAGATGGGAGAGGAGGGGATTCTGCTCGTTCCCAAAATCACTGGGATGCTGGAATAAGTGAGGGTATGATCAGGCCTCTGGGGTTTGGCAAGTTAAGAGTTGCATAAGTCAGTAATGTCAGAAAAGGAGAAGTAATTCCTAGCGCGGAGAGGCCTGTATGATCTGTTGCGAAGGGGAATAGTTTTCCAACGGTTAAGTTGGGCGGTGTTTGAGAAGCAAGAACAGGCGGAATCATTATGATTGAGGAGGGTCCTAGCGTTAAGGGCGTTGAAATCCTCTCTGAGTCGCATAAGCTCCGTCTGAACGGTTGAGAGATTACATTCAATGTTGGATAGTTTCAGAGCAATAAGATTGAGGGGGAGCTCGGGCGACGAGGAGGGGGGGAGAAAGAGGGTTCTGTGTCGGCCGGGGAAGAAAGTCTGATGTGTGGCGGGGTGGGGGGGGGGGGGGAGTGCAGTTCAGAGAGGGAGCTATTGGCGCAGGGGAGGGTGAAGGTGGAAGTTCAGGGTGAAGGGGTCCTGGAGTTGTAGAGAGGTTAGAGGTAGTGAGATGGGTTTGAGGGTGTCGGTCGTTAGATAAAGTGTGAATTTGGATGTTGGGGTGCCTAGGGGGTGGGGGCTCAGAACCGGGGGGTGGGGGGATACCAAGAGGGTGTCAGACAATTGGGAGGATGAAGGGTTGGGGGCTGGTTTGGAAAGATGGTCTGCCAGGGAACTGAAGTGGTGGTCAAAGATGTTGAGGTGATATTCAGATGCTTGGATGAGGATGTTACCGGTTTTGAATATGGCGATGTCAATTTCTCCAAGAAAGGTTGGGGATGGGGAGGTAGATAATGTTATGTTATGTTATGTTAAAAGGGTTTTGTAAAGCACTCGTACACCAATTGGTTTCATGGCGCTATCTAGGAAGGCGAGCCTAGTGGTTCAGTCGTAGGCCTGGGTAAACAGCCAAGTTTTAAGAGACTTTCTGAAACTCATTAGGTTGGTACTGGATCTGATTTCCAGAGGGATAGAGTTCCACAATTTTGGGGCTAGAGTGGCAAACCTACAGCCCCCTTGGCGCTTGAGTTTAAACGTAGGGACGTTCAGAAGATGAGCCGATCGCAGGTTGCGAGAGGGAGAGTAACGGGAGATAAGGCTATCCATGAATTTAGGGCTTTGGCCATGCAGGGATTTGAACAGCAGGCAGCCAATTTTGAAGGTACAGCGTTGGGGAATGGGGAGCCAGTGCAGCTTCTTTAAGAGGGGGGAAGCATGTTGCCCCCTGGGTTGGTTATAGATCAGTCTGACCGCTTGATTTTGTACCATCTGTAGCTTTTTAGAGAGGTAGAGTATGAAACCATATGGGATTTTGCTGGATTTAGTGACTGTAAGATGACCCAGGAAGATGCTTTTCCATTTGGAGGGGCGTTTGGAGTAGAAAATAAGGTTAGTTTTTATAGGAGAGGAGAGGCTATGGTAGGTATCAACTATAAGAGTTTCAGGGTGACGAGTCAGTAATTTATGTTTAAAGTTTTTCTTGACATTTTTGGAAAGATTGGAGGGGTATACGATGTTCCAAGAATTGGGTCCATGTTTGGAGAGGGCAGGATCTGGGGGAGTGAGGACGGGATATGGGGGGGGACATGATGGGTCGTTAGAAGGGGACTGGGAGGAAGGGAAAAGAGAGGGGAGGGACAGAAAAGAAATGAGAAATAGGTGGAAGGTGAGAGAGGAAACCAGAGGGGAGAAACGCAAGAGAAAGAGGGGAGTAAGTGATTAGGGGGGGAGGAAACCAGAGGGGAAGAAACGTCAGTGGGAGAGTAGAGAAGGCGTTAGGGGGGGATGATGGGCGGGTATGTCAAAGTAAATATAGATTATATAAAATGTAGGGAGAGAACAACAGCACTAAGAAACCTGGACATATAAGGACGCTAGGTGGGACTGGGGGAAGAAGGAACAAGGGGGGGGTGAGTATTGTAGTGAGAGAGTATTAGGGTGAGAGGAGAGAAATGAGAGGTGGAAAGACGGGGTAAGAGAGTCTAAATATTAGGTGGTGGAGAGTATAGCAGTGAGAGAACAGCCAGATAGCAACAACTTTGTCAAAGTAAACCCAGATTACGATAATTACAATGATAGAACTGCAGCAAAGCTTACTTCTGGGATGGCATAAACTTTATCATATTAAAAGCAAATTACGATAATTATAATGATCGAACATCAACAAAGAGAACTTTGGGAGGGCACAAGGCCGAGTACAAAAGTTAGTAACAGGACCATATCAGGTTCCGCTGGTGGGGGGCCCCCGCGGGTTAGGAGAGACAAGTCTGGGGGGGGGGCGCGGCAGGATAGAGCACCCGGGTTATGGCCGTCACTTCAGGGGCAATAGTTGCAGGCCGCAGGTAGCTCAGTAGCGCGGTGAAGGTGAGAGGGGGGCATCGGTCTGACAGTATAACTGTATGGACGGGGATGAAGGGTGGTATTTAGAATTGGGGATCAGTTCTTGACCATCTGGAGGCGCTCGGCCGGGGGATCGCTGGACTCGAGCACAACTTAGAGGTGGGACGTTGATTAGGCTAAGTGGCTAAATGGACATCAGGCGAGAAAAAGTTGCCACTCACCGCGGCCAGCTATGACGAGGATCATGTGGCGGCGAGGGCGTAGAACCTGATCTAGAACTGTTGAGGCTGTTGAGGATGGAAACCATGAAAGGCGTCATAAAACGGTCAAGGGCAGAGCTCAACTGAATCCACTTAGGGAATCAGTCCTGGCGACCGCGGCACACTTCACAGAGGCCAGGGAGGGCAAGGGCTGCACTGCGGCTGGGAGGGAAATTAGGCCAAGATCTCATGAGGCAATTCAGGAGGAAGAACAAAAACCAGTAAGGCCTCCAACACAGTCAAGCGATCGCTGGAGTTTGGCATCACTAGGAGGCGAGCGTGATGGCAGGAAACCATTCGCAGTGGCGTCGAGGGCGAGGGCAGCGTTGCGGCAAGGGAAGTAGATCTGGACCAAGATCTATTACGGCCGATTAGGGAGGGAGGTCACCAGGAAAGCAAACTTGCGGGTGGAGAGCCGGAAACAGCTTCCGAAACGGCCAGAGACCGAGCTAAACTGAGGTCAAACTGAGGCTGCACGGCGGCAGGTTAAAAGATAAAAACTAAGAATTCCTGTGACTGTTTGGGAGGGAACAAAAAACAATAACAAGGATACCATCAAGGAAAGGAACGTCTCTGCACAAGGCCAGGACAGCGCTCTTCTGTGGCCTCACAAGGAATCGTGCATGGAGGCAGGGCAGTACTCGCCGTGGTCAGCGAGGTGAAGGGCTGCGCGGTGGGAGGGCAAAGTTCTGGCCCTAGATCTTTAGCAGCCGCTCGGGCGGGATAATCACCAGGGCGTTGTATGAAGGAGGAGAGTCAAGAGCAGCCTCAGATGGGGTCAGAACCAGCCCTCGACATAGGTCGAACTGCGACTCCGGTTCTCTTCCTCAATTAGGGGGAACTCGGCAGGTCCTGAGAGATAGCCACGAAATATAGAAAAGGTGGCCACCTTGGGGGGTCCAATTCCGTCCCCTGCTTAATTTTGTGCTTCGAGGGAGGCTCGGGCAGGAGAGAGGAAAACCACTCACCCTGGCCTCACAAGGGGGACGTGGCGTTCGCAATCTTGGGGAGCGAGAAATGGCGGAATTGTCGCCATCTTATCTTCTGGCGGAATTTTGGATCACACAACAAATGAGGCGGCCCGCTGACCGTCGTGTCGGGGGCTGTTCAGCATCAGAGCGCAGGTCAGGACTCAGGGCTCTGGCGGCGGCACCACAGGAGTTAAAGGTGGCTCATCATCCAATGAAGCTGAGAGCTCCGGTGGTCCTCCCCGTGCCTGAGGCCCAGCCGGGTGTCCCCGTGCCCCCCTGGACGCGGAGCCCCCGAGCCCTGCGTGGGGAGGCGGGAACCCTACCGCGAAGGCTCGGGGCGGGCAGATGGGAGTCCTTTCGGTCTCGTATGCCCGGACAACACGTCCCCTCCGTCCGGGGGGGCTCCCTCCTCCGGCCCGCGGCGTGACAAAGTGCCCGGGACGGGCTCCACGGGTCCTGGGCAGTCCTCCCCCGGGCGTCCGGGCCCGAGAGCTCCGGCGGTCCTTCCCGTGCCTAAGGCCCGGCTGGGGTCCCCGAGCCCCCGGGAAGCGGAGCCCCCGAGCCCTGCAAGGGCAGGCGGGAGCCCTACCGCGAAGGCTCGGGGGCGGGCAGATGGGCGTCCTTTCGGTCCCGGCCATCTGGTCGCACCTATCCCCTCGGCCATCTGGTTGCACGCACTGCTTTCCAATGGGGTGACCAGATGGCTGGGCCGGCCTGGAAGTCCCGATGAGGGCTCATTTGCCTCCCCGATCCCAGCCAGGGCTCCAGGAGGTCAGGAGCGTCCGCGCCTAGGGTCCCCGCAGTCTCGCGGTGCGCACGGGTTGCCAGAAAGGGGGGTAGCCTTCCTCCGGATTACTAGGGACAGGGTACTCCGGAACCCCTCTCGGCCTAGCGGTCCTCAGCCGTCAGCTGGACGGGCCAGGATGCTGCCCCAGCCTGGGGAGCCTCCCCCTGCTCGACTGGGTTCAGGGGCTCCCAGGGGCCCTGGGGAGGGCGTCCTCCCCACCCTGGGCTCCGTCCTCGGTCCTGCCGCGTGGCAGGGTGACGGGGTCTTGCGGGCCCGGGGAGGCTGCCCCTTTGCTCTGGGAGCCCCGGCTGGGTCCAGGGCCCTGTCCCCCGGCCTGCCGCCCCGCCAAAGGCCCGGGACGGGGTTCCGTCGTGCCCGGGGAGCCTCCCCCTGCTCGGCTGGGTTCAGGGGCTCCCAGGGGCCCCGGGGAGGGCGGCCTCCCCACCCCGGGCTCCGTCCTCGGTCCTGCCGCGTGGCAGGGTGCCCGGGACGGGGTCTCGTGGGCCCGGGGAGGCTTCCCCATCGCCTCCGGGAGCCCCGGCTGGGTCCAGGGGCCCCACCGGGCCCCGGGTCAGGTGCTCCAGTCCTGGGCCCCATCCCCCGGCCTTCCGCCCCGCCAAAGGCCTGGGACGGGGTTCCGTCGTGCCCGGGGAGCCTCCCCCTGCTCGGCTGGGTTCAGGGGCTTCCAGGGGCCCCGGGGAGGGCGGCCTCCCCACCCCGGGCTCGTCCTCGGTCCTGCCGCATGGCAGGGTGCCCAGGACGGGGTCCCGGGGGCCCGGGGAGGCTTCCCCTGCGCCTCTGTGCCTGGGAGCCCCGGCTGGGTCCAGGGGCCCCTCCGGGCCCCGGGTCGGGTGCTCCAGCCCTGGGCCCAGTCCCCCGGCCTGCCGCTATGCCAAAGGTCCGAGACGGGGTTTGGTCGTACCCGGGGAGACCCCTCGCTTGGCTGGGTTCAGGAGCTCCGTCCGGGGCACCTGAGGGCCCCGGGTAGGGCGGCCTCCCCACCCCTGGCTCCGTCCTCGGTCCTGCTGCGTGGCAGGGTGCCCGGGACAGGATCCCGCGGTCCCGGGGAGGCTTCCCCTGCGCCTCTGGGCCCGGGAGCCCCGGCTGGGTCCAGGGGCCCCTCCGGGCCCCGGGTCGGGTGCTCCAGCCCAGAGCCCCGTCCCCCGGCCTGCCGCTATGCCAAAGGTTCGAGACGGGGTTCTGTCGTGCCCGGGGAGCCCCCCTCGCTTGGCTGGGTTCAGGAGCTCCGTCCGGGGCCCCTGAGGGCCCCGGGGAGGACGGCCTCCCCAACCCGGGCTCCGTCCTCAGTCCTGCCGCGTGGCAGGGTGCCCGGGACGGGGTCCCGTGGTCCCGGGGAGGCTTCCCCTGCGCCTCTGGGCCCGGGAGCCCCGGCTTGGTCCAGGGGCCCCTCCGGGCCCCAGGTCGGGTGCTCCAGCCCTGGGCCCCGTCCCCCGGCCTGCCGCTATGCCCAAGGGTCCGAGACGGGATTCCGTCGTGCCCGGGGAGCCCCCCTCGCTTGGCTGGGTTCAGGAGCTCCGTCCGGGGCCCCTGACGGCCCGGGGAGGGCGGCCTCCCCACCCCGGGCTCCGTCCTCGGTCCTGCCGCGTGGCAGGGTGCCCGGGACGGGGTCCCGCGGGCCCGGGGAGGCTTCCCCTGCGCCTCTGGGCCCGGGAGCCCCGGCTGGATCCAGGGGCCCCTCCGGGACCCGGGTCGGGTGCTCCAGCCCTGGGTCTTGTCCCCCGGCCTGCCTGTATGCCAAGGGCCCGGGATGGGGGTCCGTCGGTCCCGTGCAGACCTCCCCTGCTTCGCCTGCTTGTCGAGGTGTCTGCGGGCCCGGGGTCGGAGGGCCCGTCGGCTCCCCCCCCCTCGCAGCCCCATGGCTGAGGCCCAGCTGGGGCCCGGGCCTCCGGCTCCCCCACGCCTCGGCACCTCTCACCCTCTTTCGTTAAGGCACAGAGCGACCAGATGGCCGCCCTTTCGAGCCCGGCCATCTGGTCGCACCTTTCCCCTCGGCCATCTGGTCGCACCAATCCCCTCGGCCATCTGGTCGCACCGATCCCCTCGGCCATCTGGTCGCACCGATCCCCTCGGCCATCTAGTCGCACTCGATGCTTTCCAATGGGGTGACCAGATGGCCGGGCTTCCCTGGAAGTCCCGATGAGGGCTCATTTGCCTCCCCGATCCCAGCGAGGGCTCCAGGAGGTCGGGTACGTTCGCACCTTGGGTCCCCTCTGTCACCCTGTGCGCACGGATTACAAGAAAGGGGGGTGTTTTTCCTCCGGATTACTATGGAGAGGGTCAGTCAGACCTCCGTGAGGTCCGGCGATTCTGAAACAGGGGAAGGCAGCACCCGGGCCCGCCCGCCGGGGCCCCCAGGGGCCCGGGTACGCACCTGCCTCTCAGCCCCTTCCTGATGGTCCTTTTTCTCCGAGTTTGCTCAGTCAGACCTCCGTGTTACGGTTCCCTTGGGTGCTGCGGGGGGTGCCGAGCGCAACGCTGCCATATGCGTGGCTCGGGCTACCCTCCGCTCTTACCTGCAACATGGGGAGCGGCTCCGTGCAGTGTGGCGCTGTGTTCAAACAGCGAACGGCTCCTGCGCTCTTCCCGCACTCCGATGGACGGAACGTGCGTGATGACGTCAATCCGGAAGAGCTCAAAAGAGGCTTCCGGGTTGAAAACGATGCAGATTATTTTGCTTCAGCATCGTCTCTACACGCTGTGAAGGAACAGCGTCTTCTGGTGCGGTAAGGTGGCGGAAAGGTGTTTGTGTGGATTACCGTGGTTACCCTGCAAGGTTACCTTGAACTATATTCTTTGTGTAAAGTATCAGAACTATTGTTGGGCACTTATCTCACCGGAGAAGCTTGCTGCTTTGAATTACAAAACATTATTATTTTGGAATTGCATCCTACTATGACACTCATTGTTTCACTGTTGGCCGTTAACCCTCAAAGAGGAAACAAGTTATGTTGATGGTATATTGCCTCGATTGACCGGATAAGACTTATTATTGGTCATTTGCAAATACAAGAGCACAGTCTAGGATTCCTTGTTACTTCCAGCACTTGGTGTATAATTGTTCTTTACTGTTTCCTAACAGGGGGTCATGAGATCTTTCTAGGATTCAACCCCTGTGACACTTGGTCTCATTTATTGTTGGTGGGTATTGTGTGTGTGTGTGTGTGTGCTTGATGGAACTACAAATACTGATGCAGGTCTCACACAGATATGCGCTGGCAGTTACTGGTTAGTTCTTTCTTTCAGCTACCCTTACCATCAACCCTTGGCAAAACAAAAACAAAATAAGGGGAATAGGACATTCCTTGTGTACTCTTGTACAGAACTGTTAAAAATCTTTTTCTTTACAGGTAATAAGAGAAAAGAGATTCTGTTTACCATTGTGGTGATTAATATCCTATGTTCAAAGTGTTGGTTCTTGTTTCAGGTCTCCCTCCCTGCTGTCCCCATCCTTTCCTTCCCCCACTTCATCACCTTAATCTTCTGGGCTGTTATAGCATTCAGAATTGAGGCTATCAAGGGGTGGACCCACTTGAGCCACGAATCGATCCCGAGGATTCGACAGGAGAATTCCGATAGATGACACTCAGAGAGGTCCGGCGATGCTGAGACGGGGGAAGGCAGCGCCGGGGCCCCCAGGGGCCCGGGTACGCACCTGCCTCTCAGCCCCTTCCCGATGGTCCTTTTTCTCCGAGTTTGCTCAGTCAGACCTCCGTGAGGTCCGGCGATGCTGAGATGGGGGAAGGCAAAACAAAGGGGGGTTTTCGTCCAAGAGACGCCAGGTATGGACGTATTTTGAAAGTTACAAAAAAGGGGAAACCTGGCTGTCAAATTGTATGTCGCTATTTATTAAAGCGAAAGAAAGCAAAAAAACATCAATTCATATGCTTTCTGTGTATAAATCACATATCTTCATATTTTTTTGTATATTTTTAGTAAAATCATTTAGTCCATGTCAAAGTCAAATACATTCCATATACATAACAGTGAAGAAACATAAATCAACTTAAGTGCAGGTCCGGCGATGCTGAGACGGGGGAAGGCAGCGCCGGGGCCCCCAGGGGCCCGGGTACGCACCTGCCTCTCAGCCCCTTCCCGATGGTCCTTTTTCTCAGAGTTTGCTCAGTCAGACCTCCGTGAGGTCCGGTGATGCTGAGATGGGGGAAGGCAGCACCCGGGCCCGCCCACCGGGGCCCCCAGGGGCCCGGGTACGCACCTGCCTCTCAGCCCCTTCCCAATGGTCCTTTTTCTCAGAGTTTGCTCAGTCAGACCTCCGTGAGGTCCGGCGATGCTGAGACAGGGGAAGGCAGCACCCGGGCCCACCCGCCGGGGCCCCCAGGGGCCCGGGTACGCACCTGCCTCTCAGCCCCTTCCCGATAGTCCTTTTTCTCAGAGTTTGCTCAGTCAGACCTCCGTGAGGTCCGCCGATGCTGAGACAGGGGAAGGCAGCACCCGGGCCCACCCGCCGGGGCCCCCAGGGGCCCGGGTACGCACCTGCCTCTCAGCCCCTTCCCGATGGTCCTTTTTCTCCGAGTTTGCTCAGTCAGACCTCCGTGAGGTCCGGCGATGCTGAGACGGGGGAAGGCAGCACCCGGGCCCGCCCGCCGGGGCCCCCAGGGGCCCGGGTACGAACCTGCCTCTCTGCCCCTTCCCGATGGTCCTTTTTCTCCGAGTTTGCTCAGTCAGACCTCCGTGAGGTCCGGCGATGCTGAGACAGGGGAAGGCAGCACCCGGGCCCGCCCGACGGGGCCCCCAGGGGCCCGGGTACGCACCTGCCTCTCAGCCCCTTCCCGATGGTCCTTTTTCTCAGAGTTTGCTCAGTCAGACCTCCGTGAGGTCCGGCGATGCTGAGACGGGGGAAGGCAGCACCCGGGCCCACCCGCCGGGGCCCCCAGGGGCCCGGGTACGCACCTGCCTCTCAGCCCCTTCCCGATGGTCCTTTTTCTCCGAGTTTGCTCAGTCAGACCTCCGTGAGGTCTGGCGATGCTGAGACGGGGAAAGGCAGCACCCAGGGCCCGCCCGCCGGGGCCCCCAGGGGCCCGGGTACGCACCTGCCTCTCAGCCCCTTCCCGATAGTCCTTTTTCTCAGAGTTTGCTCAGTCAGACCTCCGTGAGGTCCGGCGATGCTGAGACAGGGGAAGGCAGCACCCGGGCCCACCCGCCGGGGCCCGAGTACGCACCTGCCTCTCAGCCCCTTCCCGATGGTCCTTTCTCTCCGAGTTTGCTCAGTCAGACCTCCGTGAGGTCCGGCGATGCTGAGACGGGGGATGGCAGTACCCGGGCCCGCCCGCCGGGGCCCCCAGGGGCCCGGGTACGCACCTGCCTCTCAGCCCCTTCCCGATGGTCCTTTTTCTCAGAGTTTGCTCAGTCAGACCTCCGTGAGGTCCGGCGATGCTGAGACGGGGGAAGGCAGCACCAGGGCCCGCCTGCCGGGGCCCCCAGGGGCCCGGGTACGCACCTGCCTCTCAGCCCCTTCCCGATAGTCCTTTTTCTCAGAGTTTGCTCAGTCAGACCTCCGTGAGGTCCGGCGATGCTGAGACAGGGGAAGGCAGCGCCCACCCGCCGGGGCCCCCAGGGGCCCGGGTACGCACCTGCCTCTCAGCCCCTTCCTGATGGTCCTTTTTCTCCGAGTTTGCTCAGTCAGACCTCCGTGTTACGGTTCCCTTGGGTGCTGCGGGGGGTGCCGAGCGCAACGCTGCCATATGCGTGGCTCGGGCTACCCTCCGCTCTTACCTGCAACATGGGGAGCGGCTCCGTGCAGTGTGGCGCTGTGTTCAAACAGCGAACGGCTCCTGCGCTCTTCCGCACTCCGATGGACGGAACGTGCGTGATGACGTCAATCCGGAAGAGCTCAAAAGAGGCTTCCGGGTTGAAAACGATGCAGATTATTTTGCTTCAGCATCGTCTCTACACGCTGTGAAGGAACAGCGTCTTCTGGTGCGGTAAGGTGGCGGAAAGGTGTTTGTGTGGATTACCGTGGTTACCCTGCAAGGTTACCTTGAACTATATTCTTTGTGTAAAGTATCAGAACTATTGTTGGGCACTTATCTCACCGGAGAAGCTTGCTGCTTTGAATTACAAAACATTATTATTTTGGAATTGCATCCTACTATGACACTCATTGTTTCACTGTTGGCCGTTAACCCTCAAAGAGGAAACAAGTTATGTTGATGGTATATTGCCTCGATTGACCGGATAAGACTTATTATTGGTCATTTGCAAATACAAGAGCACAGTCTAGGATTCCTTGTTACTTCCAGCACTTGGTGTATAATTGTTCTTTACTGTTTCCTAACAGGGGGTCATGAGATCTTTCTAGGATTCAACCACTGTGACGCTTGGTCTCATTTATTGTTGGTGGGTATTGTGTGTGTGTCTGTGCTTGATGGAACTACAAATACTGATGCAGGTCTCACACAGATATGCGCTGGCAGTTACTGGTTAGTTCTTTCTTTCAGCTACCCTTACCATCAACCCTTGGCAAAACAAAAACAAAATAAGGGGAATAGGACATTCCTTGTGTACTCTTGTACAGAACTGTTAAAAATCTTTTTCTTTACAGGTAATAAGAGAAAAGAGATTCTGTTTACCATTGTGGTGATTAATATCCTATGTTCAAAGTGTTGGTTCTTGTTTCAGGTCTCCCTCCCTGCTGTCCCCATCCTTTCCTTCCCCCACTTGATCACCTTAATCTTCTGGGCTGTTATAGCATTCAGAATTGAGGCTATCAAGGGGTGGACCCACTTGAGTCACGAATCGATCCCGAGGATTCGACAGGAGAATTCCGATAGATGACACTCAGAGAGGTCCGGCGATGCTGAGACGGGGAAGGCAGCGCCGGGGCCCCCAGGGGCCCGGGTACGCACCTGCCTCTCAGCCCCTTCCCGATGGTCCTTTTTCTCCGAGTTTGCTCAGTCAGACCTCCGTGAGGTCCGGCGATGCTGAGATGGGGGAAGGCAAAACAAAGGGGGGTTTTCGTCCAAGAGACGCCAGGTATGGACGTATTTTGAAAGTTACAAAAAAAGGGGAAACCTGGCTGTCAAATTGTATGTCGCTATTTATTAAAGCGAAAGAAAGCAAAAAAACATCAATTCATATGCTTTCTGTGTATAAATCACATATCTTCATATTTTTTTGTATATTTTTAGTAAAATCATTTAGTCCATGTCAAAGTCAAATACATTCCATATACATAACAGTGAAGAAACATAAATCAACTTAAGTGCAAATATTGTGAACAACAAACAAATTAAATAAGTGCAATATACAAATTTACAAGGAATAAAGAATTACACCAGCACATATATTACTAAGCATCATTTGTTGTCTAGTAGTTCCTTAAAACAATATCTTTAAACTGATTAAACGGAACTACAGCCACACGGGAAAATACTACTCTGTGGGGCCCATTATACATCAAGCGCCCTCTCCAGATGTACAAATTATTCAAAATGCCCTCTGTGGCAAGTTGTGGAAAATGCCGACGCGTTTCCAATCCCTAGAGTTAATCGCGGGATTTTCATCAGGGCTCAGAGCACGGTGTAACCTGAAGTTGTTTGCGTTTTTTGTCGGAGATCAAAATCGCTCCTGTATCATGTATTCTTTTGAGTGGCAGGACCTGAAACAACCAGGATATTCTGTGTCAGAGCTATGAATCATGCTACTTTGTGTCTCTTAATCATAAGAGAAGCTCAGAAAACTCACGGTTAGTTCTACTTGAGAAGACCAGATTCGTTTTTCACTGCTGCTCAAAATTGAGGGGTGAATTAATAAAGTTTTCAACACCTACTTGATTTTCACATTAATTGTACGTTTTGTACACTCATTTTCAAACAACGCGTAAAGCGGCGTGTTGAATTATCGCACGCTGTGTTTTTCGAGGTTATCCTCGATGGTGTTTAGACTGGTCCTCTCCCTCGTGGTTTCCACCGAAGGCCTGCCCGCCGGGGCCCCCAGGGGCCCGGGTACGCACCTGCCTCTCAGCCCCTTCCTGATGGTCCTTTTTCTCAGAGTTTGCTCAGTCAGACCTCCGTGAGGTCCGGCGATGCTGAGACAGGGGAAGGCAGCACCCGGGCCCACCCGCCGGGGCCCCCAGGGGCCAGGGTACACACCTGCCTCTCAGCCCCTTCCCGATGGTCCTTTTTCTCCGAGTTTGCTCAGTCAGACCTCCGTGAGGTCCGGCGATGCTGAGACAGGGGAAGGCAGCACCCGGGCCCGCCCGCCGGGGCCCCCAGGGGCCTGGCCACGCACCTGCCTCTCAGCCCCTTCCCGATGGTCCTTTTTCTCAGAGTTTGCTCAGTCAGACCTCCGTGAGGTCCGGCGATGCTGAGACGGGGGAAGGCAGCACCCGGGCCCACCCGCCGGGGCCCCCAGGGGCCCGGGTACGCACCTGCCTCTCAGCCCCTTCCCGATGGTCCTTTTTCTCCGAGTTTGCTCAGTCAGACCTCCGTGAGGTCTGGCGATGCTGAGACGGGGGAAGGCAGCACCCGGGCCCGCCCGCCGGGGCCCCCAGGGGCCCGGGTACGCACCTGCCTCTCAGCCCCTTCCCGATGGTCCTTTTTCTCAGAGTTTGCTCAGTCAGACCTCCGTGAGGTCCGGCGATGCTGAGACGGGGGAAGGCAGCACCTGGGCCCGCCCGCCGGGGCCCCCAGGGGCCCGGGTACACACCTGCCTCTCAGCCCCTTCCCGATGGTCCTTTTTCTCCGAGTTTGCTCAGTCAGACCTCCGTGAGGTCCGGCGATGCTGAGACAGGGGAAGGCAGCACCCGGGCCCGCCCGCCGGGGCCCCCAGGGGCCCGGGTACGCACCTGCCTCTCAGCCCCTTCCCGATGGTCCTTTTTCTCCGAGTTTGCTCAGTCAGACCTCCGTGAGGTCCGGCGATGCTGAGACGGGGGATGGCAGCACCCGGGCCCGCCCGCCGGGGCCCCCAGGGGCCCGGGTACGCACCTGCCTCTCAGCCCCTTCCCGATGGTCCTTTTTCTCAGAGTTTGCTCAGTCAGACCTCCGTGAGGTCCGGC